>CAJQUW010013409.1:0-731892 GCA_907163375.1 Prostheceraeus crozeri
GTGGATAAACTTCAGTCTAATGATGTTGTTGTATTGGATGATTTATTAAAAGAAAGTAAGAATTCAAAAGATGTTACAGATATGTTCACTCGCGCAGCACACCATAAAAGGTGTTTTATCATCTATATTACACAAAATTTGTTTCCTGATGGAAAAGAAGCTCGTACACGAAACCTGAATACACACTATTATGCTATTTTCAAGAATCCGCGAGATAAAAGTCAATTTGAAATTTTAGCGCGACAAGTTGCACACAGAGGATCAAAAGCCTTAATTGACAATTTTAAGAGTACTGAAATATAAACCATTCGGGTTACTTATCATTGACTTTACGCAAGAGTGTCCGAAAGAATTTAGATTACGAAGTGATATTGTGAAATCTCCCATGATTATCTACAAACTATGAGTTCTTATTCTCGCATGATTGTTATTCCTCAGGATGAATATGTACAATTGACTGCCATGCAGCAAGTAAAGCAACCTCTTGCAATTCATTGTATAGGAAAAGAAATAGATTATCAGGCCCAAATGTGTTCACATCAACGATCCATCGTGCTTGTATATTATTACAATCGGTAATGATTTTTGAGCAATTGGAAAAAACTTGAAGCGAATAAGATGCGAGATCTGTCTCGACTGCATACACCTTTAGCATCTCGAGCACATGCCATAAATTCTCTTTTCACTAGTATTGAGCCCCCATCTTCAATGTAAATGTTAGAGGAGACATCATTACAGATGAAATAAAGGAATTGATGCTTCACGTTATGAAGCCTTGATATCAGTATGCGACAGTAGTAAAGCGCGTCAGGGCTATGTTACTGGTTGGTCACTACTTTCTTAAACTATTGCAAAAAGGCATAATGTGCCAAAATTTGCTTTAAATAATGAGACATTGAAAAGAATGCGTTGATTCAACATGTGCTCACATACTAACTTACTTCCAATGCTTCAGCAGACATGGAAAATGCCAACAAAATTGGTTTAAAAACGGCGTCACCTGCTACATCCCCCTCCCCACACTCTTCACTAAGCAAACAAGAGGAAGAACTCTCGACCGTAGTCTTACATCAGCCACTAAAAAACCTGGTAAAAGGAAAACGTAAATTTAAAACAGCTCCTCCGCAGGAAATACATGTTCTCTCAGACTATTATATATGAAGCAGGATGTGTTTGCTTTGCCATGTAATGAGCCGGCCAGAGGTTGAATGTCGGTTGTCACTTGCATTGCTGTCGCGGCCAGCGTACTCATAAATGAAAACCCCTAAGCAATGTGAACACTGCATCTGCAAAACCAGCTAAAGCAAAACAGCTGCTTTGGCAAGGTTGTTTAGTAAATGTAGAAAAGGCAAAGAAACAAGAAAACAAAAAGATGAGAAAGGAGGAAGAAAAAAGATGTCAGAAATCGTTCATCGAACTGAACACGTTTTGAAAGTCAATCTATTATGATGTTAAAACATCCTGCAGGATGTTAGGCATCTAAGTCAAGAAATTATCAAAAGGTGCGAGTGGTCTTCCCACACAATCAGTCAAACAGTGAAAACGATGGTTTATAAAAGGGTTCAGGCTAGCACGATAATCACTCCACATAACAAGTCGGAAAAAGAAGTACGGGCGCCTGCATGACCTACCCGCCATTATATCTGTGGCAACATGACATCGATAGAGAAAATCAGTGGCAAGCAGATTTGTGTGATGTTTGGGCCTCCATTTCAAAACATAACTCGGGAGCAATAAATTTTTTTTTTATTTTTTAACAAAACCGTCATTGATATTTTCATCGCGTTATGCGTGGGGCTCAACCTTGAAAAAATATCTAAAGAAGGGAAAGGAGTAGCAAAAGCATTCGGCAAACAATTTTTCGAGAAGGTCGCATTCCCAAAAAGGAAAATTCATGAGTGATCAAGGAAAAGAGGTTTGAAAAATCAGGCAAGTGGTGACATAAGATTATTTGAGAGGGCATGACATTGAGAGTTGATTTAGTGTTGTATAATGAGGGCGCTTATAAAGCTTGCATCGTCGTATGAAGACGTTTTAATCGCAATACATTAAAAAATCGCTTTGTGGCGGACATTTTACTGCCAACTTTACGTTGACACAAATTGGACACAAGTGTTCTACAAGATAGACAACTACCATTGCCCTTACAATCACTCTATCCATCGTTCTATTGGACTCAGACCAGTAGATGTAAATGCTGACAATGTAGATAAAGTGCGCGAATCATTCCAACGTAAACGCACTCATGTGAAAAGTGATGTGAAAATTGGCGATAAAGTTCGTATCTCAATAAGTGAAAAGTGTTTTTGCCTTAAATGAGGTACCAACTCCCGAATTTTGGACATGAGGAGTGTATTTACAGTATCAAAGGATTAATACAAAAAGATCTCACGGACCACCTACACAGTTGAAAGATATAACGAATAATAGGAAGAAATTTAGGGTAGCTTTTAAAACTAGAACCGGGCGATGAGATTGAGTAGTCACTGAACAGTGAAATCATATTTGGTAGAGAAAATCAATATCGAATGTAACAAAACAGCGGACAAGGTGAAGAATAGGTGTCTTGTTAAATGGCTGGTTATATACCTTCAAGTGATGAACTCTTGGAATGCGTCGTGCCGACAATCTTTCATCTAACGTGATCGACAGTTGGAATCATGCAAAGTTGGGTTCGTAACTAACAATGGAGTGTTAGGGTTGAGCTATGAATCCAAACTGCCAGCATTTTGAATTCACGAACCCCTCCTATGTAAGTGGCGAGAGGACAAAATTTACATCCGGTGCTCATCTCTTGCCGCCAACGTGGAGGTAGCATACTTGGTGCACTGAAATCTGTTGTAGCACCTCTCATATCCAATGTCGGTAGATCTTTGAAACGAAATGTTTTAAGTAATGCCGTTGGCTTTGCTGGTGATGTTGCTAGTGATCTTTCCAGAGGTAGAAGTTGTAAGAGCAGTTTGTTGAATCGGGGGAAGGAACGCGGTTTAAAAACATTGAAGCAGACCATTGCTGGTGTTACTCAAGGAAAGAAATCACCTAAACGAATGAATAAAGGAAGGAGGAAACATCGCGGAGCTGGTAAGGTGCGATCTTCAGTCAAAAGGCATTCACGCAAACGTCGCAGAGGCTCTAATCATTCATCAGGCGCTAAACGACGACGCTGCTATAACTTCTAATCATGGAGTGTAAAACTTCCGGTTTTTGTTTGTTCGATCAACAAGCCATACAGACAGATATTCTTAGTTCAAGTATTGTAGATTATCATCCTCGAACAGCTGAGAATGCTGGCCCCATTGAATTTGTTATTCCTGGTGGTAGTGATGACTACATAGATTTGAGTTATGCGATGCTTGATTTGAGGTTTAGAATTCAGCAAGCAGATGGAACTGCTATTGACGATGCACATAAAGTTGGACTGAACAATTTACCATTGACTACATTTACTTCGTGATGTTTCTCTAACGATTGGAGAGCAGCAGGTGGAAGGTGGTCAAAGCGATTATCCCTATAAATCATATTTCAATCATGTATCACAGTTTCATCCAGCAGCACAAAAAAGTCATATGGAAGCCATGGGATGGTACAGAGATGAAGCAGGAAAATTTGATGTTGAAACAAACAGTGGCTTTGTAAAGCGATCTGCTATGATTAAAGATAGTAGAGTATGTCAGCTATATGGTCCGCTGAATTTAGACTTCTTTAGACAGTCAAAGTTTTTACTCTGTAATACCAGCATGCGACTCAAGCTGACATTGAATAAGCCTGAATTTGCGCTGAATGCATTTGCTAAAGTTGACAATTTTAGAATTCATGTGGAAGATATTGCACTTTACATTCGTCGAGTAGTACCGAATCCAAGTGTCATTAGAGGGCATGCTGAAGGCCTTAACCGCCAAAATGCCATTTACCCCATTCAGCATACAAAGCTTCTCACCTTTACAATTCCGAAAGATCAAAAGAGTTTCATGAAAGATGGCCTCTTTCCATCGGAAGCACCGAAGCTCCTCATGGTGGCAATGGTTGAAAATGATGCATTTAATGGTAATATAAAGAAGAATCCTTTCAATTTTAAACACAATCAGTTAAGTGAAATTGCTTTACGTGTAAATGGTGTGAGTACCATCCTGGTCCACCCTACAAACCAGATTTTGCTTCGGATCAATTTATGCGCAGTTATGTTGATTTTATGGATGTTTTTGGCTTTTACAATACGGATGACACCAACGGACTGACTATGAAAGAGTTTAAGAGTGGATATACTATTTATGCATTTGATTTGACTGCTGACAGCGATATTAGTGCACCCTATCGTCAAGCGAACGTGCCTCATAATATTCGTTTGGATTTGACGTTCAAAAGAACACTACCTGAGACGATCAATGTATTAATTTATGCAGTCTTCGATTCAAATATTGAAATTACAAAGTATCGTGACGTGATTCTTCAGTATAATCGTTAATGAGTTGGTTGACTGCTGACGATATTAAGACTAAAGTGCAGCGTAATGCAGACGAAGCGACGTTGAAAGCTTTCGATAATGTCTATTCACTCGATACCTTACCACCTGCAGTAAATCACTATCCCATCTTTATTGTGCTAAACACTCATTCACAGAATTTAGGCGGTGAGCATTGGAAAGCGATCTTTATTGGAGAAGACCGACGTGGTGAACTATTTGACTCTCTTGCTCAACCTCCAAATATACCAACACAGCAGTGGTTGAGAAAACATACGCGTCAATATCAGCGAAATGAACGCATACTACAACATCCACTTTCATCAACGTGTGGTGCTTTTGTACTGTACTTCATCTTAAAACGTTTACATGTATCTCGATTTGCATCTATTATTCAAAACTTTTCATGTAATCCATCCTCTAATGAAAAAATGATTTGTAAGTTCTATCATGATTTGAAATAAAAACATCATGTTGGAAAAATTGTTTTTTATTTTACAATCCGCTGGGTACGTACATACTCAATGAGATAGTCTAGGATCATATTTGCTTGTTCATGAGATTTTAGTCCAGTAATGATCACTTTACTATTATGAAAGATTGCCACATGCACAGGTAACCAACAACTAATGAGAGCTGCAGGAAAAAGTTCGGGTTCATAACACAAACTGTAACTGCTGGTACGAATCTTCAAAAATGATCGACTGTCACTCAATTGAGTAGAGATCACCATATTGTCCACAGTCAGATTCGACATCACACACCTCTCCCTCTTCCATATCCGACGTAGTAGTCTTTGTAGCTCTAAGCGCATTGACTGCGCCGATGAATGAGAAAAAGGCGCCGAGAATCTGTACAGTCCCATTTGGGAAGAGTTGAAGATATTCCGTGAATTGTTCATCTTCACCACTAACATTTGAGGACGGCCCCGGTAATACTTGCTGTTTGGAAGCTGTTGGTGTAATGTTGTGAGATCGATTTTGGTGTAGAGTCTGAAGCGACGGAGAATGTTGACGATGGTGTAGCGATGGCGCTTCATGATGAAAAGATGAGTAAATTGAGCGATGTACCTTCCTTTTATACTTTTCCCAACTACCTTGATGAAATGTGAAGTTAGTATGAAGTTGGGAATGATAGAGTTGAATTCGCCGATTGTTGACGCCGCAGCCAGATTGATGATTTCCAATACGTGAATGTCTTTTCATATAGAAAGTATTTCAAGTCCTTCATGATATGATGTAGAGATTGAAAATGACGATAAGATAAAGCAAAACTCTCTTCTCACATTTCCAGTTGAATCTTTGAAATAGACGTTTCGATCATGATCCGTTTCAATACGTTGTAGGGAAATCTAATTTCCAACTCATGGTGCGTGGTAGTCATATCTGATTAAGATTTGCATAGTAGGGCGATGAACTCACGACGAATAAATGTCATGATTGAGCGATGTATGTATCTTCTATACTTCTCCCAATTGTATTTGCGAATGAAGAAACAGTTTTGCGGAATGAGAATGGTAGATTTGAATTCTCATTTCTGTAATGTTGAAGCCAAACTTGATCACCAAAGGAGATGAATCTTAATGTTTCAAAATATTCCAAATCCCTCATGATATCATTGAGGATGACAAATTGTCGCCATGTTAATGTAATTCCTCTTGATGTATGACCATGAGAATTTTTGAAATGTACGTTTCCATCACGATCAACTCTGATATATTGTAGAGAGTCAAAAATCCAAGTCTTCATGATGTTATGCAAAGTTGCAGATTAGCAATATAAAAATGTAGTTTTATCATATTTTGCTTAGCAATGCGGCTACAAAGAGATTTACTAGTAATCGAGCCGCACTCTTTTCTACTCCCATTGATCATGCACAACAGCTAAATGGAAATTGGGAAAGTGGGTGTCACTCAACTTGTTTATAGCAACTGTGTCTATACTTTTGATCATGAGGTGATGACTATTAATATGAGGCGTACAGCTGCTTATCCAATGTGAAAAGGGGCTGCCGAGTATACATTCCACAGTGGCCAAAGAAAGATCTCTTATCATGTAAAAAGTTTATATATGATTTCTTGAATAAAGCGTGTAAACATATTGTCCAATTTACTCCGCACAATGATGATTATAATTATGTACATCATGTAGTTGAGAAAGATTGGATTGTTGGTTTAAGTCCAAGTTTAAGAAATGATTTAGGCTACCTCGCTAAGCCTTTTTAACAAGCTATGATAATTTTAAGTTAATTACCACATAAAGTGGTCATAAACAGTTAATATATCGATGAGGAAGCTTATTATGTTGATCTTATTCCAAGGAGAATGAGGAAAGTTGGTGAAGAAGATTGTGATTAAGCCAAAGAAAGACAAACATGACTCCTGAAACATTATTGAAGAAATTTAATTATCTCCTTCGAGTTGATGGTAAACAAGTGGCAACATTGACTTATATTAAATCATCTAATTCATATTGCAATAAGTAAATTAAAGATGATGATCTATAGTATTCTATTAGTTTGTTCAAAAGATTTTTCATCAGTTCTTACGACATCGTTCTGCAGCTGTTCATGGAAAAATCTGATTTAATATGCAATAACATTTACCATGTGAAAGGTCAAATCAATTGATACAGAATGGACCGTATCTGTTTCTATACAGAAAGTGTTGTTAGAGCGCCTTTTTATGGTGGTATCTTTACATGAAACAAGGTGTTGATGCCTTCTTCGCATTATTACTTCGGTTAAAATTGGTTGTAGATTATTTAAATGAAGTGATTAAGATGAGCAACATATTTCATTTTCTGAAAAAGAAGGTACTTTGTCTTCTCACTATAAGTGGGAAAAAGGTATTGAACTAATTATGGATAAAAACTCTTAATGGACAATTTTGGGTTTTGATCAAAATATCTTTAAAAGTGGTACTGTAACCAAAGCTTAGCGAGACATTCAGCGCAGACATTGTCGCTATCGCGTCGTATTAACTATTTTCAGATATATTCCAATATTGGTGAAGATGTACGTGTGGGGAGATGTTGTGAAGCTCCATTGCTAGCATGATACCATACCAGCCAAAAAAGCTGCAGTATTTTATCTGAGGCATACTTTCAAGAAAGTGCATTATACAAAGCTGAAATCAAACTACATTCCCACAAATTGATATTGCCATTTATGACGATGCTGGTTGCGTTCTGCGTTGATTCCTTTTCATAAAGATTGCTGTGACATGTATTACACTCCATTTCCGAATGAAGAGTTAATGCAAACGTATGCTATTATATTTTTCCAATGTGAATAATATGGAAAGTGAAAATAAGGACTCGTTACTAATCTACTTGCCCAGTAATGCTTCTATGAATAAATTTCCCAAAAATAAACCATCAGACTATCGAGTAGAATTAAATCGGCCACTGCATTTAGAAGGTGAATGGGAGGTTGGCGTTTCTAGTATTTGCTATGATAGCAATATTCAGAATGTGAATGATTTGGAAGAAGAAATGATATTGACTTCCTTCGCACCCATTGATGGAATAAACGATGAATAATGCATTCCAGTTCCCATACAATTTTAACATCAGATGGAAAGTGGAACTATGAATGGATTCAGATAAAATCAGATTCTTATGAGCCATTTGGGAATGAGAAAATTATTAAGGCATTCAACAGTGGTAATACTTCCATCATGAAGAATAAAAAATCAGAAAGCTTATGAGTTTACTATCAATCATTGGATGTGGGAGACAGTTCCTCCGCTTTCATTCTTTTACTAAAGGTCTTACGCTGAGGTTGGATAGTGAATTCTATCCACATCTTGGTTTTGGTCATGGGACTACATCTAACGTCAATTGCTACTGCAAATGTTAAAAAAGTTTATTCAATCGAATCAACAAAATTTCATTTATAGATTTAAATATTTTTGATTGAAGATTGTGGTGTAGAATGCGAAGGAACGCATCATTTTGAAAAAGCGTGTGGTGTTTCAACCTTTATCACTTTATTGAGTTAGTAAAACGATGGAATGAGACTGTGGGTAAGAAGTAATGGAGAAGAAAATTATGGCGGACAAAAATAAGTTGGTTGTATTCAGAAATATAATGACAAACTTACAGTTTATTTTCTCTCCAACTTGCTGACGTCATTTGTAAGACATTATAACGCCTATTATTGGAAGCGGTGTGGTGTATGGTTCTCATGAATATCACACACTAAAGCTGATTCAGTTAATGATGAATGGTGGTGTGGGTGGGAATCTATGGCGATCGCATCAAGAAAATTTACCAGTCTTATGAAGAATCTAAAGTTGCTATCAATATAATGCCGCGTCTATATCATACAGTTGAAAGCTTCATTCATGTAGTAAATCCTTATATACAACAGAAGTTGAAGCATGTGATGAAAAGTAAATATGATGTAAAGACACACCACATTTCGTTTTCAATTGAAAATCAACGCGTTGTTTTCTGAAACTGGGTGATGACATTCAATGTCAAACTTGAGTAAAAATTTGAAAAACTCTTTGGTTTTTCAATGCTACAAACAGTGTTTGCTGCTGCGCATACGATTGGTATAGAAACACCAATGACACTTGAATAAACATGAACAAAGCACCTTTACATTCAAAGTGATTTGATTGATTCTACCTATTTCTGGTGGCGAGAAAAAAGAATACATTTTACGTGATTTCATTCATGATAAAGACGCTTCATATGGAATAGTCGAGAAGATGTTTTGAATCTATTTTCTATCATCCCGTCGTCAAACAAACTATAAAACCCTCTATTGCTATCAAAATTACCAATGGTTTACAAGAGTGGCATCCATGTGAAAGATACTAAATCCCTCATAACGTTAGTGTTTTCGGAAAACAAAGTGAAGTCATTGTGATATGTTTATTATGAAATATGTACATGAATGTGAAGAGCAATAGACTTTATACAACATCCACTGAAAATATATACATGAGCGCACTTCAATAAACATTGTTATATACAAAAAGTCTTTTTACTTCGTGAAGGGTGGAAATATACAGGGATAGGAAAAATGTCTTTCAGTGGAAAAGTCATCACATGGGGAATGTACAGATGTGGACACATATTCACAAGTAAAAAACAATCTCATGCGATACATAAAACAACAATGTTTATCTACAGAAATCAACATCAAAATACTAAGTTAAGGATGATTATGCTAAGACGTCTCCTGAATGTGGTAGAGTGAGTTTAATTCTTTTGGGTGGTGGTATGTTTGTGTCAGGATGTCCATGTGGAAGAGATATGTTGTGTTCTAACCAGCACCTCTTATCCTCCCATGCTGAAAGCGCCCGTTTCCTAAAAGAATGAGTTTTGATCTCATGCGACTTAGATTTTAAGTTTGTCATATTGACAAACGTTATATTTTTATTTCTATAGGCTTTCCTGAACTTTATGTTTCATATTTTGCACAATGGATTTGATATGCCTTTAGCGCGCTTAATGCTATCATCACTATCCTTTTAATTTCATTAGACTGTACATTTTTGGACGGAGGAGAATCATTTCATCTATTTCCTTCCCTGCTGTCTCATCTTTAAAGCAGCCAAGTTTTGCTTATTTTTGATGAGTAGAGTGGATTGATCAGCAGGATAATTTGATGTATCAAAATATCTTTCTAAAGATTTTCCTACTTCTTTGAAATTTAAATCTTTTTGAGTGGTAATACCTAAGAAGAAACTATCTGTATCACCACCCAACAAACGAACCTCTTTTACGAGAGGACATGGTTTTAGTATTTTATAAAAGAGTTGGTACATTTCAAGCTTAGAGTAATCTAGTACAGCTTGACCAATATAGATGGGTTTGCACAACTCAACTTCAGATTTTATCATTTTAACACCTATAAGGTCCTCATCGATAATGTCTCTATCGATGAATAGAGGTGATGAGGTCAATTTGTGATACTTTTGATCATCATTAACTAGTTTGTAGTTTACGCGCTTTCTAACATCCTCCATCGTCTTACCAAAAAGACTGTTGTTCTTATATTTATAAAAATCTTTTTCAAAATTATTTTGGGCTAGTGCACGTTTCTGGCTGTTGCTATCAATATATGGTTTGAGGAAGGCTTTCTGTCTAAATTTAATAATGCGGTGAACTCTTTTTAAAATCATACCCATTTCTAAATAAAATTTTAAGATGCTAAAGTGGACTAGATAGTTTTCTTTATCATACTGGGTGAGTAAAAGTTTGCGGCAAGGCTTATAGTCGGGTTGTCCACATGATTCTAAATCTTTATGAAATTGTTTCATAAAGTCGGAAAACATATCTTTACTCACTTCACCTGATTCGGGTGCGAGTGGAAAATCTACGGTTTTATGTTTAATATTATTTGGATAGATTAGATCTATCTCAAAATAATATCCCCAATCACCTTCATCTGGAATTGCTAGTATGTTAGAAGGGTTGGAGAAATGTTGAATATCACTATCATCTAACCAGCTAAACTCAGAGTGATGGTGGTAGCGGTTTGGATAATGAACTACCATACAAATTATTTTGGTAATAATACATCAGATGAGTCTGGTCATTGCCTACTGTTTCAGATTTTAACCTATGTTTATTTACAAATGTGAGACCACCACGCGAATTCCTCGCTCAAATAAATTATACATCTCTGGATCTTGTAAGAGATGAATGGTCTCACCAGTCATTTTAAAAGCAGACTTAAATGACATGGCTGGCAGACTGACAAAGTGGACGGGATCTAACTTATCTTCTTCTAATGCCACTCGTCGAAACTCCTGAAATACATCAGCCAGCAAAAATACATCTAACTTAAGGTAGGCAATCATATATTCACCAAATGTATGGCAGTCAAATTTTATCCATGCATCTTGTACATGATCATAATCTTCGGTCTTACATTCTGCGCCGGTCAAATCATTTTTAAATTTATCTATGGGCGGAAGAGAAGTCTCGCCGAGTTTACTAATTGCATCAAAATATGCATATGGAAAGACTCCTTTCCGTGTGATGACTTCATCGGTTAGATTTGGGTATTGTTTCTTAAGATTTTGTGTTAGTAGAAGAGACTTTAGATTTTGCACGAGAGAGGCCAGTGATGCAGTCATAAATTGGTAGGAATCTAAAAATTTTATATCAAAATAGACCGCCTTATTTTCTTTAGTTTTATCGACAGGCACTTTTGCTGTCATGGACATAAACTTCTCTCTCGTTTGCGCTATTACATCAAGCTTCCACTCTTTCATTTGACCTAAACCTCCTTTTATTATCATATGGCTGTCGTAGCCCTTGAAATTATGGAAAATGACGGGTAATGTACGCCGTTTCATCCTAAGTGAAAAATTACATTTTGAACAGAGTGCGTTTCTAAATTTACCAGTGATGTGATCATGGTCGCGCACTTTCTTAATCTTATCATCGTCAAATGTTTTCCTACATTTGGGGCAAAACGTTGCAACTATCAAATTTTGCTTGATCATCTGCTGTCATATGCAATGATCTGCGATAGAGTTCACCATCATACTTTTGTTGAAATTTTACAGCCTGTTCGAGGAATTGTAGGAATTGGTAAATACAATCCTCACCTTGCCAGACGCGCATTTTATTTTGCCTACTCCTAAAGTGATCATGCCATACTTCATAGCAGGAAATGGCTGCTGGTCGATGGATGTTATCATCGATATAACATTCGATGTCAGCATAGATGACACGAAGAGGACTTAATTCATCACCATTCTCTCTATATGAAAACTCCTTATCTTTGGGCATGCGCTCATTTGCAGTTTACCTCGCTCCTACACCATTCGTAATGAGTTTCAAAATTTAGTTTTTCCTCCCTAAAGTGGCGAATACATCTGTCGCAGTAATATAACTCTCTACTAGAGTTTTCTAAGTGGTGGTATAAGCGAGAGATTTTGGGAATACCGCAGTAGTGCCATTCCTCACTATCATCCTGTTTTACTAATAACAGGTTTACTGTACGTTCATAACAACTCGAACGCGAGTTGTAGCGCACACCCTTCAATCCCTTTTTCCCAAACATGGAGAACTATTTTAATGTTGTTCAATTTTTCAAATTTTTCTATATCTTTAATTTTCATATCGTCACTATTACAGTCATTTGAAGTTTAATTCATTCTCCCACTGCCTATAGCTATATGTGCGATTTCGATTCGCATTGATGTCATTATAGTGGAGAATGGAGAGGACAGCATATTTAAAACATTGCGATTCGCAATCGACATTGATGACTGCTGTTTTGTTTTTTAAATTTTTTGGAAGTTTAAAGGAGCCTCGACCACTATGATTTCCTAATAAACTGATTTTAAATAAGGCGGACTCAATGCCGTCAAAAATGAGACCGCTATCGCGCTCGTTAAATTTATCAATATTTAATTTTAATCCTTGGATGTGAAAATTTATCCAAGACTCATAGTCTACAACCTCGGTTGCAGGAGAGGAGGGTATGTGAAACTCTAACCTCTCTATTATTTGTCCAGTATGGTGGTCGATTTTTACATATTTTATTTTAAGATAGATGAGCGCCTTCATCCTAAAATTGTCTAAATTGTTGAAGAGCGCTTCTATCAATGATGAATTTTGATGAAACCTTTCCTCAAAGTTAGCAATGGTTTCTGAGGAGTCCATCTGGTAGTTCCTCACTAAATTATTTATGGACACCTCAGTGAGTCGGATAGAGGAGGTTACCGTTGGTGTAGGTATCGTTCGTGTGTGTATGTTGAAGTCTGTGCGAAGATAGTTCAAAACGTGTCTCGAAAGACTGAATGCATAAATCGCAAGAAAAGGAGACATCGTTAACAGAATCATCCCTACCTTCGGAGATTGATGCCGGCTTAGGTCGACAAACACCTCGCTTGATGTGTCGGGTGAGATCCCATTTCCTCGTGAAGATGTGCCCACAGTCAGCACATTCCCACTCGTTGCCATATCGCGACATGTTGTTCTCGAGCTGGAACTCGCATCACCTGAAAGAGAAATCATTCTATCATCTCTGTTCAAGTCTCAGTGTAGTGTTACAAACCTACCTTGACTCAATAACTCTAAACTTTCCTCGAGAAGAGAGGACGTTGGTGATGAAGTTGATGCCTGAAATTGAGGAAGATGCTATTAGTCACACGTTTGAGGGAGATGAGAGAGGAAATCTTTAACTTACCATTTTAATGAAATATGATCAGACAGAATAATAGTCAAAGAGAGAGATCGTGCGTTCGTCACTTGTATGATTCACAGATTAAATGAAATGACATGAATGTCACTTTGCTTATATACTTTCATATTCATCATTCATTGGATGTTCATTCTGATTGGTTGCTTGTTGATACTTAAGAATTAGAAAACATTTCAAAGTCATTATTCACAGTCAACATGACAAGCCCTCCGACAACACCAAACACAAATTCTCTTCTCCATGCTCAACACCAAAGGCGCTCGTTACAAACCAAACGCTCCAAGAAAGGCGAAGGTGGAGAAGGGTTATGTACCAACTGGACAATATCAGGAAGTTATCATTACCAGCGGATGAGGAAGAGGAGAGTGTATGTGAGAAGGAGTGTCCCGACTTAACAGGCGTGAGGTGGAAGTATCTCCAGTACGATACTGACGATGTGATGGAGATCACCAGCACGAAATTCCTCCACCAATTATGGGAGTGGTACACCCCTAACTCCCAGCCACGAACTATGGCAGAGTGGGAGTATATTGATAAAGTGAGGCTCGCAGTGGAAGAACGATTAAAGCAACTGAACTGTTTTTGTTATCTATGTGAAGTCAGACTCTGGGACGATATTGACGATGAAGACCTTTTGAAATACATACCATAATAAATGTTTATTTCGTATTATCTTTGCTTTCATACTGACTTACTTGAATGGGGTTTTAGTGAATAATTTAACCATGTATACTTTTTCATTTGGAAATAGTAGCACGCTTAGTCTAACTTGTAAATCTTATGACACTTCATATGGCTGATGATGGTAGATGAAATAGTGTTAAATAAAATTAAGATAGCTTACATGATTCTGGGATAGCAATCGACTGCGATCCATGTGTAAAGAGCTTGTTAGACTACGGAAGAGAGAAGTGTGTTATGTTTGCGTGTGGCGCGTGAGTGTCCTCCCATTTCATTCCATTCATCAATTCGTCTCATTGATAGAGACAGGTAGAACTCATGGTTCTCATAACGTATGCAATGGATAGTTTATAAGGTAACCTTCGACAGTTGGCTAAATGTCGCCCTGGCGCGAATGCATACTACGTTGAGACAGAGGCAATCACTTGCAAACATGACGCAGAGAGGTTTAACAAGATTGACCATTGCCGAATGTCCCTTGCGGTATACATAGCTACGGGTTTCACCGCCGTCCTATACAGGAACGCCCATCGAAAGGAAGTATTACACCGAACTTCATTTGCAACGTTCAAGTTGACTGATAGCAGATTCAACTTAATGATAGTATTCGCCAGTCCGAAGACTGCCCAGGGCAAACCGCGTGGAGGTTCTATCATGTCTTGCCCCATGGTGGCCCTTAAGAGAGCCGATGGTTCGTTCTCGGCAGTAACGTCATCTTACACCCTACCAATTCTGCTGAGAGAGTCTTTGACTCTCTCTTTGGTAGCACTGTCGACTTCCACACTAACTGGCACATGACTAAAAAGTGGAATGTAGCGCCATTCCGTTGGATTGACAGCAGTTGCTGTCATCGGATTGCCAATCTGAGCAAGATTGTTGTGAACTCTGTCTTGCTCCTCTATTCTAGCAAATTCATCAAATAAATTTCGCGGTCTTAACTGCGGTCCGCGAGGAGAGTTGACTGCAGCGTTTGGCGTCTCCATGATTGAAATGAAATGAAATGAGAGGTAGTGGTTTATATACCCTCTAATGTGATGTAACGTTCAAGTTGACTGATAGCAGATTCAACTTAATGATAGTATTCGCCAGTCTAAAGACTGCCCAGGGCAAACCGCGAGGAGGTTCTATCATGTCTTGCCCCATGGTGGCCCTTAAGAGAGCCGATGGTTCGTTCTCGTTGTATCTGAAAATAGAAGGAAAAATAGATGAAAATATATTCAAGTGATAGAGATGATATTAACTTACCATAAGAGAAAATTAGCCGGTTCGTGACCCCTTCGATGGTGGTGGCTCAGGCAAGTACTTGGCCGGCAGTTTTCGCTTCCGATGGCGCAATTCTTTGATGTTGCCATCATGCTTGATGGAGACATGGATACAGCGCATCTCCGCCATTGCTCCCTCGTAGCATTCGAACGTGCTGTCGACATCCTCACTTTGCAGCAGAATGTCATCAACAATCCTGCTGTTGATAATTGGTAGGTGGAGTGTTGTTCTGCTCTCCTTGTGCTGCTCGTTCTCAGCCATTTTCATTTTTAGTTGCTCAATCTTGAGCTTAAGCACCCCTTCTTGCGATTTTAAATTTTTAATATTTGCTGCCTGCTCTTCAACTCGCTTTTCACTTTGCAGTGCCCTATCCCGAAAAGCCTCCAAATTTATGACCTGCGTTTTGAGGTTCTTGATTTCCTGGACTTGAGCTTTCAGGTTAAAATTTTCACCTCTCAAAGTCTCGCATTCGTTTCTAAAGCGACTCAGCTCAGCTTTCAATTTATTGAGCGCAAACTCCTGGCTAACTTTGGCAGCCTGATCGTCCTTATTCCAGGCTAAAGTTTGGGCTTTAATCCCCTTCAATTTTTTCGGGGAAGATTGACTGATTGGCTTCGCTATTCCTTTAACGGGCACTACAACCTCCTCAGAGTCGGACTCGTCTGAGGTGTCTGAATCACTGCTTAGATCATTTCCTGTAGTCGGAACAGCAGGATCGGCTATTATTGCATTCTGCAATTCTTCATTTCCTGTAGTCGGAACAGGAGGATCGGCTATTATTGCATTCTGCAATTCTTCATTTCCTGTAGTCGGAACAGGAGGATTTATGATATCTGCAATTGCATTCTGCAGTTCTTGATCCAAATCGACCAATTCAAAATAGGGGGCTATGATTTTGCCTATGTCCGAAGTTGTATAATTTGCGAACTTCACAACTGGACAGTTCTGATGCCTCTCATAAAATTTTTCGTGCTGCTTGCCTCTTAAAAACTTTTGGCAATGTGTACAGCCGGAAACAACACCTTTCTCAACATGAATGTGAGGCGTATTCTTATATTTATTCAAGTGGCGTTTAAACTCACCACCTCTCTTCACTTCACCACAAGAGCATTTTTTAAACAGAAATTTTGAGTTGCCACCCATATTCTGTAGAAGGAAAGATAAAATAGAATTACTGACAAGTAACATTGACAATCATTTTAAAAATACAACTAATATGTCATTCAATACTTGAGGATAGACAAGCTAGGCTGATGAATCCGTTACAGGCATTTACTCAGAGGGGATCTTATCCCGACTCCAAGGCCTCGGCCCTCAAATCCAACCTCCCGCGGACAGAGCGTGCGTCATATCACTGTGTTGGTATTCAGACCCCGATTTTGACATGAAAACCGGTGGAGTTATTTACATCAGGAAGCAAGTCTCGAGCCGAAGCTCGCCTCTGACAACTTTATAAATGTCTTAGTTGAATTCAGAAGGTTTGAAAACCCCGAAAATTGCCAAAAATAGCGAATTTAAATTTTTCAATTTTTCAGCACTACTTATGAAATTTTATAAGTAGTCTATCACTTAGGGCAGGTCAATAGCGACCGAACCTTTTTTGAATCAAGTCAAACGGACTTGTAGAAGCAAAGTTACAAGCCTTTAAAGTTTTGGAGTCTTTTATGGCCTGGAGACGAAGGCCATCTCCTGGCTAACCTCTAAGTCTGACGCCTTAGCTGATATCAGCAATGAAATTTTCTAAGTCGGTTACTTACAGAAACTCGGAATTTGGAATGTCCGAAGCTATCATCGGAGCTCAGAGAAACGACCTACCTTTGACAATCGTTCTCGTCTTAATGACAAGTCTCTCTCGGCTCCCAGCTTATATAGTGTGTGGCGATCAGCTGATGACGTAACACCCATCATCCAAACACTAAAAATCCCGTCTATCTCGGTTCTAGTGCTCCGATTGAGCTGAAAATACACCATTTCCATGTAGAATTTGACGCTGAATCCGAATCTGGCCTCCGTTTTCTCATCCGATGCTTCGTTTTGGCTCTACAGTAGGCAGCCATCGCAAAAATTCTAACTCTGTCGTTTTTCCGAAAAATGTTGAACATTTTTCTCGCCGATTGACTTGAAACTCTCCGATTGACATGAAACTTACCATACAGATAAAGAATTTCACGCTGATTCCAAATCTGAAATCCGTTTTCCAATCCGATGCTTCGTTTTGAAGCTATAGCCCAAAACGTCCCAAATTCTAACTCTGTCGTTTTTCGCCAATGTCCCAAAATCTTAAATGGTGTCTCACATCTAAACGAAAACAGATAGGAACAAGCCGATTCTTTCACTGAATTTGTCTCACTCTTATCTTTCAAACGAGCTATCGCACGACAAAATCCGTCCACTAGAAGCCAAAATCGAAGCGAGCTGTCCAGAGGGGGGGGGGACGTCAGCGAAATTTCAGAATTTGATGAAAAATGTTTTGGTGACGGTCCCAGGTCGAAATTCCACACTTTGGAAAATTTTCAAAATTTTACCCATACAAAGTCACTCTGACACTTAGGATTTTTTCAGGTAAGCGAGCTCCGACCTAAAATCTTGTAACCGCTCTAACTTTTGAACGAAGACAGATAGGAACAAGCCGATTCTTTCACTGAATTTGTCTCACTCTTAGCTTTCAAACGAGCTATCGCACGACAAAATCCGTCCACTAGAAGCCAAAATCGAAGCAAGCTGTCCAGAGGGGGGGGGACGTCAGCGAAATTTCAGAATTTGATGAAAAATGTTTTGGTGACGGTCCCAGGTCGAAATTCCACACTTTGGAAAATTTTCAAAATTTTACCCATACAAAGTCACTCTGACACTTAGGATTTTTTCAGGTAAGCGAGCTCCGACCTAAAATCTTGTAACCGCTCTAACTTTTGAACGAAGACAGATAGGAACAAGCCGATTCTTTCACTAAATTTGTCTCACTCTTAGCTTTCAAACGAGCTATCGCACGACAAAATCCGTCCACTAGAAGCCAAAATCGAAGCAAGCTGTCCAGAGGGGGGGGGACGTCAGTGAAAATTTTTTCTCTCCGATTTCGCTGGAAACATCCTTCCTAACCCAAAATTTCACGTAGATTCCGAATCTGACCTCCGTTTTCTCATCCGATGCTTCGTTTGGGCGCTACACACCAAAACATCCCAAATTCTAACTCTGTTAAAATTTTGAAGAAAAATTTTTTCTCACCGATTGACTTGAAACTCACCCTACCGATGCAGAATTTCACGCTGAACACGAATCCGACCTCCGTTTTCTCATCCGACCACTCCTTCCACTCGAAACAACCCATTTTACAACCCAACATTCAGCAGATTGCACCAAAAACATCACACACTATAGCCTCAAGACTAATCCTGGCGGTCGCCCAAGTCCACCACGACACTCTATCGTTCCAGAGGGGGGGGGACTCAGACACGAAGCACCACGGCGGCCGACCACGACACTCTGCCGTTCCAGAGGGGGGGGACTCAGCGATGGCGGCCATCTTGCGCTATCTGGTGTTTGTCACTTCCTTACTACTTTAGTTTCAACATGTATGAGCTGTTTATCATGCATGTGCACAGATTCCTGAAATTAAGCCCGTATGTTTAATTAGTTTTATTTTGTAGGTTAGTTGTGGTTATCTACCAATGTTTCTAACATACTGTAACGTACAGGTATATATACATACTTGTATACTTTAATTTAAGTAAAATTTCATTTGGGTTAGATGTCGATTATCTTAATTTAACCGACAGATTATGGTGGCTGGGCTATTTTCCTTTGCCTACGCTCTTTTTCCAATTAGCACCAGTAGGGCAATACAAAACCAACTATTAGGAGCGATCACATGATAATGAACTTCAAAACTTGTAGCTGCTGTATATTAAAAGTTAGATTGCTAGGCCACATTGAATAAATTTATATTCATTTAATTGAATATTGAGAGCTATTTCAATGCTCTGACCTACATTTACCTATGCCAAGTATAACGAAATACGTGTCTCAGTTTCGACTCCTGTAGATTCTATACTATTTATCTGTACCATTGCGTCTATCGACCTAATTTTCGATGCTAAACTGGTCCTACCACTGCTTCCATTCACCGAATCGAGTAAGCAGTCGAGGAATACTTACTTGATCTTCAACGTCATTGCGGTGACGCTTCGTATTTCTTGTGAACGTAGGTGGCAAAGTAGGTGGACTTTCAGTAGGGTTTTCATCGTGGACATCCTGAAAGATGCAAGAAGCTCAGCAGTTCACGTGTAATTAACATCCTTGGTTTCATTGACGTATTCAAGGTAAAAAAATATTCGAAATTGTTCGCCTTGTCTAAGCTGAAATTGCATTTTTTTTAATTCCTACTTCCAACAGTAGTAAACGTCTCTGCGGATTAGCGGGTTATCTTTCAGATCATACGCAATTTGTCAACAAAGGCATTGTAACTTCCATCCACCGAATCGAGTAAGCAGTCAAGGAATACTTACTTGATCTTCAACATCATTGCGGTGACGCTTCATATTTCTTGTGAACGTAGGTGGCAAAGTAGGTGGACTTTCAGTAGGGTTCTCATCGTGGACATCCTGAAAGGTGCAAGAAAGCTCATCAGTATTAACATAGTTATTAACATTCGAGTTTGCATAAAAACTCTGGTAGTAAGTTTTCAATTCGTCACTTTCACTTTTTTGTCAATAGCACTTATCATCTTTGTCATGCTAGGTGGATATCAAAATAATATTCCGGAAGATCCATTCTTTCGGAAAGTCACAAACATGAATATTTCAGTCAATTTTCGATCATATTTTCCTTCTTCACAAAGGGCAACTTCATCGCAAACAAAAAGACACGCTATCCAACAAGGATTCGGAAGTGTTTCATCAGATAAGGCCAGATAAAGCGTGCTATTTGTGACCAATTCTCCATTGGCAATGCAGTTAAATATGGTTCCATGTCCGTTGAGGAGAACATTCATCATAATTTGAATCAACTGTAAGAAAACATCGAAACACCTGCCAAGAACATGACACTCTCACGGACATTATTGCACATGATAGCGATGAGATCAGCTTTCGCTTCAGAAAAGCACAACATATTAGATGAAACCCACAATTAACCGCAGACGAGAACAAAATTATAAAGATCTTCTTCTTGTTTGATAGCGACATATAATGACACTCATACCTAAGGTTTCATTCTCATCATTATATGCACGTACTTAGCATTATCGAAATTTCTCAACATTTTTGACATGTATTGACTTCCTGTCAGGTTATTGTGTTGCTATCGGTTACATGTAACCCAGTACTAAATGCCACATTTCAGTTTTCTACTTTTTATCATTTCTTCTCCCTTTGATCTGATATCCTGACTTCCTTCAATTTCTAGACTTTTTCAGCGATTTTTATGCTTTTCAACTATTTTTCAATGACGATGCATCTAAGTAAGTGCTTTGTTGTTCCACTTTTCGAATCCGGCAAAAGCAACAAGTTGCAATGGCTAGATATCAAGGTAGAAGATATGCAAACAATGCTTAGTCAATGAAAAATAATCTTAGAAATACAAATGACTTACAGAATTTTATATATGAGTTACTGTAGGGAACAGTCCTTGCAACGGGCGCTGACTTCAGTAGTGAAAACTGTGCCCTACTTGCGAGGGATAGGTACATGGATAGGTACATGTAAAATTTAGTGTTATCAATAGGTACATGGATAGGTACATGTATAATTTAGTTATCGATAGGTACATGGATAGGTACATGTATAATTCAGTGTTATGAATAGGAACTTGTATGAGATCTGTTTTACTGGATAGGTACATGTGTTTGGTACACTCAGTTGAGTACACTGTGTTTCGGAACGTCTATGATCGAACTTGTGTGGTTTGGTTCCGAGCACTTGGGTACGTACCGATAGACGTCCGTTGTTTGATTTTGAATGGGTTTGCTCAATTGCGACTATTGTGACTATTGCAACCATTGTAATCAAGATGACACATTGATTTTCCTTTTACTTAGACAAACTATGCTATAAATATGAGTTAGTTTTTTGATGACATACATAATGATGACTAGTATCCCAACGTCGTGGGTTGTCGCAAGAGACCTTGGATATTCGTTCAAAGCCATAGAAACTGTAACAAATCTCAGTGAAAATATCAACGCTGGTGATTTAGTTGATCGACTAATGGATCTAGATGAGCATGCAATGAATTACAATTTGGATCGTAGGTGGATAGAGGATTTCTCCATGCTACACTGCAATGATAGTGAAATTAGGAGGATCAAATTGGAACGATATGGAAAGAAGGAGACCTCTGACAGTGTTTTAATAAAAAGTTCTCCCAATAAAAGTGACTTCAGAAGGAAATTAGAACAAGAGACATTTAAATTATTATGTGAACGGAACTGCGTTAAATGTTTTAAACAGGAACGATCCCTTCTCTTTTTACCATGTTCTCATAGCGTTATGTGTTCTACATGTTATGTACCCTTTGAAACTTCATCTTGTCCCCTTTGCGATGAAGAAATATCTTCAACAGTCACTGTATATCGTGCATGATGAGTCATCATGCAGGTCTGTGATTGGTCACTATTGTGTCTTTGTGTGACTTTTCTATATAAGGAGGACATTGTACCGTTCTATTTCAAGCATCATTTGAGGCTAATACAATGTCAATCAGCACGTCGTTCACTACCAACATTCCCATTTCAATAATTTACCGAAGTCAACTCTTCACGGGCAATATATTTTATTCTGCCGTGAATATAACTGGCTATAAAGCGGATTTGGTGGATCTGATGGAGGAAATAGTGAAGTATTTCCGCTGCGGAGAGGACGTTGTGGTGCAGAGAATGTTGATGAGAGTCGTGAACAATGCTCTTACACGAGTTGCAAGATTTTGGCTCAATGAAGTATTTCGCCCACTAGCTCAAATGGAGATTGTACTGGAATACTCTCGCTGTTGCTGCAGCAGTATCCAACGGAAACTCTACACATGTCTCCATGACATTATCACCTCCAGCTACTATGACGAGAAGGGTGAGAAATGCAAACTGGACTTGTTCAGTGGACCGCCATCAGTAAGCATCAATGTGGCTGCTCAAGGACATTCTGAGGTAATCAGTTTGCGGGCATACTATGCCAATATTTTAAAAGACTTTCCATTCAAAGCCCTGCTGTATGTGCTGTCCAATTTCAAAACATCTAATGAAAGACATTGAGCAGCTCATAACTGCTACAAATCAGACTTAGCCGATGTGAGTGTATATCAGTTTCCCTCTACAACTTGTTAAGTGTTTTATGTAATTTTATAAATACCAGCAACAAACTCTGTGTGTGAATGCTTGTAAACTTTTGTATATAATGTTGTAAGTACTAAGCAAAAATTGTAATTGTATTATCTATTTCCATATTAGAATAAAAATGTCTGTAAAACGGAAGGCATCTTCTCGTCAATCGAAACGGTCCTTCAAACCTTCAAGTCAGTTTAAAAAGGCGTTGCGAAAGTTAAACAGGATACATGATAATAAGAAGAAGTGTAAATTGATTCAAAATTCAAGTGATGATTTCATTCGTGATTTAGCTTTTGCAATACACAAATGTCTACCTATTTACAAGCCTCTGTTGAATGCTGGCTCTTTGAATAGCATAAAAAAGTTTTCAAATCCAAGGAGTAGTGATAAGAAAAGGCGAAACTTAATTCAGCGCGGTGGTGGTGGGTTTCTAAGTATGTTAAATGATATTGGAAACAGTATTAATGGTGTAATCAATAGTCCGCTTGGAAGGATTGCAGCAACTGCTGCAATGTTAATATACGGTTAGCGAATCATAAAGTGACACGCCAGCTCATCACTTTGATTGATGAGTCATATATAGGTGTATATAAGGAAGACGCTTTAATGATATTTTACCACTTTCAAGTGACAATTCATTTGCGCTGGTTGAAAGCTCCGAATTAGTACTTGTTGAAACATGACTCAGAAAATGTATACAATCAGAGAGGAAGGTGACGCTTTTGAGCAAGATCTCTTGAAGCTTCGTCCGACACGAAAGGTGCAAGGGATTGGAAATACGTTCTACTTTCAAACCTTGAATTATGGTGATGATGGCTTTTATCTTCAAGTTCCATTCTTCCACAGTAATGGTATGTCTACATCAGGTTATAGCAATATGAGACAAATGCGAGTGACTTTTCCAAAATGGCAACAGGTGATTCTTAAAACTATTGACTCTTTCGCGAAAGAATGTGTTGAGCTGCCTGAAAGTGCTCCCACTCATTGGAGAAAGGCATTAGAGGAAGGAGTTGGTTATAAGGAATTGCCGGAATTCGATACACTGTTTTTAAAACTATCGGATCATTTTCAAGCATTCGATCTCTTTACAAACGCGATGGAATGTGAGGATCTCAAACGGGGCCGCTATATGGGCTTAGTGCACGTTACCGGACTTTATATTGGTTCACATGGTTCGACTGGTAAAGTCGCATCTTTGCAAATGAAGGTTCTTCAACTAGTCTATGAACCACTACCAATTGATAAATGTTTAATTAACATTGATAAGACTGCTTCAAGTGATGGGAAGGAAGAGAGTAAAAAGCGAGGGCGGAAATCTAAAGATGGGAATCCTAAATTGAAGTTGAAGCGCCAAGATGCTGACTTGAAAACTTTCTATAATCCTAATTGTGATGAGGAAACACAAATGTTTTAATTTGTAAATGTAACTTGAAAGTTTCTATTCTGAATGTAAATAAACTTGATCTGGAACATGTGTCTGTTTTGTTGTTCTAAGCAAAATTAGCGGGATGATGAGTTTAATGTTAATGGAATTATAAGATGACAGATTTTCGTCTATTCACTGATCGCACAATGTGTGTCGCTGGACCAAGTCAGTCCGGTAAAACTACATTTGTAACTGAATTGCTACAATATAGAAATGAAATGTTTAACAAGGAAATTAAGAGAGTCAAATGGTATTATGGAATATTTCAACCACAACTACATTCTGCACTTCGCCAGAAAGGTTATGAGGTGAAGCAAGGGTTGCCATCAACTGAGGATATCAAAGCAGGTGACTTACTAGTATTAGATGATCTATTACGAGAAAGCAAATCTTCAAAGGATGTAACTGAAATGTTCATTCAAACTGCACATCATAGGGAAGCTTTTATTATCTACATCACCCAAAACATCTTCGATGGAGGGAAAGAGCAAAGAACTAGAAGTTTGAATACACATTATTTGGCAATATTTAAAAATCCAAGAGATAGCAGTCAGATACATCATCTCAGTAGACAGATATTACCTCAACAACCTAAAGTACTTTCAAAAATATATGAAGATGTAACAAAGAAACCACATGGTAATCTATTTATTGATCTAACCCAGGAATGTCCGGAACGACTTCGATTTCGAACAAATATCATACCTAATTCCGCTGAACCAATGACAGTTTTCTCGGTTCACAGTTGGTTTTAAGCAATGTACTTTGTTGCCTTATTATTTTCAAACATGTCGTATTCAAAGATGGTAGTCATTCCTCAAGAGGAGTATGTACAATTGACTACATTACAAAGTGCACAGGAAGTCAAAAATATAGATCAACCTATTACGAATCAACTTAAGGAACTAACACAAAAGGATATGGAAATTCAGAAGATTAAGGATCCCTATCGACGAATGCAGTTAGCAGCTGAAAACATTGACGAGAGGCGACAGATTCGTGACAAGTTGCGACGATTTATAACCTTGTCAACACCTCGACCATATCGTGTGCGCGCTGAGCGATTATTTGACTTAATTGATCCACATGTGAAGTTCAATGAGAGAGGGGAGATAATAGATGAAACAACTGGTGATGTTATTAGAAATAGTCACATAGATGACCTTCTACAATATGCTGTCAGAGATGTAAGGCGAAAACTAGGTGCACCACAAGGGTGGTCATATTTTCAGAAAATTTTATCTGATCAAAATGTACCTCACAATATTATTGGAGGACCGACTGTGAATGAATTGGATAAGGGTCACTTACAAGATGGATCAAAGAGTAAAACACCCACGATGGCGGTCAAGCGAGAGCTTGCAGGTCCCGATGATCTGCAGCCAAAAAGAGCTACTAGGCGCTCAATGCGTGTTGCGAGGAGTATAGTAAATATTAAGCAAATATGAATTAAGCCTTGCCTCTCTCATATCATGTCGTTACAAAAATTTTGCTGTTGTTTGAAATCTGCGCTCGAAGGTAAAGCAGAAGAGGGCATAGAGGTTGATATCAATTGTGTTAGCAGTTGCTGTGCGAGTAATACGCGTGCAAATCAGAACAAAGACGATGAGTACAGCAGTGATACTCAGAAAGATTTATTACGACTTAAATCATCCCGCACGTTTCAGTCGTCCGGAGGTTCTAGCTCGTGCAGCAGGTGTGGGAATAGAGAAAGTCAAGAAGTGGTTGAGGAGTCAACCGACTTACACTCTTCACAAAAATGCGAGAAAGCGGTTTCCAACAAGAAAATATGTTGTTAACAATATAGATAGTCAATGGCAAGCGGACTTGCAACAGATATCACAGTACAATGATGGCTATAAATACATCTTAACCGTAATAGATATTTTATCTCGCTATGCTTGGGCACGTGCGCTGAAATCTAAACGAGGACCAGAAGTTGAAGCGGCTTTTCAGAGCATTTTCGATGAGGGGCGTGTTCCGCAAAGAATACAGACCGATCAAGGGAAGGAATTCGAAAACTCTCATGTTCGAAGTCTCCTTAAAAGTCATAATGTGGAATTGTTTAGTGTCAAAAGTGCTTATAAAGCTGCCATGGTTGAGAGGTTCAATCGCACACTGAAGACAAAAATATGGCGCTATTTCACTGCAAAAAATACACATGTTTGGGTAGGTGAGCTGCAGAAATTTGTTAAGAATTAGAATGAAAGCTACCATCGAATCATTAAGATGAAACCAGTTGATGTTACCCCAGATAATGCGATGGATGTATGGCTTCGATTGTATGATAAGAAAGCGAAAAACATTTCCAATGAAAAGAAAATTAATGTTGGTGATAGAGTTCGGATTTCAAAGGTTAAGTCTACATTTGAGAAGGGGTATCTACCTAATTGGACTGAAGAAAAGTTTTTTGTGGATGAAGTAAATACAAAATTTAGACCCACCATGTATAAATTAATAGATTACCATGGCAATCCAATTGAAGGAAAATTTTACTCTTATGAATTGCAAGTAGTAGACAGAAGTGAAGAGGTGTATATGATTGACAAAATAATTAGGAGGAAAGGTCATGGCAATCAAAGGAAATATCTAGTTAAATGGAAAGGATATCCCGATTCATTCAATAGATGGATAACGCACCAGGATCTACAAAATGTGGAGATGGGAGACACTCGTAACTTTTAAACTAATATAGCATGTGACTTCTTCCATATATGAGTTTTACATGTCTACTAACTTCAATATCATTCTTCCAAGCAATAGCAACCCCAAGATATTCCCAAGTAACAAACCATCTCTCTACTCTGTTGAATTCGCTAATCCAATTACTCTGCATGGACCCCATGAAGTTGCTCTAACTGAAATTACTTATTACAACGATATCAGTTTGCTAAAGAACAACTATTTTGAATTACATAAAGAAGTGCGAGAGAAGGATGATTGCTTTCGCATATTTCAAAATAGTCTACATGGTACATGGGCTTTTCATCACCTAACTTTACATCTTTTTCAACATCTTTACCATCTGTCCAAAACATGATTAAAATTCAAAAGGCATTTGCAACGTCAACTTTTGATTCTAAGGTTCCCACAATGAGCTTGCAAGATACAGAAAAGGAAATCGGTAGAATGTTTGAACGAATAAATGATCTCTTCAAGCTGACTTTGAATAAATTCTACAAACCAGTCATAAAGGGGTCAACAAAATTGATGAAGGAAGGGAAGCATGTTCTTCTTGTATTAGGTAAGGATTTGAGTCATACTTTTGGGTATTCCAGAACAACTTTCTCATCAAGGTATTGGTACAATGGACGTGGGTGGAATTCGGAGAGGAAAGTCACTGATTTTCAATGTAGAATTGTGCCATTGTATGCATTACAAAAAAGGAGCATCCGAGTAAAAAATAAATTTGAGGTCATTAGAAGTGTTGAAGACTTTGCAAGAAAGTTTCAAGGATCAGTGCCAGAAACGTTAATGACTTGTGAATATAAGAAAGAGAAAGTAACTTTATTTACTGTTGAAACGGATGCAGAATTTATTGTTTTTACTAAAAAGACGCCATTGGAAAAGTCTGAGTCCGCTGTTATTGAATTCGGATCTGAAATGATTGGGATGTTTAAGGGCCTTGAAAGCGCACCTTGGTTGACAGAATTAAATGATACATTCAAGGTTCAATTGTCCTCTTCTAAACTCAAAGCATCAACAAATGCTTCATGGGATATCCACGTATACAGCGAAGACGTATTGGGTGATGAATTGTCTACTTCCAGTGAACTTGTAAAAAGAGTTAATTTGAACATTGAAAGCTTGAAAACGCCATCTGAATTGTGTACAAAGTTAAATGAGTTTGGTGTAGATTACCTTGATGCAGATGAATATCACTTTTCTTATGACCCACATAAGAAACGCATGATTCTAAAGGTAGGGAAGAACTCTCTTATCAAGCTGGATAGCGTGTTAACGACCACATTGGGATTCTCAAAATCAACTATTTATGAAGGCACATCAATAGGCGATACAGCCCCATCACTAGAGCGTGATATAAGTAACTTATACGTCTATTGTAACATTATTGAATATACAAGGGTTAGCGACATTGAGGCCCCACGTCTGCGCACATTTCCGCTCTCATCCGTAAGGAAGCAACTAATCAATCGAGAATTTTTTAACACAATGTATCTACCAATCAGCCGAAATTTCATCAATAGAATTGACATATCAATTCATGATGACGCAGGAGAAGTAGTACCGTTCTGTGGTGGTGTTACTGTTTTGACCCTACATATTAGGTCACGAGAATAAGGCTTTACGCCATTGTGACTTCCATAGTTATTCAATAGTCATAATGACAGGCATTTACAGTAGACCATCATATCAGAGCGGTTATCCCGTGTTTGTTGGAGGTAGACGACAAGTTGGAGGAGGCATATTTGGTGCACTAAGACGTATGGTTCTTCCAACACTCAAAAAGTATGGCGTACCAATCATGAAGCGTGTTGGAAGCAGGGCTTTAGATTTTGGTGCAAATGTTGCAGCTGATGCGCTTCAAGGTGAGGATATCGGTGAATTTATGAAAATGCGCGCACAGCAATCTGCCATAGACGCATTAGATGATTTAACAAAGACGAGACGTACAGTTCGGAAGAAGCGTAGGAAGTCAAGACAAGTTGGATCCGGTCGAGTTACTAAGCAAAGACGCAGGAAAAGTAAAAAGCCGACTAGAGCAGCACGTTCTAAATCTAGACGTCGTGTGAAAGCAAGAAAGCGCAAGCGAAATTCCACAGCGACTAGAAACAAGTCAAAACGAAGGAAGACAACATATTTGTAGAGCTAATACGATGCAGAGTATCAATTCGGCTTTGTGTTTCTTCGATTCTCCCCCTCATCAGACAGACATCATCTCCTCAACAATTGTAGACATAGTCCCCACAACAAATATCGATGGTAACCAGCAGCCTATTCAGTTTGATATGCCTGCCAATCCTCAAGATTATATTGACTGTCAATCCATTGATTTAGAGTTGTGTATACAAATTAAGAAGACTGATGGTACAAATATCGATTCATCCAAGGATAAAGTGGGATTAGCAAATCTTCCTATTGCCAGTCTGTTCTCAGATGTGTATCTAATATTGAATGACAAACAGATTGAAGGAGGGGATCGAGCATATCCATATGGAGCATATATACATACAATGACTCAATTTCAAAAGCAAGCTAAACAGTCACACTTGCAAGTTTCTGGGTGGTATGATGATCAGCAAGGGAAATTTGATGATGTCTCAAATACAGGGTTGAAAAGACGAATGGATTTAACAGCGGATTCAAAGGAATTATACTTGAAAGGACCCGTCTATCTTGATTTCCTTCGTCAATCTAGATATCTGCTATCACAGGTTAAAATGCAAATAAAATTTATTCGTGCAAAAACAATTACTTGTCTCATTTATGCTATCTATGATAGCAAAGTTGAGATAACAAGAATGAGAGACGTGACTGTCAGCTATCAGAGATGAGTAACTTAAGCAACATAGAAATCTTGAGGAAAATGAGGAAAGCTCATCCCTACTCCAAGACAATATTTCTCAATGTCTTTTCTAGAGATAATTTACCTGATTCAATTCCTTTCTATCCTTGTTCACTTATCATCAATACGGATACCAACAATCTTCCCGGAAAACATTGGATTGCTGTATACATCAATCGTTATAAAGTTGCCGAATATTTTGACTCTCTTAATCAACCTCGTTTACATGATATCGCATTATGGATGAACAGGTTCTCCTGGACTGTTAGGAAAGTGACATCGTTCCCACTTCAAAGTAATACATCTCTAATGTGCGGTGGCTATGTACTCTATTTTGTCAACGAGAGACCATTGAAAAATAACTGTAAAAGTGCTTTAGAACTATTTTCAAAAAACTGTGATAAAAATGATGTAATTCTTACTAAATGTGTTGAAACAGTTTTGAAATAAAGTTTTATGTTGTATCATTAACTTGCTCTCTTTTTTTCCAAAACACGGGTTTATAAGGAAAACAAAAACATGCTCATATTTCATTATCTATTCACATATATACAAAAACATGTTCATATTTCATTATCTATCCACATATATACAAAATCTACAATTTGGTTTTCATGAAACATTTTTTCAAATCACATATGATGGGAGGCACATCACTTATGTCTTTAATGCCTGTTATCACAATCTTTCCATTATGGAACACATGAACATGATATGGATGCCAGTTAGTCAATTGAGCTGCTGGAAATAGCTCCACTTCATAAGTTAGATTATGTGATGATGTAACTTTACGGAAATCATAGTGATAGTGTAATTCACATAACACGGTCATTGTCTTCACTTTCCAATCAGATAATGAATCACCAAGTAAATGTTCCAAAGTTAAGTGTAGATATGAGAGATCACCCTCCATGACCCTTCCAATACATTGGATTGTTCCATTTGGAAAGAATAGGATAGTGAGAGATCTATCTTTCCTCTGAATCCTCCATGTTAACATTGAGGGTCTTCCAAGATGTAAGCTCGTTGTCGGCTTCAATTTGCGTTTTATCAGTAACCATTGTTTTCGGTTGGGTATATTCCTCTCGATCTCTTGTAGATTGAGTTTTGACTTTGCTTTTGTAGTTAACATCCGATTTACAACTTCCAACCGTTTGATGTCCTCCATCTTTAATGAATGACGTTATCTGTGGTAGTATCTCCCTTGTAAAGGTTTCCCATGTGACGTCACTGAAACGAAAAAATTGATATTCAACATCTTCACGTTTTGGTGAACAGACGTATAGTTTGACTGATGAATCACACTTAATGCATACCTTGTCATCGAGAGGAATCTTGATCCGAGTCTTATGGTTGTCAATGAGATCCGCAAAGTCTTTCAGTGAAGGCAATGAGTCAATACTAATGCAAACGCCACGATGTTTTCGATCACTATTTGCTATTGAATGACGAAATGCTATTCTTTTAGAATTTGTTATGTGAACGTTTTGAACGTCACTAAGTTTCCATGTTCTAATGTAATGAGGCATGTTCCGAAAGCTATGTTTCAAGTTTAGGTTTAATGTTTGCCTAAAGTTTGTTATTTTATTAGCTCAACATATCGGAATGATGTTGAGTACAAATTCTTCACATATTCATTCACATTAGGACTACCTATTTATTAGTAATCATTTCTACATATCGGAAAGATGTAGAAATTTCAATTTTAGTAAGACTACTTATGTATTAGTAAGTGTTGCTACATGTCGAAAGATGCAGAAATCGCAAGATCTATTACAAGTGGAATATTATATTGTTTTTTATTTATACTTATTCTACATCACCTGTGACAGGAAGGCATCTCCTTCTCTTCGACGGTGGGGGAAGACCTAGGCTGTAGTGTCCATATGGTAATGATAAATTTTTATCCAGCCAACAGCGCTTATCCTCCAAAAGTGAAAGACCTCGCTTCCTAAATGATTTTGTGCTAACTATGTGATTTTTTGAATTTATAATTGTCATATCTTCAGTTGTATCATTCTCACTATAATAGACACTCCTATAGTCATCATGTTTCAATTTTTTAACTGCTGCTCTCTGAATTCCTTTTGCACGTTTGATGCTATGAATCGTAGAGTCTAGATATTTCATGGAATACATTTTCGGTTTTAGTAGGATCATTTCCTCAAGCAACTTTCCAGCACATTCATCCTTAAAACAACCTAATCTAGCTTTGTTTGTGGTTGAGTATAGTCGGTGGTGACTGTCATAGTTTGAAGAGTCGAACTTTTCACCGAAGTATAGAAGTATATCTTCCAGACGGACAGATGGTGATGTGTATAAACATAGGAAGAAACTGTCGGTATCACCTCCACAAAGCCGCGTTCTATTTATCAGTGGACACCCTTTTAGATCATTGTAATATAATTGATACATTTCCAACTTACTATAGTCAAGTACTGCTTGACCAACATATATTAATTTATTTAAAACTATTGAAGGTTTGTACATTTCCATACCAACCAGATCTTCATCAAATATTTTGTGTTGAACATAGAGAGGATGATTTGACAATTTCAGTAGTTGTTTCTCATTGTTGACTAGTTTAAATTTTTTCCTTCTCCTTACATTTTCCATTGTTTTATCATATAAAGAATTATTTTTCAGTTTGTAGAATGACTTTTCGAAGTCAGTGTTTGATTGAGCCCTCTTTTGAGAGTTCATATCAATGTATGTTTTTAACCAAGGCTTTTGTGTGAATTTTATGCCACTATGAATCTTCTTGATTCTCATGCCCATGGTCAAGTAAAATTTTAAAATTGAGTAGTGGACTACATAATTTTCCCTATCAAATTGATGGAGCGAGCAGAAGTTTCTTGATAGAAGAAAAATGTGTATTTGGTATTACTTTTTCATTTAGATTTTTCATATAGTGTGAAAACATTCTCTTTTCAATCATCTGCATTTCTGGAGCTAATGGGAAATCGGCAGTGTCATCATGAATGGCTGCAGGATACTCTAAATCTAAATCAAAAATGTAGCCGATTTCACCATCATCATCTATATTTTGAACATTTTCTTCAATTAAAAAATTATCTAATTCACTTTCATTCAACCACTTGAAATTTGAGTGGGGTAGATTCCTACTGAGTGAAGAACCGTAAAGGTTATTAACATCTAAGTAGGTCAAATGTCGACTTTCATGTGTATTATTTCCTAATTCTTCAATGCGTGCACGCGCTCGGTGAATGTTGGTGAAAGTCATACCCCCTCTAATTCCTCGTTCAAATAGATTGTACATATTTTCATCTTGTATGTAGTGTGGGGGATCATTGGAAGAGAAATTTAGTGCTGAGGTAAAGCTAAGATGTGGGAGACTGACAAAATGTACAGGGTCGACTTCATCCTCACGTTGACTCAATGCTCTAAACACTTCAAATATGTCTGCCAACAATAAAACATCTAACTTCAGATATGCCAGCATGTAATCACCAAATGTGCTACAATTAAATTCAATCCACGCCTTGTTAGCGTGTTTATATTCACTATCGGAACAGTGCTCACGAGTAAGATCATTATAGAATTCAAATTGTGGTGGTAGACAGTCTTCCGTCAACGTGTTTAAGTTTTTGAAGTATGAATATTGAAACACTCCCTTCTGATATAAAACATTATCACTTAATTGTGGAAATTCTACCTTAATGTCTCTACATGCTCATACGTTTGCAAACCCTTGGCTAATTCACTCAAGGATGCACTTAGAAATTGATATGAGTCTAAGAATTTTAGTTTAAAGTATACTGTCTTCCCTTTGTATTCATTTACAGGGACACTGGCGGATAAAGTTATATATTTTTCAGCAGTTGCTGCTACAACATCTAATTTCCAAGACTTCATTCTTCCAATCGCTTTATAGCAAACGATGTGACTATCATAATTTTTAAAATTGTGGAAAAATATGGGGAGCTCCCGTCTGTTAAGTCTTAACCGGAGATTGCATTTCCTACATAATGTTTGCCTATATCGTCCGGTGATATGATCATGATCACGAACTTTTATGACTTCATCGCTGAATTTCAATTTACATTTGTTGCAACATTCTGCATTCTGGTGGCGTGCTTTTTCATCCGCTGACAGTGACATTGGCTGCCTAGTTGTTGCACATTGGTTGTCATATAAGTCTTGGGCTACAGTTTCTAAGTGGTGCAAGAAACTAATAATGCAATTTTCTCCCTCAAAGAGGTAATACTTGTTTTCAAATTTTGATTGAAGGGCATTATGCCAGACATGATAAGCTCCAATGGCCGCAGGTTTATGTATTTTATAATCAATGTAGCACTCTATATCTGCATAAATTACTAAAGGAGGACTTAGTTGATATTCCATGCTACTTGTTAGTACTTTTAGATCCGGTGGCATTTTTTCTATTTGTGCTTTTCCTCGAATACAAAACTGGAAGTGTCGTTCTAGTGTTGTTTTATATGTGAATGACTGAGTGCACCTTTCGCAGAAGTATTTATGTCTTTTTAAAGTTCTCCTATACAATCTTGACAGCCTTGGAATTCCACAATAGTGTGCTGCTCCATTGTTTAGAATTAGCAAAATATTAACCGTTTGCCTACCAGTAAAGTTACTATTGTAACGAACACCTTTGAGTCCATTTTCATAAAAGTGAATGTTAATTTTAATATCATTATTTTTCTCAAATTTTGGAATATCTTTGATTGATACTGGTGTGGAAATGCCTTCCATATTTAGCTCAGATGTCCACTCACTATATGATTTTACTTTATTCCTTGAATAAGGTACTTCATTATAATGCAATATTGATAAAACTGCATATAGGAAGCAATCATTTGCATTTGAATTAACATTAATGACAGCTTTAGAGTTTTTTAACTTCTTTGGTAGAGGAAATGATTGTCCACCTGACAGTATTGGACTTGTTATTACATTGAACTCTATATTTTGTACATCATCTATAATCCAATTGCTACCCTTTTTTTGTGATGAGGTAAAGTGCGCGAGAAAAGTTTCTTCTTCTTGAGGATTAGAACGGACATAAGGAATTTGTGCAATCAGACGACCGCGCAATTGATAGCTCCTTAGTAAGTCAGACACTAAATTCCCTAACATGGAACGCATGCTTTCCAAGAATGATGTTATGTCCACAGTAGGTGTTGTTGGCGTGATATCATACACACGTGCATGGCCATTGAGTGCGCTTTCGCTGAGACTAACAGTTCCATAGTTATTATGCATATTCATCTCACTATTTGTGTTATGTACATTCATATGCTGTCGAAATCTACTTATAGAGTTATACGTTTTGCCACACCGAGAGCAGTATTGCATAAAGTTTTGTATGTTAGTTGAAGCGCTGGTTGTTGGCTTAGAAGTAGATCTTTTTTGATTATTTGAATTTGACTCTATTATGCTATCATTCGGTTTATTATTACATACAAGTTTATGCCTCTTAAGATTATCCATCCTATTCGTCTTATATGGACACTTGCTACATTGATACGTTTTTCCTAACTTACAAAATTTTTCATGTCGTTGCAAATTGCCTATGAGAGTGAACACTTTTCCACACTTGGTACAGACAACCATGATTATTGATGAGGATTGAAATTAGCAAGCCCTTATATACATCTACCATCTAATGACGTCAGCGTCATCACCAGCCAATACCATATGTTCCGATCTGATGCAAAGAGAAAACATAACATGTTTGATAATTTCTTTTTCCTAAATGAAGAAAGATAAAAGTTAAAGTTAAAGTTTGGCGCACTTTACAATTCCGCTGTGATTCAGCTTCAAATGACTGCATCCTTTTGCGCAGACGCTGAAGTCGTTCATGTGAGTCAGTCTCACTTTTTTTATTCCATTGTTCATACACTCGATGTGCATTAAAGTTTCCTTTTCGTGGATACGGCTATTTGAAACCTGAGAGGCCAACAGGAGATTGGATTGTGTGAGGTTCCTCACAGATTCAATTAAGCCTCTGTTCTCCTCCTTCATTTTCTTCTCCCGCTCCTCTGCCTGCTGTAGGCGCTCCTGGCAGAGACGCAACTTGGTCTGCATATCCTCTTCTGTCGAGGTTGCGTCCAAGTCAACGTTATAATCCTGCACTGGGAGAGGAGCCGTCACATCCGACGTTGGTAGAGCTACAACGGGGGGGAGGTGTTGTGGGAAGTAGTACCGGGGAGGAAGGAGCTGCACCTGGCGTCGGTAATGGGTTCGGAGGAGATACCGCCAAAGGAAGACGTGCAGGGGATGATGGGGCCACGCAGATCATTGGGGACGGCGGCAGGCGGACACTCCAGCTCGGGGATGCCCGGATGTTGCTGAAGGAGACCTCCTGTGATGCATGCATCACGGAGTCCTGTAAACGAAAAGAAACAATTGTTTATGAACTATTTCCAATTGTTAACATTTATCAAAATTAAAATTAACACTATGTAAATTCAATTACATAAATTAAAATTAACTTGTTGACATTTATTAACTCCAAATGTGAATTTCACATACCTTCAGCTCGATTGTCCCTCGATTGGATCCACCTTCATCCTCCGAAAGAACCATCGAATCATTCTAGAAGATAAATTGATCTATTGCAGATTAATAAACTTTACTCAAGTGGGTTTCTAAATTACAATGGAAAAGTTCTCTGCTGATGCAGTCATCTAAGCATTAAACTTACATTTGCAACCGAATTATCGTCATCGGATGAGGATGTTGGAGACGACGTGGTGGAGACGTCGTCATCAGATGACGAGGAATCGCCCGATGATTCATGGATGGAGTAGGGCCTCTCCTCGTTATCCTCTATAGATGTGGTGGTCGCCGGCGTAGACAGAAAGCTCCGCTGATGTCTTTTCAGGGACAAAGATCGTACAGCCTGCAGCGAAAATGTGATAATGTTTTTATAACTAAATAGATATTAATGAGAATTAATATAGACATAGACTATATACATGTAAAGTTTTTTTCAGGTATTGTTGTCTGATATCGAATCGTAGACCATGAAAATCACACTTACGGGACTTGAGATGGTTTTCTTTTCCGGCGAATTCAACCGCAGTATTGCAGGATACCTTTGGACACTTGGAAACAGCTGAAAATAGAAATTCATGTTCAATTTCACATTAAGAAGTAATAAGCAAATTAATTTCTTACCTTTCGCAAGTTTTCCACCGCATTATTGTTTTCGAAACTGACTTTCAGCGGTCGGGGCACCTCACACTGAAATATTTATGAAATATTGGTTTAATTTATGCACACGATTACTAACCTGAGTAAATAGAATCTCACATCTTGAACAACCAGTTTCTTCTGCACCAACACCTTGGCTTTCTTCGGTGGGGGCATCACCATGTTCTGAAATGTGTTAACAACAAATTTATTTTAATCTAAAGGAAGCAGTACTTTTTGTCAACTGTGAGTCAGTTGTCCGTTCAAGTTAGCATTTAGAATTGACTCCACTTACCTCAAAATCACTCAAAGTCTCATCAATAAATTCTCGAGACTTGGGGACTTTCTTAGGTGCTCGGGACTTGGTGGCTTTCTTTACCTCAGGCTCGTCCACCTGTGAGAGCACGCCTTCAGTCGGCCTTTCCTTGTTAAAAAGCCTCTCCAATTTCTTTTTCTCTGCCTTGGAGGTAAGGTTGATGCCTTTCCGGCCATTCTGTTGGGCACAGGGCGTGTGTTTGGCAATGAAGGCTTTTGCTGAGTCGCTGTTGACCTTGTCGTTGCTCCTCTCATATGTCTTGCAGGTTAAGCAATAGAGGTACGTGAAATCCTCTTTGAATATGCAGTCTTTGTGACCACTCTTGTTGGCATGACGAACAGGCAGTCGGCATGTTTCACAGTAGTGAAAGATCAGTCGTTGTCGCGCAATACTTTCTTGTCGGACCATTTCTATATAGGAAAAAAAATTGATTATAATTTAATCTCTTGTTAAAGGAGAACGCATTTATATACCATCAACAAAGCTCTATTAAGTGCTACTTTCATATTGGAGAAATCTGAGAAAGAAATAAAATTTGAAGTTGAAATTGAAACCGAAAGTCGAAAATTAGATATTTATTCGAAAAGGGTTAGCTCATAAGAAGAGTTGAAATTTGGAAACAGCTGATTTACTATTATTTAATTTCGAAATTAATATAATAGAATGAAAGTGAAATTTCGAAAATTTCAACCAATCCTCAATTTGTTTAATTAAACAAGCTTGAATTTCATACATCTGTTAGCAGATGACAGACTGAATATTTAAAATGGATGAAGGCTTTATTTAGGTATCTTTTTATTTATTTACAAACTGTGAAAATCTTGTTGATTCAAATACACTTACATTTAAACTGATATATTCATGTCTCTCGCTCAGCTCTTCTACTCCTTACCCCCCCCCTGCCGTGTATGAAGTGTATGAAGGTCAAGGTCAAGTCTAAGGTCAAGGTCAAGTGTAGAGGTTTGTATATTATGGTCATTTTTAGTTGTAAAACTTTAACTTTGAAAATTTGTAAACTTAGTCATTTTTGTAAAAAACTTGGAATTTTTCAAGTTGCATACAGATGCATACAACTAGGATTTTTTCATCAAATGGGTACATACAATATATCATTCGAATGCTCTTTTCATGCTGATTCTAATGGTGTATTGTATGACACATGTATGACATATAACTAGAGAGCTACATGTCTTTAAAGAATGGGCTAAAAACTTAGTGAATTTAAAAATCTAACATTTGTCTGCTTGCATACAGTTGCATACAACTAGGATTTTCCCATCGAATAGGTACATACCTTATATCATTTGAAAGGTCTTTTCATTCTCATTCTTATGGTGTCGTGTATGACACATGTATGATATCATCCTGGACTGCTACAAGCATTTTAAAATTAACAACATAACCGTTTCTTTAAAAGTTATATGTTTCTATTTATTTCAAGTTGAAGTCTTCATATTTGATTTTTGTTTCAATTCAGTTATTGAACATCATTAATTGTAGATAGTTATTCCCCTTTCCCATTCAGACCTTAATTGAAGACCGATTTCTGAAATGATAAAACAAGTCTGTTCATATATACAAATGAATATTAAATGAAGAGATTAAGAAAAAACACACTAAATGTCATCAAGGTAAGGAAAGGGTACAAGTTTTTTCAAGTCCACTTGCACATGGATCCTGGTCTTTTTGGGCGCACAGGGACAGCGACGTGGTGTGTCAAGGTCGATGACTGAAAATTCGAGAGCGGTTGTGAGGTTCCGCTCGTTCGGCTCCATTCGCATGAAGACCCGTTTCGTGTGGTACTTTCTCGGGGCGTTCTTGACTTTGACCGTGACCCTTCCATAGAGTGGCGTTCGCATGGACTTCTTATTCACGTGACGCATCGTCTCGATTGATACGTTACTATCATCACTCGAGTAGTCGGGCGATGCAGGGGCTTGGGTGAACACCACCGGCTCGCTTGGTGTTGTCGATCGCTCCATCGGAGATTGGGGAGGTGTATTGGTACGTTCCACTGGCGAAGTGGTACGATCAGCAGTACCGTTCTCAACTGCGGCTTTCTGTTTGCGATCCATTATGACTTGTAGATTTAAAATAATTGTAACTTGTAAACGTGAGGATTAGAACCTTTGATAAGAATTGGTACAAACCTCGGACTTATATACTTTTTAAACAAAGGAAATCCTAACAGCCAATCAGAGAGGTACCGAACTTCCCTAAAGAATATATAACTATATAAAGGATGTCATTGTTCCAAACTGTTAAGTACTTATCCTCAACGTTCCATAACAAGAAGCATGTCCTCAAAGCCATTATTTTATTTTCAAAATGACAGCCAAGTCATTATGGGAGGTCAGTTGGACATGACCATGCATCTCTCTTGCGGCTGCAAAGTGGCCCTGTGGAAGACCTTGACTGTGTCAGCACTTCAAAGGCGGAATGGACTACCAGTGAAGTGTCCGGTACACGACTGCGATCATGACTTTAGCAACAATAAAACATTTCATGAATGGTGTGATGACTTCCTAAAGATCATGGAGTCGCCTGAGGGACGTGATCTGCACCCATCATTTATTTTTCATGCTTAAATTAAACTTACATTGTAAATCTCTTGTCTTTTTCACTTTAAACATAGTTCTGGAATTGGTTTTCTTATTGGGGAGCAACTAAATCATAACTGCACATTAAAGTTTCACATCTAAATAGTGCTACATTTAAAATAATTGTCACAATAGTCGCAATTGAGCAAACACATTCAAAATCAAACAACGGACGTCTATCGGTACGTACCCAAGTGCTCAGAACCAAACCACACAAGTTCGATCATAGACGTTCCGAAACACAGTGTACTCAACTGAGTGTACCAAACACATGTACCTATCCAGTAAAACAGATCTCATACAAGTTCCTATTCATAACACTGAATTATACATGTACCTATCGATAACTAAATTATACATGTACCTATCCATGTACCTATCGATAACTAAATTATACATGTACCTATCCATGTACCTATTGATAACACTAAATTTTACATGTACCTATCCATGTACCTATCCCTCGCAAGTAGGGCACAGTTTTCACTACTGACCTCAAAGGCCCAAATGAAGGGTCAAGAAAACTTTAAATTCTATGTTTAGCCGAGGTTAAAGTGCATGTGGTGTCAGAGCTCAAACGAGGAATGAAGGTGAACTGAGATTGCTCAATGTGATCAGTAACGTAAGGATATATATGATTTTTGAAAATCAATCTGCCGAACACTTTGGATGAAGTCAACAAAATAGAAATTGACCGAAATTCTGAAGCGAATGTCGATTTATCACGCTGAGGAATGGGATTAATTGATTGGGATTACGATTGAGTAATCCATTGAAGAAGAATTATCTTACACCAAAGAGAAGTAATCCTAGAATTCCGACACTGAAAACGGATCTGTCTGCTCGGAATAACGCGATATTCTTTCCAGTGATTTCCACATCCTCTTCGATGATATAGTCCAGAAATAAAACCTGATTTATTGACCTGTCATCCTCTTTAATACCTATTTCTTTGGTCAATGGCGGAAATCGTTGTTAACATTGTCATTGGCCTTCAAGTGAAGAAACAGCATTTCGGTAGCACACGATAGAATACAATTCAATCTTCATCCGTTAGTGAACCCCAAGTTTACACTTCAGCTTCATTTAATGCATATAAAATTTCGAAACACATATTAATCATTTAGTCTGGCTTCCACATGGTGGCGAATTCTCCTGTTATTGCTGTATTTGCATGGATGCACTAATTTAACGGTTCGTGTACGTTTCGGGGTGTTTTACACCCCACGCATGTTTTGTCATATCATATCTACGGAAGTTTTTGGTTCTAAGATTTTTTATTATAGGACTTTTCTTATTTCTTCAAGTTAATGATCGCATGAAAAGCTCAGCTATAAATATTTAAAAGAAAACTTGTTGACAAACATTTTATAGTTGTGTACGTTGCGGGGTGTTGTACACCCAAGGATACATACAGATTACGTGAATAACGTTTCGAATCATCATAATGATAGAATAACAGAAAGGAACACATGACAATCAAATGTTGTGAAGGAACAGTCATATGCACATTGGACAACACTTGATGACGTGTGCGGAGCAAACGAAGGATGAACACGAGTCACACCGTATGGTCGTCTTTCGATCTTGGTTCCTGCTGCAGAAGGCGCATCGAGCTTGGCGGACTGAGGAGGGTGGCACACTTCTATTGTTGGCGATGTCAACTCCCACCATTTTCATACACTCTTGCAATGGAGCACGAATGTTGGGCAACTGTGCTCTTGCTCTCACCAACGGTAGGAGCAATTCGTATGCAAGTTCCTTTTTGAATGTGTAGTGGTTTTCCGCATCTGTCAAGCGCATGGCAACGATCACTGCTACATCCACGTACGTAAAAAAAACTCCGTAAGGCCATCTCGTGCACTTTCTCTTGCTGGATAAATTTCTGACGAGCTTGTCGAGATTGTCGACCCCAGATTTGGTGGAATTGTAGAATTCCACGATATCTGGCTTCGTATCTTGCAGATCGTTTTGCACGCCGTGCATTGATGACACGAGAAGGACTGGAGATTGTCCCTTATCCCAAAAGGAACAGAGCGTGGTGTTGTTATCATTGTAATAGTGTTTGCTGTCTCCTCTCTGACGGCCGTCAAGATCCTTGCATTGAGGGGGAAGATCGCGCTTGTTTCGTCGTATAGTTCCAACGTACGTTGTTTTGCAAGTCAGTAAGTTGTTGACGAGCGGCATGGACGTGAAAAAATTGTCTCCTGTGACATTCCGCGACGCACATAAGTAGTTCTTGCACAATTTCATGACGAACGCCTCACCAATGGAAGAGGTTCCAGCTCGATCTTCTGCAGAGAGCGTTTGTTCACCAACGTAAACAACTGAGGATAGCGGCATTGTGTTCGAATTATCCACTGCCCTAAAAAGTAGAAAAATATACATTTCTATAAAACAAAATGGTATTAGTCGAACAGGGTTTACAAAGCATTTTGAAAATAATTGTATTTATTCATTTATGCATGGGAAAGTTGCTAAAGATAAAGTTGTATGAAATATTTATCATATACTCTCGTCCTATTAAAATTTTTGATATCATATTGCAACAAAGTAAATGCACCGACTGAAATACCAAAATTGTTATGTCAGTCTATACTTACCAATAAATCTTTATCCCAAACTTGACGGGTTTAGTTGGGATATATTGCTTGAAAGCAACTCTTCCATGGTACTCGACAAGCATCTCATCCACAACCAGAAAAGATGATGGTATGTAAATTTCATGGAGCACTCTGTTCATGTGTTCAACCACGGATGATACTGGGGCAAGTTTGTCATCCCGATTCCTCCTCCTTGTGTCATCAAATCGCAAGCAACTTTTTATTTGGGTAAATCGTTCGTAGCTCATTGCCGCTCTGCAAGCTGGTTTGCCATCAACAAGTTGCCATAGTTCTCTTGCTTTGCGGTGATGTGCTTTCAATGCTCCTGAAGAATTAGAGAAGATGTGAAAATGCAAACAAGCTACAGAAATCGGCAAAACACCATTGCAAACCATCCTATAATTTCCTTCCAATTTCATTTAATTTATTATACTTCAAATCATTTTATGTGCAATTGCAAGTAATAAGTGCAAACATAAATTTACGTGCTTATATACTCTTATACTCGTATTGTTGGTTATTTAGCAAATTTCTTTATACAGTTACGGTATAAGTAAATACAAATTAGTTTGAAGGAAATTAGAAAATGAATATGAAATTTGCAGTGGTTTAACTTTGATTACTATGGACTACAAGCAACTAATGATTTATTTGACAAAATTAAAAATAATAATAACAAAATGTTTACTCACCAGCAAGTATATGTATACCGAGGAAAGCTTCCATCTCTATTCTTGAAGTGTTCTTCCAGGCTTCAGAGTAATTTCGGCGCCCGTAGAGATTGGTGTAGTGTACGACGAGGTCGATGATGGCATCAAACGTAATCAAAAACGCTTCTCTCTTTGTGGCTGGGTTTAAACCGCATTTGAAACCTTGCTTAACTCGAATGACATTTCGCTCCGGAATACGCCCAGCAGTTGTGTTGTGTTCCATCCGTCTTGTCCACGTCATCCCACTTGGAGCTGTAAGAACATCATTGCCTTCAACTTCGTCACCCGATTCTGACGAGTCAGAATCAATAGCAACATGGACGTCTTCCTCGGCAAGTACATCATCGTGCGCTTCTACAATGCTTCCCTCGTCGGTATATTCGATGGTTTCATTAGGCAGAGTTTCTAAAGTGGCATAATCGTCATCTTGAAACTCGTCTTCAAATTGATCTTCTTCCTCTTCTTGAGTAAAAAGCCGCCGCTCTGCTTCAAGCTTTGCTCTTCTCGGGTGAGATCGTTCCATCACGAAGTGTTCTTCATCAAATGATTAGTTTCAAGTTACCAGCAAGGGATTGATTAGATCGCGAAATTTAATTGGTCCATTCTTTAACACTGTTGCCCGAAGGATCCCGGCGACGTCGCTTAGCGATAGAAGCACCAGAACAATAGGAAGCTTTTTGATTGGCGAGTTGAGTCAGTCAGTCAGCTGAGTTGGCAGTGAAACAAGACATTATGATGTCAAAGGAAGCAAAGGATTCTATTTTGTATTTTGCTTTACAGTTGGCGCGGAAAAAGACGTTAATAATGAATAAAAATGAGTTGGGGTGTACAACACCCCGCAACGTACACAACTATAAAAATAATTGGACGTACACGAACCGTTAACGTTTGATTAGAAGAATACTTAACAAAATAACAAAGGAATAACAAAGTAACAAATAAAGATGAACGAGTGTTTTCGAATATATAATTACCTTCCTTCCACGAGGTTCAGGCTTCTTGTGATCTAGTTGAAAGTAATTTTTGAGTTTCTCTCCTTCTTTTCAGACAGTTATGTACGTCATCGTAAGTAAGGGAAAAGTGTCGATTTTGTCCCAGTGTTTAAAACAATTGAACATAGCAGATAGCTGTAGCACGTTCATCTCTTTGGACGTTATTAATTTGTATCCTGGCATTCAAATTGTGTCAAACTTCCTAAAAGAACACTGGGACAAAATCGACACTTTTTCCCTTACTTATGATGACGTACATAACTGTATGAAATTCATCTCTTATAATTATCACATAAAATTCAATAACGTAACCTACCGTCAAATAAAAGGTTGCCCGATGGGAGCTCGATTCTCGCCACCATTCGCCATAATCTATATGTACCACCTAAAACAAAAGGCTCTTGAAATTCTAAAAAATGATTTCAGCATAATTCCCCAATATTACGGTAGATACATAGACGACATAATCACGGGCCCATTTAAAACGAGCGATACTCACAGTATCAACATTATCAACACCGTATTCAACTCGGTGTCACCAGACATAAAATTTACGATAGAAGTCCCCAACGAGGCTGTTTTGAATTTTTATAGATGTTAGCATTGTGATATGCAATAATAGCATCGAATATAAATGGTATGTAAAAAACATGCACTGCGGCATATCTCTAAATAAAGACAGCTGGTTGCCTCACCATTTCAAAACCAACTACATGTATATTAAAAATAGCCAAAATGATGTCGCCAGGAAATGCTCCGACCAAAGCAAAAAAGACGAAGCTCTCTCAAAACTTAATCATAGATTCAAAAAGAACGGCTTCACTAATCGTGAGATAGCCACTAAATCGAGTAATAAAATTAAAATAAGTAACAGTGACTTTGTTCCCTTTAAGATAAATTTTATAAGTGATACGTGTAATCGCAAACTAAATAAATTGATAAAACAGTGTGATCTACCGATCGATCAAACTCATTAGTAAACCTGCTCCTACTCTTCAATCAGTTGTTAAAAATATACAAGAAAAGAATAAGCATAGTGACTGTCGCCTCTGTTCGTTACTTCCGAATAATTTCGCTTGCTCGGACCGTTTCCTAGTCTATAGATTTAAATGTAATTTATGCAGCGATTTATACATCGGTCAGACTAACCGTCCGTTTTATAAAAGGTACAACGAACACAGGCGTGATTTAGATAATAAGAATGACAGAAATGCACTTTATGAACATGGTTTGAAGAATCACGATATCTGTGACATTAACATGTCTAATTTTGATCTTGATATTATTGACAGAAGTAAAAGTGCTATCGATTGCAGGTTGACTGAAGCTCGTCTCATAAAGACACTTCGACCACCCATTAACCGTAAATATGAGCTCCCAGTTTTAACAGCATTCAAGAACTCCACTTCATTGCCATGTACTTAACACGCTGTGTCATACTGCCAATTTTAGTCTTGGCCCTTAGAAGTGTCCGTGGCACGAAGCGCCGGCCGTTTGCGAACGAGGATTGTAAATTATTTTATTTTATTTCGGTCATCATAAAAGAAGGAGAGAAACTCAAAAATTGTTTTCACAATGTCTCTGAAAAACACCCTCCTGTTCCTGACCATCAATTAGTTGAAAGTAATTAATACAAAATATTTATTGTGTAATATTTTGAATACTGTACACTGTACATGTAGGGTAGAATGTGGTAGGACTCCCCCTCGGGGTAAAACGCCCCCCATTGGTTTCTCAGGAGTCATGAAAGATGTCTAATGTTTAAACACTTCATGTGGTTAAACTCATAGAAACATTGCTTTGATCCAAAAATCATCATATTTCATTAAGTAGTTTAGTAACTAAGATGTATTTTTCATTTTTGCTACTTTTGATGTAATAATTTTGTAATTATAAATAAATTTTTGACGGACTCAGACATCACCCAAGTGTCTGTAGCATCACCTTACTGTAGCTAATATATTCCTGTTTATGATTTTACAATAACTATGTTGTAATTTGATGCTCAACAATTGAAAATTTTATAAAAGAAGAAAATACACAGTTTGGGGTAAGACGCCCCAGGGGGGCGTTTTACCCTCAAAATATTATTTTGCGTTTCGTTGACAATTGCATTGATTCCTCGGTGCTGATGTTGCCTGCATTGATTTCAAGCCAAATTCATGAAGTCTGTATGCAGTTGCGTGTTTTGTTTGAACCACATATCTATGATTAGAACTATGAAGGATGCACGCAAAACCTCAATAAGTCACACGCGCGCAGATTCATGATTCTTTTTCAAGTTTGTATGTAGGTGCGTGTTTTGTGTGAACTGTGTAGGATGCACCACGGACTTCTATAATAAGCAGCCTGGACAGACAGCGAGAATTAGGGAAATACAAGGTTTGGCCGATGACTGAGATGAGAGCTGAATGCGATAATTTTGTTTCCCCCCTTCATAATCAGAACAGTTTTCCTCTTGATTGTAAAATTAATCAGACACCATTAAATGTACATGTTTATTCAATGATATACCAGAAGAAAACAGATAAAACTTTCAAACTTACCATTTTTTTAGATTTTTAATGATTTTTAGAACTTGACAATTTGGCAATTTTCCTAGATTGACTTTTGAGAGTGATATTTTCAGTAAGTCTGTTCACGAAGTTCTTACTCAGACAATTAAACATTTTGTGTACAATGTCTTTCAGAACATCATGACCTGATGTACAGTACATACCAAAAACAAATACTTCACTCTTACTTCGATCGATCAAAGAAAGGAAAAGTTTCCGTTGAGTATGAAATCCGAGAAAGATGTTTCTGATTTCATCATTGGTCATTATCTCATTGAACACAATCCAACAGTGAGATGCAAATACATGTGACGAATATGTGGGACAAACCAGACCTCCACGAGTAGCAATCTTAAAAAACTCACTACATGATGTCCGATCAACATCGTCATCCAAGTCCGTGTCAAATCGTTGTTCCTCATCTATCAAGATATCTGCGCAGTGATCGCATTTTCGTAGACCCACAATTGATCTTGAAATAGCACCAGCGATATAATAAAAAATGTTGGCATCACTGGCTGTTGTTTTCATCTCAAAGTTCAATTTCTCAATAATTGTGTAGGAAATACCAGCCATATCATTATCGTCAATGTTAGAATCATGTTGAATTTGGTCGTCAATATCAGAAATTCTAATATCTGAAAATTTTAAAATTGACACAGCACGTATCTTTCGGTCGCTCTCCAAAATTTGGCGCATGGAAATAAAATAGTTTGCTCCTGATAACTGTCGGAACCATCCAAATCTGGATTCGAGGGAATCTGACTGAAAATTTCCTAGTAAAACAAAGGAAAAGCCAGTGGCGGCTCGTGCAGTCCTGCACATGTGGGGCGCAATACAAACGTCTTCATCTTAGCCCATCATCTACTACGGTCTCTGCTATATTTCATGTACGCCTATGTAAATGCCTGTTTATGACATGATAAGCCTCACTGCAAATATACTACTGTGGTCCTTCATAATGACATTATTTTCGGAAGCCTACTTAAAAACAAAATCATCGCTCGAACACTTCCAAGTTAATATAAAGAAAGAAAAAATTTGAATTTGATAACAGAAACCGGCATGAAATGTAAAAACGACTTCATTTGTCATTTTCATTTATTCAAAGATAAAGCAATTCATTAAAAGATATGCAATCTGATTCATTTTCAGTCGACACAGTGAGACACAGTTATGATTGAAAGTGCTTCGCCAGTCCAGTTAAGGCTTGTATACACGCATCAGAATAACATAAGTTTGACCAGAATCTGACTTCCCAACGCACGCGCGGCGTTACCTAATCAGAATGTACGAAAGCGAGCCAGAGGGACTTTTTGAGAGCGCCCCATCCATGCATTGTTTACGTGTGCGAAGCTGCTAAAAAATCTTCGATATATGCAGATGTATGATCAGCAAAACATGTATGAATCAAGGCGCACAGACTGTGCGCCCCATCCGGTAGAAGAGAGGGAGAGTGACGTCTGAATGAGTCACTGAACCACGCTTCGAATGTGTTTAGAGCAGTACAGGTTGAACCATTGATAGTTCATGGCAATGTTCTGAGTAAATAATTTTCTTTGATGTAAATAATTTTTAATGGAGGGCTGCGCCCCATGCGCCCATATGGACGGGCCGCCACTGGGAAAAGCCAAGACGATCCAAGCAGAAACGTGCACATTCAACTATTGAGCGGCAAGTATGTCTCAATGCAAAAGAAGTTTCAACGCTTAATCCAAAATTCCCACTTTCTTTCCACTCCTAAAATAAATAGACTTTTCTGAGTCTTCAGACTTAATACAATAGGTTCTCATATACACGTGTGTGAAGTTAGCGGAACCACTCAGCGGAACCATTTTTTATTATAGCTTAATTCTATTCGAAACAGCTGCTAGTTTGTCAATTTCAGTCTCCTGATTACGAATCTGAGCTCAGATTTCACAAATTCACAGTCGCTTTTGAGAAATTCAAGTTTAAAGATAAAAGTGGTCCCGCTGTGAAGTTAGCGGAACCATACAGCAGAACCAATTTCTGAGTCTCGCTGATTGACGCAGTAAATCAATTTCTTTTGGTCACTACCCGATCAATTTTGTTGTGCTGATCACGAATATGTGCCTAATCTTTCAAAACAGTGCAGATTTCACACGGAAATCTGAATTTCACTTTTCTGCAAGCTGATTGTGAAGTTAGCGGAACCATTTTTCAATACAAAGAATTTCTCAGCGAAATCCATCCTCTCCTACTAATTTGAAGCTCCTAATCACAAATCTGTAATCAGATTTGCAAAACTCGCCCGCATTGCAGAGATATTCTTCTATCTGGGTCCGCTGTGAAGTGCCCGGAACCACCTACTGGCATTAAAATTTCAAATTCTAATTTTTGCACAGAATCACTGCAATAGACATACCAAGAGAATGGAATTGCTTCACTGATCACGGTTTGCCGTCCGATTTCACGGGAGAATAAGTACTTGCCGAGAAAAATGGATTTTACGGTTTTCATGGACTTTTCTGCAAGCTGATTGTGAAGTTAGCGGAACCATTTTTCAATACAAAGAATTTCTCAGCGAAATCCATCCTCTCCTACTAATTTGAAGCTCCTAATCACAAATCTGTAATCAGATTTGCAAAACTCGCCCGCATTGCAGAGATATTCCTCTATCTGGGTCCGCTGTGAAGTGCCCGGAACCACCTACTGTCATTAAAATTTCAAATTCTAATTTTTGCACAGAATCACTGCAATAGACATACCAAAAGAATGGAATTGCTTCACTGATCACGGTTTGCCGTCCGATTTCACGGGAGAATAAGTACTTGCCGAGAAAAATTGATTCTACGGTTTTCATGCACTTTTCTGCAAGCTGATTGTGAAGTTAGCGGAACCATTTTTCAATACAAAGAATTTCTCAGCAAAATCCATCCTCTCCTACTAATTTGAAGCTCCTAATCACAAATCTGTAATCAGATTTGCAAAACTCGCCCGCATTGCAGAGATATTCCTCTATCTGGGTCCGCTGTGAAGTGCCCGGAACCACCTACTGGCATTAAAATTTCAAATTCTAATTTTTGCACAGAATCACTGCAATAGACATACCAAGAGAATGGAATTGCTTCACTGATCACGGTTTTGCCGTCCGATTTCACGGGAGAATAAGTACTTGCCGAAAAAAATTGATTTTACAGTTTTCAAGGATTTCATCGGAATCTCAGAAAAAATCCAACCCTCTCCAGATCAGCCGAACCATCATTTATTACAGCACAATTCTATTGCACCATCACAATGTGTAATTACCTCTTGTGCGCTTTCCTTCTCGGTGCATGCTGTTGTGCCTCTGAAGTCATTAGATGTTTGAAGAAGACGGTTTACAAGTGTTCGTCCATCGGAACGCTGGTATCGCTAATTTCTCCATGTTTGTTGTTTGTAATTACGAGGTTAGTTAAAGAAAAACTTTCATGTTGTCCTAAAAAGGATTCAGAATCGCTTCATTGTTGAAAGGTTGCAATGCTTTGTAGCTATTGTGCATATTAATTCATTTCGTATCAAAAAACATAAAGTCTTAGTAGGATAACATTTTTCGGTTCCATGCTGTCAAATCTCTGCAGCGGATTGGTAATTCATTAGTTGCATAATATCCTGAGGTGATAAAAGATAAGAAACTTGCTAATAAGTGCGATTCTTGCATTATGAAAAAATCACGTGTGTGAAGTTGGCGCAACCACTCAGCGCAACCATTTTTGTTTTTACTGTGCCACTCCCAAAAATCACATAAACCACACAATTCGAGGTCGATGATTATGTGCCACTACTCGGTTTCACGAAATTCAGCCTCCTTTGGCCAGAAAACGCAATTCAAATTTCAAATTGGTTGCGCTGTGAAGTTGGCGCAACCAATTTTTCTGACTTTCATAAATTTAGCGCATCAAGCAACAAAACTCATAACAAACGATGAAACATCCATGCCTAATTATGTGCCACGCAAAAAATTACTAAAAATAATCGATCTTCATGGAGAAATCAAGTTTCAAAATTTTATTTCACCGAAGTGTGAAGTTGGCGCAACCAAATTTGAAATCAAAATTACTCTGCACACAGGCAGTTATGCTTCACATAAATAGTACCAGCGGATGTGCCAGGTCAACATACATCAGAATCAATCAACAAAAGCAGTCTTTCACCCGCTCTAAAAGAAAACATTAAACATCAAATCACATGACAAAGCTTATAATAAAATATTGCACAACCCGCGCAACCATTTTTCATTTCGAGTGTGCCACTCCTGAAATGCATGTTTCTAGTACAATTTGGGGTCGCTGACTATGTGCCACGCATCAGTTTTACTAAATTCGGCCTCCTTCACTCGGAAAACTCAATTCAAAGTTCAACTACATCACACAATAATTCCAGCGCAACCACTTTTCAAGTTGAAATTACTCTGCTCAAACGCCGTTTCACATCAAATAAATAGCACCATCGTGTGTGCCAGGTCAATATTCATCAGAATCGACCAAATACTCGTACCTATTCACTCGCTAAATCAGAAAATATCATCCTTCAAAAACACATGATTTCCTGCCATGTATAGGCCTAGACATGAGGTGAAGTTCAGATCAATTCGAGTCAGCGCAACCATTTTTCATTTCGAGTGTTTGGTGCTATACGATGGTGCTATTTATTTGATGTGAAACGGCGTTTGAGCAGAGTAATTTCAACTTGAAAAGTGGTTGCGCTGGAATTATTGTGTGATGTAGTTGAACTTTGAATTGAGTTTTCCGAGTGAAGGAGGCCGAATTTAGTAAAACTGATGCGTGGCACATAGTCAGCGACCCCAAATTGTACTAGAAACATGCATTTCAGGAGTGGCACACTCGAAATGAAAAATGGTTGCGCGGGTTGTGCAATATTTTATTATAAGCTTTGTCATGTGATTTGATGTTTAATGTTTTCTTTTAGAGCGGGTGAAAGACTGCTTTTGTTTGATTGATTCTGATGTATGTTGACCTGGCACATCCGCTGGTACTATTTATGTGAAGCATAACTGCCTGTGTGCAGAGTAATTTTGATTTCAAATTTGGTTGCGCCAACTTCACACTTCGGTGAAATAAAATTTTGAAACTTGATTTCTCATGAAGATCGATTATTTTTAGTAATTTTTTGCGTGGCACATAATTAGGCATGGATGTTTCATCGTTTGTTATGAGTTTTGTTGCTTGATGCGCTAAATTTATGAAAGTCAGAAAAATTGGTTGCGCCAACTTCACAGCGCAACCAATTTGAAATTTGAATTGCGTTTTCTGGCCAAAGGAGGCTGAATTTCGTGAAACCGAGTAGTGGCACATAATCAGCGACCTCGAATTGTGTGGTTTATGTGATTTTTGGGAGTGGCACAGTAAAAACAAAAATGGTTGCGCTGAGTGGTTGCGCCAACTTCACACACGTGATTTTTTCATAATGCAAGAATCGCACTTATTAGCAAGTTTCTTATCTTTTATCACCTCAGGATATTATGCAACTAATGAATTACCAATCCGCTGCAGAGATTTGACAGCATGGAACCGAAAAATGTTATCCTACTAAGACTTTATGTTTTTTGATACGAAATGAATTAATATGCACAATAGCTACAAAGCATTGCAACCTTTCAACAATGAAGCGATTCTGAATCCTTTTTAGGACAACATGAAAGTTTTTCTTTAACTAACCTCGTAATTACAAACAACAAACATGGAGAAATTAGCGATACCAGCGTTCCGATGGACGAACACTTGTAAACCGTCTTCTTCAAACATCTAATGACTTCAGAGGCACAACAGCATGCACCGAGAAGGAAAGCGCACAAGAGGTAATTACACATTGTGATGGTGCAATAGAATTGTGCTGTAATAAATGATGGTTCGGCTGATCTGGAGAGGGTTGGATTTTTTCTGAGATTCCGATGAAATCCTTGAAAACTGTAAAATCAATTTTTTTCGGCAAGTACTTATTCTCCCGTGAAATCGGACGGCAAACCGTGATCAGTGAAGCAATTCCATTCTCTTGGTATGTCTATTGCAGTGATTCTGTGCAAAAATTAGAATTTGAAATTTTAATGCCAGTAGGTGGTTCCGGGCACTTCACAGCGGACCCAGATAGAAGAATATCTTTGCAATGCGGGCGAGTTTTGCAAATCTGATTACAGATTTGTGATTAGGAGCTTCAAATTAGTAGGAGAGGATGGATTTTGCTGTGAAATTCTTTGTATTGAAAAATGGTTCCGCTAACTTCACAATCGGCTTGCAGAAAAAGTGAAATTCAGATTTCCGTGTGAAATCTGCATTGTTTTGATAGATGAGGCACATATTCGTGATCAGCGCAACAAAATTGATCGGGTAGTGACCAAAAGAAATTGATTTACTGCGTCAATCAGCGAGACTCAGCAATTGGTTCTGCTAACTTCACAGCGGACCCAGATAGAGGAATATCTTTGCAATGCGGGCGAGTTTTGCAAATCTGATTACAGATTTGTGATTAGGAGCTTCAAATTAGTAGGAGAGGATGGATTTTGCTGAGAAATTCTTTGTATTGAAAAATGGTTCCGCTAACTTCACAATCAGCTTGCAGAAAAGTGCATGAAAACCGTAAAATCAATTTTTCTCGGCAAGTACTTATTCTCCGTGAAATCGGACGGCAAACCGTGATCAGTGAAGCAATTCCATTCTTTTGGTATGTCTATTGCAGTGACTCTGTGCAAAAATTAGAATTTGAAATTTTAATGACAGTAGGTGGTTCCGGGCACTTCACAGCGGACCCAGATAGAAGAATATCTTTGCAATGCGGGCGACTTTTGCAAATCTGATTACAGATTTGTGATTAGGAGCTTCAAATTAGTAGGAGAGGATGGATTTTGCTGTGAAATTCTTTGTATTGAAAAATGGTTCCGCTAACTTCACAATCGGCTTGCAGAAAAAGTGAAATTCAGATTTCCGTGTGAAATCTGCATTGTTTTGATAGATGAGGCACATATTCGTGATCAGCGCAACAAAATTGATCGGGTAGTGACCAAAAGAAATTGATTTACTGCGTCAATCAGCGAGACTCAGCAATTGGTTCTGCTGTATGGTTCCGCTAACTTCACAGCGGGACCACTTTTATCTTTAAACTTGAATTTCTCAAAAGCGACTGTGAATTTGTGAAATCTGAGCTCAGATTCGTAATCAGGAGACTGAAATTGACAAACTAGCAGCTGTTTCGAATAGAATTAAGCTATAATAAAAAATGGTTCCGCTGAGTGGTTCCGCTAACTTCACACACGTCTCATATACTCATATACACTGTAGCTATTCATACAATATAAATAAAGAAACATCAATGTTAAACCTAAGCATCACTACAAAATGAAACATGAAAGGCAGATGCAAATAGATGTAATCCATCATTTTTACTTATGATAAGTTTACTTATTATCTATCATATTATGATTCCTGAATCAAAATATTAAAGAAAGAAAAATAGTACTAAATAAATGACTTCGAACAAATAGACGAAACTTACCGATAAAAAATCGACAAATTCTTCCAGAAACGACAACTTCCAATCAGCGGATGATACTACAGGATCCATCGAAATTTCCCGTTTTCTCTTTCCTTTAGTTGTAGTTTTCACATTTAGAATATTTCATACTCGCATGATTAGTTGACTAAATTCAGCGGTAGGACTGCATGGCTTGTTCTCATTTTGTGAATAATAAATCAATGCATTTTTGGTAGAATGTTTACAGCAGATTTTACTGAGATCTTGTCAATACTTTTCGGGTAGATAACTGATGGTTTGAGTTTATATGCTTTCTTTAAAGACATACCCGATTCCAACTCATAAAGATCCTTTATGTGAAAAAAGGAAGCTTCACATCCATTTGGAAGATTTCTGTCCATTCTTGGACACTTGAAAATCTTTCTTGATTGAAAATTATTATAAATATTTTTCATATTGTGTACAGGATCGAAAAGTAGAAAAATAGGATGTCCAGAATCGGAGTCGATAATATGCGTCGAAATAGAACCATTACATAAAAAATCCTTGTAAAATTTTCTATTTACTGTAGCATTATCAACACTGATGGCAATTATGCTGGCATTTGTTTCTCGCAAAAGAGACATAACTTGGAGATACCAGTCGTACTGTTTTGAAGACGTGAGTTTGTCCATTGGAAAGAAAGCCACGATATCTCTGTATTTACCAGCTACAGATTTCATCATAAAACACAGAACTGTAGAAGCCACCACCCCTTCTTCTGTTAGCCCCGACATGACTCCACCAGTATACTCAATTCTCTGCGATATAGATTTCATCGATGATCAGAATCATATGCCTTTCTAGTGCACGTAGTTTAGATAGTCGTAACTTCAAGTAAGAGGAAGTGGATAAACCAGACATTTGATTTGGGTCTAATTTTCTGTCAATTTTTGAAGTGTTGTAATGGAAGGTAAGCGTAGAATATCTTCGATCAAGCAAACTACGATAAACGTTTGCACTCATTGAGAAAATCAAATAGGAAAAAATCAATAGTTCAGGCGAGTAATGGTACTGAAACTTGTTTTTTTATCAATTTTATTTGCTCGGCGATGAACTTGATCGTTCTTTGAAAAGTACAAATGTCATTATCAATAAGTCGTTCAAGGTACGAAATGGCCATATTAATTTGAAAAGAGATATCAATATGATCCTGCAGTTCCTTCTCACCATAAGATTTCACTCGAGCCATAAGATTCACTAATTGTTAATAGAGAGTCAAACGGTTGGGAATCAAATCACTAAAGAGTTGTTTACTCATGAGAATCTCATTTATCACTACAGTCACTTCCAAAGACTCATTCACCGTTATAGAGGCTACGATTTTTGGAATATTGTCAATAATGTCAATGAGACCAATTATGAAACAGTCACCATGTATAAAAGTTTGAAAATTTGATGGCTTACTTGTATCTCCTTCTAACTTTTCAATAATTTCGGAAATAGTCGAAATTTCATCATAGCTTTCGAATTCACTGATTGCCGTTTGAATACGATCATTTTCTTTGATCAATCGAGCAGTAGATGTGGAAGCTGTGGTTACCCGGGGAGATGAGACACTTTGATTTTGAAGATAGGACTGATGACTCACGCAATGGCTGACTATGGGAATAATACAATTTTGAAGTTTGTCAGTGAACGGATGGGCCGATTTTGATAAAACTAACATATTCTTGGAGCTGAGAACACCAGCATTATTTAAAACCCAAACTCCAAGGCACCAGCGTTAATACAACTCAGAAGTTGTTAAGTTGTGTGCAGCTGACCGTTGGTGAACATTGTTAACGCGAAAGTGGCGTAAAATTAGGTAAAAGTGTAAATTGAATGAAATTGCACAAATTGATGTCCGAATTCGAAAAGCAATATATCATCTGAAAGCTTAAGACGAGCCTGATTCAATGGTGATAATCTTAATTTTCTGTATTGCATAGTTTCGTCTGTAGGTGTCGGTGAACGAATTGACCAAACATTCATACTTTTAAGTCTGCTGACCAGACATAAGCTAAATGCTTTGCCAGATTAAAGTGCTTGACATAACCTTTCACATGGTAAGAAGGTTATTGAAATTGAGCATCTTCATCAATGAGAAAATTTTATTAGTAACATTTTTTGATAAAACTTATTAGTATTTTATCTTTTTGCACATACAGCCAATCCTAAAAACCGTGTATCATGATGAAGCTGACTGGTAGTTCATGCTGTCTGCCAACTTTCATAAAAAAATTTTGTCGTCTTCATGTTGAAATCCTGCATCAAAGCAAAAAGCTCAATTTTTTCGTAAGGCCTACTGACCACACATGAAAACGAAATATATGTCAAAACAATCTATGGAACATAAGGTTTCATATGATATGCCGTTTATCAAAATTGATCCGGACTTCAACACGAAAATTTCATTTGAAAATGGCCTAGCTTTTTTGTGCAATTACTTTTGAAACGGTTTGTATTAGTCTTATCATGATCAGATAACTGTGTGACTTTCAAACTCGAGTTAAAGTTTAGTAAATTTGCAATTACATCATCACTTCATCAGCGTTTGCATGTCGCACCATTTGTGGGTGCGTGTCATTTTCCACGTTTCACTTCTTTAATATTGCAGTCCGAGACAGTTAACTGTCTTTCTGCTTCCATACCGAGCAGAAGGCTGACGTCATCAACTAATAAAGATAAGAACTTCCATCTGCTTGCTCGAACGAGTGAAGCCAGCACAAGTCTGGTCTCCACTGTATGCGAAACGCACGCACGAAACTTACCCCCGCACGACGCATACAGACTTTCCTGACTTGAATTGGCAACACAGCAATTCTTCGCTACCGTCTATCCGCTTACTCGAGGGATGACGTCAGCCGACCACAGATTTAGAGAGGAACAGATGTAAAAAAATATATTTAATTCTGTAGATGTACTGCTCTCCCTAATTGACGCTGACGGCGTTGAAGCCCGCCGATCGGTGTTTTCTATGATGACCACTTGCAATAGACAGGCAAGAAATGTGTCTCACAAATTGGACAATTTAATGATTATGCTCATGTGTGTGACATACACTTGTGCAGGGTTGCCAACATTTGCTGAGTGGAATGCGTGAGATTATTGTATTAGATAAATATACTGCATCTTGACACGTCTAACACGAGTATTCGCATTTTTTCTGCATCTCAAAGAAGTAGATATCTAGGCCTGTTAGCATGTTATTTCGCTTAACTACATAGATTTTACGTGAAAGTGCAGTACTGTCAGGAAATGTCGTAAGAATTACATCAAAAATACAAATGCGTGAGATAAATACAACAGGCGTGAGAAATTTTGCCTCCAGCGTGAGAAGAGGCCTGAATGCGTGAGACTCACGCCCAATGCGTGAGAGTTGGCAACTCTGCGTGTGCTAGGTCCATTTTGAGATAAATTGATGTCGACATCATTCAACAGCGTTCTGTAGGGCTGCTTAACAAGAATTTTGATTTAATGAAATGATAAGTCGTCACTTGTGCTCACTTCATATTGTAAAAGTTCATAAACTGACCAGTCACTTTTTCATTTCCAAAGCAATAGTGACTTCATGCCAATCCCCGATATCCCGGGATTGGAGGTTCAAAATCCCGGCATTGAGAAATTAACAATATAGCTGTATTCTGTCTGAAGAAAGACAGATTGGCGAAGGTGAAGCTACCAGAAATCCACACACGATGGTTACAGGCTCTTCACATTTCAATATAATCGTCAACGTTATGTTTTCAATAATCCATTAATGAGACTTTTGAATTAGGTAGAGACTTAAATTTGAGCTTTTCATTTCCAAAAGCAAACAATATATTAGAGCATGACCAATTTGAAGATGAGCATTGCTGGTGAAGTAGGCCTACACAATACCGGGATAAGGAATCGAACTAATCCTCGGGATTGAGATCTTTAAGAGGCAAATTGCTCACCAGACTGCAGTATAGGCTATATTTACATTATTATTCTGTTTAACTCAATCCCGGGATTAATTTGTTCAGGAAGAATAATTCTATATGACCATAGTTGTTATTCACAGCATTAGTTTAGCTTATACAGTAAAAAGACATGTAAAAGGTTCTTCAATCCTGCAATCCCGAGCTTGGGATTTTGGAATATCTCAATGTGCTAGTGCAATGCATTGATAGTCGTGAATCATGATTATCTTGATTGCCATTTTATTTTTAGCTACAAATGGTATACTTGTATTTTGTCAATATCGATCCTGGGTCAGAGCTTAGTGATGCCGAATCCCGGGATCAAGAAAAGCCGGGAGTTTTAGGCAGGCTATAATCCCGGGTCTTCACCCTATACCAATCCCAAATCTCTGGAAACTGTAGATTGAAAGTGCCTAATCAGGAATTCGTAACTGTTTTCTGTAACTCTGTTAGTAGCTATATAATTTACTTTGTAAATCGTTATCCATTAGTGCTTAAAGCGGAACAAATTTTAAGTCGATTGCGATATTGTAAGTAAACCGACTTGCGGCAATTCCAACTTATGGCTATTCTCACATCTCGGTATCCCATATTGTTACACATGTGATTTGTCATATCACATTTACTGCTCGACTTAATCCCGGAATCATGTGATCCAGATTTTCCGAGACTGTGGAATCTCTACCCTGTACATATGATTAGATAAACATAAAGTACGTAAATATATAGTCACACATACAAGTATGCTGACACAACTGTAATATATGGGCTACAATATTATTGAATTAGTAATTCAAAGAAAGACATCGAAAAGTATTCGAAAGTCTTTTCGGTTTCCACTAACGAAGCAGTAAAGCATCTATAAGCTACTACCAAGATAAGAACAAATTAATCAATCAGTGATGGGATTTCGGGGTTTGCACAAACCCAAGGAATCCCGGGATTGCAGCCCTTGCCGAGATCCCATGCTATTTACATGCATCTGTGCTTTATAAGAGGATGTCTACGATTCTACTCAATCCCGGGATCCCGGAATCAAGATTTTCTGATTTTCTTGCTCGTCATTTTTCTGTAGACAACAATCCCACGAAGTTCATGATCACAGCTGTACCTTGTATTCTAGCTGAGTATCCAAGAGGTACCAATCATTCATCCCAGAGTTCAAGTAAGACTTTTCAGTCGTGTTGTAGTGTCACTTAGTGAGAGATCAAGTCTATTCTAAACCCAGTGTGACTAACTTCGGCGAAATTTGATGATTTTGGAAAACTTGAAAATGTGGGGGGGGGGGAATAGAAGTACCGTATTATGCAATTGATTTGTTTCATGGTTTCATCCTATTTCAAAGACGTCATTAAAAAAACAAGGGATCGGTCTTCTAAGGTCATCAAACAGTTTCATCGCTGACAATTTCACGAGCTGCGAATGTCTCATCGGCGTGGGCACGACACACATAATTAGAGCTGATCGCTGTCTAGAACAAAGAAGTCATGCAATTGAAATGCCAATCACTTATCGATATTCTGTCAACTTTGAACATGAATTTTGACACTCTGATAACAAAAAATTAAAATTTATGAACTTAAGAAGTCCTTACTCTCATCAGACTCATTATATCACTGCGATTTATTTGTAGTGTAGAATCGTTTGGGTAGATCGAGAACAATCTAAAATAATGACTTTGGTAATAAGCGTCTGTTAACTGCCGCCCGCACACTTAAAGCATGAGGTTTGTTATCAAATGATTTCTTTGATCTAGTTATCTCAATACTTGACCAAAATTAGCGAAATGGACTTCGTATTGATCGAAATTGTATGGAGAAATGCCATTAACGATGCCATTAATCATTTTACAATCAGAAGCAAAATTTTATTTTCAAAAATGAAAACATCGCAGTTGAAATGGGTTCAGATCCATTTCAACTGCGGAAACTGCATCGTGTTTGAACGACATCTCCGATTTTGTACTGAGTTTAATGATAGAATTCGAGAAGTCATTTAGCTCGGCAGAAAATAGCCGCAAAAACGTGCTCTGTCTGAACGGGCCTTAATAATCTTTCCTATGGGAAGAAATAAATATTCAAATCAAACGTCACGCTGATAGATCTATTGACTTGGAATAATTGTTCAACATATTTAAGTGTTCAAAATATTTTCAATGTTTGGAAAATGGCGATTTTATGACACCTGTCACTGACTAAACTTCAATTAGTTTTGAGTACCTTCATTTTTCACTCGATTTCAATAATAAATAAGTTTGATTTGATGATAAAGTTGTTGATCAAAACTGTTGTAGTTCTAGGCGCGTCATGGCTCAAGGATCTCAATCATTTCTGTCGCAAAATACTGAATCTATTTTAAAATAGTGGGGACATAAAAGTCAAATTTATCGTGCATTATTATTATATCAATATAGTCAAAAGTCATAAAATGTTTATTTCCAAGAACATTGGAAAACCGGAGCATATGCACTCACATAATATGCACAAAAACATAACTTGATGGCAGAAAAAAGCGTGTCGTCATATGTATGTGAATATTTTTTTATCACTTGACTCTATTCTTGAAATTATTTGGGGAAGTAAATTCCGTGAAGGCCAATTAAAAGCCTAATTTAACAGACAAAATTGTGCATATGAATCAATATTTATTCAATTGCTCCCTTATTTAGTTTATTAAGGGCCTTCATTTAAAATCTTTCCACGTTCACTGTCATCAAATCTGGTCCAAATTTGCATTAGTAAATTGCAGTAGATAGCTGTTTGATGAAAATGAGAAACATGTATCATGCATGTCCATATCAACCCGATTTCAAAAAATAATTTCGAGCACTTCAAAATCCATGAAGCTTGAATGTTGCATACAATTAACTATGCAATATGAACAAGATGACTACGAAGTAACTTATTCCTGGAAAACATGAATAATTATGCACAGAAACCATTGCTTTTCAAAAATTTGACTGTATTGAAAGTCATTTGCAAAATATTTTACTTCGCGGAAAACTAAGCTTATAAAAATATGTCAAAATTCGTGTCATCTAATAAGAGTACATGTCAATAATTATTTTTGAGTAATTTTCAAGCAAAGTTTAATTTCATTTCTAATAACTGGTTCATTGCGCATAGCTCTCAAAGAAAAAAATATCAAACTGTGTCCACATCACCACCTTATGGCTATATGCAGGTGTAATGGCTTCATTGTGAATTTGTTTCACGTGTCCCCTTAAATAATTTTTAGCCAATGCAATTTATAGTTTTAGTAGAAACAGAGTTTTGCCGATTTGCTTCGAGCTTTCTCTTTGTGGAAGCCATGAATTCTTGAAGCAAGTCGACAAAAATTTGTTTTTACGCAAATTCGTTATGTTTCCACTACGTGGATGATATAGATACAGTTTCCACGTGGATACCAGGTGGATTCGATGTCGATTTCATGGGTATAAATCCACGTCGAATCCACGTGGAGAGCCGGGTCAAAGTAATACGTAGAATCGATATAGCAATTCCGAAGTCGAATCCACGCGGAATTTTTCACCGGGATGTGACCCACACACAGGGCGTCAAGTTAATAGGAATAGACAAAAAATAGGAAAAAATAGGAACGCCTAAAAAATAGGAAAAAATAGGAATCACGCAAAAAAAATAGGAAATAATAGGAATTTTTCAAGATAAGTTGAATAACAAACAAAAAACAATACTTTCACGTGGATCGAATCTTCAAATGTTTACATGGACTCATAAATCATATGTACATGAATGGAAATTGTTGAAAAAGCGAGAGCAGGCGTTTTATTGCGAACATGTATTAATGTAAGAAAACAATCGCTTTCATTGCTAGTGCGCGACGCCATGTATGAAGGAAACTGTCCATAATTAGAATCAAGATTATTTGTTTGATACAATCAACCCTATTTGATCCGGTTCGCACGTTAATGCAATTTCAGTGATAGATAAGACATGCGTTAACTCGAGTTTTCAAACTAAACATCGTTCACTGATCATCCTGATCTTCCAGTATCATTATCTTATTAGATGACAAAGCCTTGTCAAGCAGTTTGCGCTTTTTCTTTTCATTTTTTCTCTTCTTATTTGTTATCTCATCTAACTGCTTCATTGCTGCTTCCCGTTTCTGATTTGCTGTTTCAAACATCATGGTAACTACTTTCATGCTAAATGTTTCAATACTTTTCTTACCATCGACCGCACTATTCAGTTTCGCAGTTGCATCTTTCATAAGCTCGTCAGCTGCTTTCAATTCTTCTCTAGCCTTATTTTCTTCTTGATGTAAACCCTTTTCTTTTTCCGTTACTGCAATTTTCTTACGTAACAGCTGTTCCTTTTCTCTTTGTACACTCGCTGGCAACTCGGCGGATTTTTCATTTTCATCTTTCTTTCGTTGATGTTCCGCCTTTTCTCGTTCTTGGTTTTCTTTATATGCTGCATGAGCATACCGTACTGCCCGTTTCAGCTCCTGTGATATAGGAATGGCTTCCGGTCTACAAAAATCGGGATCAAAGAACCTGACAGCGTCTTTTACAACATGAAGTCCAACGATGGTCTTTTCGCCGAGAGACGTCCTTTCTTGTGTAACGATGCGGGAGTTGATAGAGAGACTTCTTTCACTATCAGCGTTTGTTTGCCCTAAAACTAAAGCAGATTTTATCACAATAGGAAGGACTCTGTATTTCAAGTTACCATCAGCTGCTTTTAGTTGAAAAATACCATTCCAAAACATTTCTATTCTGTCACTTGGGTCGTAAATCGGCACATTATTGTCAGATTGATAAAGCTTCCATTCGTCAAGCAGTTCATTCACGTCAACTTCAGGTTGCAAAGCCTTGCTTATTTCTTGAATGAAAACTGTACTTACTTCATCCTTCTTTTTTAAAGGATTTACACATCGTAGTTGGCTAAGTAGCGAATTCCCAAGAGGCAGTTTCTCAATTAAATACGACGAAGCACTTCCGAAAAACAATCGGATTTGATGAAATGCGTATGTCCTTTGCTCTGGTTTGAGATTGCTCATTGCTTTTCTTGTGGAATCACCAATCATAATTTCATCATTTGATAACTGTGAAGATTCACTTCTACAATCGATGGATCGGAGCTCAATTCCATATTTGTTTCCAATCGCCTCTGGTATCATAAACCTTCGAAGAAGTTTCAAAATGAACTCACAAAGTTGGTCATAAAGAATATGAATCATGGGACTATTCTTTTGCAGCAGACGCAACAAATTCTCGAAAATAGGAGTGATATTCGCGAAAAATTCCAAGAAAACTCGTGTTAAGAATTTCTCTTTGGTACTAAGCATGACTTGCACTCTTTTGAAGTTGGCGCTTTTTGGCATCGACTGTGTGCTCTTCCCAAGGTCTGAAACGAAATGCACAATCGCTTCCCATTGTTCTATGACTCTTTTAACAGACGGTCCAATACTAAGCCACCGGACTTCTGTATGTTGCTTGAAATTGTGGGTTTCCAAATCAAATTCCAATTGTATTGATCTGAAGTCTTCACGACGGGCAGCGCTGTATTTAAAAATAGAATGCAAATCGTAGCAAAATTGACTTATGTCAATATCGAACTCTTTGATTCCTTTCCGAAAGCCGTTATGTATTGTGTGAATAGCACATGAATCCAAATATATCAGACCAGGAAAATCAGGATGATCGCGAGAAATCAGTTCATTCAGATTTCTGAAGATTGTCTTGTTAACGTTCGGACCATCTCGTACAAGTGTAGCTAACCTTTGTATCGGTAATTTATCATCACACATTTTTTGATACATCCTAAAAGCGACGGTATTACCGTCCGCATGTCCGAAAAACAGAGATGTGTAGAAAGAGCACCACACTTGATTGTGCTGCGGCGACCAGTACCTTATTGTTAGATCATCTGTTTTTTTACTTGAGTTGTGGATGTTTCATCGAAATGTATAGAGAAAGGTAGATTTGATTTCACTAGGTCAGAAACAATTACTCCTGTGATGTATGGTGACAACCCATCTCCTATTATTTATGATGCGCTCGGTGCGACTTAAGCTGAATTGTGCAGCTACTGCACTATCAGGGAACATAGCTTTGAATAAGCTTCCTTTGTTGTCACATGAACGTAACGACAAATTTTTGCATGCCACTTCTGCTAACCAATAAACAGTGGCATTAAGATTACTATCGGAAGAATCCTTAAGAGTCATCATACTAACAGTAGACTTATCAGTATTAGAGCATACTACAGCTGATGATATCGCATCACTAGGTATCGAAGTTGCACTAGCTGAAGTATTCATCAGTGAGAGTTTTGTTTGCTTTGTATCCAATACATTTTTCAACAACTCCATGTGTTTTTTCTTTCTAGCATGCTGGAGTAATTGAGCTTTTCCGGAATTATCGCACTTAATATCGATTTGGCATAGAGTACAATGACCATGACTGTCATCCTTTCCTTTCCGACACCAATCGCCCATTTTCTGATTGTTGCCATCGAAGGTAGAGAGCCATGTAACATTGAATTTTGTTTTACCGGAGGGCATCTTACGTTTCAAAGCTCAAGTTGAGACCCTGAAATAAACAAAAAAACTTTATTGGCACGCTGGTTAATTGATATTTTACGATATAAGATATTCTTCAAACTCAAATCATCATTAAGTGTACAAATCTGCATGCGTTATTTTAATTCACATGCATCGCGCCTAGCATTTAATACAGGGCAATCAGATAGTTGGAGATTGTCAATTATATTCTCATTAATGGTACTGAAAAAATCTTCGGAAGAATATGCCGCTCTAAAATTCGTAAACCAGTCTGAAAAATAGGAATCATCTTTGTTTACATCACTGATTTACACTTAAGCGAGAGAGTGAGAAGGGAGATTTACCGCCATCTTAGTCTCATAGATTATTCTCCCCTTCACTGAAATGTGACATTATCACCGTTAAGTGCGAGCTTCACTCTATTTGGCGAGGGGCTTCTACTTTCTCATTGTTCTGTCTGTGGTCATTCCCGTAAATAGGCTCAGCTTCGTTAAAGATAGCACACGAGCGTACAGTGATGAACGATATATCCTGAGAATCTAAATCCCTTTCAAAACATTCCAGGTAATTCTCCGAAAGGCTTGACTTGCAAAAAGAAACAAACATTAATGTACATGTACATGTATAAAACTAGTATGAACTGAACAAAACTTACCACATAGTAATGTCTGGAAGCTGATTACTAAGACAACAGGTGTATTTGAAGATCCGTATCCAGTGCTGCGTACCATTTTACCGAATTTAAATTACTGGATGTACGTCCATTTATATCGTTTCCGACAAGCAATGCACCTCACCTGTTGACTCAAATAGGAAGCAGTAATAACTGAGAACGACGTGAAACCGAAAACGATGAACATGAAACAAAACTAGCAGTAAAGCAAATAGTTTTTATAACAAGTTTATTTTTTAAAAGTCATTATAAATGCATATTGAATTACACGAGAAGAAAAACATTATCAGTTCATGGGAGATCAGTTCAGAGAGTCGATATATTTTTCCAATTGTCATTTTGTTCAGTACTAGCGTTTCAGTTATCTGATAGACTGGAAGCGAGGTAACAAACGGAAAACTGTCTGATCCTACCTCATTAAGGATGTAAACCGATATCAGCACACTGCAAAAAAGACATGAAATATGAAAAATTCCATTTCTTAAAACCATAATCCCATTTTCTGATGAGTCACACTAACGTCAAGTTAAGGAACTGATGTAGGTACACGGCTAGCTCTCGATATATGCAACCATCATAGCCATGTATCGAGAGCTGAACGCGAACCATTCTTGTTCACAAATAGAACTGTCGTTTACCGAATATAAAACGCAACTCTATTTTCTGAATGGTTATCCATGGACCATAATATTGAATAAGATAAAGAACGAGCTACACAAAAATAGGAAAAAATAGGAATTTTGTCATAAAATAGGAAAAAGTAGGAATTTTGTCATAAAATAGGAAAAAATAGGAATTTTATGATAAAATAGGAAAAAATAGGAAAAAAATAGGAACTTGACGCCCTGCACACATGAACCACTTTGGTAGAAGGATCAAATTTTACAGAAACCTCCAACAACTCAGATTAGCATGCCCTCAACTTTCCATCCGAGTTTGATTTTGGCTCATCTGATTTAGCATGTTCAAACTGTCGGGAAAAATTTTAAAATCATATTCAATGCTCCCCGCCCTCCCTACGGTGTGCATTTTGGCACTCACTTTAATTATCACTTTAATCACTTTAATTACATGCATACTCTCATTTAATAAAGGACTCGGCAAAATCAGTAAACAAAATAAGAAAAGTTCTTGAGAGATATGATATGGCAAATGCGTGGCTTTTCACTCTTCATCGACGGTCATTTTTACGTCTTTTAAAATACAAACTCTCAAACAAATCACATGTAAAAATAATTTCATATCTGAAAATGATTACAATGGCTGTTAGAATAACATGTAAGACCAACAAGCCTTCTTATGGAAAGAAATTATAATTATTCAAACGCAGCGTCAAAGTTGCCGTATTTATCCACTTGGAATAGTTGCTACACACTTAATATTCATGGTTTCTGGTAACCACAGTTACCAGTCATTCAAAAGACAATTCAAAGGGATTGTCATCCAACATTGTGCATCTTCAAGAACATATCATTCATTAACTTTCAAATGATTGTAAAAATGTACCATGGCTTAAAAGTAATCCACAAGTAATGGAATGCCAATTTAGCTTGTTTTAGTTTTATAACCAAAAATCCAATTAATTTCTGACTTCTTCACGAGGTTATCTTCATGAAATGTAAATTAGTGTCAAAAACTTTAATACTAAGTTCCCAGAAGATAGCTCTTTGAAGAAGTCAGAAAAAATTCTGATGCAGACTTAGAATAATATAATTAATAAGTTGCATTGGCAATCCTTTTACTTTGAACTGACCTTTTAAGTGGCATTCAATAAGTGATTATGGAAATATTAGTACATTTGGCTTCAACAGTTGACCAAACGTTACAGCAAACAATGCCATGCAACATTAATTTTCATGTTAGTATCAAAAATCTAATCGCAAAAAGTCGAGATCTCGGCACTGGAATTTCGAGATCTCGAACGCCTAAAAATTGGTCGAAATGTCGACATCTCGGTAATCGAGATCTCCAGATTGAATTTAGTCATAGTATAGAGGTAGGAACAGCACCATATATTGCAACCAGGTTGAAAGAAGTGTTCATTGAAATGGATAGGATGAACATGAAATTCGATCATCTAGCCATCATCTCAAGCCGAGTTGAGCAAAGATAATGTCTATTCTCCATTGTCTTTGGCGTTGAGAGAGATAGGGAATGAGTGGGGTCCCAGCATAGATATTAGCACCAGCGGCACTTTTTGCCAGGAAAAAATCTCCGGAAGAATTGCTTACCACAACTGAATACTGATATAGATGAGAGAGAGAGTGCTAAGTTGGCAATGGGCAAGTCTATTTTTATTCAGGGGTGGCTAAAATCTCAATTTTTGAAAAAAATAGTGTGAATATTATGTTAATTGTTTATCAATAGCCTATACATTCTGAAACTATTCTATTGGACTCGATTATACTGCAACATTCCATCAAATTTTCCATGTATCGGTATGCGATTCTTTTGGATGACCATATGATTCCTAATTATAAATGCAGATGTCTTCTCGAATAGACTTGCACTCAAAGTGTAAACATTGTATATATTGGACGCAATCTAGTAAACACCACCCTTGACGATTTTTGCTGTTCTGAGATAGAGCCAATCTAAGTAAATTTGGTCAAAATTTGACAATTTTCTTTTATTTCATTTTCTGATTGTTGGTATCATTCTCCTACTCTGACTGAAATATTGAGCTTGTGCGCAATCTACAAAGGCAAAAAAACAAAGTTTAAAAAATCACATTTTTGCTATTTAACTACTTTTTGCAATTATTTTTTTTTTGTGTGTAAGTATGTCGTGATATACTTTCACCATTTGTATCTATATTCTTTTTGTGATATGATAATTGCTGTTGTTACAATATGCTAAATTTTTCGTGCTACCTAATATTTGGCGTGTGTTTGAATTCAATCTATTCCAGTATGGATTCTCTTGAAGGTGAAGACGTATTTTTTGGTTCGGCTGAAGTCTTAGAAGAATTCACGGCCGATGCCGCTCCAATTTCTCCAGAAGAAGAATCTGCCGAGTTGGACCAGATCTTACAAGAAGTAAATCGTAAGTTAAACACGAGAATTTTCTTATATAATGCGATCATGCCAGTGATTAGCTGAAAATGAAACAGTGGTGTTTAATAGATTTTTCTTATTTCTTTACAATACAAATTAAACCCAGCTTAATCATAAAAATTGAACAAAATGCCATCGCAGAACGATTAGAGATGGGGACTTCGCGGTTTCCTCGACTTGACAACAGTTTTTTAAATTTTAAACGAAGGGTGGTGTTCAATAGATTTTTTGAATGTTGATCTTATCAATGTTGAATGATAACATGCACCACTTTGATAAATTTTCTCGTCTTCCTTTATCTAATAGATACATTTTTCATTTCAGAACTTGACGACGATGCTCTTTTTTTGGGAGTAACTGAATATCCTAGCTCTCAAGAGTCAACTTCTCCAACCAATCCTGAATCCGAAATGGATGGTGATGGAGAGGTGATCCACAGGAAGATGCTCAACGGATGTGGCTGCAAGAACGTTAATCATTTTGACCCTACGACTGTTGATGATATATATACTCTCAGCTTAAACCTGAGATCAATGACATTCAATGATAGAAGTTCATGTATACTAGCTATGTTGCACACCATGAAGTCTTTTGCTGTTGGAAAACGACTCAACACCTATGCAGTCAACGGCATACCAGTTTGTCGCCATGCATGGGCCTTTGCCCACTTCACTGATATTGACTTGTTGAAGAAATTAACTCAACACTACGAAATTCATGGTCTCGTTCCCAGAGCTCATGGTAATACTTCCAAAATTCCTCAGCGAACAACAAGACCCCCGCTAACTGCCGATGATGTGTTTTCAGTTGTCAACTTCCTAGACAACATCGCAGCTCGCTTTGGCATTATTCCTCATCCAGCATCAGAGGTGATATTCATCCAGGCAAATCTCACTCATAAGAAGGTGGCTGTTTTCTATAATGTCAATGCTTTAAAAATTTGAAAGCAGATGAAGAATGTAGAACATTGTATGAAGAATGGAGAACGGGGAGTTCAACCCCCGTCTTAACGATCGATTTTGCTCAGAATGTGCACCTGCCGAATTATGCTAGACAGGTCGGACCTCTATTCTACGTTGTACCCTTGCGGGTCAACTTGCTTGGTATACTCCAGGGTTGTAACCGGTCAGGCTTTGCTCGACCCAACCCAACCGGCAACCGGTGTGGAAAATCTCAACCCAACCGGCCGGTCGACCGGCAATTTTCTATTGACATGTCTTTACTCACATGCGTGTATATAGATAATGCACAAAGATCCCCTCTGTTTTTGTATACAAAACTACTACTGCATGGGCCTACATGCATAATATAGATGCAACCATAGTAGTATTTATAGGCCTATGCAGTAATGCATCTTTCGCAAATTTTGCGTCCCCTTTCTCCCTGCTGGGGGCTTGGACGATGCTGACATCAGTCAGACTTTGCTTGAAGCGATGTGATGCATTTTAGTCCAGATGCCCTTCCTGTCGACTTCCAATGACACTTCCGGGGCATTGGCAGTAATATTAGTAAGGCATTACAATTATCTTTTCAATTTATTGTATAAATCCTTGAATGAAGCAATTAAAAAGTGTGCCTAGCATTTGCAGATTTAATGATTGATCAATCCTCATCATGTAGGAGATTTGGCATTGCAAAAACGTGCTCATGTCAGACTAAGTTATAATTACAAAATTGATTCATAAGAATTCTATGAATAAACAAGAAAACTGATTCACAACTGACTCTATGATTCTGTACTATTCATGTCAGCTACCAAAGACCATTAGTTTGAGCTTCTTTTAACACAACCAAAGTTTCACTACTTGCCGATAATAGAGATCGATCGGATGAAGCTATCTTTCCAGCGATTGAAAAATGTCACTCACTTTCTCCGCTTGATGCTTGGGCCACAAAAATCCGACGGTTTATCTGTGACAATAGTGGAAATGCATCACGCTCTCGCTGCCAAAAAATCAAAGGATTCCTTGAATCTGAAGTTATTCGTTCACTTTTGGTTGTAACGCTGAAGCTCGTATTTCACTTTGTCAGATATATTCTTGTGAGCACATTCAACATTTGATCTACTGCTTCTCATGGAGGCGAATGGGTCAATTTCGGTATTATTGATTTCAGTGGCAATCCTTGGCTGCTTCTCTTCCTTCTGTTCCTCTTGTTTTTCTTTTTGTGAATCAGTGATCGTGAAGACGTCTGCTGTAAGCACCTGAAGACTAGCCATCGAGTCCTTCAGCAGGGTGTCGCGATCTTTGAGTTCAGGAATAAAAGTCAATTGCCTGAAGCCTGGGTCAAAAACAGTCGTAAGAACATGCGTTGCCTTTATATTCGTCCAGCATTTTGAATCAAGAGATTTCTTGATGTTCTTCTTCAGAGTCGATATAACAATTGAATCGGTGATAACAGTTGAACAAATTTTATCTCTGACTAGATAGTATGAAGGCAGTACATTCTGCAAGGTCGGTGCATTGCTAGATTCCAGAAAATCAAACACAGAGTTATACTGAGAGAAATGATCAGCGATTGCTGTACACAAATCACATGAAATATTGCTCAGTCGATGGATTTGGCCAACCGAAGACAAAGATTCCTGAAGACAGGCAAATAAGCGCGCAATTGCATTGTGAACTGAGTAGTACGATCGCCATGGCCTCGTACCACTGTAGCGCTTGATTTTAGCTGGGAATGACTCTTGAGAGATTCCTGAACGAAGGATGTATGAAATAAGGTCGTGTACAGCTGAGTTAAAACAACGAAAAGATTCGCACTCTGCTTCTGTCGAAGAAAATCCATCATGAAGCACAGTGTTTAGGCGATGAGCAAAACATGCAAGTCTCGGCTCATCGTGCAACGCTGCTACAATGTTTGCACCACAATCTGTAGTAATGAAAGTTTTTCCTTTTTGTAATCCAAATTCATCAAAAATGTCATGCAACTCTTTGGCGACATTTTCCCCGGCTTTCCGTTCATCCGGGATAACTTTGCATCTCAACATAGTATGCTTCAGGTTCTAACTATCACTTATCCAGAAGGCGGTTAGATCGAGATAGTGTCGTCGGTTCACATCATCTGTCCACAGATCTGTAGTACATGCTATTTCACCGCGTGCGATTGGTTCATGCAAAACAGCTTTTATCTTTGATGCGAAAGACTGAAATGAGTCGATGCACACCTTCTTGATTGTATTTCTCCCATACCATATGTTTTAAATAGGTATTTTTCCGAATTCTGCACCGATTGCAATGCACTTTAGAACAAATATTCATTCGATTTTGAATATGTTCAATCATTTTTCTAAAATCTGAAAACTTGTTCGATGATCCTCGACCGGTTTTTCAACCGGTGCCGGTTGGCCGGTTGGCAAAACTACAACCCAACCCAACCGGTGACCGGTACCGGTCAACCGGCAACCGGTTACAACCCTGATACTCCATGAGCAAGGCCCTATTCAACATAACTTTATTATCGATGAAGGATCGACTCCCGGGACCGATAACGGCTTCTGTCACAGTGTCAATGTTATTCTCACCTGTCTGAAAAATGTTCTTGACACCAAAATTTCTTTGGAAGACACACTCCGCTTACAAATGGATAACTGCGTGGGTCAGAATAAAAATCGCTTCGTTTTGTGGTTTCTTGTATACCTGTTGGTTCAATATCGAACACTGAAATCCATTGAAGTTGCTTTCATGCTCAAGGGGCATACCAGATGCAGAGTCGACTCATACTTTGGAAACATTAAAAAGAGACTTAGAGAAACTGATGTGGCGTCAATAGATGAGCTAGAGTTGTGCATCTCACGTAGTGCCTCTGCAAATGAATGTACATCTATGGAGTCAGGAACCTGGACTGATTGGCGAACATTCTGCACAGACAACAAATTGGGTAACATTCCGAATATTTCCAAGCTTCAACACTTGGTGTTGAAGAAAGAGAACAACGGGATCACTATGACATGTCACGAGAAACTTGATGACCATGGTAAAAAAGTAAACCTTCGATTACCTGAAGTTTGGTGTCCCCCGAAAACTGCATCTTCACCTGGTCTCTCATTGCAAAGATTTAACTATTTGATGGCAAAAGCTTTTCCACATTTATAAGAGAATGATAAGCCGTGTTTCAGAGAATTTCTATGCAGCAGCTTGCGGAAATACCAGTGCAAGTGTAGACAAAATGGTAATTTGAGACTCTTTTTACCAAGACGTAATTTTCATAGTTCATGCAGTGTAATGTTTATCACAGCATTTATGTGCATTGTAATTCAATAAAAAGTGATTTTCAGTAATCATTTGAGAAGTTTTTCTATTTAACACTAAAGTGTTTTGAAAATTAAGGTGAAAATTATAATGTAATATGTTTAAAATAGCTTTTCAAAGTAAAAATTCGTCGTTCACTTTTAAAATCGCTCTCCTAAAAACTTTGAAAAAAATGTGAGTCAGATTTCTCATTTTCAATCGCGTATATCTTCGGTTCTAGATCGAATTTTGACATCCGGTTTTTTTAAATGAGAAAAATGAATATCAGATTTTCAGAATATATTAAAATATAAAAATCCGAAAATTTTTCGAAAAAAGTGATTAATAGATTTCGTGCCATATATAATTGTGAAATGTATATGTATTGCAATAATGCATATATTCAGATAATGTGTATTATATTCATGTATTAGTTATAAATTGTGTAAAAGCAATGAATTGTACTAAGTGTAATTTTTGGAATTTCAAAATTTGATCAAAATCTTCATCCCTAACATATTTGCACATTGCGCGCTTAATTGTCTTAAATACATATAGCTAAGTGATAAAAAAACCTGTAGCTTATCATAGATTTGGTGCTCTGAGTGCGTCAGATGGTTCGAATCCATCAATCTCTTGGCTCTAGGGCTGTCTTCAGAGAATTTGGAAGGGCGCTATGCTTGGATGCATCGATAATAGCATATACATATCTCGTCAGAAAACTGGTCACATAAACTTGCCATTACTCGGTATTGAAGTCAATCGAATGCATGAAAATGAGAGACTGCAAGAACTAGAAATAAGAGAAATTCTATTAATTATGCACAATTCCTTTTGTGATCCATCACGACCATCATGCTGCTAAAAATATTTGTAAAAGTAGTCAAAATACGCCAGATAATTCAACTGTCACTTAACTGACATTTTGCCGTCACTTTGGTGACACTTGGCTAGCAAATGGTCAGACAAATGACTGTACATTAACTGACACCGGTCAACTAGTGCGGCTATACATCGAATCAACACTTCTTTTGCATTATTTAGACAAATTACAGAAGTAGGGTCAAGCTCACAGCTAATATTATTTTATTAACAGAATAATGTATTAGTTACGTATAGGCTACTTACCATTAGTTTGTTCGGCAATGCTTCAATCCATGCATTTTCGCCTTTCGTCCAGCTGTTTTGGAAAAGTAAAAACTTTGACATACGGTTCATTAGCATAATAGTTGGATTTACATCCATACACACTGCAACTCCGAGGCATGACAGTTGACTGTTAAGATACGTTGTCACATGAAGTCAATGCTATGGAAGGCGAAGAAACAATGATAGATTATGAATGCAGAAGAACTGTTATAAAAAACTCTCACTGAGATCGGCCAGAATGTGGATTCTCAATGAGCAAGAGCCAATCAGAGCGCAGAAACGGAGAACAATACAAGATGGTAGCGTGAAACCGTCCGGCTCACAGATATTCGCTTTGGATATTCGGCAACTGCAGCCGTTGGGCGTCCCTAGTATCTGTACGTCCCTGACTAAATTCTTGCCACAATGATTCATTGTAAGTTATTTTTGCAAAATGCTTTTGCATCTTGGGAGAAATTCCAGCTATTGTGAGCATTTTCAAAGTAAACTGATAAGCTGCCGGCTACTTCCATATGCCAAACCAGGACTAGACCGGACAGCGCCTATTTAATACACTATCAGCTGATGGCCACAAGCGGATGTCGCTACCGAGTGGCTTTAATTCTGAAAAATTGTTTTACTATGCTATTTGTGTAAACAAATAGCAGCGCAATTTTTAAATTAGCGACATTTTTATTAAATTTCTTCTGGCTGTAGAATGCTTTCTTTTGAAAATCCAAGATAATGTGCTGTAAGGTAGGGGTCTTTAAGTGAACTAATTTTATTGACTTTTACTGCACTACTTTTTAATTGCCTGTACTTTTCGCGGGAATTGTTTTTACTACCTGCTAGCAATGTTCAGGTGAGCAGAGTTTTCTTGTTGTGATCTTGGTCGGGATTGCTTGTTCTAGCAATTCCGGTCAACATGGCAGAATGCAGTGATGATCTTATTGACGATGATGACATCTCTCTTCTAGCGGAGGAGATTGTTTCCCGTGCACAACAGCTGCTAATTAAACCGGAGCCACGAGACTCTGAGGCCGTTGTTTCTTCACCCCGACGACAGCCGGGAGAATTACCCCGAACCAAATCGGGAGACTCGCCTCGACGGAAGTCGAGCGTTAAGGAGATCGACCCACCGGCAAGCCCGTGGAGACACCCGCCTAGTATAGGCACCGCGCTTCACCTCGGCTACTGCGTGTACGCTGGGAGGACCAGGCCGACGACAACTCGCCCGGATCGACGCCCCCGTTAATGGTAAGTGCTATAAAGACTACGTAGTCTGTACAGTAGCTCCTAGCGTAGAACCACAAGCAAGTTACAGTGCCTTGAAATGACTCCAATCTTGAAAAGATTGATCGAAAATGAAATCGAGAAGAAAAGTGTGACACTACCAAGCCTTTTGCTTGTGTTTGGACGAGTGGATTTTAAGAGGATAAATTCATTACCAACTTTAAAGATTCCAGCAAAAATTTTTATAAATGTTCTTAAGCCTAACTAAGAAATATGCAGAAAGACATTAACATGGCAGTAAGATAAATGAAACCTTTTCAGAAAAGGGCTTCATAATCAGTTTGGTATTACTCCTGACTCAGGTCACCCCCTAAAAAATCTATCACTTATACAGATTCTTCCGCAGAACTGAGATATGGCGTCTCATTAATCATTTTGTGAACTTCGAGCGTCCCGGCTAAGGATAAGCAGCACCCGGAATAACTGGGATTTGTCCTGGCCACTTCGGGCAAAAAGCACTATTTTACATCATTTCTTGTGAGCGCGAAGGGCGAGTTTTCCCGAGTACAATGAAAACAGATATATTACAAGAGTGTGTACGTAAAAATTTCTATTATCATGAGATTAGAGATAGGCTGTTCATTTGCAATTACCTGTGAAATGAAATGTCTTCTGCTGTTGCCAATTCGGAGTATTTAAGTCTGCAATTATGGACGATGCAATATCTCCTCATCTCTACTCTGTCTCAGCTGATAATAGACACGTGGTTATCGATATTTTAAATTCTCTCGTTGTCATAATTGTTTTATACAAACAATATTTCCATGTCGCTACCGAACGGCTTTAAAGGTCACGGGAAATCAGCTGTGTCCGGTCTAGTCCTAATAATGTTATCCGATGTCTATGTGCCAAACACTGGAAGCCGCCATCGTTAAGGTAACGCTGTCATGAAAACACATGGCGATGCTGTTATTAATGTCAATTTGGTATTAACGACCCTCTGTATTTCATGTCCTTGACCGTTCTAGTTCTTTATCATTATAGTGTCTGATTTCTTTATTATGAATCATGGCATGCATCACTTCTATTTTGTTTGAGTGCAGTTTAAATAGTCGTGTAGCTTACTCTAGATTATTTAAAATTTTGTCCTAGTTTGAAGGTTGAATATACTAAACCAATAAGTGTATATGAATGATAGAGATAGCAAATTTTGTATAGGCTTTATCAACATTAATTGTCTTACAAAATTTAAAATGATAGATATTCAAGAATTGATGGAGGAAAGAGATATTCTGATATTACAGGAGACGCATTTGAGATTAAGTGAAGTTGAGTGGTCGTTTAAATGTAGTTATATTCTACAAAATCGAGATCTCCTTGATAAGAAAGGTGGTGGAATACTTTATTTATGGATAGAAGATCAGCCATACAGTCCTAAATTCAAAATAGAAAAATTGGAACACATACAGAAGTACTCATCTTCAAACTTCAGCTGGAAAGTGAAAGCTATCTGATTATTAGCACATATTGGGATGTCTCGAATATAAAACGTAATGAAGTCCTACAGGAAAGATTTCTCTTTATATACAAAAACACAAAAGCAAGAAATTAATAGTTATAGGTGACTTTAATGCTCATATCAAGATGATTGATGGTAGAATTAATAAGAATACAAATATTCTAACGAACTTCATTAATGATAATGAATTGATAATGGTCAACATCAAAGACAAATGTTATGGAAGATTTACCAGAACTGTGGAAAATACTGACACAACTATAGATTATGTCTTAATGAACGAAAAGGCAATTCTTGATCTAGACAAGATGATTATAGATGATCAAAAAACATTTAATGTGAGTGATCATAGTCTAATTGATGTCATTTGTTTACAAGAGAATGTCTAAGATTGAATCAAACTAAAGAAACAAAAGGAACAATGAAATTGAGCAGCAAACATACTGGACTAGAACAAATATTAAGAAATTGAGAACTTTCGCGGGTACTGTTAAAGAATCCTTAGATTATGAAGCAACTGAGGCAAGAGATATATCCATTGCAAAAATAGAAGAGATAATTGTGGAAAAAGCTGAAAAAGTTTGACGACTATGAAGAAAGACAGAAGAAGTAAACAAGGCTACATTTTCAGTGAAAAAGTGATTAAGGGAATCAGTCGAAGACGGTACTATAATAAGAAAGCAAGAAAAGAACACGATCCTGTTGAAAAAGAAAATTGGAAGAATCTTTATCAACAGACTAAACGTGAAGTACATGATATGATAATTGAAGAAATGAGACTGCAAGAGTCAGAACTAGCTATTAAAATTTTAAGAAAATGCAAATAATTTCAAATGGAAAGAAATCAATAGAATGATGGGTAAAGAGAGAAGTAACAAAGAAGTGGAAATAATTCTAAGTGAAAATGATAAGAAACCAGTAAATAAGGAAGATTCTTATAAGACAATTACAAACTTCTGGAAGAATATAGGTTTCTCATGTATTAAGTCCAACGGAACTTTAGTAGATTTAATAGATGGTACTTTTCATGATCACAATACAATTAAAATGGATCATAATTACAGGAATGATTGCATCATAACGGAAAAATTCAAAATCGAAGAAACAGAGGTCAGGAAAGCTATAACTTTACTTAAAAACAAGAAAGCAACCGGAAGTACAAATATTAGTGGAGAAATATGCAAATTTTTTTGACTGAGGATTGTGAAGTTATTCAAATACTGACAACTGCATTCAATTCTAGTATTTACAAGGGCGTTCCTACTTCTTGGACTAAAAGCAAAGTGACTTTAATTCCAAAAACAGCAGATAAATTGACATTATAAAGACTTTAGACCTATAACTACTACTGAATCATTCTATAAAGTTTATACCAACATTCTAAAAACCAAAATAATGAATTTCTTGAAGGAAAACAATACGGTATATTAGCTGAAGAACAAGCTGGATTCCAAAAAGGACGAAGACTGGAAGAGAATTTAATCCGTTTAAACGCAGAACTATCCAGAGCTCGAAGGGCAAGAAAATCTATTTTCCTTCTTGCAATCGATTTTCATAAAGCTTTTGATTCTGTATCAAGAATTACAATAGTTGAACAGTTAAATTACATTGGTATGGAAAATGATATAATAAAAGCAATCGTTCAATTGTACGAAGATGAAGTGGTAGATTTTTATGTTAACAAGCATCACATAGGTAGCTACAAGAAAAACATTGGCATAAGACAAGCATGTATGATGTCACCTATTATATCATTCTTATGATGAATATAATTATCAAAAAACCAAATGATACGTGGAACAACAAAGATACGAATATTCTTATGTATGCTGATGATGGACTCTTAATTGCCAACTCAGAAAGTGAAACAGATGAAAAGTTAAGAATGGTAGTTGTTGAATCATTAAAATTTGGTATGAGTCTCAATTTTAAGAAGTGTTTTTTTATGGAATTAGGTAACAACACTGAAAACTTTGGGAGGATATTCTATCATCCATAATAAAATCTTGATGGAGATAGGTGAAATAAAGAAATGCAATGAATTTAGGTATTTGGGAGTTAAGATTTCTAACAATAAAGATGTTTTCAAAAATCATGTGACTGAAAAATTATAGAATATTGATAAGTACAAATATTGGATGACATATTTATTGAAAGGACGTTGAGAGAAAATCTTACTTGGAAAAACAATTTGGAAAAATGTGATGTTACCTAAGATAATGCATGGATCATCAGCAATAATTACATCAAAGAAATTCAATGATAAGTTAAATAAAACACAGAATTCTATTTTCAAGTCCATATTAGGTCTGCCAACATATGCTCCGGAGGAATACATCCGAGGTGAAGTGGGCCTCTCTAGCCAAAATTGGAGAGATGTTAAATGTAAAATACTGATGCTGAAGCATATAATGAATAACACGAACAAACTGAAAAGAATGATAATAGAAGAGTGGGAAACTGGGATCATAGACTGGATAGAAGATTGTAAATTAAAATTAAACAAAATTGACTTGACGGTTGAAGAACTAAGTAGCGAGAAAACGACAGGAGTGTTGAAGCGATAAATTGATATACGATAAGTTGAAATACGATAATGAAGAATGGAACCGAACTGGAAGAAAGAAAGGAAGTCTAAAATGGTACTTCGAATCGCGATTTACGATAGGTGGACGAAAATTGTTAACGGAAAATAGAAGCTATCTAACAAGATGGATATGTGGGGCGGTGCTATTAAATGCGAAAATAGGAAAGGACACTCAAGAAAAATTATGCTTTAAGTGTAATGTTGAAGAAAATATGGAACACGTGATGAAAAATTGTGAACGTTATAGAGACTTGCGAAAAAAGTATAAAATTGAACAACAGACGAAGATGGAAATTATTTTGGGCATAGAAGATTACAAGATGTACGAGAAATATAGGATAGAACTCTACGAACAATTTAAATGTCGGACAACAATAATGAAGTGACTTACAGTGATCTATTTACTTCCTTTAACTTTATAACTTCTCGTTAAATTGTTCTTTGAATATATGTAAAATTAGTTGTTAAAAGTAGATGGCGGATGAGAGCCGGTACAAAAGTTTTATCTCACAATAAATTCTATTCATATTCATTCAGGTTGACTGTCTTGATATATGTTGTGCCACTTTACAGGCTCTAAAATGCATGCTATTCTTAATGTGAAATTTAGAAATGAGGATCACTTAGCGGCTGTCAATTTTCGAAATCGTGGTCAACAAATACAACCCTGATTTAGTTTCTTGTTATAGGCATTCCAGGGTATGCGTATAAGATGACAGGATGGCATTACTACCAATATACATCGGTAATAGTAGCGCATAATTTCATGGTGGTTTATGTTAGAAGACTGAAGAAGACCATTGAGAATGAATGTCATGAAGCGAGTAAATGAAAGCAAGTTTTGATGATGTGAGAGAACTTGTTGGAGACATAAATAGACAGGATAGACGCTTTAGATAAATTAGAATAAGTCTTTGAAGAACTTAACCGCGCCTGTGAAGTAGAGTGTCCAAAGTAGAATATGTAGAGATGCCGAGTTTGGAATTTGATTCCATAAGGTGAAATTAAAGAACATAGAAAAGGATGTAAATTGACTTTTATTGAGTTCAGAAAAGCTGTTATTAGCCGGTTATGTAGGCCCCATTTTCCTAAGGAAAGGTTTTTCGTAATAGTGTTCGTTTAGGAGACTTAAGAGGATGTGATCATCTATTTCATGAAATATTTCAGGAATAGGTTGCATATGTCTGATTTTATTTTATGCTCCGACTCAGGCTATCAATATGCACGGTGATTTTAGAGTCCTCACTTGGTTTTTAATCAATGTCACGGAGACTGCAAATATCGGATCGCCAATTATTTGACACCAAAATGGACCTGAGGCTCCAAAGTTTGATATGGTATGTTGATTGTTGCGTATTTCGGCAATAATTAGCATAGAATTTTATTTGTATTCATCATGCAAAAATCGTCATATATCTTCCAATAATTTTTGTCACTAAAATGAATTCATTACAAAATTTAAATCAATACATTTGTCTACATATATCTTGAAGTAAAAGTAACTATTCAAAATGGCTATTTTCTTCACGCCAACATTAAGGAAGGCGGCTTTGAAAGCTATTGAACTCTTGAAAGGTTTCTTGTGATGAAATCTGAGAGATCTCTTCTATGATAAAACTTCGTAATTGTACCCGACTTGCTGGTTGTCTGTGATGCACTCCGTGTTTGACAGTTCCCCAAAAGGAAAAGCCAAGGGAAGTCGAATCAGGACTAAGAGCAGCCCAATGGAATGAAACTTCTCTCCCGATTCACCTACCTGGGAACTTTTGATGCAATACAGATCTCATCTCGAGGGACCAATGGGTGGAGGCCCCATCCTGCTGAAAGATGGTCGCAGAAAATTTTCTTCTACTCTTCAGTTGAGGGATGAAGAATTCCATCGTCATTTCCTTGTAGAACTTGGAGGTCACAGTCGAATCAAAGAAGAACGGGCCTATGACTGAATAAACCGCAGCAAACTAATTTCGGGAGACTTGATCGGTAGTTGCTGAACAGCATGAGGATTGCTCGAATCCCATGTCACACCGTTATGAAGGTTGACTCGTCCACTTAGTTGGAACGCAACGTCGTCAGAGAAACACAGTGTGTTCAAGAAGTTCTCATCGGCGGCAATCCGTTGTTGGAATTCACTGCAGATGGTTACTCTTTGGGCTTTATCATCGGCGAACAGTTACTGACAAAAAGAAAGTCGATGCGGCTTCATCTTCAAATCGTCCCGCAACACGTTCCGAACCGTAGAGAAGGAAGTCTCAGCAATTGCAGTTGCTTGCCGAATTGACGTAGAAATATCTTTGAAGATGTCTATAATTTCGTCGATCCTGTCGACAGAGTGGCGAGGTCGACCACATCGGGATGCGTCCAAAACTGAACCAGTTTCCTTAAATTGTTGAAGATTGATCTCATGGTCTTACGAGTCGGAATGCGTGATCCCTCTCATTTCTAAGATGTCTTTCAACTAATGTCACTGAATCGAACTTTGTCATAAGAACAGTCACCATTCTGGTTAACAAATGCAATCACGTTGTCTTTTCACAACAACCGTTTGCATTTTTAAATGCTTTATTTGACGATGTTTGAATTGTCTATCGATAATCAGATTTATGAGTTCTATTGTTATTTAGCGATGGTGTGATGCCATACACAATGAAGTAAATTGTTGGAATTCCTTTCCAGTGACACACATCAATTTGAATGTTGAATTCTCCTGTTAGATTAGTGAAGTAACGTTGTACCAAATTTCGTAGTCGAGGTTTAAGAATTGAATATACTCAATTTGTCATTTTTGATTTGTGACACCAGTCTTCCAAATAACAACGCGTATGCATTATAATCAATATACCATATAAAACTTTGGAACTTCAGGTACATTTTGGTGTAAGATAATTGGCGATCCGATGAATGTAGCGTCCGTGACATTGATTTAAATCCAGGTAAGAGCTTTTAAATCACCCTATACATAACGTGCTTCAATACCACTTCAGAGGACGTCATGCGAGCTGCTATGCGGACGATTGACTATGGAGAATAGATATGAGTTTGAAGACCAATAGAACCATTCGGTTTGTGCCTGTGTATCAGACACAACAATAGTGAACCTGTCAAAATGCCCAAGGTAAGGTCAGTTCTTACGAGCGATGGCGTGCAAACAGGCAACAGGATGTTTTCAGATCACTCACACGCATCGCTGCGTCAGAAGCACGATTTTTGCTACTGAAACGCATGATGAATTGCTGTTTAAACGAACGTGTGCAAAGGGTATATCTGGGTCACTTATGGCAGGTTAATCACTCGCAAAATTTGGTGCTGATGACCAAAACTACACACGGTGGGTTATATCGCAAGATAATCTAGCCGCAAAAATTTGTCGAAATATTGATTCTTGTCTCTTCATTAACGGCTTTTCACTAGCATTCTTGAGTGCAAATATTGATTCTTCAAAGATACGGGGCCTGCCATATAAGCCTAGAGGTATATTGCTTTATTGGACGCTATATTATCCATGGACTCCTAGAAACCGGTTTAAGAGCAATCATGCTCAGTCATAGCTTTGCCTTTTGTTGTCAACAAATTGAGCTTGTTCATGTTTGCTATATGGCAGTAAATGCAATATTAAATACCCCGGCATATAACTACATGCATGCGAATTGTAATTCACAAATCGCATCATGTACACCAGTAGCACGATTTCCACAACGGAGAATTCCTTAGCTTTTAAAGTTGCTTACATTTTTGACGTTCTTAACATGGTTCAAATGAGTGGAAGTCCTGAGTTGTGAGCCTGTATCCGTAATGGTGTCCAGATGAAACGAAATAACTATTTTATCGATGTACTTGATTGAATTATAGCTTTGAGATTGTCGGAAATTTATCGAACCCTCCTTCTGACCACAGGGCTGAGAATTCTAAAACAGTATTTTTGAATACTTAAGTTTTTGTGACAAAGAAATACCTGGACGTTTTATGCATTAGACCATCTGAACTATTGGATTAAATGCTTTCATTGGTGGGTAAAATGCAGATCGTCTGGCCTCAAAATGCAACACGCAATTCAACACTCTCCGATCTACTATCCCTAATCTCCGACTTCATTGCAAATACTTCCTGCTAAATTATTGACTCGCTATAAGAATCTAGTTTTACAATTTTTTTTTACGGATTTTACGTCACTTTTTACCCCTACTGGGGCCTTGGACGGTGCTGACTTAAGTCAGACTTTGTTTGGAGCGTTGTGGTGCTTTGTAGTCCGGATGCCCTTCCTGCCGACTTCCAATGACACTTTCCGGGTTCGACCTCTGGACCATGAGATCGCTAGTCCAAGTACGCAACCACTGTGCCACGGACACCACAATTACAATGATAGTCAAAATGTTTTAGAATTTGTCAGAAGATCTAATCCCTTCTCATTTTAATATTTCTGAGGAAGATTGGAACTTAACAAATAGCAAAGGGATCCAACCGAAACCAGTTGAATTAGAAAATCAATTCTAAGAACAATTGTTGCGATGGTTTGCCAATTTTAAATTGATATCATTGGTGGGTAGTAACTCGAATATGCACTATCTAAGTGGCAGTATAGGCCTACTAATAGTCTACAAGGCCACTGCAAACAAGTTTCAAAGTCAAAATAAAACATAAAACACATGTAGGCTTAATGACTATTTAAAGGAAAGATTGATAGAATAGTCATTTGCCTGTTTCTTTTCAGCTTCTGGGCAATATATTCTCTCATGTCGTTTTGGATATGCCTTACAAGCAGCAAATTGAGCTCTGATGCGTTCCTTCGGAATTTGTGTTTTATATCTGTAATCAATTCACAGGCTGGTCACTGGAAATTTCTGGTCGCTGACAGTTATATATCCTTTCTGATGGTCATCCATATGAGAGGATGGCTTATTGAACTGATTGATTCATCAACTTTTGCAACAGCTGCTTCAACGGAAGCGAGCTAGCCTTCTTTACGACTGTGTTGCGTCATTCACTAGCGAATTTTCTTATTTTCTCCCGAAATGTCCATCCTTGACTACAGTCTAATTTTCTAATCCAGTAGTAGCATATGGAGTCGAGCATCATATTCCCTACAAAATGTGCAATTATTGATTCATGCTCACGTCGTTTACTGCCGCCTGATTAATAATCATTAGCAAAAAGAATACTAGCTTCCGCATTACATGAGCTGATAACCATGACTAATTTTAAGTATTTCTGTAGAAGTTAATGCATAATTGGCTATTGTCGGTGTTTTCTGTCAATTTTGAAAATTTTAAAGCGGGTATACGCATGTTATCATAAGTGTAGATTTTGAACTCTTTGTTGAAGTCCAGGTGAGGTATGTGCTATTCCTATCAGTAGAAGTGCATTTCAGTTGTGATAAAATACATGGTAGCTAACCAAAGCCGAGCAATGAAAAGGAACATGTGTGTATCATCGAATTTGAAAAAAACTCCTCGAACAAAAGGAATAGTCTGATATTTTGATGCTGTTCTCAGACACTTCATGCGCTCTTCAGCCTTAGGAAACTTTTGGCTCTGGAGTCCACATTGAAGGAAGAATGAAAGTAACAGTACTGATAATCTCTACTTTCGATGACAAACCCTGCTTTTCCGACACTTCTTGATACATGCAGATTTCAGATTGTCTTTCACAGTTAGAAGCCAGAGTCGACAATCAACAGATTCTGTGGTGGTAGTGTTTTGCATTCAATTTCCCGAGCATCTGTGGTAAACGGATATACATTGAAAAGGCAATAATACATTGCAATAATACATTGTGTACTACATTGAAAAGGCAAAAGAAGTCAATATGCAAAAGCAAAGGGTTTTGGTACCAGTTCTTATTCCCATTATGTCTCCTGTAGGTCAAACGATCAATGCTGCTCGTAAATTAGAAAAAAAATGACGCGCACTATGCAACTAGTGAAATGTTGAGATCGTCATCAGGGTTGAAATGTATCGAAGACGAAGAAAGACGAGCAAATGGTCTGAAGAATATGAAGTCCAGCGCGCTTTTGAAGAGCTGCATTTCAGATAATTGGTTGTGTAGGTCTATCAAAGCGATTGAATAGCAAAATGATATTGGTAAGCGATAATGAGGGCTTTTCGGATGAATATGCAAATGAAAATGAGGATGCGGGAATGAAGTCTTCATATCAATCTGAGATTTGAAGCAGGTATTGTCAAATTTTAAAAAAAGCGGGTGGCAAATCAGTCAAAGAGAATAGACACATTGTGATGTACGTTGCAGATTTCTTGCAATATAAATTAATCAAGGGTGATCCTGGACTGTTTGTGATAACTCCTTTTGATTTAACTTTTATTCTGCAATTTATTTAAAAGGTATCGTGGGCAAATTGAAAACGCCAGTTCGAAGGTGCCACATAAATTTAAATTAAAAGTCCATCTTTAATTGCAAATTTGAATTCAGATAGTGACGACACTGACTTGCTTTCTTAATTCCCTTGACATGAAATACTTCCTTAGACTCATTTTCATATGATGTCATAAAGTTTAAGCATTTCACGAAGTTGGTGTTTTGTAATGAACGGTTCTAATAATAAAACGATTTTTTACCAACCGCATCTGATTACAATTCACAGAAGTTAGGTCTGTAAGCAAGACTAACATAATTGTCTTTGACCTACTGTTGAAAACAGATATTTTAAAAGCTGATGTTTTTATCATGTCAAGATAGTGATGCTTAACATGTGGTTTGATGGATTCATTAATAACTTTTGACAGGGTGTTGTCATCCTCAAAAATGATGTTTGTGCCCCTTTCTTCCTAGGGATGGGATGAAATGGTATACACACTGCAGGCTTTCAAAAGCATGTAATTCTCATAATGACCAGAAATATTTTTTAAGTAATAAAAGTACATGTATGGTCGATGCACAAAATGCGGTGATCACCTTTCAAAATTTCAGTGGGTGCATTGATGACATTAAGAAAATCTTAGGTGAATTCCATGACAACTACCCCATTCCATCCTACTCTACCCCATCGGTAATGAATTAGGTACAAATTATTTGTGTTTGAGAAAAATATTCCCTGCGGGTAATGTGAGATCAAAAGCAGACAATCTGTTCGAAATGATTTTAGAAATATTTATGGAAAACATGACTGAAGTTTGTGAATAGTTTGAAAATGTAATTGTGATTTGTAGCAACGGCAAAAGAAAATGCAATATGCAAAGAAAAAATAAGTTATCATTTTAGATGGTAAATGATAATTGGAATGTTATTAAAAAAGATGCTTGAAGATATAAAATGTATTGTGGCCAGTGTGATACAAGTTCGAATTAGATAGAATCGATAGAAGTTCAATCGACCATGTTGACTTCTTTATCCTTAGCGCTTCGATCTGTTTCTTTCATTCTTGTTTTGATACAAGACGCTCTTGAGAGATTTGTGCATATGACCTTGAATTCATGGTAGTGCGTCAGATAAAAGGAAATCAGTATAAATCATTGATCTTATTGAAAACAGCGGTTCACCGAAATATATTTCAGTAAAGTGAGAGAGCCAATTGTTTCATGAAACAAAAGAAACCTTAAGAAAATATAAATTATAAGCTTGAAGATCAGATTCTACCTGAAGAACAGGAAGGCTTCAGGCACTCTCGATTAACAGCAGATCTTCTTTCATATGTAACTGACAGGGAAAGAAATTTTCCGCGGATCCTCGGAAATCCGGGGGCTCCATTAAGTCTGCCTAATATATTCTTCACTTTTTTCTATTTGGGGTACCCTTAAACACGAATTTCCATTGACGCCCCGGTATTCGTACCACATTCTCATCCTTGTACTGAGTATGTGAATCGCAGTTTTGACACAAAAGGTGAGACATAGTTTTGACACAGAAGGTGAGACGAGTTCAGTTGCCCTGGATCTATCTGAGACAATCGATAAAGTCTTACATCAGGCACTCCTTAGGAAGCTTCAGTCTTACGGAGTAGTGGATGTTCTATTTCGTGAACTTCTTGCTACTCTCCTTAGTGACTGAATGATATGTCGTCTTAGATGGTCAAAAGTCCTCAAAGTTCTATTAATGCAGGAGTTCCCCCAATGGTCAGATTTATGACCCACTATTTTCTGCTGAACATCAATGACCCTCCAGATTGCCTAGTGAGTAAATAACATGGTGATTCATGCTCAATACACGATGCTCTTCATTTCCATTGAGCGAGCAAAAATGACACCGTACAACGTCAGCGATTGTGCGAGGTTCTTAATGAAGAGCTACATAAGGTCTCCGAATGGGTCGCCAAATGGCTTATATCTTTCCATCTGTGCAAATCGTATTTTGTGCTCATAACTTAAAGGAGATGATGACCAACATAGCCTGTCATGCATACCGTTTATCCACTTCATCAGGAAGTAGGCAACTCAACGCATTGACAGTCTCCATCGTGCCTGGAGATATCCTCGCCACGGACTGTCTGCTATCTTTGCAAGTCCTATGATGGAGTATTGTTGCTATCTGTGGACCAGCGCCCCACAAGCACATCTCACCCTCGAAAGGGTCGAGCAACATGTCAAGAATTTTATGGGAAAAACTCGGTAATCAGCCACAACCAGTCTGTCCGTCAGACGGGACTGCGCAGTGTCACAGTCTTTTCTGAAGATGCTGTTTGGGTAGACGAAGCTCTGCAGTAAATGAGTACGTACCCAAACGAAAAATATTCTCCAGAAGCACAGGTAGAGCTAATACCCACGCTATCTTGTGAACTTGGAACGCACACGTGCTGCTAGTCGCTCGAAAAGTTGTTTTGTTCGCTCGTCATTCCTTATGGAATCAGCTTCCCCTGACCCATTTTATATTTTAATCCTTTTGTATTCTCATTCCCGCTACTTATGCAGCCTATGCTAATGTAATGAATAAAAGTGACAAGGACCCATGATTACACAGATGCAACGTTGTTACACAGGTTATTTGCACCACAGTGAAGCCAAGTCGATGCCCCACTCAGGAGACCCTTTTTTTGAACGTCAGAATATTGAACTTGTCCCTTTTTTTGGGGTCATTCCAGCTATTCAAATTTATTGATAACTTGTCAAAATCATTGATCATTGTTTTTATTTAATTCATTTTCCTTTGCAGCTTGCAGTATGGCTGATAATGGTCAGCCTGAGTTAGCTACAGAGGTGACACCGTCCTTGGAATGCAGTCTTAATCAAGCTGAAGAGACGGAGAATGAGTCCATGCATACAGATCAATCTGAAAGTAGCGTTAGTCCTAGTAGAACTATCGTTCAGTCTACATTGTCATTGTTAAATGAGAATGATTTACAGACTGTTTTAGATAATCAGCGGAGTATGTTGGAGAGATTTGAGAAAACCAATGAAATGTTACGAACGGTATTACAACTTTCTGCTCATCGTTACGATGAAATCAACAATGAATTTCGGGCCCACACTCAAGCATTGACGACCATGAAACGCGACCTCGATACGATATTCAGACGCATCCGAGGCTTGAAAGTGGTTGTAGCTAAACAGATGCCTCAAGAATTTGCAACAGCAAGTGTCAGTCACATACGTATCGAAGAAGAAGATATAGACGCTTCTGAAGATACCTTCAGCTTGTCTGCGTTGCCAATGGAACCGAATAATGTACCACAATCGCGCGATCGAGCTAAAAGTCAAAGTTAGACCGTCTGTGCGATGTAGCGACCATTCCTTCGTTGTTCTTCCTGTAATTTGTTGGACATTGCTTCCTCGACTAAGTCGCAGTATATGCTTGAGATGCTTTTGAATTCAGACTGAGAATCGTGCGATTTGTGTATTTCAATTTGCGAGCTGATAACTCCTTTGTTCTGGTCGTAGGGCATCTTTTCAAAATTGTAATTTCAAGAATCGTATTAAAAAGAGATGTACTTTCTTGTGCCATAATCGAAATTCTAGCTCTGTAATGAAGCGATGTTCATCATTTCTCGTGCAATATTTGAGCTTTGAAAACTAAATTGGAGCGAACGGTTGAGAAATAGCGAAATTTGTATCCACATGTATGAAATAACTCGATGAAAAGTGTGATTTCTTTTGCATTTTCTTTCACAAAATGGTGCTTGCTTTACTTGTGAAGACCCTCGCGTTTGGAAACTTGCAGCCCTCTTTTAATGTTGATGCAAATGTAACAGTAAAGACAGGTATAGTTTGAATGTGCTTTAATAAGCTGAAGTGCCTGTTTATTCATCAACAAGAATGACTTTAATCTTTGAAGCTACCGAGAGTGACTGTCAACCTTACTATTCATGCCAAATGACTTTTTAACAGTTCGATAATATCTTTTGTAAGAAACTACTCATTTTGACAACATCAGATTGTTGATAATATAACCGTGTCTAGCGTCTCGGAGGTAATATGTTCAAATTTAAACAAAAGTCATTAGGGAGGTAGTATTTGTCACTCCTCGCTGATGTCTAGACATTAGTAAAATAGCCATTTGTGTCTAGCACATAATTATGGAACATTCCCTCTGAGAATAAAAAAACCATTAACATAGCGACATAAAGATAGCTACAACATCGTTCCTGATAAATAAGGACACTATAAAGGACTCGTTGCGGTTGTAAAAAATCTAGCGTCATGCAATGAAAATTATAATTGTTTCATACTAAGTATGGCCAACGAACGTAGAAGAAGCACTTTCAGAATTGTTGATATTATAAGAAGCATGAATTGGTATATTAAATACAATCACACAAAATCCATAGAATGGCATGATGTACGTAATATGACGTTTTCTGAACAGTCGTAAAATTTAACGTTTTGGAATTTTGAGTTGCCTAAGTTTCTCAACATTCGTAAATACTGCATGTGATAACCTTCAATTGGGCACAACTATGAATCGCAGATGCTATTTCTAAGATCGATGGTGGGTTAACATCCATTCGTGCAGATAATCTGAATTATTCTTTTGTGGATTCAATTGTGATCGCTTTAAAAACGAAGTTGAGATATACATGTCCCATGATGTTCTATCTGGCGAGGCATCTCGTGAAAGTGAAAATATTTGGTTTAAGCTTTTATTGACTCAGTCATTTTTCAATGCTTGCTGGTTTTCTGTCAGTATCAATGTATCTGTATATATTAGTGTATAAATGAATTGTTGACAAGTTTACATGTTACCATGACGACAGACTCTTGTTGTTGTATATAGTTGTTATAAAATGATGTCATGACATTATGTAAATCGATGAAATGATTGAATGTAAAACCTTTAGTTGTTAGGACACGAATGTCAATTTTCCATCTGTAGAATCATTGCCATAAGGCTTTGTAAAATCAATAATTGATCAAAGGTAATTGTCTCTGATCTCCTGTTATTAGATCTCTAAAATAAGCGAAAATCAGTATTATCAAATCTTTTGACTAAGCGCGTCAAGTGTCAATTTGCTTTTAGTCCGATGTGATTGTTGATCATGGGAATGATGTCCATTTCTTTGTTGGTGCATGGATATTGGCTTCATCAAAAGAAATATATTTAGTTTCTGTTTCCATCTATATATTGTCATTGCTGCGTATGGTACTTTCAGTCATTTGCTAGCGTACTAGGTGGTTTGTTGATCAGTCAGTTAAGATGAGCTGATAAAGTGACTGCACCACAAAACTAGATCGCTAAAGCGCATTAAATAAAAGACAGCGATTAGACATTTACCAAGGGGGAAGAAGGAGAATTTAAGTGCATTTTTTGAATAGTTAAGAATTGCTTCATCCCTTGATGATTGCTCTGTGCATGCTTCTTCAAAATGTTCCGATCGCCACGATTCCTTCAGATCCGAAAAATTCAAATTGTTGCACGCACAACCAGATCAACATTTCAAAAGATGATACACAGTCTTTGATAACAGACGTAGGAAATGTTGACAGTCTTCTCTGCGAATTGCAACAATAGTTTGATGTTAACTATTGGAGGAACTTGACATGCATTTGCGCTGTCTACAGTTGAATTGCTCGATAGCTAGATACGTTGTTCAATAGTGTGCCATTTCTTTAGACTTCCAGTTTACGAACCTTTCCAGCTACGTTATTGAAGACAAGACGAAGCGAGCAGCGTTGTAGGAGGCAAAGCCACGGTTTTGTCGATGTAATACGATGTTTTCAGCAATCAGCTCATTCATTTGAAGTTGATTATTTTATTATTGAGAAATGACTGTCACAAATTGCCAATCTTCATCTAAATTCTTCGCTTCAATAAGCGGTAGTCCTATAATGATGACTTGATGTCGGAGAATGTGATGTGAGTGTGCGAGTACCTACAACCTGAAAGTACCTAAATGATGAATGCAATTCTGAATGAAAACTAACAGTACAAAAAGTAATCACAAGAAGCGTGTTAAAGTAAAAAATATAAATTATCAAATTTATGAAGATTCAAAATGTTCATTGCCCTATCTCTAATGACTTGATGGAGATGACTTATTATGACCACTTATTCCCCTTATAAGGTTGATTTATAGATCATCTAGTCATAAAAACATTCAGCGTAGTCAAAAATCAAGTCAAATTCAGTGTATGTCTTCATAATGTTATCGTCCAATTCTGTACAGTTATGAGCAAAAATGAAGTAAGCTTGGTGATGAATAGCAGTCAAAACTTGGTCACACTCGATAATCGATTTGATAGCACATCAGAACTTGATTTGAACAACACGCTATGTATTCTCAATTCCAGTATTTACATGAAAAATTCTTCCTGCCATTTTGTGGAATCGTTGTTTCAAAGTTAAAAGGCTAATGTTTGAAGCTCAGTGCATCATGAAGACAATATTTTTTTACTATTTTGATAAGCTTACTTTTTCTTCAGAATTGCATATGTCGTATTATAGACAATAAAATGATGACATTTATTGGAAGGTGGTCTATCATGTTGTGATTTAAGCTATCGTCCTTGTTAATATACAATTCACGTTTTCGTATTTTCAATAATCTGTGTAAGTCGCATTCCTTATCCTGTTGTGGCAATTTGTTCAAGAGAAGACCAATATCAGACGTGGCTTTGAGATGTTAGTGACAGTTTGTCATGTATTTGAATTAGAATGTCAGTTGTCAAAGCTGTTTGTAAATATACTCTTTGGCTTAAATGCGAATTTTCATTAGATTTTCATGTAAAAAAGCGAAAAGGGCGAAAACTCTATCACGAGACCACTGCCCGGATATTTTACGAAAGGTTTTATAAAGTGCATGAAAATTCTTATATGTCACTCTGCGCCTAAGTTGATCTAGAAAGTCCCTGAGTAAGCCTATCTATTTCTATCCCACAATATGATAGATAGAAAGTGTAATTTTAAGAAGTTTCCCCCGTTTCCGATTTTCAGAAGCTCTCCCTCCAAGAACAGTTGATCGTTGAGAATTGCTGTTAGTGTTAGTACCACCAAAATGCATTGCGATTTGCCAAAATCAAATAAAAGGAAGTAGGGCCTTCTGGTCAGATGACTTTCAAACTTCTTTACTCCAGAATTAGCCCAACAAAAATTCTGTAGTTTGCTATAAATAGTGATTGCCAATTCCATCAGCATGAGCACAGGCTAGATTTAAATTTTGAAATATAAATTGAGCATTGTGCGAGGTTGTCATTACACCATAATAAAGCCCTTGATCTCTTTTTTGCAGCTGATAATATTTGGGTTCAACGTTGAATGTAAATCTCAAAGTAAAATGTAAAGACTTGGATCTTATTGATTTGATTACCTTTGTTCAGAACTGGATTCATTCTAGGGCCCTGCGAGCACCCCAGAACATTGAGTCGTGTCGGTCGAGTAGTCGAATCAACCTGACTGAAATATCCAGATTAGTTAAGGCTTGACGGTTAATGCCATGTTGTCTTGGGGGATGAAGCCATCTGATTCTGTTACGTGGATTCTTCAATTGAGGACTTTCGTCGTACTGTCGCCCCCGTCGATAGCTCAGTTGGTAGAGTGTTGGCCTAGAATGCCAGAGATCGATGGTTCAAATCCACCAAGACGTGCATTGATTTTCCGTCTGTTGAATTGCATATAATGTTGAGATATATGCTATATATTATGTAGTCTTTGTTTTTCCAACTTGCAAAACGAGTCCAGTGATTCTGGATCTCAGTTCAAATGCACATGAACATCAGCAGCAAATAACACAGTGAATCAAGACACTAAGAATGATGAGCTGGACGTTTGTATTGATAAAGAAATGTGTAATGAAATACCTGAACTCGTAATAAGCTTATTGCAGATCAGAAATGTACAACCACTGAACTATTGGTTTGATTTTCCTGAAGCCAATTTCAGCCATCTTCGCAAGTTACTTGTCCTTTTTGCAATGCAGTCAACAGAGACAAGCACTTCAGGGAAAGGACAAATTCAGTAGGAACATAAGCATCAGTCAACGTTTCCCCAAACGTTATTCGCATCTGATAGTTTAGTTTGTAATGCATGTATAGTGTGTTTTTCATCATCAGTTGCTCAAAAAACTGAAATTGTAGAAATCGAAATGTTTTTTCATTAACATGCTACAAGTTGACATAGTAGTCAGTTATGTATAACTCTCACATTGTTGCTGCAGCTGGTGGATTGCATGATGCCGCATTCCTGTAAAGAATGATAGATGAATCATAGGATAATATTTAACTATAAAGATCCATTTATTTTCGCAATTTGATTGAAGGCTATGCTTCTTTTCCGAAAAACACAGCGAAATTTAACCATTTGTGATATAAAGTGATGCGGTTTATGTCGTGCTACAAAATATTCTGGTTTACCTATTTCTGAGCCTCCATGCTAAGCATAAAGATCCTTTTTAATGTTAAACATATAAAGAATTGCAGTTAAGTTTGAAATGATAATAGAACTAAAGAATTATTTTATTTTATTTCAATGGAATGCTTCTGATGAGTTACATGTACAGGTTGTATGATAAACTTTGCTCAGTGAATTATATTTCTATCTGATCGCCCAGTATCATACTCAAGAAGGCCAATGCATTGTATATCAGTTGCGCTCTTTCCAGGCATGTTTCACTACGCGAGCACCATCATCATCAATGAAATCTGATGATTACATAATACAACAACAATCAGAGTGAGATAACAAATAATTGCAAAGTGGATAAGAGACACTCCTTTCATTAGAAAGGGCTTCCATTTCTCTTTTATCATTGTTTAACGCAAATTTAGAGTTGCTTCATGTACATGTAGAATTCGCCTCTCCATGATCTGAGATTTTGCATCGATACTTTAGGAGTATCGATGTACATCACAGGCGCTTAAGTATTGCATTTAGTGAAATGTCGAAGATAACTCATGGCTTAGATATTCTGTTAGATCGTTTACCAGAATATCATTTGACTTTCTTAACAGCAAAAATAGTTCATCATTATGTGCAGATCATGTTTTTCTTGAATACACCTGTTTCCCCTTGCTGAGGTGAATTTCTTCTCTTCAAGGGATGTAATGAAGGCACGAAAAGGACACAACCCTGTCGTGGGGAAGACTGCGGTAGTCATCAAGACGGTGCAAGTAAAAGGGAGCTCACCCCCACAGCTGAGGCTAAATTTTAAAAATAGGACAAGTTTAGAATTAATATTTGTAGAAGACTTCAGCTCATATTCAGTGGTGATGTAGAAAAATATATTAACTGAAGGCATTGGACGTATTTTAATCCTGACGATTAGCCTGAGAGATTTCGTATTGAATCAATTTTACGTGATGTAATCATCAAAGTTTTCTCTACTATCTCAAAATTAAAGTATTAAAATAGCTATTTCGCAACCCTTCTAGACTTGTTGAGACAATTTTGAGCGATAATAGCCATCTTGAAACTGATAATAGCCATGTCGCCGTGTATAGTTCGTTTTCAATAACAAAAGAATGTTCGTACAAGATATCTGAGTTAAATTTGATCAGATAAGAACTGTTTGTCTCGCATTTCTCAAAGAATTAGTGAGCTCGGCATATAACAAGTTCCGACTTCACATAAATGACAAACACACACACACACACGATAACGCAAAGTGTCACACACTCGCAATGATCACACAAATAGAATTTAATGAAGAATTATGACATTTAATTGCTGTCGAGGTAATAACCATATACTTATCTTGAAACCTGCAACGAGAAGAGAAATCCTATTTAGAATGTCTTTGACAGGATCCTGCATCTCATTCTGGCTGGAAAGATGCCACGACAGTCTCATCTCAACCTTACCAGTAGAAAGTAAATATTGATTAATTACCGAATACAGGGCAAATGTATCTGTGAGTGGATCTACAAAGAGCATGCACGAAAAGGGGACCAACATACAATTATAGATTTCTTTCAAGCTTAACATGCTCAATCCTCATGGATAATCCAATATGCTTAATCCAATCATGGATAGGTCCAACGTATTCAACATGAACGTTCTTAGCAAGTTGCGAAAATACAAAGCTTGTTTCAGAGCCTTTGACAACCGGAAATCTGAAACATTTTTGGCATGTGTGTATATCCTTATGATAAAAACTTTTTCCATAAATTATTTTATGAAATGATATTATACAGTATACGGTAGTAGGCGATACTTGAACTAACAGAGCTATCAAATAATCAAAGAAGAGCGTATCCGATCTGAACTCCTCATTGGCGATTCTGTTACCAAACCGAACCAGTACAAGCTGTCACTTCAATTAAAATATATTAATGGTCGACGTTCTGAGAATATACAATTCATACCTTTACTACTGGGCTAAATACGTCATGCATATAGAGTAAGCATATTAGGTAGAGTAACTAGCAACGTAATATTAATGACAGCTCCAAGTGAGAACAGTTTCAGTTTCATTAAAGCGAACTCCTTTTGATGTGTAATACCGGTTGTTAGATGAGCATTTTTTGCTGTTTAAGAGAAATTGCTGAATCATGCTGAAGAGGATTGAATGCTATGATAGTAGTACAGAAGAAAGAGCAAAATTTTGCAAATCCTTCAAGCAACTGCTGATACGCTAGTTTGGAGAGGTAATGAATTTCCTTGGTAATTTACTTGATTTCCTTTTATGTAAGTTGTTTTAGGACTCTCGTCAAAAAGGTTTCATTCTATTTGATGTTTAATAGGCTTCATGCTACTCAAATATTATAATTTATAGTATCGTGTAGGCAGTATGTGAACATCAAAATAATTTGCAAAAGAATTATCTTTTTAATTACCCTTTTAAAAATGGGTCAAATATTTTTCGGATCTTAAGAGCATATTCTCCGTATGAGTCTGAATCTTTTGGTATAAAACATTTCATTGTATGCGAGTATGTTGTAGTTGACACCATCTGTTACTCCGTGGTCTTACACTCGAAAGTTAGGGAATACATGTCCATGCAAACTCAATAGTTTTTTTATTATTGGCAGCTTCTCATGTATGTTGGAAAAACCCTGAAAAGTTTACAGGTATGAGAAATCCTTGCATATCACATTTTCACAATTACTCGCAAAGTTGCAGCTTAAATTCATAGTGTGATGCATTATTCGCAAGTCTTCTTCCCATCGATGATCAAGTGTCCTTTTCTATTAGTGTTGAGCTCAAGTCATCAGTCGTGGGATCATTTTTGAGAACTGTGCATCATTGACACATTGAAGGTGTAGAATAGTTGATAAAATGTTTTTTGGAAACAATCAAACGTTGATTTTCTCTACATTGTTCGAGAGATATAATTCAGAAAGTTCAACAGTGGCGGCTATATATTATTGGCAGCACTCAATTAACTTATTTAATTCACTAATGAATAATAACTTTGTTTTCTGCAGCTCCATCTCGATGGCATATAAATTTTTCCATGACAACACTCGCAGTGGTCGTCGTTCGGGACTCAAATTCTTAATGAGTGAGATCCCTCGCCTGTTGGAAGAAGAAGTGAGAGCCCGTCGAATCATCGGTCTGGGACTGCTTCTGCTTGTATTCACTATTTTGCTCACCTACATGTGCCATTCCAGCAACAGCATGTCCATGGCAGCGCTCACCTACCTCCTTGTCTTTGATATGGGCAGCGTCGCCGTAGCCTTGCTCTGTGTATGGGTTGAGAAGCAGCTCCCGAACGCCGTTTACACATTCGGATATAAACGATTTGAAGTGGTGGCTGTATTCGGCAGCACAATGCTTGGTGTTCTTGGAGGCTTCTTCATGCTCAAGGAATGTGTGGAGAGATTATTCGAGGCAGACGATGTAGTGTCCACTAAGTACTTGGTGATCGGCTCGTTAATGATGCTTGGTGTTCATTTATTGGTGACGTATGGACTGGAGAACCCAGCTTTGAATCATGTCATTGATGCGAGCAGCTCCAGTTGGCTTCAAGAACATGTCACGGATATTAGTGAAAGCATTTGCCAGGTGAGTTGAATATTTTGCTGATCTACCATTGTTTTGCTATTCTATTGTTGCTGTTCTAATGTTTTGCTATTGTTGAGAGGCTTGAACATAATATTTCCAGTTCATGTTATTTCTCTTTACATATGAAGCCGTTTTTATAAAATAACTTACAATAGATGGAAAGAATCTACAGCTGTTGCATGTTGACAACAAAGGTCTGTCGTAGTTCATTGAATATGTAAAGAGAATGACAGCTATTAAGTCAATACAAGACACCAACACCTTCGGTTCGATTCCTAGGTCGGGCGAGTGCGGTCGGGGAATCAACGGTGTTGGTGATTTAATAGCTGTCATTCTCTTTAGATATTCAATTGTTGCATGTTTCAGTAATTTGATTCTTCTTAACATCTAGCAACATTGAACTAGATCGGTGCCTAAAATGAGCGACTGAAGTGACCGTCAACAAACAGCTGTGCTCCATTCTACTCTCACCTTTACTTTTCTTCATTCTCAGTTTCATAAAATATGAATGGTTACTGGTCCCTATTTCATTTTTAATATTCATATCCTAATTTCATGTCTTTGATCAAGTCTTCAGTCTCTCATAAATGAATGGGATAACGTACTCAAGTTGAGAAAGTATTACTGGTTAGAAAATTATTCATGGCAAGAGCTTTCGGGCAATTTCAAACTTTTTCAGTTATTGTGAGTTACGGCAGATTTAAGATTACTAGCCTGAATCCTGTTGACACGAGTGTTGACATCTTGAAAGGTTTTACTTGGAGGTACGCCTGATTTGTAGAGTAAAAAATGAATCTTTGTAAGTAAATTCATCTTATTTTCTTCTACTCAATGGTCTAATCAGCAGCTAAAGAAGATTTAATTCATGTCCTGCAGAAACATTACTGTAGATTGGTTTGATTTCTGTTTATGCAGTTAGAACGTGGATAGTTGTATTTAGCATGGTTGGATGCAGAATTGACTTTCAGATAACTGCACAGTCACACAACTTCAAGAATTGTCCCTTTCTCTCAGGTTTTCCACAAGCCCATGAAGATAGGCAATCACTCTTTGCATCCTGACGAAATGGATGCTCTTCGTGGCTGAAAAATCGCGATAAACTTTGCGAGAAATGGTAGTTGAAGTGTTGTACCTTAAATTTTAAATATAGTGATTCCATCTTGCTGGTAATAACATACATTGTACATTACCTAGCTCAATAGAAGAGAAATGAATAATGGTATCACAAAATGCCGTCATATATTGACTTTTCATTAAAATCCGGCCAGATTTGGAAAAAATAAATATCCGGAATTCCTGCCTGGGTCATCCCTAGCTTAAATTATAGTCTGTCATGGATCTTACTCTACATTTCAGTGGATACCGGGTCTTAGCAAAATTCTGCTGCCTCGACTTCATCCAATCAGTCTATTAGGACTTGCTTCAGTGTTTGTGGTGCTGATGGTGGACTTGATCATTGATTCTTACGGTTATCATGCGGTTGACGCCATCGGTGCAATAATTATGGCTCTTATGACTTTCGGTACGATGATGCCAATGTCTGTCTACAGGTAAGGTTATCAATTGTCGGATTGAAAATATGACAGGTCGTGTGCTTTGAACCCCAGTTCTACAGTGATCCTTGTTTATTTTAAACTCCTAATGTACTTTGAATTGCGATTTAATATTTTAATCGATTTTGACCTTCAAAGCAATGTTTTCATTTTAAACTCTATTTACCTCATTCACAGGCATAAAACAATTGAGAATTCATTTTTTGCAAGATCTTCAAAGTTGATTCTTCAAAATTTTCAAGAAAACATGAATTTATTTTTCGGCAAAATTCTCGTTCTTTTTTTTATGTCGTCAGCAGTTGGAACGAACGATTGAGATGAAGAATTGTGCAATTCAAATGTAGTCATATAACTTGATGAAGATGGAAAGTAGTCATATATGAAAAAGATTTCTACAAAAGCTCATTGATATATCACTCAAAATTGGTCCATTGGTCTTGTTAGGAGGCACAGCACTACAAATACCATGGTGTTTCAGAGGTCCCATGTATAATGATATTGCCTATTTATTATATCATTACTGTATTATATCTTGCATATATTGCTTTAAGTTTTATTAGTTTATTAGTTCTGGCTTGTCCATTGATAATGATGTTGCTTCTGTCGCTGGTCTAATACGTTAGAAACAAGAATTGAACAAAAACTAAACTTATAGTTGTCATGATCGCTGTAGAAGAATGTGAAAACACAATAACTTTAAGAATGAAAACTATTCATTTTGAGGGTCAGCCATGTTTCAAGCAAAATTGCTCATCATCAGTGACAGGAGTAACAGATGTTGCAATAAAATGGAGCTTATATACAAAAGAAGGAAAGTGAAGTACATCCCATCAGTTCATAGGTCGTCGGTACATTTGTAGTGCATGGATTCACCAGAGTTCTAACTGCGTCACAAGTTGAATATTCATCAAATTCGTCATTTATCTCGCGAATATGCATAGCTTCAGCCAACTTCCATTGGCTAAAGATGGAAGCATAGCTTGCATTTTATTGCAGCATCTATTTCTCCTGTCACTGATGAGCAATTTTGCTTGAAACATGGCTGACCCTCAAAATGAATAGTTTTAATTCTAAAATAAATCTGAGCAGTCTTGCTTTAATTGCACATAATAAATTATTCTATTTATTATGATTGAGTAGAAGTGCATGTGTAACAGTACAACAAGTCATAGAATTGTTATAGTTGATAGCCTTATACGGGAGGGTGTTCATGATGAGGATGAAAAAAAAATACGGTACTCCCTTTAGTAACGGCTTTAATTAAATCTAGTTGCCATAAGTACGGCAAACGTTTCGCGACGCAGTCGCTGACTCAGTGCACTAAAAAGAAGGTAAAAGCAGTCAGAGCGAGTGGTTTATATATTAGGGTGATAATACCGTAGACAGTAACCTTGACATTTTCGATTTCACAATCAATATCATTGCCAAGCATAGTTCGCCACTTGAAAATCGTCTGGCTGAAGCTCGCGACCTCAGAAATAGGAGACCACAGTTGAATCGCGAAGACGAGCTGGTTGGCTGAGAGATACTCTGTCTACGGTATTATAACCCTGATATATAAACCACTCGCTCTGACTGTTTTTACCTTCTTTTTAGTGCACTGAGGCAGCGACTGCGTCGCGAAACGTTTGCTGTGTAAATACTTATGGCAGCTAGATTTTATTAAAGCCGTTACTAAAGGGAGTGCCGTATTTTTTTTTCATCCTAGTCATAGAATTTCATTTCCATGTATCATGCATTTTTTCGTTGTTTTCCTATCGATTCAGATATACTATGTTTGCCATTACTTTTTATCCCAATCTGAATTACTTTCTATCGTTGTCACTGACAAATGGTTCCCACTATCTGCTTTCAGCGGTCGAATTCTTCTTCAAACAACTCCGTCGCATTTATTATCTCAACTTGACAAGGCAATTCGAGAGGCATCAACACTTGACGGTGTTCTAGAGTTGAGAAAAGAACATTTTTGGACATTGGGATTCGGTCAACTTGCAGGAACATTGCAAGTCCGTGTTAGGCGAGATGCTAATGAACAGTTGGTTCTGGCGCACGTCACCAATCGTATTTGCAATCTGGTTCCGAGAATAACAATTCAAGTGAGTGAAGAGAATGCGATTGAACCGTTGATATTGACTGGGACATAGAATGCTCTTCGTGATTTATACATTTCATGGATTGTCCTGCCCCACTGGAAGGCCCAGTCACACAAGGGAATGCAGCAGGGAATTTTTTGAAAGTCATCTTAGCCAGTGGGGCGCCGAGAAAGAATCTGTGCGCCGTAATCTTTCGATTTTAACGATTTACATTGGGCCTATCTATCGAAATGCAGTGTAGCTAGCTGTCAGAAAAGTTGTATCTGAAAAGTCATCACCGAGTTAAAACACGAGATAAAGATAAGTTTTACAAGGATCCACAAAATCGAAACGATGCTGCGATTGGTATACCGAAGATATGAGTCAACCAAATTATTTTGTTAATGCGTCTCGGATAACATTTTCGATATTCTGAGTTGGCAGTTGCCGATTTTTTAGGCTGAAGAAATATAGTTCGAGTTTGTCACAGTAAAAAATGCAAAATACTGGCTTTGCAGAAGAATTGATCCTCTAAATTCAAAGTTGTAGCTGAAGAAATGGTGTATTTTACCTCTATTTTAGCCAAATAATGTTATCATAAAAGAAAGCAAAAGTTAAAAAGCGACCATATTGAATGGATAAAAATGACATGAAAAACATTTCTTGATGATAATGGATATTCACTCAGCCCATTCAACATCATTCCACAAACTCAACGTCACTTTCATCATCAGAATCAAATAGGAGGCAATCATGAACAAAAAAATCTTGAAGTCTGCTGCTATACGCAATCTTCATGAGCTTTGTAACCTTGCCATGGTGATTATGATGATAATCAACCATAAGTCATAAGTAATAGATGTTTATTCTGAAATACAACAGAAAACGCAAAGCAATGCCTTTAAGGGCATTTACAAGCAAGCGTTTATAAAACGTGTAACATATGCATACCCAAATAAAGGAGACCTTTACATGTACGAATTTACCGAGTTAACATGATATACACCATGTACCTTGTGCAAAATAAATGAGACTTAAATATTTACGAATTTTCACAGTGATCACGACATTATAAAAGTTCACTGGGCGGGAGTCTTCACAATGGAACAAAAGAACGTAAAGGCTTACCATCTAATATAGAAATAAATGTGACATAATCATCTATACAAAATTTACACCGCGACAGTGCCGCGATTTCGAATAAATTGTACCACGGTAGATTAGATTATCGTTAGCTGTGGTTATAGAGTAAACTGTACTCGGTCTATTCAACTACTACACGAAAGTGCATTTGCCAAAAAGATTGATTTGCTGACATTTCCTGCACAACTGTACATCAAAAAACGGTTACATCGTTAGAATGTAGCTTATATCGAAAAAAAGAAAAGTCGCCTTTTTGCCTGGAAAAACACAATGCAGGTTTTTAAAAAAACATCTAAAACATTGTTTTTTATCCATATCTAAAATATCACATTTTGAATATCGCAACCCTAAATGGGATGTTCAAAGATACTGGTAAGTTATTATAGGACGAAGCCCAATGTCTACAGCTGCTAAGGAATTTAATGTTTGAATTGTACAAGTCTGCGAACGTCTTTCTATTACAATGATTCGCGTTCACTGTATTTTTAGCCTTCTCCTGATTTTGCAGGTTTTCAAAGATGACTGGACAAGATCTATTGGAACATTTGCATTCAACTGGCCAACCAATCAGCCGCCACGAGTGAATCCATTCCTGACTGATCAAGTGCAGAATCTTCCCGATCTGGTGCCGACTGAGGGACCTCCTAGTCCTGACTGGAAAACAGCCACATGATTTCTATTTCAACCTTTGTCATATCGATCTCTTCAGAACAAGATTATTTGTAGAAAACGATCGTTTTTCATCCTTGATTTCCATTTACTTCGTTACCAATTCAAGTCACGCAGTGGCATTCCTGAAATTGCATTATGGTCAACAAGCTGATTTTTTGATCGCAACATTTTGCATTGTTTTTTTCAATTAACTAATATGTTGTGTAAATTTGCAGCATCAAAGTCTGTTTCGATAATGAAGGAGAGAACCGCAATGTTGATAACAATTAGGGATGTTCCGGAATGTGACATTTTGTCATGCAACTGATGCCGATGATGCCGGTATATCAGTAAAAGGATCAATATCGCCAGATAGATCGTCGGTGCGGATATAATGGTTCGCAACTTCACATGAGCAGTACAATAATGTATTCGGATACTTAAAATATTAATCCTATCGACTTCTTCCTTCTGTCCATACCAAACTGAAGGTGTTAATAGTTTATGATTTCATATTCTATTTTTTACTTGCTGGGTGATAGATGTAGCCTCATTAATAGAAATTATAATTAGAAGAATCAGAAATTAATACCAAAATTTATACAGAAATTAATAAAATAGAACCGATAATTAATAGAATCAGAAATAGAAACTAAAATCGTATCTCAAACGTAGATGTCTAAAAACTGGAATAATTTACTAATTGTGCCCAAGCGATGTTCTGTTATGGACTTGTATTGTACCTGACATCAACATATTGTATTAGTGCTCCTATGGAAATTTAAGCATTGAATATAGATAAAAGACAAAATACTGTTATTTGAATAAGGACGACACAATGTTTTTTCCTTGAGAATGTATCATCTAACGAAGTCAAAAGTAGGAGCAAGAGCACAAAAAAGTTGTGCGTCTATCATAGTATTTGTTTGACTCAACGTTCATTTATCATTTTAAAATTTTCAGCACCCTCCGTGATAATCTTTTCTTGACGCTAAATTTCTGCCGACCTAAACTTAGGGGATTTTCTTGATTTTACGACCGTTTTAATCTACATGTAGATATTATTACCATAGATATCGAATATAGACTTGAAATCCTGCAAAACGCAGTACAGTCTACTTAGTGGAGATAGAAGTGACAGTCAATTCCATTCACAATGCTCTTGAAGAGTGGCGAAATATCATTCATGGAATATCTCCTGTATGTCAGTAAACCTTTCTCTGCCATTCTTCAATCTTTCAGATTGACTATTTGAATATTCAGAGCTTATAGAAAGCTCATAGAAACCTTGACAGCATTGATGACTTTTCTGGGATTGATGAGCTGCAGACAACACGGCAAGATGGTTTGTTAAGTTCGATATTGAGATACAGTGTTATCCAAACTTTTGTCTGTAATTCTTGTACAGTATTCTTATCTGTATTCTTGTGTGCAGCTTTTTTTTACATATTTTAATCGAGAGAGTAGTTGCTCGAATGTGTACGTGCCTCTAAAAAACGAGGATGCGAAAAGGGCATGCTTCGCAGTGCCTGGAAATCTCTCGAAGACAATGTTTGTAGAAATCCAGAACGTTGACTTCCGTAAACTTTTCCTGTTTTACGAAAGTTTTAGTGACTTGCAGACACGCTGAAAATAGTAGCGTTATTTGTAAACCGTCAAATGATGACACATGCGTCTCTATCATAAAGATGAACAAAAATAATTAATATGATGAAGGTTCTATGCGATTTCAATGCTTGCAAGGGTACCTGGGCCGCGCGAGAAGGCATCGCGGGCCGCAGGTTGGCCACCCATGTTTCAGAGCATCTTCACACGCCAGCGGTTCTCGCCTGCGTTCATAGTACTGTTTACCTCAGCATTGTAAGTCCCAGATTCTCATCCCAGGACCTTTAAGCGTTGACTAAAATCTGTCTTTTATCGAAGTCTCATTCGTGAGGTATCATTGCTCTAGTTTAGCTTTTATCCATCCTTCATTTGAAATGTCTCGAAGTTGATGTATTGACAAAATGTCACACAAAAGAATTCGTCATTCAAATCATATGTATGAAATGAAAGGACGGAACTCATTATGAAACCAATGCGAGTCCAGCTGAATCACGTGAGACATCAATCTTCATGTGTTTCAAGTGGTCCGGGCTAGAGTAGTTCAATCGTGATGTATTTTGGTAATAGATGCATTTCTTGTTTAACTTCATTCCATTTAACTTACGCATAATGCATCCCATTATGTAGCAACGAATAGATGTGTAATCTCGATCATTGTTTGTTGAGAAGCGGATGATCCTGGAAGAGATGATTAAGCAAGTGATTAACCCGTGTCTGACTCAAAATGTGACGTAGAACAGAGAATGCGCAAGTGTAACTGTATTGAATGAGCAGCTGGTATTGAAAGTGAAACATCAAACACAGTGAACTGTCGAGTGTGGATTCCTTTATCGTATTTCGGTCGATTGGCAAGGTAATTACAAATGCCATCGGATGTTGGATATGAGGATGAAATTTCATCACCTCGAAAAACTCTAAGTATTCGAATAATTTGATACACAAAAAGTTGCTGATGCTTTAGAGGAAGAGGATCCAAAACGTCGTTTTTTGAAATCAACTCCATCATGGGTCCAGAATTTATGTGTCTTAACTTGTGTGGGATTGATTTATTTTGTACTCAGAGCTACAACCTACAAGTACTTGTAGCTGAGTTTAGAAGACAAGCGTTCAATGGACGAGTCAGTGAGACAATGTGATGAAATGTTCAGCGAAGGATACAATGGAGCATTTGAATTTTTGTAAGTGAATTTGCTGCTTGCTTGATTTTTGTAAACTCGACAAATAAGAATACGCCAGGTAAATGCTGTCTGGAAACCGGGAAATTTTTGCGCCTGTCTTAATTTTTCGAATTTCATTCAATTCCCGAAATTTTTCCCTTTCTGTTTTGATTCAGGCGGTCTGTGTATGACCATATGTTGACCAATAATCACTTATGCCTGCCACAACAATAATGACAATAATTGTTAGAAATGTCTTTATTCTCGCAAAAGATCTCACAAAGCACTTTCTATCTTGAACAAAACTATGATTCTATTCCCATAAACAAAAAGATTTATCAAAACAATAGAATGTAGATAGCATAAGTACCGGTATTACAAGCAATGACTCCATTCTTGCAAATAGAGCTGATCGAATGAAGATGGAAGTGGTTCATCTCAACTATGCGGTGCAGTTAAGGCACATCAAGGTTTCCGTTCCATTTTTCTATGCAACACATGGGAGCAGACTAATATTTTTCTAATCATCTACATGTGCATAATTCATCCTCATTCGTATTTGTAATCATTACTGTCGTGGTTAAATTGTGTTCAAAATTATATTTTGTTTCAAATCTTTTAAGTATCAATATCGTTTTACTGCAATTTTCGCATCTTGAATATATTTTTAATTCAGCGTTTGGGCAAAGTCGCGAAATATCCTGGTCGATTCGCGATAATTTTCCAGTTTGCGTTGCCTTCTTTATCCGATGCTAGAAATCTTCAGCAAGTCTAATACCCGGGATAAATTAGAAATTAGGTTATTAGCATAATCAGTGAATTTGCTTCAACATACTCCTGGCATTCCCTCCAAGGTAATGTTTTGGTGTTAGTGATGTTTTAGCAGCATCTAACAGATGATTTTAATAGACTAAACAGTATTTGCTGATTGCAGCAGTCAAGTAGTAATCTCGCCGTAAGTCAGTAAGTGGAACACCAGTGCAGAATCGCCGACTGCAAATTTCACATATTCGCCTCTATGTGCAGTTTTCATCATCTCATCAAAATGTTTTGTTACACATGTAATGTGGTATTACCTCATTATGTTGTCAACCTCGCTTCTCGCCACGACAAGCATCTGGACAAAACATCAAACTTCCCGGTAATCTCGCCACCCTTGTTTCTTGCCAACAGCTTGTACCGCTCGGACGAAGTATTTTACCTGGGCGAGATAACGCGGCATAACTACACCTACGTTTATAATAATAATAATAATAAAGAACGTTTATTGAAAAAATCATATAATGCCTCAATAATAATAATCGTGAGGCCATAGACACAAAAATTGCCGACTGTTATACATGTAAAGAAGTCAAAACAGGTAACAACAATAAGCACAAAAATAAGAAACATAATTATGCTTAAAAACTTGCATGCACTAGACACTGAAACCATTATTATGTAGTTTACTCATGGAGAAGAAAAACGACTTGGAGCGGGCAACAGTGGCACAATTTGGTAGCTTAAATTTCTTAGAACGTGACATAACAGGAAAAAGAAGACTATGCAGAGGATGTTTAAAGTCACTGATAATTTTTATGAACAAGCGGAACGCCAAAACTGTACGCCGATAGTCAAGGGGCACAAAAGATGAACAGTCACACGTTGACGATGAACTTGTAGAGCAGATAAGTCTATGACACCGACGTTGAACTCTTTCCATAGCTTCAGCTTGATAAGAATACAAGTTGATAAAAAGGGGTGCACAATATTCCAAGATAGACCTAATGGAGCCCTCATAAATCAGCACAAGGGACTCCATGGGCAAGGCCGCAAGCGCCGCAGAACATTTATACGTTTCGTAGCTTTCTTCGTTATAAAATTGACAAGAGACCTCCAACTCAGTTTTGAATCATACAAGACACCTAAAATTTTGATTTCCTCTTTTACAGCAATATCACACAGCTGAACATTAGAAAAATCAACAGATTTACAATTGCCAACAAACATTTGCGAAATTTTGGAACAATTTATGCTCATACAATTGCGCTTCGTCCATTCTACCACATGCTCATAACATATCCTGAATAGAAGACACATTCATGGCTTCATTAATAACACCACATAAAGTCAGATCATCCGCGTATTTTACAATAGTAAACTTTTCACTGCAGGAAAACTTAAGGTCAGAAAAGAAAAACGCAAACAGAAATGGACCAAGGGAAGACCCCTGTGGCACCCCACTGCTAACTGGTAAATATGAACTATAACTGGATTTCCAACGAACTCGCTGCATCCTATTTGAAAGGTAGTTCTGTACAAAAGAAATTAAAAAGGACAAAAACCAAAGTCAATCATCTTCTGAACAAGTAATATGTGTGAAACACGGTCAAATCCTTTTTCTAAATAGTACATAAATGACAAGCAGAAACATAGGGCAAATCATTGTTCTTAAAAGGAAATTCATTGATGCCGTTGAGCTGCCCGGCCGAAAACCGAATTGCTCTTCATCATAATGACTGAGAAAGTCCGATTTAAAATGCTTTAGGAGGCATCTTTCAAAGAGTTTTGCTGATAACGATAACTTCGTAATGGGACTCGTCTGGAGATTGGGAGGATTTGATTTTGACACGTCACCAAATTTCCATATGGCTGGCAGGTCAGCCAATTGTAGACAATTGTTAAAAATGATGGTCAAGGGAACACACAAAAAGGGAGCCAACTTGATCCAACCAAGCGTGGGAATATCATCTGGACCAGACCCTGAACGAGGATTGACATTGCTTAACATATCACAAACTTCATTGGTAGCAAATTGAAAGGGAACAACAAATGGTTGAGGCAAGCAATATTCAGAATTAGTTATCATATTCGACGCATAGTACTGATTCAAACGTTCAAGCTTGACTTTGATATCGCAGGTATGAGAATCTTCCGGGTTTTCCGGGTTTTTGGTGCTGAAAAGACCATTCTCGTAATTCACCTAAATATGCAATAAAAAAGTATACCCCCTCCGAAAGTTAGATTATTTAAAAAACGTCCATTTTTTCGCCCTAGCCAACTATTTTTCTTACATTAGATTATGCCAAACATCAATAAAAAGGTCACAAAAATTTCAAGACCAGACCCCTTCGCAAACTTGCTCGCTCGTTCCGGGCTTTTTATTTGCCCTCAATCTCATGCCTGTATCGACACTGGGATCACAGGAAGAAAGCCAATCGCTGTTCGTTGAGGTATTGGTAACCTTTTTGTAAATATCCCACGGAGATTTCGATTCCATGATCATGCGATCACCCCACCTTTGCTTCGCTGCTTCAATAACAGATTTGATTTTCTCTCGGTAATGCCGATATACTGGCCAATTCTTTGTGCGATAAGCTAGATACCTTTTGTTGATCATTACTTTAATAGTGCCTATAATCCAAGGCTTGTCATTCTTAGTGACTTTGATCAAGTCATATGGTATCTTACTCAAGGCGGTTCGCAAATGGAAATAAAAGTCCTCTGACATATCATTCAAAGACAAATCACGATAGCGAGATTTCCAATCGATGCCACTCAAATACTCAATAGCTGGCTTCATGACAGATTCACGAAAATCAAAAATTTTAACAAATGAATCACATGATAATGGAACAGAATCACTGATAGGTTTAAGGTAAAGAACTTCGTGATCACTCATTCCAAGAGGCGGAAAGTGACAAACATCTTGATAAAACATAACCAGTTCGTCAGCTATTAGTATCAGATCCAGGATAGAATCATTCCTGGTAGGCCTCTTTACTAAATTTGTCAAACCTAAGTTTGACTCGAAAATTGTCGACTATATCCGATTAAAATCACCACAAATCATCACAACAAATCATCTAATGTTAGGATCACTACACAAAGAAACTGGTCAATATAGGACAGAACATAATCACAAGCTTTTGATTTTTGATTTTGATGCTAGATTCCATGCTTCCACCATTGCGCACGAAGTATTAACACTAGTATACACAAAAATGTTCTTTATCACCCAACTACTCAAAATAACAATACAAAATCACAACATTTGGATTTTTTGATGGGATAAACAAAAATCTATATTCTTCTAATTCTTCACATATACACCGCCTACACCGCCACTTTCTGATCTAAAGCGATCTGCACGGAGTAATGAGTAAGTCCTAGCGTCACAGATACTCGTCACAAATACTGTCAAAACTTTCACTTTCGGAACTTGCAAAGAAAATCGGGGAGGGAAAACTTATCAGTGAAAATAACATAGGTCATCAACAGAGCGACAGTCCAGTTAACAGAGTTCGTTACACAGATAGAGAAGCTTTTTAGTGGGAGCTTTTTGTCAGTCTCGAAACGATTTCGAGGGACGGATTTGTCCTCTCTCCTTGTTATACATTCTGTCCTCATCCTTCTAAGAAGCACTTCTCAATCTTCAAAGCACTCCTTTATATCTTCAAGTTGAATAAAAAGCAAGTCATTCTTGATTTGCAATGCGAATTAAATTGGTCAATATAGGACATGAACATAATCACAAGCTTTTGATTTGATGCTAGATTAAGACTACCCACCACCGGGGATAATAGACAACACATAGTATACCACATAAAATGATCTTTCTCACCAACATAACTCAAATAATTTAATTCCAACTCAATTCAACATCAGGAATTTTTTGATTGGAGATAACAAAACATCTATATCAAGATGAATTCTTCAGCCCACTAACACATACACCACCGCCCTTTCTATCTAAGCGATCTGCTCGGAGAGAATGAGTAGTCAGTAATCCTAGAGTCAGAGTATCGTCACAAATACTGTCATCCGCCAACTTTCGGTGTGGCATGGCAAGAAAATCGGGAAAAAAAAACCTTATCAGTGAAAATAACTAGTTCATCAAACTTATCATTAACAGAGCGACAGTTCGTTGACCACAGATAGTATGGTACCGGTACTAGTGGAGACTTTTTGTTCAGTATCGAATCGATTTCGAAGACGATTTGTTCTCTTATGATTTATAAACATTCTCTCCTTCATCTTCTTTTCTTTCAATTATCTAAGAAGCACTTTCTCCATCTTCAAGTCTGATCCTCGTCAAGTCATTCTGAATGCAATGATGCACAGCGCAAGACCGTGCTCGTCTCAAGCAGCATTCTTCTAGTTTATCATTAAGACAGGCAAACTTAATCCTCATCGGCCGCGTTCTAGTTCCTTTCCGACCGATTCTTTGAGCGGTGAGCACCCTCGGGCTTGATAAATTCAAATCCGTAATTAGCAAGGCCAAATTTTGATCATCATGAGCTTCATCCGAAACATCACTTTCATCATTCTCTGGAAGTCCAAAGACCATCACAGAGTCACGCTTTTGCTCCCTCAATTGACTCTCTTTCAAAGCGTCAATGACAATATTGCTTATGTTGTTCACAAGGTTGCTTTGAAATTGCTCCTTCATGATAGTAAACTCCTTTTCCAAATCTCAAAAAAATCCTTGAAATCAATATTCCTGCAATCCGCACAAGTGTAATGCAATTGATCAGAGCTAATAACCAATTTGCCAACATTGGCAGAAACGTTGCTGCACTCTTTCTTCAAATGAAAGGCTTTTGTACAATATTTGCAAAATAAAGCGTCCCCATCAATCAGCCCAGCACAGGAAAAACACTGCATGGTGTTGGCATCGCTTTGCCTTCTAGAGCCTGTCATTCTCCTTCTCCAAAAGTAATTGGTAAGCGGGAATCAAACCAGGAACACCAACAGCTGCAGGTTACAGACTCAGCCAGAAGACTATGTCACCACCTACGGTCTCTTCGTGGCATGCTAATGCAGATTTTCTGTGTGCAACTAAGTGCGTGAGATGGCGTGGACTATAGTTCACAACAGATCTGCAATGAACACTTTGCACAGGGTTGTGAAAACAGCAATTTTGGGAATATCCAGTCACAGCGAAGTCCCACGTAGAAATGGATTACACCAAACGACGCAAAAAAAGTGCGAGGATTCTTGTGATATAAACCAGTCCAAAATAAGACCATGATAACACTATATGAGTTTTGTTTGAACAATGACAAAATCACGTTTTACTACTCATGAAATGAAACGCACGAGTAGGATGTAGTAAGCGCACTTAAATAAACGAGAAAAGAAAACCTATTAAAAAGTATCAGATTTTTTTCTCGAAAGATAACTTCATGCTTCAAATATCCTATATCAATATTTTTTCATCGAATGACTTTTTTATGATTAGGAAACTGCGGAAGAAACTACTTCACGTAAGTTTTTTCAAAGCATTTTTTATCGAATGGTTTTTTGCAACAAGAATTCTACTATCAAACTTTTCATTCACGTCAATGACTCGTTTTCGCTATTCTATTTCAGGGGATCATCTCAGCAAACAAGCTCAAGGCGGAATACCGCAGTCTTGTTGAACGACTTGACAAAACACCTCAAAGACGGCTGTTTTGCTGCATATTGCTGTGTTCCGGATTCATGCTACTGCTGCGGAATGAATTCCAAGCGGCAAGAATGGCTCGTGTTGTAGCAGATAATTTCCAGGACATCCAAGAATTGGATACGAATTTCATCAAGTTTGGTCGTGAAGTCCATGACGAGGGGAAAAAAGAAAATAAAAAGCATTTAGTTCATGTGACAGGACCTCTCTACACTCTTACTGATTTGAGCGACAAATTCTTCGGTGTTCAAGTAAGTGAACTATGTCGAAAAGGCTCTGTTATGTGGGGGAAATGGTTGACTCAAAACTATGCGTCATAGCAGGGAACCAACCGGATCGGTTCAGCAGGTGTGAATAATCATAATCCGATATCATCCGCTAAGTCCCGATTGGAATCGATGCAAAAATATTGCGGGCAGACTGCTTTTTCTGAGTTGTCGCGCAGGTGATGTTGGCACTCTAACACCACAGCAAATTTAAATAAAAAAGTTTTTACATGTTTTTACAGTAGGTGTCGAAAAACGATGTGTCTTATTATGGGTTATTCTGTATGCCAGTTCTCATTGAAACTTAACTGTTGGAACTTCATTAACGGCTTATGGCTCATCGTGTGTGCCTCCGACCTAAACAGTCGAGAAAATCGTGAAGCGTTGGGAAATGACTATTTTTGGGTTGGTATGACCAGCATCCTGCACACGCCAACATTAACCGGAAAGAAAAATACAAGAAAGCATGATGATTGGAAGATATGAAAGAAAATCTCTACTAATGGACAATCGCAAAATGACAATTGTCGCTGCTGTGAGAAAGTCTTAAAAACAGATTAAGTTGAGCTTCAGTCTTCCTGAGGTCGGTTTATCAATTTTTTATATGAGCCTTACCCCAGAGCGTGAATTGTCCGGTATCTATTGCCAAATAAGAACAATACTGAAGTAACTGTCTAATTAGAAATCCCGTGGTTGGAAACCCTACTCAAAGCACATTTGTCTGTGTAATTCCGCCTTCGCCGATTCACAGCAACGTCAGTCAAACGACCGTGATTTAGGGTGCATTTACACGTGCAGCTTCATTGCTGACACTTTTCGATCCATCAGATCGAAAAGGCATGCCTTCAGAAATCGCTTTTCGTACGTCACTAGAGACAGGCAATTTAATGAATGGTGATGAAGAGAACTGCATTGATATCATCAGCTTATTGTCCTCTGAGTGTCAGTCAAAAGTGACAGCTAAAGTTGAAGAAGGCGCAACTTCAGCTGACTGTATTGACTGACAGTGAGAAGATAATCAGCTGATGATATCAATGTATTTCTCTTTATCACATCTCTTTAAATTGTTATTTTCTGCACTCTGTCTGATCACACACGAAGCATGATTATTGAATGTTTGTCTTTGCTTCTATTCTTAGCCCATTCTTTTTTGACTCATCATGTATCGAAAAGTGTCAGCAATAAAGGTGCACGTGTAAATGCAGCCTTATACTAAATAACTTTAGAAGGTGGAACAACATTTTTACAACCTTATATTTTTGCCATTAATTAGACTGATTTAGCACATGAAGTGGAGAAGAACTTTAATTTTCGATTCTGTGTTTCAATTCGCAGGTTCGTGCAGTCGTTTTGAGACGGGTTGTGGAGATGTATCAATGGGTGGAGGTCAGGGAGTTGAAGTAAGAATTCTCATGACCGTATTTCTGATAAATTATTGTCAGATTGCATTTCTCATTTCAGAGAAGTAACTGATGATGGTCAGAAGGAAGTTCTCAGTAAGTTCTCTTACGGTGAGTATAACAATTCATCAAAAATAAGAGATTGGAAAAATTCAAGTATTTTGCTGATTTGATGAATAAGTTATTCTTTGCCAGAACCAGCTAGCTATCCAATTTACTTGCTCTTACTCCGATTATCCAAAGAGAATGACAGCTATTAAGTCAAAAAAAGACACCAACACTCTTGATTCCCCGACCGCACTCGCCTTACCCAGGAATCGAACCTGAGTCCGCGGTGGAGACGAGCTTGCACCTTCTTCACTAAGCAGTCGTCATCTACAAGTGATATCGACAGCTTATTTCCAAAGTAAAAGGGAACCCATCGTTGTGCCGATTTGAAATGAAATATTTTCATCATATGACTTCCCACCAATAACCTATAATAATACACTATGGGCACACAAGATCGTATGAATTGCATTTACCCATTGGTCATGATATATTACATTCACACTGCTCATTAATGTATTGCCAGCATCAATTCATTTCAAGTTATCAGTTGTAGAAGCCAAGGTGAACCAAATGGACTGTTTTAATGTGAAAACATTTCATTTTGTCTCATATAATGCATCTCACATCCCACCGACATGCATGATCATGTTATGAGTTCTCTGACACAGCGTGACGCACACATAGAACTTCAGATAAACAGTTTATTTCTATGGACAGGGGACACACATGACAATTGTTTATAAAAAGTCAAAGATGCACATGAAGCAAACCTAGACATCTTAGACTAGGTTAAGAACTCATCACGAAATTACGTTAAAACTGATACTACTGAGTAATAAGTTAATAGTAAAATGAAGTTAATGTCTAAAAGAAAAGAGAGCTGAAAACGAATGCTGAAAGTCTCAAAAGACTTCTGTCCAAACAGATCCGGTATCGCACTCTATCTTCCTGACACTTCCATGTTTCATCCACACAAGGATTCTCCACAAGGACCGCAGACTGAGTCCCGATCAAGAGTCTCATTGCTTACAGTTGTGGTCGCTGTTCATTACATGACTAGCAACCGACGACGTCTCAAAGCTTCTCACGTTCCTCTTGTGCTCCTTGAGACGTTCCGGTACCGTTCTCGAGCTTTTTCCTACGTAGGACATGAGCAGCAATCATCCGTGAAGCTAAGACGATATACCACGCCAAGGTGCTGAAGTTTACCCTGGCTCTGGAAATGTATTGCACGGGGGCAAAATTTTGCCAGCCTCCTCGGAACGGAGCGCGTTAGGGGAAACACACGAATGGGGCGATGGTTAGACACAATATAAGTGGTGTATTGAGGTATGATTTTCAATACACACGAAGAAATTCCTTTCACGTGCTAATCAAGTATTTCAAATTTATTGCGGTTATTGCTGCATATCAAATGCAGGGACATGCTCATGTTAAGATATGTGAACTAGACTTTCTAATGATTCCTGATATTGGATGGAATGACGACTAACCAGGTCAGTTCCCATTTTTCAACAGAGGATGCAACTTAATATGAGATACTTTCATTTACGTGCAAGGCTTTTTGAGCGACTTTTTCACGAAGTTGAATGCCAAGAGAAATATAGTCCAGAAGTGTTCCGCTATCATTGATCCAGATGACATTGATATCCGACCTGCTTGAGTGAGACTGGTATAGTGCTGGTCGATGCGCATTACAAAGCAGAAATGCACCTTTGGAAGAACTCTTTAAGTCTATCCATGTTTTATGTGGTGAAATAGAATATTGAGTAATCAGTTTTCGGAGTTTGTGAGCGTATGATGTACTGTTCTGCATCGCTGACTTAGATTGCAGTGAGAAATGCTTCACTGTAGAAGTAGGGATGTTTCATATTCCTCAACTTCTTGAATTTTTCCAAAAATCTTCGTAATTCGTGCATGAAGGTAGGAGTTTGGCTAACTTCCACATTTGAAAATCAAATTAACAATTCTGCTTAGGATCAATTACAGCGCTCTAATGATGCAATTTATCAACATCAACAGAATTTCATTTTCCAGACAAAGAATGGAGATCCGAGCACATTGATAGCACTAAATTCAGTCGCTATCCCGAATATCATGCAAACCCACCGTAAGTACGCATCTTTTTGATCTTATCATTATCCTTTTACAGCAGATAATTTGTTATTTTGGATGGTATACTCAATCTGTGGCATGTTTGTTGAAATGATATTCACCGGAGTTCACGCAGGTATCATTTCTTAACCGTGAGAGCTTAAAGTTTGACTGCTAACCATGGTTGAGGTTTTACTCGATCTGCTAGTTTACAGCGGATCAAAAATTGTTTGAAACTTAGCCGAATTTTGGCCACTGATCTCCTAAATGATTGCCATTTACGATGCCAAACTGCTTGAATGCACTGAAAGGTTGCCAATGAGCACAGAAGAGATTGGTCTGCAACTCATATGGACGTTAATGAAATGTGTATAGTTTTCTTCAGAAGTAGCCATTCCAAAGTATCTGAAATGCTGTTCTACTATTCTAAGTAATTTCAAAAGTGGCTGTAATGAAGGGCAACTTGCAGAGAGCCAAGGAATTTGAATGGTTATGAGAATGACCGTGCAGCTAACATTTTGATGAGTATTCCCACGGCACTTGAATTTCCAAAACTCTACTATGCATGTGTGTCAGTAATTAAGGCAATTTTTTATGACCTAAAAATTTTGAAATATGATTTTAAACACACGAAAACATGCTCTTATATGACCTAAAGGATAATTCCCAACAAAACCAAGAATCAACAACATGAGTGGTAGTACATTATGAAGTATTTTTCTATGTTGTCAGACCGAAACTGTTGATCTTTTGCCAATATCTTTCCTAGAATAGAGAATGATCGCTCAACCGATGAAGTTGTTACTTGACAGTTCTGTAACAAAGCGTAGAAAGATGGGCTGATGGTTTCCTTTTCCATGCTAATGATAGCTGCAACGTTTTTTGTGTTGGCGTTTCTGTATGTAACCGCGAGTGACGACGACTTCATCGGATACAACTTCTTGTAGCTTCAATAACTCACTGTGTGCTTCAAGCATAGTAAACTTAGCACCCTCCAGATAGATAACAAATCTGGGACGTTCGCGTAGGATAGTTTTGATATTCACAAGTGACTGTTGCAGTAGGACTGTGTTTATTGTGTAACACTAAGTATTGAAGCCATAATGTCACACAGCATAGCTCACGGCGTTGCGTGGTGCAATGCAGATTTGTAGAGATAAAATTGAAGAATCAAGCTTTGTATTAGATATATAATATTAGTGATTTGATAGGGCCTCTATTTATTACCTCTATTTTTATCTGTTACACTTGAGTCATTCATCAGCTGTCATTATTAATGCTGTAAAACTAGCAGCTCATACGTGAAAATAGGAAAATTTGGAAACATGACTAAATATGACGTAACAAAGATCACATGACAAAAATATGCAAAAATATGTCATAAAAGAATTGCCCTGTCAAATAGATAATTGTTATCTGATTCATGGTCTCGTACTAATAAAGTGATGTACTCATTGTGAAAATTGATGCGCTTTGTTTAAAGATATCACACAAAATGTTTGCAAAAATTGGCAAAATTCACACCTTTAGAAACGTACTTTTCAAAGTGGGTCATGATTTTGATCTTCCAGCGTGGGCAAATCCAATGATTTTTGGTGATCAGGTTGGAAACACGCTAAAACTAAGTCTTAAAAGCGTAGGTGTAGCGGATTAGCTTTAAGAAGTTCACAGCACAGATACGACTTGGCCGAATCCCCACCTCAGTATGAGTCTGGATGGGGGATTAACTTAGAACATGAAGTAAGATGGAAGCTAGTGTCGTTGGAGACTGGTTATCGCGTCCAATTTGTTTTCCCTAGTGATTTGTTTCAACGGAGATGAATGATGAGTTTCATTTCTTCTGCAGTTCAATTGCTCATCCTTCCACAACGTATCGCTCACACTTGGTGAAAGTGAGAGGCTGGGTATTATCAGACGGTGAGGAGTTTTACAAATTTCACTACTTGTTCAATCATTTCTCAAGTTCCCTCATTGCAGCGTTAGTACAAAGCATTGATAATTTCCGAACATTTCATGCGGTGAAGATTCCCAAAGGATTTCGTCGGCACCGTCAGTTCCTGTATCGAGGCAAGAATCCATACACACCTGCGGTGAGTGATCCCTACTTCACCTCCAATCGTCATTGTGTTCAACATTTACGAGGTTTCAGATCGGAGATTTACGAGTGACATTCGAAGTGGCGGGAGAGATTGATGGTGCGAAGGATACGGTGAGAAATCTTCCAATTCATTGCTATTTCTGTGGCATGAAATTTACACTCTGTTGAGGTGTTTTCATACCCGAAAATTTCGATTTTTCAGTTAGTGAGACTAGAATTGTCACCAGTGGTTTGTTGACGGTCATGTAAGCTGCTTGTGTAAGCGTCGATCTAGGAAAAAGTACCGAAACATTGTAGTCTCGGTGGAACAGTGGCTGTCTTAATCAATCAATCAATTTAGTGCATTCACTACATGCTGCATGCATGTGACTAATCTAAATACAGTAAATTTATTGCAAGAATAAACTGGAAAGACATCAAATTAAATAAAGAAAGAAGAAAGTCTGACTTGATATTCATACACGCGATGCTGTGATGTCACTCTGTTTCTGAGGTAAGTTCTGAGAAAGTTGATGACCTTCTATGAGCGAGCACTGTACTCTCGCATGTTGATAGGAACCATATTCCGGAAATTGCAGGCCTCCCAGCGTCATGAAATTCCTGATTTTCAAAAAAGGTCATAAAAAGTAATAAAATATAGCACCTGTCATGGAAAGTCATAAAATTTTTGCAATTTTTCGACCATTTCGATTTAAACTTTACTTCTCTCCATGTTTTTTACAGAATCAAATTATGGGCTATTTTCTATTTTACTGTGAAAACACATTTTGAAATATTTTAATTATTGAAAGCAAGAGGTCAACAAGAAGATAAAATCCAGTACATTGTTTATACAGTAGACTGAAGTACTTTTATGGCACGTTCCACGGTGTGAAAGATAGGTGTTCTTCCATTGATCTTCGGTGAAATTCTGTTACGATTGTTGAACGTTAGCTGTGGATTATTTTGTTAAAATTGTTGTTAGACTTTAGGTCCGATCTTCATCAGAAACGCGTGCCTGCCTGACATCGATTAGTTATCATCCATCAAGTTAATGATTATTTTGTAATATTTTTAAAAATTTGATGCAACTACTAGGCAGAAAGTGTTGTTTTTTATATGATTTTTTAACATGTTACCAATTGGATATAGAAGAATATAATTTTTGTTCCCTTAAATTGTCAGTTTTTAGAGTGTCATAATATGATGCGAGTCATGTAGATTATGACCCGTGTATTTTTGCAGGAATATGTGGTTAGATATGCGTTAAACGTCCATGCATTATTCCGTATCGTCATGACATTTTCTAAAATTGGTCATAAAATCATAAACTTTTTGATCCGGAATCGCTGGGAGGCCTGAAACTGGTGCAGTAGAATCGTATTGATCTTTCACCTACATTTACAGTCCTGACTCTTGGTTGTTGAAAAATATTTCTTCGGAGCAGTGTATAAAACATATTTCTCGCAGGGCTATTGGACCATAGCCTGAATTAAATTGCCAATTGGTGACAAATTCGTTCTTATTTCGCGACTTTTGGTGTTAACGTTTCATTCTGAAGATTGACTGCATCATTTTAATTAATATATTCAAATCTTATACTTGCATATATATATATATATATATATATATATATATATATATATATATATATATATATATATATATAAATATATATATATGTAATGTTATATATCATATACTTGCATATGCTCAATTATAGATTAGGACAAAGTGTTACATGTCGCGGAAATTTTTTCTTCGATATAAATTTTTGACAACCTCTACACTTCACTTTTTCTTTGAAACAATCCTTACACTGATATTTACTATCATAAAACTCTGTCTTAGGTTTAATAATTTGACAATTTGTACATTGTCTTGTAGAATTTATACAAGAATTATAATGGTTAGTAATTCCTTGACTTGTAAAATATTTATTACAATTGCGACATAGCTAATCTTTCATTTTATGTTTTATTTTATCTTTTTTAGCCTCCTCTGGTTGCTCACATAATTTTAAATTACGTGCAAAATTTTTAGACGTTATACTTCTATTGCAACCAGAACATATTTTTCCGTATTACATTGCATAGATTGTCGTGCATCCATAGATTGCATAGCTTGAAGAATTTTATTTTTTTGTGGCATGTGAACTTCTTCCTGATTTTGATCTACATGATTATTCTGTACTAGATGATTATTTGGAACTAAATAATTATTATTTGGACCTACGTTATTTTTTCTAGCTGTATAAAGATTTTGTCCTTGTTGAGGTATAAACAAATGTTGTAATTGTTGAATATTTGACATAGATTGAATTTCTTGAACAGGTTGCATATTTTGAATAGGTTGCATATTTTGACCTTGTTGAGGTAGAAACAAATTTTTTAATTGTGATTGACGAATGTATTGCCTATATGTCATAGGTAGTAATTGTTGCATAGGTTGCATATTTTGTTGAGATTGCTCTATAAGTTGACTACATGGTGTATAATTCATATGTGAATATAAGAAAGCTTGATTTGTAAAACGCATATTACAAACTTGACAAATTTGAGTCATTTTTATTTTTATGTGAGAAAAATTTATTTTTATTTTTATTTCCATGACATATATTATATTGTTAAAAAATGATGTTACCAAATGTTGGTGGAGGTGCATATATCCCGAATAATCGTGAATCAGAAATAGAAATAGGAAATTATATTATGAAAAGTGGAGACGTTTTATCTGGTCCATTGCATCTTTCTATTCGTCCGCAACAAAATACAGAGTTAACAAATAAACAATATGTTGATACACAAATCAATGACTTAAAAGAAAAATATATAAATGATGTTTTGGTTCCACTGATGAATGTTTTAAGAAATCATTTATGTTGCTCATTTTATAAAAAAAATTTCTTATAGGGACCCCTAGATTAAAAAACTGTCTCATAATGATGACTTTCCTTACTACTTAATCGATTTTGAAATGATTTAATTTAATCTAAATTAAAAAGTTACATTGCTTAACAGATTTCCTTTTTTCATGAACTTCTCAAAATGAATTAGGAAAAAACTGAGTTTAGATAGTTCTTGAATCACTGCTTGCTTACTTGCTTTTCAGATGTAGTTGTCCACAAAATCATTTGTCTTGAATGTCTTGCAATTGTGATGTCTCTTCATCTTGAGTTGATGATGTTCCTGGTTGTAGATTTAAAACAATTTGACTTGTTTTCATTGTCTTATTGTAATAATCCGTTTCAAGTCGTGGAGATTTGTTACAAAATTCACTTCTGGTAGCCTTTATTCTTATTCTTTAATTCTAATTATTATAATAATTATATATTAATAATAATAATAATAATTATAATTAATTATAAATTCTTTATTCCCAATTGATTTGCGATCTTATTTAAATCGAAATTCGTAGTTGTTTGCTTCCCATATAATTTTAAGAACTCAGTTAGACTTGTCATTTTTCATAAAATATATTCTATTTCAGAAGTTTCTCAAAAGAATTGTTTGCCGACATGAGATTATGTGACATCTGATAATGAGAGACAATCTGTTTGACTCAGAGCTTTGTTCCCCAGCGAGGCGACCTCTAGCCGCATTATGCATGAGACCATTGTCTGCCACAAGCTGCAGCGGTTGCCATTAGGAGCAGATGCTGCCACGTATTGACTATCATTCTTTCTGTGAGTGTTCTACGAAACTGACTGTGTCTGCAATCACTTCATGTCTTCATCCTGGAATATGTCATCAACACCTCTAGAACGAGCATTTGCAATCTTCTGCGATTCAATTTTCCCTCTAATAGTTCCTGACCAGCAAGCACTGTTTAAAGATTTGTCTGTAAACTTCATTGAAGAAAATTTGAAAAAGAAAAAGCAACTGTTAACAAAAACAAAGAATAGGAAGTGAAAGACCTTATTTCAAATTCATTTGTTGATACAGAGTTGGAGGAATTTTATCCGGAGAAAGTGGACTATTTTTCTATTCCTACCTGTATAGATTCGTTGAAAAAACTAATTTTGACAGAAAAGAGAGGTAATCAAAGATTGTTAATTTCATATATTAATCAAGGTAAGGTATTGTGTAAGTTGAAAACATTAATCAAGTGTTCATTTGTAAAGTTCATTAAATGTTTGAATGATGAACACCAAATCAATTTTTCTAGAACGTATTATAGTTTCTTAATCAAGTTGTATAGGACTATTCTAGAATTCCGAAACTCAATACTTTCAACATTGTATATTTTTTTTCAAAAAAAACACATGAACCAACAAATTTTGGACTTTCACAAACAAGAAAAGAAAAAAGAAAAATGATCTGTTGGATCTTGGGGAAAAAAGAACTGGTGTAACTCAAGAAATAGACGAGTTAAATTTATGAAGTTTTGTAACTGTATTTTCAGACTTCAGAGAACGCCGTTCTCACTTTGCAAGTGTATTTTCAGACTTTACTTTTAAAGTGAATGTAAGTAATTTATGAAAGTAAAAAAGAATGAAAGGAAGAGAACGCCGTTCTATCTTTGTGTTTTGCTAAATCCATTTCATATGATAATGAAGGATATAAAGGTGCTGATGGTTCTTTTGTTTTTACATCTTCCATTTTTTATTAAATATTTTGATATTTTTTGGTCTATGTGAAAAGACTACGTAAATTCTTAGACCACGTAATATTTTGAGATAACTTAAATTTTCGATATTTTTCGACTACGTGAAATTTTTAGATTTTAGACCTTTTTAGAATAAACCTCTTTTCAGTATATGAAAAAATCCCAACGAGCTCAAAACTGTTTTTTTAAATTTTATCCTTAAAATTATTTTTATTTGTAAAACTCTTTTTCAGTGTATGAAATATTTCCTATACTTATTCTGGAGGTATCTTATTTTTTTTAGTTTTCCTGAATCGGTCATATATTCATTTTTTTGCATTTTTGGGGTACCTTTTTTTTTGGTTGGCCTGGACCGGTCTTATATCCATTACTGATGTAGCGTGGCGCATGTGAGAGTGTATTTACTTGATTCTTACTTTTGCGATGAATTACCTCCCGGAATACTCCATCAACTTTGACTTAAAGTAGTTTTGAAATAATTGTGCCGTGTAAACAGTCCGACCTGACCGGTCATGAACTTTGCTTGCATAAACTCGTGCCTGTCTTTATTGGTTTGACCCTTCGGGTCATCCTGTTTGGAAAATACACTGCAATTGAAAGGTTGTATTGTATATTATGCAACGTAGATCGTAGAAGACTCTGGGGAATTTCATCAGCGTGGAATACATCGTTTTCGAGGGTACATCGAACTTGTTTTGACTTGTGGCCTTGAAACAATTTTCACCTATATGAAGATAAAGATAGTCTCTACCCGGATGCCGAAATGAAGAGAAACGCCTCGTCTGAGTACAATGTTCACTTGCGACATAAGCTTGCTCCTCGTCCCCTGTGCTTGCTTTAATTTGCTTCCCAGTGCCTAAGTCACAATCGTTTTAGGAACCTCTGACGGTAAGTTTGATGGCTTGCATAGCTCGAATTCAACAGTGGAATCGATCCAGAATCACGATTAGTTTGTAATTAGAAAGACACATAAGTTGCAGTAGGAGTCTGTTGTTCTTCCTCCAAAAGTAGAATCGTGAAAGTTATAGCTTATAAAGAGACATTTATGCCTACCTGCTATATAGCTATTCTGTTAACGTTTTGGAAATAATATTCCTCAAAGCTGGAAATTTGCATACCGGGCACAGAAATTAGGAAGAAGAAAAATCACTTAACATAGAAGAAATGCAGTACAAAATTTAAAATAATAGATGTTGGCAAGCTATGACGCGTCCATCTTCGTTATTAATGCTCCTGGTCATAGAATTTTTTTTGCCATTGTTTTTCGGAAACGAAGGTTAATCATACCGGAGAAATTGTCAATAATTTCTATTACAATTTAGTTGCATGATTCGAAATTTTTGAATGCTGATGACTGTTTGCTTCTCTCTGAGATGTTGTCATCTTTTGATTCTTCCTAGATAAACAGCTTTGAATTTTGTTGCTTTGAACTTCATACTCGTAGATGACCACTTTTCGCGGAGATGTTTTTATAAGGTTTTTGCAAGATTTCTATAGGTATTATTTACTTGTCATTTTCTTGCTCAAAGTCATTCCTAGTGCGTTAGACATGCACAAGTTGTCACTCTGACTGCGAGATTGAGATTGTAGAAAATTCTATTGTTGACTTAATCCTAAATAAATGGTATTTTGAATTACAAAAATTCAGTTCCCTTTGGCCGTTTTCAAACCAACTACAATATTTTGATGAGCAGTTAAAATTATATTTAGAAAACGATGGCCAATTACTTTTTAATACTCCTCAAAATATATTACCGTATGAAAATAGAAGCAAACAAAGACGACCAGGAGCAAGCCTATGTCTTTTTCAGACGAGGCGTTTTCTCCTCACTTTGGCAGCCGAGCAGCAGCCTGACGTCATCAGCTAAGTTTAATAACCGTTTTCTCTTTCCTCGAATATGTTGCCTGCAACCACGCGCATTTCATCTGACATAACTTAAGATTGTTTTAAAGCCACATGTCAAAATGATGCGAGTTTTACATCTACAGGACATTACACTTACGGCAATGTAGTACTTTAAACATCGGTTAGTAGTACCAAATGTCGGTATATCTTTGTAAGATGTGAAATTTGCTTTCTGCTTCCGTCAAAGAATATTGGTGAAGAGGTGTACTTGGTGTTACGAAATTTGTAAATCTGGTTTTCCTTTCCGACAAATCAAAAAAGCGTCTTATTTTCGATTTTACTTAGTCAGGAGTTGCTAGCTTCAGATCAGCTCAGTTTTGCATGTACTCAAAAGCACGAATATACAGACATTCTTTCATCAATAGATACAATGTGAACAGAGAAGCTTAACAATGGAATGCAGAAACATTGCCACGATTTTATCTTTCTTTATCGGTCTAATGTGAACACGCCTCATCTGACGAATAAATGAATGAACAGTTTCAGCTTTCTTTGATATTCTTGCAGTTTTCAGCTGTGTGGAATGTGGTATTTCATAGCTGCTGACACTTAGTTATTTCATTATTAAAATAATTGGAGAATGTCCTGTGTGGGATAAGATCGCTGGTAATTCATCTTTCATGCGGTTTAGAATCAGTGGCAACAGTGTTCCAGTAACTCAGAGGCAATGACAAGCTGCCAGAGAATTGCGATATAAGTGGGATATAGCTGTCGGTTTTCAAACTGAGCTTTTCGTTAACACCATTTCAAAACAATCTGCATTAAAGGCCGCAGTGTTTCTTTTATTTAGATGGAAGAAATGATTAAATCATAATGTTCACGTTGACACTATACTCGTCGCATGTTGTGTCGGACATTTAAAGCACTTTCGTTTTAACTAAGTGACTCCATACAAACTGCACAGAGATAAATTCCAAACATGGACGGCATAAAAAATGTCTCTTGAGTGTGGAATATGGCGGAAGGTCTTCTAGAAACGAGAAGCAGTTCGTCTACAATTTCTAGTTTTATGTGATCCACTGGAGGACTCAGGGCAGGATTTTTCTAGGATCTATCCCATGCGTTTTATAACGGTGTATTACTGTGAATTCCTGCTTTGCACGCACTTTGCTGCAACTTTATTTTGTTCATCAAGAGCAGAAAATTTGGAAATGATGAAGAGAATTTTGCTCAATCTAAAACTGAGGGTGTCCGCGCTCCCTGGAAAACCAGGAAAATGAATTTTATCCTGGAAAACCTGGAAATCCTGGAAAATGAAATTTTACCCTGGAAAACCTGGAAATCCTGGAAAAGTCCTGGAAATTTTGAGACTAATTATAACACTAATTGTAAGTTGTTGAAGTCATGCTCAATGGTTGAAGTGTTTTCTTTTTCTATTTTTTCAGATTTTATTCTTCATATCTCTACTTATTTGTTACAATTATAGCCTTCATTCTCATACAATTGTTTTGTTTGTAAAATATTTCAGTGACTGGAATCTCCTATCATAACGTATACAACATGAATGAGACTGAACTGCGTGGTATGGTTAACTATGAACTACTGTCGAACTCCTAATCGTTGTACATTATGGTGAATTAGTAGCTGTGAATTCCCTCATAAACGCTGCGCGGCATGGTGAACTAGAAGTTGTAAATTCACTCATTAACGTCGTGTGGTATGGGGAACTAGGAGCCGTTATCTATGATTAATGCCATTACACACTTGATTGCCGTGTGACAAGAATCTACTGACGCAAAATGGTACTGAACATATAAACTATTTAGGCACCAGACTTGTTCCGAATGATCCGAGGCTAATATCGAATATTTTCAAACACATTTCAAGTAGGTTTTCAATATGTAGATATATTATTCCCGACACGTCGTGTGCCAATGAGCTTTCCTTGGTCAATTCTTCTCTGTGTCATTCTCATAAACTGATTGTGATTACTCTCATGCACATGCAGCACATCAATTATTATGTTCCTCTTTCTGGCTCTTGGTCTTCCACCTTCTACGGATTCACGCAGCAATGCTTCAGTTCAAATTATCTTAATGACAACGCTCTGACGTTCACCTTGTTGCATATATTATAGAGTGGACTTTACAGATATTCCGTTAATGTTACATTTCATTGTTAAGTGCTGTATTTTTCATTATCTATTGTCATACTCTTTCTCTATTTAATTCTCCTCGATCCGCAATCTTTAAATTTGTTGCGATCGATTATATTTTCATTTTTGTTATAAATATAATGTAGCCGTCAGATGCATATATTGGTTTTTTTATTTGGAATCACCTGCGCTTTAGAAATTCAACCAATTTCACGCCACTTTTCAATTTTTTTCGTTTTGTGGTTGTAAGCTCCTTAGCCACAGAACTTTGGTTAAATTTTTCCCGGGATTTTTCTTTTAAATCTGGCGCGTGCATTTGAGTAAAATTTTCTTGTAGAAAGTCTGGAAATTTTCGTTCAAATTTGACCCCTGATTTTTGGTAAAATCTCTCTGGAAAGCCTGGAAAATGAAGTTTACCCTGGAAATCCTGGAAAACACCTGGAAATTTTCATTCAAATTTGCGCGGACACCCTGAAAACTGCAGCGCAATTACCAATCAATGTTCATATTCCCAGGTTCTTAGCTGTCCGTTGATAACGACGAAGAGGTCCTCCGGCCCTGCTGTGTTTTTTTACCTTGCAGGATCAACAGACTGCTCTCTCCATTTGGAAATTATCAGTAACAGGCTCATTATTTCAAACTATCAGTCAGTTACCTTGTATTAATGTAAACATGGATGCCAATGAAGTTCAACTAAATTTGTAAATAATTGTGAACAATATGGATATTCACGAAAAATTAATTTATTCTGCAGCGTTTCTTTTAATTTCAGGTTTCGATATTAGCAGGCAAGACTTCTGATGACCTTAAACCGTTTGAAACTTCTGATGGAGATAAAATTGCTTTGCTATTGTTCGGCAAGTATAGTGCTGAGGTAAGAACTGTTTGTTTGTGTGTTTGAGAAAAAGGAAATTATATTGTTCTTGTAAATTTAGGAAGTATATTGCTGGTGATGCATTCAGGAAAACGATTTGGTCAAAATCATTTGAATGTGTTACTACGAGTGAATATTAATAACAGAACTTATTGCCAAATATTAGTCAAAGGGATATCGGAAACCCTTACGTCGTTTTGACTCATGTCAAATATAATGCGATGCACTATATTATTGACAAGGGCTAGGCTATGTCGGAATCTAACGGAAAGATAGAAAACTTAATCATTAAAAGTTCAATATCTTCCATGCATGCTGCATTGCTGGTATGCCGAAAATAATTAAATTGTTTGAAATAACTATTGCTCAGAAGACTTGTTCTCTTTCGGTTTTGAATTTGGTAAGCTTTCGGGTGATGTCTTCATCTGTGCTCACGCAAGTATGCGGATAGAGCATTTTGAAAGCATTTCAAGTACAAGCTTTACTCGTGTTTGCCTGAGGACAGCTGATATATTCTTAACCAATTTGAAAGCTTGAAAAGTAAATAATCGAAGGAGAACAAGTCGTCTGAAGATACTTCAATTTAAATGGTGCGGTTTATTGAGAAGAAAGTTATAAAAGAAATAGTCAAATAAGACAAATAGCTCTGTATAATCCTTCTAATGCGTTCAGCAGTGATGGTTTGAGTATTGCTTTGCTTGATTGGAAAAAACGTAGAAAATCAAGTTGTCCGCCTTGATTCATTGAGATTCGTAATTCATAATGTGACTGACTCTGATCGTCTGCGAGAGCTCTTTACATCGTAGTCAGAAGCGATTGGTGAAATTGGTGAAAAGAAGTTATTTAAATGAAAACGCACATGATGCCGAACTCATTTATCTTTGTTGTTCTGGAGACCCTTTGCCGATCTTTTCAACAGAATCTACCCGGTAGAAAAAATGCAAATGAGTGATAACAAATGCGCTAGATCTAAAGAGCACATTCTCAATTGCCTCATCAAGGGTGACAGTCGCCGCAGCTCCTCTGTCATAGCTTCTCATATAATCGAATGCAATGCGATCGTAGATATCTACGTGACAATTTCTCCATTGTCTTTCCCGCTAGAAATGACAGGTTATTTCACATTTCTGAAGCCTTGCATATTCGATGCTTCAAGTCAAATTTGTGCAAGCAACGTGAACTGTCAATGTGGTCTGTCATGGTGAAGCCATCTCCATTTTTAACAAGTAGTTGCACTTCTCACTGTCATCACTCATTTGCTTTCGTTCTACCGGATAAGTTCTGCTGAAAAGACCGGCGAAAGGCCCCTAGAGCAAAAACGATGCATGAATTCGGCTAGATGCGCACTTTCATTCATTTACAAATTATCTATTGGACGCGAACGTTGCAACTACCTAAGAAAAATGTTGCCAGCAGATTATGGTTGACTTAAATGACATGTAAGTTATTGATCGAATTTCACAGAGGATTCATTGCAACAGTGCTTAATTTGACTGCTAGAGTCTGGGCGCACGTTGTGAGCTCAGCCACCAACTATGAAGTCCTTAGATTACTTTCTGGAAAACTCTTGTCAGTATGGACTGATGTTTATTAGTTACTCGAGGTTTCAGCGGCTTTCAGCTCGCCTTCGTCATGAGAATGACGTGAAATGACATGCGGTTTACAGTGTATCAGTGGCGTGGATTACAGTTCAAGAGTCAATAAATTTCTACGAACAATGAGTGCTGGATATTTTGTTTATCTGATTCGGTTTGCTAGAAATGTGATTAATTCGAAATCGACGGCACATCGAGGAAACTATCAAGTGGGCAAAAAGGAATTCCTAATACCTTACTAAGAAAGGAAAAAAGTCGTCCGTCGCTTGCGGATTAATGTGAGTTCCAGCAAAGTGCTTCGATTGCCAAAATTCCTTCAGATTCGAAGAATTCAGATCATTGCGCACAAGTTTTCTCCATAATGTTGGTCCTTCGATCATTATTAAAAAAAGTAGCAGGCGTACGAATATTAGCTCAATTGATGATTTCACCATCATCTTCTCAGCCAGTCCTTACTACATCGTGCATGCACTGAATCGAATGTCAGCTAGACGATGTGTGTTTTGGTGTGTGCGAAGTGATATCACAGCACGCACGCATCTCTCACTGGCTCTGGTGTCCTCTGCTGACAGCTTATTGTCTGCCATTTCCAATAGCCAGCGATACACGAATTATCCATTCGAGAAGGAGCAAGTTGTCTAATTCTGTGATGTGCCATTTCGATATTAAGGCTACATATAACCCTTCCTTTCTAGGACACCGAAGCGCGCGCAGATGAATCTAGTTCTGTGGCTGGACCTGGTGACAAAAAAGGAATAATGAGCATGCTACTGTTAAAAGGACAAAGAGTAAATGCGTTAAGAACAATTTTACGATTAAAAGCTAAACTACGATATGTCATATATACATGCACAATTTCATGAAGTTGGAACATAAAACTGCCGTGTGTTCTTTCTTAATAAGAGCATCCAAATATCTCTCACATCCATGACATTGTCCTTGTTGTGTGCCATCTGACGAAGGCGAGCTGAAAGCCGCTGAAAGCTTGAGTAGCTAATAAATATGAATCCATACAGGCAAGATTTCTCCGGAAAGTAATCTTGCAACTTCATTTCTTGTCTGAAAGAATATGTTTTAATCTACACCAGACTGATTCTTGAATTCTCTCTTTGCAGGAAATGCTGGCCCATGTGATGAATGCGAGTGTTGGATGGAGTTGGGGGTTTCGTCTTCTCACTTGGCTCTCTCTGTTCATCTCTATCAGTGGTTTGGCGAAATCTGTTCGTCGGCTGATACTGTGGCTCCCTTTGTTCCGTGAAGTGGCTAATTTCAGCCGTTTCATGTTCTCCTTCATTGTCTCCTCCACCTTCGCGGTTTATGTCTCCGCCCTCGCGTGGCTCTATTACAGACCAGAACTGAGCTTGTATCTAGCCTTGCTAGCCTCGTGTCCTTTCATCGGAGGGTGGATCGCTCGAGTCCGAAGTCTGCGGGCGGCAAGCGCACACAGTGAATGAAGAAATGACAACATCGCTGACGTCAGCAGAAGAAAGTGGATCAATTTCTATGATTGTCAATAACTTTTCTGATGATTGAAAATGGGCTTGGAAGAGAGTCAAGCTATTTATTGTAATTTTATCAATGTCGCACAAAATGTTGGTCAATATATTTCGACAATTTACACCATAGCCATCATCAAGAAAAGAATGAGATAAGCAAAATTCAAACGATTAACCAAATTTAAAACTCAAAGAATCTATCTATATACGGAAGCTTAAGCCCTCGATAAATAGTCGAGTTGAATGTGAAGGTCTGAAAGAATTTCATTATGAAATATATAAAATATACCAGACTATTACGTAGTTGTAGAATCACATTTCAGAATCCCTTCTATATTTGATAAAATTTGTTCCCAGGGAAAATCCTGATAGAGGGATTTTATCGCGGACATCTATGGCCCTAATAATCTGGGATACTTTATAACGGATAGAGGATAGCTATACGATTCTCTGACATAGCTCGTGAAATTATTTGATACATCCATCGGGTTAAAGCCCTCGGGATTCATCAAATAGTTTCCCTCTATATCCCAGAGAATCGCATAGCCATCCTCTATCCATTACATAATGAAATTTTGGTTGGGAGGTTGGGGAGAGATGGGTTAGCAGCACATTTCTGTTGCCAGATATCTTTCCATTCTACACATAACAGATATCATTCATGTTTCTAAGTCAATACGGTGCTAATTCTGTGATTCTTTAATCAAATTTCAAATCTTTTGCATATACCGTGAAGTTTGCTTATCTCATTCTTTTCTTGATAATGGCGATGGTGTATATAGTCGAAATATATTGTCCAACATTTTGTACGACTTTGATCAATTTACAATAAATAACTTGACTCTCTTCCAAACCTATTCTCAATCATCATGAATAGTCAAGGCATATTTCCTCCAATAACTTTTCCGTTGACATTTTCTTTTGATAAGTTTGTCAGTTGTTTTTTGTACTTTTATTATCACTTAATAATGAAATGACGCATTCCATTTATTATCTTACTTTTATATACGTATTGTCTTTATATTTATCCAAGGGGTCTTCGTGTACATGAGTTTTCGGCGGGCCACTTGAAGATTCCGGTTTCCATGTGTTTGACTTTTTCGATGCCATATATTTGCAAAATACAAATATGATCAACAATGCAGTGTTCTTAGTGTCATTTGAAATGTACTGGTGTAAAGTTGTGTTGATTGATTTTGTCTCATATATGAAAATTCATTCAATATTTCTCGACAAAGTTGAATCATAACCAGGGTGTTAAATAAGAAAATAAGACAGGAAATCGAATTAGATGCCTTGCCCATTATTTTGCCTTTCAAACCGCATAAAAATCCTTTACTTTTTGATGACATATATTATAATTGCTTGTAGCAGGTTAAGTTATGTTTTTGATCAGATGTTTGCAATTATGAAACTCAATGTTGGATGTTTCTAAGTTTCCGACTGCTTCAAATCAAAGTAGCTTGGTAAAGTGGAATTGGCTTTTGAAGCTGAAATTGTAGATACACATACTGATAGAACTGTGTGATTCTGAAGATACAAAAGAAAACTTATCGAAGTTTAAAGGATTCGACGGTGAAAGGCAACTCAACAAATGATTTTTTATATTCTGCAAAGAGCAAAAATCACCGTCTGAGTTCATTAAATTTGTGAACATTGTGTTGAGTCTGAATCGGAGTCAGGCGGTGGTGAAGCGAGAGTTTAGCCTAAATAAAGCTTTACTGGTAGAGAATGTGCGTTAAAGGGCTAGTCCATTTTATTTGACTGTTTTTGCGGTGCAAAAAATGAAAAAAAACCAGGAAAAATTTTCGCCATACTTTATATGCAATTCAAACATGTTGAAAACGAATATCACACTAAACAAGGCACATGAGACTTTAAGTATCCGCGTGGAAGGAAGATGCTGATATTGAAGATTTCAATTTCTGACAGGCAGGTGATAGACTTTTGAGACGCATTCTGCTAAAGTACGAAGTTGATGAGAGATAAGGTCGCAACGGCCACGTCCATCACTAGTTTATGAAGATGAAAGGGCGCCAACCAATGATGGTCGAGTAGAGTCACAACTTTTCGAGCCGACGAAGTCAGCATCTGGTCCTGTTCCTCTTGCATCAGTGCAATTTCTCAACAAATGTTCTTGTGGAGACAGCAGAATCCAGTCACACGTTCAAGATCAAGAAGATTTGTCTTCTGCTGTCGAAATAATTGTCTCAATGAATCCAAGAGAGTAAATTGCAATTGTATTCGAAATCGAGGAGCTAAAGACCATGTGTCTCAATGACAAAGTTTTGCAGGCCATTTCCGTGATTGCGATGAGAAAGAAAAGGATTGTTTTTATGCATTGAATATCAGTATAGAAGATAACTAATTCAACTATTAAGTCGATGATACTATCAAGTATCAAAGTCCAAGTGTCCAACACTCGAAACACGGGGGAAAGGGACGATAAATCGCAGAGTGAGTGAGCTGAGTGACATCAACACCTGACCGCACTCGCTTGACCGAGGAATCGAATCGAAATCCGCGTTGGTGACGAGCTCCCTCCTTCTCTACTCCCATTCTATTCTTTCGCATCGTCGGCATGGCCGAGGGAAGAAGGTGGAAGTTCGTCTCTATCGCAGACTTCGTTTCGGTTCCTGGGTCAGGCGATGGCACACAATTAAATATTTTGTTTATCTGCTTCGGTTTGCTAGAAATATGATTAATTCGAAATCGACGGCACATCGAGAAAACTATCAAGTGGGCAAAAAAGAATTCCTAATACCTTACAGAGACAGGAAAAAAGTCGTGCGTCGCTTGCGGATTAATGTGAGTTCAAGCAAAGTGCTTCGATTGCCACAATTCCTTCAAATTCGAAGAATTCAGGTCATTGCGCACAAGTTTTCTCCATAATGTTGGTCCTTCGATCATTATTAAAAAAAGTAGCAGGCGTACGAATATTAGCTCAATTGATGATTTCACCATCATCTTCTCAGCCAGTCCTTACTACATCGTGCATGCACTGAATCGAATGTCAGCTAGACGATGCGTGTTTTGGTGTGTGCGAAGTGATATCACAGCACGCACGCATCTCTCACTGGCTCTGGTGTCCTCTGCTGACAGCTTATTGTCTGCCATTTCCAATAGCAAGCGATACACGAATTATCCATTCGAGAAGGAGCAAGTTGTCTAATTCTGTGATGTGCCATTTTGATATTAAGGTTGGATATGATTCTTCCTTTCTAGGAAACCGAAGCGCGGGCAGATGAATCTAGTTGTGTGGCGAGGGTGTTGGTGTCTTTTATCGACTAAATTCTCTCTAGATGAGTAGTATCGCGAGCACCAGGAAGTCAACACCGTCAATCCGTCACAAATGTTTTACTATGAATAATCGCAAAACATTTTCCCGTCTAGTATCATCAGCATTTGTCCTCCAGGCGGACTCAGTAACTCGAGTGTCATACCGACGCAACCCTAACTTCTTCCAACGGATAGGAGGGTCCATCGGCGCTGCATTCATCGGTATCCTTCTTCTATTTGGTGGTTGTGCCCTCCTGTTCTGGAATGAAGGGCGTGCTGTCTATAAACAGCAGTCATTGGATGAAGGCAGGCGGACTGTCAGAGAATTGACCTTGAGCGGAGAGACAGCGAGTTTAGGACATAACGATGAGGACGCTCCATTGGTGCATCTCACAGGGCCGTTGTACACTCCACAAGATCTCGAGGATTCTTATTTCAATGTGAGAGTCAGAGCGGTGTCCCTGAGGCGCAAGGTGGAAATGTATCAGTGGGTGGAACATCGAGAGACAAGGTGAGATGATTGATGATTGTTAAAGATGCTGCCGTAGGTGGCGAGGAGTTCGGCATCGTCGCTATGGCCTTGTGGTAGAGCGTTCGCTCTGCGTCCCGGAGACCTTGATTCAAATCTTGGTCGGATCAATCTTAGTACTTATAAATAGCAAATTCCGCGTTCTTGCTTAGCACAAAAAGAATGAGAGTGGGATAAATAACAACTCAGCCACATGTAAGAAATGCTCCGTGCCAAATGTGCTTCCGAGTATAAACAATGTTATTTCATTTTCTATTTTGGGCTTCAAAGAATTCCTACATTTCGGTTCGTTTTCAATACTTCATTTCCTCAACAAATTTGCTACGAAGTGAGAAGACTTTCTGTAGCTTTTAATAGCATCACAATGCGAAGGGATGAAAGCGAATAGTCGGTATCGGTAAAAGTGGTTGATTAATTGGTCAAATTTCAGTCAAGAGAACTCTCCTTTATTTGTCTTTCTACATTGAAGATCAGCGTTGGGTCGGGGTTCGGGTAGGATCGCTCATTTTACATGTACTAGTCTGAAGTTGAAGACATAAATGATATAATATTGGAGCTTTAGCAAGATGCGATTTTTTATAAATGCGAATTAGTATGACTTACTGACTAATGCTTTGCACAAATCAGTTATTATAGAATTGTATATGATGCATTTTCAATACTACAGGTAGATGTTTATGATTAGAAGAAAATATCTCATTAATGTTGTAGCGTTGCTACCCTTCCCATAAATATAATCAATCAATGTCACAATAATAAGAAGGAAATTAATTGGCTGAATTTACAGTGTACAGTAGGACACAGTTCATCTTCTTGAATTGCACACATGATATCGGTTGCAAGGAGGGTGAGCAGGTCAAACAAAATGTACGGAACACATATCGTATATGCATTGCACTGCCGATTCTGTTCGCTTCTGTATGATTGTGAGGAATGTTTTCATATTCAGAGAATACAACGAAGGAGGAGAAACAAGAACAGAGACCAAATTTTCTTACAGTAAGTTCGGATAATAAATGATTGGTTTCTTCATGAAAGTCTTGCTGATGCTCTTTCAGCCAGAGAATGGAAGTCGGAGTTGGTTGACAGTAAAGGATTCGAGAGAATTCATCATAATCCAAGGTGAGTGAATTCGACACTCTTCTGATGTTAGGACGGAAGAATTTTGTAATTTCCTTTATGAATAATCTTTCTTCCAATATCAAGTTTTGTCGTTTTTGATAATGAAATATTGAATGGAATGTATATATGGGTGTTATTCTAGGAGTACATAAAACGTGGATTCTACAACATCAGTCATTCAAAGCATTCGTTCCCGTGGAATTTCATTCTTCATTCAATGCTTTTTTCTGGACTTTCGCTCGATACGACCAGACAGAAGTAAATTTCTAATACACTAGCAGTGTTAGAGACAACATTTGAAATCTTAGGAAAAGATGGAATCCATAATTATCAATCAACATTCGAATATTAGGACTATGATTCAAGTTAGGCATTCATGTTCATTTAATTCGCAACAGAAATTTTACTAATTATCATTGGGATTTTTAATTTTCTATCACGTCTTACATGTTCTCATGACTTGCAATTGATTTTACATGTATAATGGCTGCAGTTTTGGTGCAAAACTGTCATGTAACTGCTATTCATGCTTTTTGATAGTGAGGTCAATCAATCTTGTCAGCTGATGACGATGATCTCACGCACTAATCCTCATGCACCGCCGGATGCGTAGAGAGAACTTGAAACACGAGCGCTATCCATCGATGGCGATCAGTAGCGAGCTGCTCCATTTGAGGCAGGGATATGCTTGTAGGTCTTTGGTGGCCACTTCTATCCAACGAACCTGAGGGTGCACTTCTTGGACGTCTCCGACCCGTCAGAAGTGGATCGAAATTCAGGACTGCATGGATTAAGGGATTTTGTGGCAACATGTCCAAACCATCGAACTAATCTGAGCGTCGAAAGCGAAGACTTTGGGTTGTTGCCAAGTTCGAACACATGCAATAATTCAGGCAAGGCAGTGATGTTGTAGAATGCAGATGAGCAATTTTGTGCGATATTTTGAACGTTGACTCCGAGGCGATCTGTGAAAGAATGACATTACTACTTTTAAAGTAGATAACCTACTTTTCATTCATTTAAAGTTATTGCCATGCGAATTTCTAGGGAGGAAATTGTGCGATAACATTTAGGCTGATCTTCATTATTTGATTGGTCCTTATTTCTTTTTTGCAGTGAATTTTCGATACAGAAGAAGGATTATCAATCACATTTGGTCAAAGTTCGTGGTCTGATTCTGTCCAATGGTAAGAAACTCTTCTGTTGAAAACTATTCGCACTATTATTATATGAGGTATAGTCTTCATTCGATGCTAATGTGATCGAAGCACTAGTCTCCAGCTCTTCTTGCGTAGGCATCTAGCTATACTACTGGTGAACATATTGAATAAAAGTAGTCAAAGTAGAAGTTGAATAGAAGCTTGGCAGGAATGAATGCCGTACTTTTTATACTATCTAAAACTTAGTTCTAGTCATGATAATTAGCAAAAGCAACATTTTTGGAATCGATTTTGAGCATGTTCATTTTGAAGGTTCACTAGGTCATCGAAATTGTAGCTACAGTCAAAACTCTATACAACGCAAGCGCAGCACGAAAGCGGATTCTGTTATCTCACACACTTTTTCATGGGGCTGTTGAGGAAAATATTATTTAGCAGCTGTCTTTAACGTATTATTGCTGCTTAATGAACGCGTAGCAAATAACGAAATCAGCAGCCTTTCATGTCTTAATTTTGAAACGTGGGCAGATCTTAACATCAGTTCTAGACAGTTATGTTTTTCTTCACTGACTGTTCTGTAATGAGACCTCTCTAAGAAAGCAATTACTAACACATGAGGGGCAATAGATGCATTTGCTCGAATCCCTCAGCCAGCTGTTAATTGTGTTTAATAGTGTTTTGCTAATCCTCACAGTCATTAATAATTACCATTGACAAGACTGACGCATATTTTGTCTTTCCCAGTAAAAATAGACAGAAATTACAATTTAATCGATAATTTTGTTATTGTCTTGGTAAACATGTCAGCTCATTGGAGTCATCAAATGACTTCTTTGTTTCAGCATTGATTAGCAAAATCAATAATTACAAGCCACTTCAAGTGGAGAGGAAAGTGCAAGGTTTCTCACGTCACGATGATTATTTGTATAACGGCAGAGATCCTTTCAACCCTCAAGTAAGTCATTCAGTCTTAAGTGGAGATTTTAGAAATAAGGTTGTGAAAAATCTTCTTATGACTTTCGTTTGTCATTTTTCCTTTTAAATATCGTTCTGATGAATTTTTTGCTATTCTACTGTCGCATTAATGGGTCACTTTTAGTATCAACCCAAAAGTTGGCATGGAAGATCATGCTCCCCCGTTCCTATGTGAAAACCTAGTTAGTTTACCAAGGACATGCCCTATTTGCTGCTGTGAAAACGTATGTGATATCCTATCATGTATGAAAGAATCCTTATACACGCAATGATCTGGTGATTTTGGATGCTTAATAACCTCCAAGATACATGATGATTGATCAATGTCTTCTATTGTAATTGTTTCCGGGTCTAATGTTTTTATTGAAGAAAATAAGTTACTAACTTACTGATTTTTTGTGTTTGTTTAAACACTAATTAATTGCTCTATTTGATGTATCAAGTAGCGGGTGTGGTTGTTTGCAACAGCCTTCATCTTATTGTATTATTACTTATCACCTTCCTCTGCATTTTTGCCCGAAGTGAACTCTCTTCATGAAACCATTTTCGCGAAGTAAAATGAAGGTTGCTTTAAGTACTTCCAGTGGGTGGCACGGACGGCGCTACCCTTGCCCCCCCCGCATCGTCAGACCATCGATGGAGTGGCGTGATGTCTTGAGTATGGATGCAGAGTGCCGACTTCCAATGACTTTCTCAGGGCTCGTGTAGGTTTGAAAACACCGTGTTGTTTTGAGGTGTTTCAAAGCAAGAGACATAATGTTTTTTGCCTTTTTCATTCCATCGTTTCTTTGCGATTGAACAACCTACTGTGTGTCAGCAACCTCAAAACCTGTTTTGATGAGTAGAATAAAGCGCTTGTAATCCCGATTACATGTTGTCATTCGCCGAGTCGCAGAACTGCGTGAATTCTCGCAGGCTCACACAGTTGCGTTGATGCGTAATAAATGTTCAACCTGCGTAAAAAATAGAAGCCAAGTAGCGTAAATTGTCTTGAAATTGTCCTAGTGAGTGGAAGCATGCGTGTATTTTCTCCGTTTCTCGACATTTCGCCTATGAGATGTTTCCGTTGTAATGTGATATCCTACTATTTTTCAGCGACTATCTCAGGTTTGAATGTGGGATATTGTTTTCAGTGAAGTGAAGCCATTTATAGTACAGGGTGATTCAAAAGTCGCCATACATAGGGAAAAACTTCTTTTTATCCAGAAATACATTAGAGCAACAAAACAAGAAAGTAAAGCGTGGAGTGAACTAAATCAAGTGCTCTATATGAGCACCCTCCAGTAAATGGCAGCTTCGAATGCGTTCTTCCCAATTGCGTCGCACTTTGGTGAGAATGTCAGGTGAAATGCTACTGCAGGCCTCACGAATCCGGTTCTTCAGGTGTTCCAAATCTCTCAGCTTGACACGATACACCATAGCCTTCAAATGGCCCCACAAATAAAAGCAAGCGGTAAGAGATCTGGTGACCTCGGCGGCCATTCCACTGGACCTCTGCGGCCGATCCAATGGCCCAGAAATTGCTGGTCCAACCATCGAGGAACACAAAGTCCATAATGGGGAGGAGCACCATCCTGCTGGAAATACGTAGGAAAATCTTCGTCTTCCGTCAAAAGGGATGGCATGACGTCCTCTGCAAGAAGCTTCAGATATCTTTCAGCAGTCAAGCTGTCTTCGAAGAAAAAGGGTCCAATTATCCCGATATTCCACAATCCGCACCACACCATCAACCTCTGAGTACCTTGCATCTTCGATGGATCCATCCAGTGCGGATTGACATCACTCCAGTATCGAATGTTTTGCCGGTTAACTTCTCCATTGACATAAAAGTTGGCCTCGTCCGAAAAAAGAATTCCACTGGAGAAGTCAGAGTCCTTGTCCATCTCGGAAATGGCCCACTCGCAAATCTCTATGCGACGGTCCGGGTCGTCCTCGGTAAGGTGCTGCATCATTTGGATCTTAAACGGATACCACTTGTTCTCCTTCGTAATGCGGACGATGCTGGACTGACTGACTCCGATTTCTGCAGACAGCCGACGTGTACTTTTGGTTGGACTGTTGGCGAAAGCGGCCAGAACATTCGTAGCGGTGTCCTCATCAGTTGATGTACGTGGACGGCCACTTCTTTTTCTATCTTCCACGCTCCCAGTTTCCTTGAACTTGGCGATGAGTTTTGCGACAGCATCGTGAGTGACCTGTGAACCGCCGCTGTGCCGTGCGTTGAATTCTGCAGCAACCTTGCGACAGCTTCCCGTTCCAGATAGGAGAACAATTTCGATACGTTCTTCTTTTGACAAAGGCATTGCAGACAAGACAAGAGTGACCTGACTTTGCATTCACCTGACCGCATTCTGACTTTGTTTTTAAACATTTCGATTTCTACGAATACTAATCGCCTCTCAAGACTCAGAAGAACAATACCGAAATCGATGACTACGAACTACGAAGCATGTGTGAATTCAGCAGCATTCATACATGCAACTCTTGATAGCATACGACTCGGTGCACATGGATGTCAAACAATGTCCTATCAAATCTACCACACTGCAACCAAGATGTGGTTAATCGGTCAAATTACGTGTACAATAATGAATTCTAACGTAATTCACGGAAATACACGTATATCTGTACAAATAATCTCAAGATTACACCACGCAAGAACTTGGCGACATATTTTTGTATTTTCCCTGTGTATGGCGACTTTTGAATCACCTTGTAGATGCATCGATATTAAGACTTTCAAAATGTCTAATTCTATAATTCTATATAACTTCTGGAAATTATCTATGGTGTCATTTTGTTCTATCTTTCTAAGAAGTAAATGGCTTTACTCTATTTTGTTAATTGTTCTCGTTATACTGATAATTGCATTCTAAAATAAAATAGTCGGTTTATATTTAGTTAAATTATGTCATTAGAACTATTTCTTTACGTACGAGAATTGTTGATTTTCGTTACTGACTTTGTCAAAGTTGAACTATGTTGAATGTTAGTAATTATTATGGTTTAGCAGCCACTTCGTCTGCTATGAACATTTCCTTTTATTGCCTTTCCGATGGTTTTCGTTAAGCATCCGCATTTTCTATTAATTCTTGGATCTCACTGTTCCGTTACTTACTTTTCTAAACTTCCTTGAACATTTTCTCATCGTACACATGCTCAATAATTACAAGGTCAACGAATATTGAGAACTCGAGTCGAGTCTGAGTGCACACTTGACGGTTGACGCACGATTAGTGAAGTCCTGGTTTTGAATGAAGCATTAGAGTGCCTACACCAACTAGACTACATCATACTTACCACCACTCATAAGGATCTATGTTATAAGCAAAAAAAGGGGCTATAAAAGGCTTAAAGCATGTTTAAAACCAGTTATAAAAATGTTTGAAAGTCATGGTTCAGACAACCAAGGTTTTATAACCATGGCTATACTGTAACGGATCCAAAAACTCAATGTTCAACAGTGTGGTTTTTCAAAATCATCTTTGAAAAGAGTGTTGTAAAGCAATTTGAGCAAGGTTCAATTTGTGCAGTTTATCAGTATTAACCATTGCTTTTAATGCATGCATTGCATTGAAATTGTTCTTTGTCCATCTGAAAATGCAGCTATTCAATTAATAATAGAAATCTTGTATCATAACAAACTGCAACCTGCGATAACCGTACTTTTCGCTAATTTGTATGTAGTATTAGGTGTTGAGTGTCATGGCATGAATGCAACAATCAGTGACTTCAAAGACTACCACTCGATCAAAGGATCGGAATGTCACTGTGCCATAGAGCCCACGAGACATTGGGTCAACTTACACACCACTGCATTAGATTTCTTTTTACAAGAGATCAGTCTTATTGAAACGATTGAGAAAGAAAAGCGTTATCTTTCAATGTTTAGAACAAAGCTGATTCCAATTAAAATTGAAGGCAATCACCTGTGCGAGCCCTAAGTCCCGAGTTAGGTAGCAAACCAGGCAGTGTCAGTCATTGTCATCTATTTCAATTGCGGGTTCGGGATTCTTTCGTCCGGAACTCGGTCGAAAATTTCGGTTGGGAGGACTGGCGATCTATAGCCCTATCAGTGTCGCCAACGCGCTCGTTCCACTATCATTTCGTTATCGTCAGCTATTGACTTCAAGTACTCCGTTTCTTAACTTAATTGTATAACTCAGTCCTCCGATTTTCCAACAACTTGTATTTTGCAGATTGGTGATCTTCGTGTCAAATTTGAATTCGCTGGCAGCTCCGGCAAGAGTAAAGCAGACAAGGTGAGAGAGAGATGTGATAGAAAACGTGTCTCAGACGTCGATGGAACGTCGTCTTCTCTTTCAGGTTTCCATCATCGCTGGTAAAGAATCTGATCGACTGCATCCATTCCAAACTGCTGACGGAAATGAAATTGAATTCTTGTATATGGGAGAATTGAGCGCCAATGTGAGTGAATTTTCCGCTGCATTGAGTTTCCTAATATACATGTTTAGAAGTAAAGATGCAGAGACACTTCAAATTGGAGTCATCCGAGTCCGACAAAAAAACGTCTGAAATGGACAGGCTTGTGTCAATTACTCATGAGATGATTACAATTACTAATTTCATCACTATCAGTGTAATTCATTACAATTACAAATTTCTCCGTTTTTCTTCAATTACTTTACAATTACCTAAGATAACTGCTGGTTTTTAATTTAGATTTTGACAGTAAGCTTCGTCTTAAATTTCTTTTAAAAAAGTTGCCGATAGTTGTGTTCTGGTGCACAATGGAGCATAATATCACAGTGTCGTATTATGAGCTGTTATTTTTTTGCGCATTATCGACGTGGAGAATAAAATATGTTGTACTGTATGTTGAGGGAATATTTAACAGATCTGACCGCAAACTAATTGCAATTACTTCTCAATTACATTGGGATTTTATTCAAAGTACTTGTAAAAGCAACGTTTCAGTCATTCCTTCATGCTCGACCACTGATCATCGCTGTCATTCAACTTAGCACCGTTCTTCTCGGGCCGGAGCCCATCATTGTCTACATCATTGTCTACATTACACAATGAGCTCATTCTCACTCCACTGATGGCATCAGTCGTTACCAACAAACTTAACCAATAGTTTGTAGTTTGAATTCCACTTTTTCTGAAAAAATGATTTTTTGAGTATCTGTAGGCAGAGTTTTAAAGCAATGTTGGAAGTATGTTTGATTGCATAGTTTAGCGGCGCTGATTGTAACTCAAATGGATATTTGATGCTGGTTTGAGCCACCAACAAATGTCCCCTGATTAGATTTCCAGTCCATACAATCCACTCTATATCTCTTTTTCTCTTTTCATTAGAAAGGCCCATCATTCATTTGAATCCGAAATTAGTAACCTGTATGTAATTTTATCGCAGATAAATATTTTCTCCTTCATTTTCAGCAAATCTTCGAACGTGAGATCGCTGCTAATCAGATGATGACGTGGGGAATCCGCCTCGGAGGTTGGCTGCTCATCTTCATTGCTCTGAGTGCAATGACAGAGCCGGTGCGAGTCCTCGTCGATTGGTTGCCGATAGTCCGCGAGCTCGTATCTCTAGGTCTCGGAACCTTCAACTTCTTCTTGTCATCTTCCCTCTCTATTCTAGTCATTGCTCTTGGATGGATCCGGTATCGGCCACTCCTTGGGTGGTCCTTGGTTGTCCTCGGCGTCAGCCCGTATGTCGTCGCTTGGCTACGCCGTGCTCGTGGGCTGAGCTCCGGACATAGAGATTGATAATTATTTAATAATCCATTATCCGGTGTCTGAAGTGATCTGTTTCTTATTATCTTCTCTTTGTATTCAGTTTTTATTCAGATATTTGAGTGATTTCTATTGATTGACTTTTGATTCACTGGAACGATTCATTAATGATTCTAAATAGATGATATGAAAATGGTGAGTGATAAACAGTTGTCATGACTCGCTTTTTGGAGACTTTGTATTCAGAATATATTTTTCCGCTGTTGTGTTGTTGTTTTGACTTCTGGGTTTACATAAGAGTACATAGGAATTTGTGAAGTGATTGCATTCAGCAGACTCAAATCGGTAATGTAAAACAAACGTAAATCGAATGCTACATGCGATATGCACTGCAAAATGGATTTGCACGCTGAATTACTAATGCAACCAAATCAGACGTTTGACAATTAATTGACTGTCCTGTGTGAACGTCGCTTGTACACGAGAATATTATTTGGCTACATGTAGCTAGCGATTTTGTGGTTAAATTAGTCATTTTCGTGATCGTTAGATGCTCCCAGTCAAAGCGCACTGAAGTTTTACTTAAGTTTTTGAATGTTAGTAAAACTAGCTCTCAAAAACTACAGTTTTACTTTAGTATTTGACGGCAAGTATAACTACCAACAGAAAACTGAAGTTTTACTCTAGTTTCTTCCATTGAAAATTACTTAGTATATTCAAAGTTCAGAAACTGCAATTTTATTTCAGTTCCCTGCGTTAGAAATAACTTTAGTATTTTCCTAGTGCAGAAACTGCAATTTTATTTCAGTTCCCTGCGTTAGAAATAACTTTAGTATTTTCCTAGTGCAGAAACTGCAATTTTACTTCAGTTTCCTGCGTTGGAAATAACTTATTATATAATATAAGTTAATAAGTCACTCGCAAAAACGAGGCATTTTCCGAGTTGTGAATTACCAAGTGAATATAGAAAGAAAGATGCTTGAAGAAATTGCAACGTACACTGAAAGAAACAAGGTAAAAAGATACCATGTAATGAGTATTTTTCAGTTTCCCGTCGTTTTTTACTGACATCAATTCTAATTGAATTGAGATAATAATAAACAATATGAATGGACAATATGAACATCTTATCCCATCTGCTATAGGAACTTGTCCATTTCGTGCTACTCTACGGGCTTCACCGAGATTGTCGAAGCATGTGACACATTTTACTCCCTTCTTTTTTCCTAGTTTAACCGATTCCAATGGGATTTAAGCCAGCTCACATCGACCTTACACCCTCTGTACCACTGACAATAATTAGCGTTCTCCGGAACATCGCTCGCATTTTCAATTGGAAACTTCTTCAAAACACAATCACTGATGTCTTTATTGGTTGTCGTTTTGCTAGTGCTAGCTTCAGTTTCTACATCAACAGAAGTACATGTAGTATTTGCATTACTCTTAAATTCAGACGATGCAGCTTGAAAAAATGATGTTATCGACTTTTGCTTTGTGATAGAGCTTGCTCGTCTCTTCTTCGTAGGAGGTTCCATTTCCTTCAAAAAGAAAATTAAACCTACGCTGCGTTCCAAATATATTAAAAGAATGTAAATACATATTATAGTACCTGTATATGTATATCTCTCATGCATTCATTAGCCTATATGTATTCAATAGATATTGTAAAAATGGATGAATAAAACGGATAATAATATGATGCATATTTACTCTATCAATCGCAATCGGGAATCAAATATTGGGCCCCCTGGGCCCTGTATCGTCTGCGGATGAAGGAAGAATGAGAGAGGAAATTTGATCAACAGTCAAAATTGATAGAAATTTATAGAAATTTCTAAGGTATATATTCAAATGCTAAATCAAGTATTATTAGTCTGAAATTGAGTATTTTTATTTCAAAATTTCCCAATGCCGCCCAGTGAGGATATTATTGCTGTACTGGGCGGCAAATTTGGTCGACTGGGCGGCAAAAGTGCCGCCCAGTTAATATGTTATTTTAAGCTATGGAGCTCCATCCGACAAGGTGGAGCAACAAAATATGAACACGTTATTAAGGTATTTCCAATCGCTCACTTTTGCATTACTATCCAGTAGAATGAAATCAGGATGAAATGGAAAGACACAATAATGATTGCTGTTTTCATTAGCGATGTACACTCATTAATGTGCGTAGCAGATGTTTTGCAGCTGTTCATTGCAATTCGTCCACTCCTTGATTTTAAACATTCAACGTTCTACTTCTTGTCTTCATTGCTTTTCCAATAAATGAAGTGAGATGCTAAGTATGATGTTTATTTATTCAAACGAATGTATGCATCCTAGCAGACAAGCATGTGTCGTTTTGTGGCCGCTGTGGGTTACCGCTTCGTGACAACTGCGGCAGTTACTTCGCACGCTAGCTTGGAATCAGGCTTTGACAGAAATTTTCGAAACCAGCATTCAAATAATGCCCACTTATGATATGATGAAATGTTTATTTGGAATATGGACATATATATATAATCGACGTTCGAGGTCGCAACGTCTTGCTGAAGTGGGGATTCGATCTTCTGTTTGCAAACACCATTGTATATTCGTGTGAGTTTGGTTGCACAAGTATTTTTCAATCTATTCATGACAAAGGTGGACCTGTGCTTAAATAAACTCTGATGATGCTTTATATACTGATTACAAATTTAGCTAACCCAGGGAATCATAGTAAATAATGATTGACATGAGATAAAATCAAGAATATTTCTATGTCAAATTACATGCTGATCCTGTCAACTTCAAAGTCACTCAAAATGTGTCAAATCAATTATCAAAACTTAATTGATTGTATATACATACTTGAAGTAGGACAGACACCTCAACTGGATACCCGAAGACAGTGTGATCAAATGTCAACGGCCTTGGATGTCAAGTGGTCAATTGCCTGCTATTTCAGAGATCAGAGGCTGACTAATATCATCGAATTCGAGAAATGTTTTGATCTCTTCTTTGATCTACTTCTCATTGATTTTCAGCGTTAGACATGTCCACAGGATAATTGATCATGTTCTCGGAAATGTTCATAGTGCGACAGTTGCGGCATCAGAATCACAGAAGTCTTGGGATGCTAAATCAGAAAGGCACCCTTGGATCAGGATCATGAAGAAGCATGACTCTGCAATGATTAATAATTTGATAAGAATGGTGATAGATGTATATAACGATTCACTGATGAAAACCTTATCGGCCAGGTCATGGCCTAGTAGATTTTTATCGCATGAACATGCAGAGAACAAAATATCTCAATATGCAGAAAACGGTTTTGACTGTTCTTTTATGCCATTCAAACCAACAGAGAATACATTGATGTATAAAAACAAAACGCTTTATTCCGAGATTCTCGATGTTGTGTCTTCTCTTGAGTTGGATAAGTTAATGAGGCTTCTCAATGAAACGGAATGTATTTCCATTCAAGTCGACAAATCGGTCGATAAATACAATATCCAAAGCCTATTCGTCCTAACACGGTATTTGAACAAAGAATACGGAATGATGGTTGCCTTTCTTGGCGAAGCTCATAGTGACTTGCGAGGATCTGAGGGTATGCTGCGTGCATTACTAGAACTATTTGAATCTCGAAATTCATTAACACTTTTGAAAGAAAAGCTTGTTGGTCTAACAACTGACGGCGAAGCAGCCAACACAGGGCCCAAAACAGGCCTCTGGAAAAGATTGAGGGACGAACTTGGGAGGGGATTCCTTACGTTTTGGTGCATAGCACATAGGAGCGATTTGGCATTCGAATCGTTGGAAATGGTAGCTGAATTTCGACATTGGATGTCAGATATTACAGGTCGAGCGACATTTTATCGAAGCTCCCCTTTTCGTGAAGAATTCCTTGAAAAAAACCTACACTACAAGGAAATTCAGTACACAAATTCCCAAGGCATCATGAAGTTCGTTTTGCCGAGCACTTGCTCAACCTAGTGAAAGCTGTGCTAAAGAATTTACCGGTGATGCAAGAGCATTGGGAAGAACTCATGGAAAGTAATGAAAGTGAACGCAAAGAGAGACGGCAAGGCCAAGGTTTTAGCAGAAATTGGTGTAAAAATTCGACCAACGAAAGGTTAACGGCCGTTATCGCAGATATTTTGAGACTATTGGAATTATTACAGAAAGAAGCTCAAAAATTTCATCACCCACCCGACCTATTAGTGAAAAGTCCCAAGTCATTGCTTCTTTTCAAATGATGAAAGACAAACCTTTCCCAGGAGGTGCGGAAGAAACTCTGCTATCATGCGGATCTTCATCAACAGAAGTACATGTACATGCATGCTCGCAAACTTCCTCGAGAAAAACTCCTAACACCCTGGTTACCAAATCTGGAAGAGATTTCGCTGCGATTCGGCAGGAAGCAATCCTTACGATTTCAAATTTTCTCGAGGACCGATTGAATGATGAACACGATGAAAACGTACGAACCATGATCAATGTCGCGAACGCATCAAATCCGAAGAAATTGATGGACGCAGGTAAGTGTTCTGTAACAATGATATTGGTTATATATTATAATAATAAATCGTGTATCTGTGTATAGAATAATATTCTCAACAAAGGAATGAAACTCGTCTTCAAATCTGCGGTAATGTTTTGACATAATCGCCAAGCCTATTACCGTATACTAGAATAGTTTAATTGCCGAATGAATTACATCCGTTGTATGAATGATATATTTGAAAAATGTAATTGATAAAAATCACACGAATAAAATAATAAAACGACGTGCCTTCCCACTGTCCTCAAAAGCATATACAATTTCAAAATATTCACAGTCCGTTTATATCTGTTTCAGGTTGAACACTGGTTCGCGATATCTTCGGGGAGGACTCGTTATCTGAATTTGCTGACGATGCAATCGGAATTTTTACCGCTCACGGACCGAGCGGGTTTTCAAGCACCGACTCGACCACAGCTAAGCTTTACGAGCTGCTAAAAAATCGGCTCTTGGATCAGTCCTGAATAAACTCATTCAGTCATTTCTGATAACTTGTCCACAAAGTATAACGGAGCGGGCTATAAAACATCATACGATTCTGAAAACTGACATTCGAGCTTCCATGACAAGATCGGTTGTGAACGACAGACTCATAATTGCTCTCAACGGCACTGATGCGGCCAATTACGACCCAAGGCTAGTTGTTAGTACATTTTTATCCAGAAAGGAGGAGAGGCGTCATAAACCGTCCGATTAGTCTACATACATGAACTGTGATTTTGTCAAAACCTTCTTTCGTGATGATGCAAAATTATAAATTTTGTCACTATAAGTAAATGTAAACTCCTTTTCATTTACAAATACGTGCGAATGAAATCAGTAATGTACTTAATTGTTAGTGCAGCAAACTACCGCTATATATAATAAGTTTCTCCAATAGTTTTTTCTCGAAAAAGTATCTTAATTATTCTGTATTTTGACAGATTAGACATTTTACAGTACAGTCTTAAAGTCTCTAACATATCATTGTAGCCTACAACAATCTATTGGAATAGGTGTAAATACTAAAACTAATTGCGTTCACACAGTGTTTAAAGGTCATGTGTCAATTAGTATTAATAGCCTTTGAAATGTGACATCAAATGACTAATAGGCCTACGTATGGTTAATATTTGATTTGACCCATACGCTAGCCCAGTCGTTTTAGCAAAATGCCGCCCAGTGAAATTTTCTTATTTTAAGCTATGTGGATCTCTCATCATGGTCTTGAGGAAGCCTCATATCGCCAGTCGCCGAGATGTGTAGGATTCAATCGCAAAGACAGAGATGGATTTTCTGTGCTTCATGTATTTTCAAACACACATTTCACAATTCATAAGTCAGTGTGCATCAAGAATCGAAGAAATCAAGGAATCAACATCGCGGTGAAATTTGAAGGTGAGAATTCTGCAATGTGAATTTCTAAACGTAATTATAGTACGGTTTATTGAGTAAATTTTAAGCAGAAATTGGGGCAATATCTTGAGAAAGTTGAAGTAAACACTGTACTTGCCGCTTTTAGGATTCATTTGTAAGCTACCACATGTAATTATGTTTCCAATCTCTGAACTGCTACCGCTGCAGATCAATGTTGGTTATCTACACCTTTTTCCATTCTAATTAAAAGTTGTTCTCTTCTATTTAAAACCTGTTTCATTCTATTTAAAAATCTTCTATTCCGTTTAAAGCCTGTTCCATTCTATTTAAAAATGTTCTATTCAGTTTAAAACCTGTCCCATTCAATTTAAAACATTCAGTTAAGAACGAGCTCTATTCTAATACAAAAACAATATGACATAGAAACAATCAATGATATCATAATATTTCATGATATACTTATGTACAACATGGAATCTGATGAATAAAATAATACGGATGACAATACCACATAATAAGAGGATCATAAAAAAAACAATAAACAATGGAACATTTTATTTTAAAAGTGTTCATCAATTCACCAATGTAACACCGTATTGTAAGTCTTGTCGGACCGGAGCGTTGACAGCCACATTCGGTAACTACATCATCACCTTATCGGATAACATGAGTCATTCTCAGAAATCGAACAATAGCAAAAGTGAGAATGTTCAGATCGGTTTAGCAAACCACCATCCCATGCATCATACACGCACACAAGTTTTGAGTGCGCGATCCACACGTTTTTACGCTAAGATACCCGCTCGCTCCGTGTGTTTGATATGAATAGCTCAGCAGATCAAGTGCTGAGTTAGTTAGTTAGTCTATTTCATTTGGTAAAGTTTCTCGAAGTATACGAATACGAAATCATGATTTCCCATGCAATGTCAACGTCAATAAGCTCCGGTGCATCTGACACAGACGCAGACATGAGTGAAATGATGGAAAATCGTGGTGTTAAACCAGGCACTCTAAGAAGCTATAAGAAGCTATAAGAAAACTGATGGCATCGCTAAGCAACGAATACTCCATCAGCAATATGGTACTTAGTTACATTGGTGACTGTCATATTGTTTTTTTTATTAGAATAGAGCTCGTTCTTAACTGAATGTTTTAAATTGAATGGAACAGCTTTTAAATTGAATGGGACAGGTTTTAAACTGAATAGAACATTTTTAAATAGAATGGAACAGGCTTTAAACGGAATAGAAGATTTTTAAATAGAATGGAACAGGTTCTAAATAGAAGAGAACAACTTTTAATTAGAATGGAAAAAGGTGTACAGATAAATACCTACAATACTGCGCATCCATAAACCCATGCCCGATGAAGCGCGATGTAGATTGTGATTCGATATGAAAATATGATCATTTCAGTATGGGCCCTACATTTAAAAACGATCAAAGCAGGATGACAAATTGCAAAAGTTAATTGATTTGATAGTTTACTCTTAGTAAGATTTTTGTCGCTTGGAATTTTGTCAAAAAATGTGCACGCATGTGCATGTAATTAAACATAGGTTTAAGAGTAATCACAGAAAAATATAATAGAATACATTTTATGAATTGTGACATTGAGGTTGTTTGTTCATATCAACATTATTTGAGATATTTCGAAGGTTCTGTCAATAATTCATTGGACTCATTTTAAGGTATTGGCCTACTGAACTTTTATTGATTAAAATTTTGATCAGAATGGAATTGTCAACGAGCGTCGAGCAGCTCACTTTGCAATGTTGTACAAGAAAAGTAGATTACATTAACTGCAACCAATTTGATTTGAAATGATAGGCTAAATTTAGGAATATTTCATAATATAAATCATCTTGCAGACTATCACTTCTACTGAAACAGTATACGGAGAAAACATACAATAGGCCTAGCGATGAAATGCCTTCTCTTATTCACCTTTAATTTCAATTTATTCACCTTTAAGAGCAGTTGTATGAAGATAGGCCTACCACAAATTGAACACATAGAATTTTGAATTAATTGAACTAACATCTTTTTCACAATTTATTAATATAGTCTCTCAACAATGATATCATTATGACTCGAAATGGATCAAAACACATTTTGTACTTCTGAGTATAAAGATGCATCATGGAAAAAACGATAGTTAAAATCATGGGGTTGCTTTCGGGGAGGGGAAGGCCTACTTCATAAATATAATCGATATATCTACAAATGAATGTAAAATGAGGGATGGACTAGGAAATGAATGAAGGGGAAAAGTCGAATTTAAGAAATATTGACGATTGCCCCTGAATTATAGGCTGGATTTTTATAATTGGTTACTCGACGTATTCATGAATAATAATAGCATGATCTTTACATATGTTGTAAATCACATGTATAAATATCAGTTACATCAATTGACATCAATCAATGATCAATACTCCAATATTTCCTGATCAATTTGAGTACTGAATTGATATTCCATCAATTACAAAGTCATAGATAGAATATCTTGAAAATGTTTCACGACTGTGTTAATGAAAAACTAGAATACAGAATCCTATAATTCGGCTTAGACGAGGAATCAAGTTAGGCCTATGGATTGGCACATCAATGCATTAATAATTGGTGAATGCTGTCCATTTCACGTCTGATTGACTATCATAGCTATGTAGACTAAAATGCATAATGCGCCAAGTAGCTGAATTTACAAATCTGTCTCTGAGCCAATTGCGTTCCAAGCTCAAATGCTTGTAGACAGCAGATGGTGACTTGAAACATTGTTCTAAAATTCGTGAACGAATAGTGCGAAGATTCACTAAATTGGTAGCCACAGCGATTAAGCAACATGTTCATCAACCATTAATGCCTTGCTGTGACAATCCATAACTTTATTCCTCGTAAAAGAATGAGCCGAAACGTAGGATTTTGCATTTTAATTTTTTCATCAATAAAAATCGTAATTACATGTATCATTATTTCTTTTTTAGTTATTTCATAAGATTTGACGTCGATAGTGAAGTGATATTGTCGCTAAATTATCCAACGACACCCCTTTCCCTACATTATATTTGCAAGTAGGCATATTTCTGTGGCTATTAAAAAGGGCTTTCAAGCGTTGAGGATTACAAAGATTAAATTCATTTTGACTTATCACCATCTTCATAAAATCACGCTCAGTATGTTCACAGAATTACAGGGTGGTCCATACATCGAGTAGATCGTACTTTAAAGAGTGATGCTTTCTAAAATTGACATTTTGTTGAGAAAGCTTATTTCTATTCTCTTTGCGTCTCAAAATTTTGAAGTCAATTTAAAACGAAAAGAATCTTTGAGCCAATGTTAGTTATAAATATACTCATTAAGCATCTAATGTCTCGAAAAATTGACACCGCTCGAAGTCGGCTCTCATTCCCTTTTTTTCTATTGAATATGCTCTTTCCATTGTTTCGGTTCCTTAAAAGTGTAGGCCTACATGAAGTAGCAAAACTAGGAACTATCGTAATAATTTCAGTGAAATAAAGTTGACAAATATGATTAACGTCCAAATTTTGTTTTCAAGCTGACTGATAAGAAGGATATGAAAAAGGAAAGTTGTAGCTTAAACACACTAATAAAAACAACACAATTTCTGTCCGAAAAGACGTCAAAACTAAAATACTGAAAATATATGTTACTAAAAATTTATAGTGCTATTTAAGTGTGTCTTAATTAAAAGTACATATTGGCCTATGCTAAAAATAGAATTCATTATGTCATGGCAGCATGACAAAATGAATAAATTCGTCTTTAATAGCGATAAATAATAAATGATTTGTCAAATAATAATAATTTTTTGATGAATTCATATTTATTTATAATGTAGGCCTTACTTAAAATACCAGGAACCACCGGTTTTTTGAAACCTTGTTAGTGAGGGAATTCCCGCCGAATCGGAACACTGATGCAGTCCTAGATATCCTACTCGCCTTACTTAATTAACATTAATCCGACGGTGCCTATTACTAATTGCCTGTTGACATTCATTATTTTATTCCCACAGAAAACGATGTGTCGCCGGTCAACCTTAAACGTTAGTGAAAGACGTTAGCTAAACTTAGTTCGAATATCCGAAAGTTTAAGTGATAGTGGCATCCTCTTTCAAAAGAGATAGGAATTTGAATTTCAAAGGAGACCGCCAGTCCAGCCTTTGACTTTAATCACACTTCCTCCATCCTGCTGAAATGGCTTGTCGACTTCAAGTTTGCACATGCAATCAAGTCTCATGTCAGTCAAGTAGTAATAATTTATTTGACACACTTTGAGTGGTAGAAGTGGCGTTGGATAAACATGTAAATTGACATTAGAATCATCTCAATTTCTCTGTTTATGCATAATATGATGAGCTGATAGGTTCATTTTATATTATTGTCATTGTCACCATCTACCCACTTGTCAATGCTTTTGCGCCCAAAAAATCACATCTTTGCCAAACTGTGTATATTATCTTACTCATCATTGCATAATCAAATAATGCCATTATTGTGCAATATGTGTATTAGCTGTGTTTTACTATCTGAACGTACATGAACAAGAAACGTACGGTGTAGTTAATAGCCAATCCTACAGCATATATGTAATGATTATCTGTGTAGGATCAATGAACATAATTTAGCACATACACTGTAATTTTGGTATATGTTTGTATGTAATTTTCGTATCCAGCGATTTACAGTGTACGTAGGTCTAATGATGACTTGAAATACCAGAAATGCTACCCGACAGTAGTGGAGCAAATACATGGTTTTTTGTGACGTATTTTATTTATACATTATTCTTTGGTGAAAATGCATTGTGACAAGAAAGCATTGTGGCGCAAATGAGCATTAAATGCACGTCCCATTATTTCATTGATTTGATCACTGGAACATTCTGAATATTATCATATAACGAGTAAATCAAATGACTGCTTAATATTTGAGGAATCTAGTTCCATTCTTTTTTGCAAGATCTTTATGCTATTTCATATGAGATAGAGCATCATAGCTTAAATCAGATCCACTAATACATCAGAGAAGTATGCATTTAATCATCATTCTATCATTTACTATCCATTATTTTAATTGTAATAATACATGAGTTAGCTCTATTCGATTACAAAGTGAAAAGCGCAGAAATTCTTAACATGCTTGATTGTTTGTTTTCTATGATAATTTAGTTATTAATCATAATCTAAATTTTTATTTTTAATTATTTATAATCTAATTATTTCGCTTACATAAAGTAAAGAATCCCTCTCCATATTTTCAGCTTTATTTGCGGAAATGAGTTACCGCACTAGACGAAATGACTTACTTAATCTTACTAAGGAAATCTTACAAGTTCTGACCAGAAAGTACCGCTATCGAAGCTAAGTCTTAAAAGCAATCTCATTCTGATAAGATCTTATTTGTAATTTTTTTTTTTTCTTTTTGAGCAGAAAAAAGTGTATATTTTGGTTTGTCTTGTTCTATATTCAGCACTGATGTGATGTTCCAGCAAGATCATTTAACAACTAAAACCATTTATATCGTCTGATCTTCGCACTGTAATCGGACTTCAAGATTGAAATTTCAGTTCGCTTTTATTAATTTCAATTATCAGCTGGTAAGATCTGAAAAGATCTTATTTTGCAAAATATAAGACTTAGTAAGTCTGGTACTTTCTGGTCAGGAAATGTAAGATCTTATATAAAATAAGTTCTTATCAGACTTTGCAAGAATCTGATCAGACTTAATAAGACTTAGCAAGTCATTTCGTCTAGTGCGATAACAAGAAACTACTTTCACCCAACTCTTGCAACAGAAGAACATTGAGTAGCTACAAGATTTGCGACAAATTCAAGCGCCTTGATCTGTGATTGTGAACTGTCGTCAGATATGCCATCGGACACTGCATGGGACAATGGAGCATTTCGATCGAAGGAGGCTCCTGTGATTCTCCTGAATTGGTGTCAAGTGCCTGATTACCTCAGCTACATAGTTGTTCGTGAGAACTTGGAAATTCAATTTGTGATTCCCAGTCAGAATTGATTAATACACATGACTTCTACTATATTTTTTTGGTTCTGATCTTCGAATTTTCTATTTATTTGCATAATTAGCGCGATCAGTTTCGTATAACCTGGCATAACTATGACAAAGTTGCATAATGTTGAATAAAAAAGCGATGGCCAAAACTAAGTATTTTTCGAGTTGTGAAACTAAAGTTTTACTACGGTTTGGAAACTATGATAAAACAAAGTATTTTTCGGGTTGGGAAACTAAAGTTTTACTAAGGTTTGGAAACTGGAATAAAACTAAGTGTTTCAACTCAAGTTTTACTTAAGTTCCACTGTCACAAAAACTCTATTAAAACTAACCGAGTATCACTTTAGTTTTATTTCAGTAATACTTAGTTTTCTTTGACTGGGCTTTAATCGTCTACCTGAAAATACATTCAAAAACGACAGGACCTGTCGTACAACTGGAGAATAAGATGCTATTCTAATAATAGATTAGTCAAAACTGATCAGTGATTTTTCGCAAACCGTCGAAAAAGTGGATTGTAAATGAACTAATCAGGAATGCATTATAAGGCCTATTGCATGTAGGCTTGTGATTGTATGTCAGTTTCGTCTTAGAAAAGGCTGCATCAAAACTGAATCCTTGCAGTTGTTAAGAGGACTATTTTGAATTCACAAAGCGTACACTGAAATATTTATCCCATGTCGTATTAGGCCTACTAAGTCTACTAAAAACAATATGCCTATTTGTAATTGTTGTAGACATTGAATTTCAGGGGATCAATCTTGCCAATCCGGATAAACAAATATCCAACTTCATGAATAATCAGAAGAATTCTTCAATTTGGGCATTGTAGTGTTGCATGGAGATGGAGCAGTTGGCCAAGGTGTGAGATTGAAGTGGTAGAGCCTCGACAAGGCGACATTCTTCGCCAGCAGACATGCCAAAAATGTCACTGAACTTATAAGCATATCATTTTGTTGATAATTTGCCAGTTTCTGTTTGACTCACATACCATAAATCATGGCATACGAATATATACATAGCGTAAATCAAAGACTGGCCAGATGCTTATGAAATGCCAGATTTGAATCAAAATGCTACTAATCAGATCATGGATGAATCAGATATTCTTAAAAAGATGATGTATGACGACCATAGAAATTGACAACAATCAGCGGCGTCTTCTCCGTACCTGCGACGCCTTCGGCGCATCCTCAAAAATAATTTTCCAACAATAATAAAAATGAAAAGTGTAATTAATTTAAATACATTCATTTTTCATTCATTTAAAGTCGTTAGCTTCTCGTGATAGCTGTGAACAGCTTTCCGTCTCAAAATCAGACGCTCAACCTCAGATCGAACAGTTTTGCAGCACGTGCTCGAATCACAGCTGTTTTCTTCGAACAATTAGACACACAAGCTAGTCGTGTGTTCAGACGGAGCATTAATGTTCAGACAGAGCGAAAGAGAGTCGTGCGCGTGTGAGGCAGCAAGTGCACGCGCCCGCGACAGTATTGGCTTTCTCGATAGACATAATGCTTTGCCTTCTCCAATTTTTGCAATGAAATTCTACGCAATTCTTGATCAAGTCGCTTGATCAACCCAATTGTTCCTGGATTCGCTTTATGTCAGAGAGGCCAGTACGTCAACAGTAGCAGATGGCTGACGTTCAGACAAGACTGAGATCAGATGATGAGCGTTCTGAAATGAATGCGGAGTAATGCATCTGATTCGAACACCCCGATTCGGTAGAATTCCATAATTTGTTTTTACGTGATTGATGTGACGTTACTGCAGATGAGTAGTGTTTAGTACTGCAGATGAGATCATAACCACGCCTTTCGTCGGAAGGGAATATACTGAACAGATGACAGTCGTCAAGCAAGGTAGGCCAACACCTGATATAAAATGAAAGTAGTCGCTGAGAAAGAAATAAGAAATACTACACAAGACATTTAAATGCATCAAAATTTCAAACATGTGAGTGACTGACCGACCGTGAGAAACACAGGAAACTGTTGGCCTTGCCTCCTTTTTGCTCGAGATAATATGGTCTCAGCTCCTTGAGTAAGGCGGTTAAACGACATGAGCAATCACTTCTGATGTGCACATTCACTTGGCCTTAAATAATGTTCGGGATGTTGTTATTAAAAATTCATTTAAATTCATGAACATTAATGTTGTGACATAAAAGTGTTTGATATAGAAATAGTATTCCAATGCCGAATGAAGGCCTATGGTCTAGGAGCACGCGACGCCACTATTAACAATAAAACCTTTATAATGGAAGTAAAGTTTCCATGCAATGCACAATAGTGGCACAAAAATCGCTCGCATTTTCATTTACATGTATAGATACACTTGTCAACGACTGCATCATTGGGTTAGAATCAGTCACATGTGCAATTCTAAACTTTTGATTGGTCATTCATACCGCAGCTTAGTTCCCCCGGATGTGCCACGACCTTGAGTCAATTTTCATTCTAATCAACATCAGATAAACAATCTATTTCTATGATGACGACCAAAGACAATGGATATCTACTATCTTTGATGACGAATGTTTGCATGCATGCCGGTGCCGTGTGAAATGCATTGGATGAGACAAAGTGAAATGTTTTCACAGTAAAGTTGCCTACCTGGTTTCCATGGTTCCTGCAACTGATAAAGTGGACATTGCAACGTTAATTTCGGGCTTGACTTCGTCTTTTGTGAAATGATTGATCACTCTTAATTGAAATGTCGAATGTGGAAAAACTTGAATTCAGATCGGTGAGATTTAATGCATGATAAAGTTGATGCTAAATTGCGTTATGTGAAAAAGTTAAATAAGCTGGAATCAGTGAGCAATTCAGGAAATGGAAGAGCGAAATTAAATGATTACAGGAAGTTGGTTAATTTCAGCCGTGATTAGATCGAAGATGAGAACATCTACGGCAATGACAATGCATAAATAAATCACATCGAATTAGTAGGCTAGGCTCAAGCCTGTGCACCTTTTTTGAAAATAGCTTCACGTTTACTATACATCGCATCATTGACACAAACATAAAGCTTGTTCTTTGCCCTCACGTCTTAAAATTAGTAATGGGCAAAAGACCGTTCCAGGACACCATAAAATTCAAAAAAATAGTATCTTTAAAAACGACATAAATTCATGAATTTGAACCCTTTTTCAGGTTATGAAGAAAAACCCGTTTTTAAAAATACCCAATTTTTCAAATTTTTCAAAATCTCAAAATTTGAGAATTACAATTTTACACCCGCCCTTAAAATCATGACCGTTCCAGGACACCAAAAAAATCAGAAAAGTTAAGAATCTCAAATTTGTGATTGTGACATTTTACTTTGAAAATCATGACCGTTCCAGGTGTTTTAGTAATTCCAGTAGTTGCTACTGCTTTGCACTCAGATGATCACTCAATTGTAGAGAACATCTGCTTCTCGCATTTATGAAGAAAAGGCATTTCGGTGTAAAGAGCTGTGACCTCCAACTCAAACATTTGAAAGGAAACAATGTATGAAAGAACAAACAGCTGCTACTACTCTGTGAAACAATGAGATTTTAATTGTACGTTAGGCAAATTGTTTTAATTCTTGTCAGTGCGTCAGCACAACCGTATGACGTTAAGATATCTGCCAGCTGTACTGTTTTCATTTATCTCTCTCGTCTGTCATTGTATCGTGTGCTGCGCTGTGAACAGTCATGACACAAGAAGTTATCGAAGAGCAGTCAAACATTATTGCTACGTTTCCGGAGTTATTTACAGAAATTTCAAAACGATATATTTCCAATGATAAGAAGGAAGAATATAACACTTTCATCATTGAACAAATGGAGAAATTTCCTATTATTTTTGACCCTACATTTTTTGATAAGGAAAGAAAACGGAGAAGAAAAGCAAAACGCTTACTCGTGAAAGAAAAGAAAGAAAGAGAAAGGGGCGGAAAGATTGACGACCTTCATCATCAATTATCGACGTCTTTATCTACCCGATATGAATTTGTGGATTCCTTAGAAGACTTTGTTGAGCCTTCAGGAGATACTGCTGAAGCCATTGCAAATTTAAATACTCTTTATGTGATGGAGAAGAAAAATAACGTTATTAACATAATGATGAAAATCTACCTGGGAAAACACGCGAATTATTTACTGGAACTGTGTGAAAAGGATAAGGCATACTTTCAACATTTATTGCAAACTAATAACATTTCTTATTCAAGGACTGAAATTGCATTTGCAATTAAATTAGGTAAGATGGCATCTATTTTTCCAAAGATTTGTAGACTAAATGTACCCTTACGTTTTTTGAAATCGAATTTATCATTGTTAGAAGATTGTCTTCGGAAATATGAAAGCTTTTGGAAAGAAGCTTAAAAGTAGTAGTAGCTGATTTTATTTTCTTTTACCAGAGAACGAAAATTCCTTGTCCACGGTGTGGACATTTTGTTAATGCAATTTGTAATATTATAGTTAATAACCGATTGTTTTAAGAAAGTTGAATAGTAGTAGCTGATTTTATTTTCTTTTAATGGAGAACGAAAATTCCTTGTCCACGGTGTGGACATTTTGTTAATGCAATTTGTAATATTATAGTTAATAACCGATTGTTTTAAGAAAGTTGAATAGTAGTAGCTGATTTTATTTTTTTGACTGGAGAACGAAAATTCCTTGTCCACGGTGTGGACATCAATATTTGTAGACTTGTGTGGTTGCATTTTTGTAAATATACATATTGAAATATCCATGTGTTGTTTTTAATTTCGCATTTACGGGAATATAATAGAAACATTTTGTCTTCTATAAAAATGAGCAACATAAATGAGTTTTTTAAATTATACGGCAAACAAACAACTGCGAATTTCGATTTAAATAGAATTTCAGAAGATTGTATTCAAAATATTTATTCAAAATATTTCTTTAAAAATGAATGAAACAAAAGTGGAAGAAACCTCAACGGGGACAGCGACGGCAACGGCGACGACGAAAATGGAAGAAACCGCAAGAATATATCCTTCGTTATCATATGAACGTAGTTCTACTTTAATGGACATTGAAAAAATGAACAAAGAAAAACACAAAGATAGAGTTAGGTATATGAAAGATAAGGAATCTCAATTATTACTTAGACTAGAACATTATAAAAAATTAAGAAAGAGATGGACTAATGTTAAGAATGTAACACAAGGAATTGGCATATTCTTAACAATAAGTTTAGGTGCTTTAACAATTGTTATATCTTCAGGTGTTTTAGTAATTCCAGTAGTTGCTACAGCTTTAACAGGTACGGGTGTTTTTGCAACTTCACTTGTTACAATGTTAGATAAATCTTTAATAACTAAGAAACGAAAATAATTAAAAACTAAGCATTTACATATTAAAGAAGTCTATGATAAACTACATTACTACTTTCAAAGAGTATGTGATGATAATGTTATTACGTTAGATGAGATTGAAAAATTTGATCAAATAGCTAATGAAGTAAATCAAATATCATTTCAATTACAGTCAGAAAAAGTTGATGATAAGAATAAACAGGATGGCAAAATTTCGAGTGATGGTAAAACTTTTACTGGTGGCAAAATTTCTAATGAAGAAAATGACAAAATTTTTTTAGAAGAGCTAAAAACTTTAAGCGAAAATTTAAGCAAAACTTTATTAAACAAAACTTTATTAAACAAAACTTAAAACGAGAAAACTTTAAACGAAAAGATGTCAGACAACAAAGCAATAAAAAAATAATTTGTTCAGTAAAATGTTTTTGCTGTATTCCAATGTTACCACAAAATTCAAATATTATATTTTAAAAATGGATAAAATTAGAGCAGATAATTTTAAAAGAATAAAACAATTAGAAGAGTTAATAAAACAAAGAAATATTATGAAAGAAAATCATCTTCAACATAGAATGATAAAAGCTGGTATTCAATGTGATATGTTTGAAAAAATGCAGCAAACCAAGCAAGTAAAAACTGATTTTGAAAAAACTATGAAACCATTTAAAACTCTTGAAAAAGAACTTACAAATAATGATAAACAAATTGATATAACAGATCCAGAGCACAAAACTATATTAGATGACTATGGATTACTAGAATCAAACATTAATAAGAAATTACTAAATCTATGCAATTTGAACATTCTATTTCATTTATAGATGGAAAAACAATACCTAGATTTTATCTCGGACAAAAAGAAATATTTCCACAACCTTTTCGAGGTTTAATTTTTTCACCAGATAAATCTCCTTTTAATTTAGATAGAAATTTTGTTGATCTTTTAAGAGGAGCAGATTTAAATAATTATGCTGTGGAAGATCTCATAAAATATAAAGCTATGTTAGATAGAGCTGGTGCAGTAAAATCTCTTAGACGTTATAAACAATTAGAAAATTTATTATCAACGGGAGTTAAAGTAGGAAAAGGTTTTAAAACAGAAACAACTGTATTTTTACCAGATGATCCACAAGAATTACTAAATAGATTAAATATTTTAATATCGGCAATAAAAGAAGGACATAATTCTAGTTTCAATGAAATTCATGCTATATTGAAAAGACTGCTGGAAAAGAAGATTCTAAATGAAGAGGATTATAAAAGTATAACGAACCGAATGTTCTAGGGCTTCACCCGTAGCTGAAATATGTTGTTGTTTTTAATTTTTTTATAAAAAATGTTTATTTAAAATTTTAACTAAAAAATGTGTTCAGCAGATTTAGACGAAAATTAATAATCATTTAGAAAATTTGACAGAGATTTTGGGTTCATCAAAATTTAGTACGACGTTAAAAATTATAACAACTACTTCATCACACACTTGTAATTTAGAACCCATTCTACATTTGGAACAAAATAAAAATTATCAAATTGCATTGACTAGTTTCTCTACATTTAACACTATTCAAAATGTTATCAAAGATGTGAATGATCAATTTAGATATTCTACTGATAAAGGCAAAGCGTTGAAAATATTAACTTTTCTTCCTGTTTCTTACGAAGTTGAATCAATTTCAAATGAAATTAAGAGAAATTTAGGTATACCATTTAAAGATAAGAAACAATTACATTTTGCTGTTGAACCGGCAGTTAATAAATTTTCTCTTACTTTAGACGAAAATCATCAAGTTGATTTTAATCATGATAGATCATTGTCAAAGCTATTAGGATTTAATAAACAAACCTATAGTCAAGGTTATCATTTAGGTGAGAAGATTCCAAAAATAACTGAAATAAATTCAATTGTTGTACATTGTGACATTATTGAAGGAGGATATATAAATGGTAAATTGTCAAATTTAATATTCAGTTTTCCAGCTTTTACTGTACCCATTGGTTATAGATTAAATGTAATTCCACAAACATTAATATATTTTCCTATTACAAGAAAAACTATTAACAACATTGGCATTAGAATCACTGATGAGAAAGGACAAGAAATAAATTTTGGAGGTGAAGAGATTATGATAGATCTTTTGGTTCGGGAGGTATAAACTCCCACGCGAAGCTAGAGAAGTTTAATTTTCTTCTTCTTCTTTAAAAATAAAAATAAAATAAAAATAAATTTTTTTATTAAAAAATGAGTGAAGTACCCCATTAAATAAAAAGAAACTTAAATTTAATCATCATCCAAATTTATCTAATAAAGTTTTGTCAGTTATTTGCGGAAGATCAGGTTGTGGAAAAACGTATCTATTATTTAAAATTTTAACGACTCCAAATTTTTTGGATTATAACAATCTTATAATTTATACAACAACGGCAGAACAACCCGTCTATCAATTTTTAAAATATGGATTTGAAAATAATCTTAAAAAAAACAGCAATTGCTTCATTATTCAAAGAATATGAAAAATCTGAAGATGAAGAAGAAATAAGTTCGTGGTGTGAAGAAGCAGCAAAAAATAGTCAGTTAGTAGAATCCAATAAAAATAAGCATATAAAGATACAATTAATAGATGATAGTCGTAATATGCAAGATCCTAGTAAACTAGATAAAAAAATGAAACATTGTGTAATTTTTGATGATTGTGTTAATGATAGAAATCAGTCAGTTCATAGAAATTATTTCACAAGAGGTAGACATAATAACTGTAGTGTTTTTTACTTAACACAAAGTATGTATTCATTAGACGGAAGTGTTATTAGAAAGAATGCAAATATATTTATACTATTTGAAATAAATGCAAGAAACTTAAGTGATTTGTTAAGAGATTTATGTGTAAGAAATAAAGATGAATTTAAACAATCGTGTAACAATGCTTGGTCAAAAGATTATGGCTTCATTACAATTAATATTGATAAAAAAATTCATGATAGAGTTATCGAACAATTGTTCTCTGACTAGGCTTCGCCTCGAGGGGCTTCGCCCCGACTGAAAGTCGATAGAACATTTGTTTACCGAGTGATAAAAAAATATACAAATATAGTGTTATAATATTTTATTATTTTTTATTTTATGTATATATCAAATTTGTCTATCTTAGAAATTAGAAAATTAAAAAGGTGAACTAGTTATTCCATCAGGTAAAATTTTTCTTTTATCATCAAATGGATCTAATGCTAATTTATGTTCTTCTTTTAAATACATTTTATGTTTCTTTGAATTAAGTCTATAATTACATGCTGTTTTTATTTCATTATTAAATAATACATTTTTATAATCTTGAAATGTTATTTGATTAGCCACTGATGCCTTTGAAATTCCTTTTAATGTTTTATGTGTTTTAATATTATTAGTTGTGTTATAACAATAACATTTAGATTTTAAAAATATAGCTTCTGTTATGAAATCTTCATTTCCTTCTAATTCATCTTTTACTTTACATAAATCAGAAGGATGAATGATATCTTTTATTTTATTAATTTCTTCATCAAGTGTAGAATTATACGGTATTATTAATTCTAAGAAAAGAGAATCGGTATCTGTAAAGTGTAATTTATAGTTTTTGCCATAAGCAGGTGCTAAATAATCATATATAAATCTATACATAAATAGTTTAGCTAATTCTAATATAGTGAATCCTATAAAATTAAACTTATCATGTTTTACGCTGATTCGACGTAAATGCACAGCACATAGTTCATCACTAAATCTAGTAGTTCTTTTATATGTAGGTTTCCTTGTTAAATTTTGAAACCTATCTTTATCATAAACTATTTCAATATTTTGTCTATTACGCACATTTTCTAAAGTCTTACCATAAAATGCATTATTCATTAATTTGAAGAACACGTTTCCAAAATCATCTTTTTTCTTTTAGCTATTTTACGTTTTTCAATATTGAACTCTATCTAATCTTTTAACCACCTAGATTTTCTATACACTAGTTTCCGGTGAATTTTTGTGAGAATCATTCCATGTTCTAAATACCAATCTAGCATTCTTCCTTCAACAACATACTTTCCTTTATTGCTTTGTGTTACCATAAGTTTTTTTGTTGGTCTGTATTTCTTAGGAATTAAAGATTTTTGATAATCTGAAAAATCTTCTATATTGGGAATTTTGTTTTCGGGACAGAAAGGAAAATATTTTGTTTTATCTTTTATTTCATCAGGATATACTAAATCAACTTCATACATATAACCATGATTATAATTTCCATCATATGTTTTTTGATAATCAAGAATATTACACCATGACATTTGACCTGTTGGTAATTCTTGTATCATGCAAGAAGAATACAAGCTATTAAAATCATAATATAACAAATAGTTTTCTCTCATGAATTCATCAATTGCATTTTCACGTTCTACTCCTTCTCGTTTCGTTCGAAAAATTTCTAATATTTTTTCTTTTTCTTCTGGAGATAAAGGTTTCATTATTCCATAATCATCAGGATTTACTTTTTTATTGTAACACTGTACATAACGATTACCTAAAACTGATGAAACTCCACCTCTAATTCCAGATTCAAAAAATAATAATTTATCATATGTATTTTCTTTATAATGTTTAAGTTTAACACCAGTATGTTTCAATCCTGCTAACCATGTTAAACCTGGTGTAGAATAACAATAACATGGATCTATTCCGTAATATTCTATGCACATGTCACGAAAGTTTTCAAAAAGATCAGTAAGGATTAATACATCTATCTGAAGATATTTCATTGTATAATCATACATTGTTTTACAATTTAACTCTCTCCAATTCTTTTCAGCTTCTGCATAGTCTTCTTCAGATATTTGTGATGGTTTTAATGTTGATTTAAATTTATTTATTGGAGGAAGTTGTTTTTCTTCCATAACTTTATTCACAGAATTAAAATCAGTCTTCGACTGTGAACCACAGGTTTTATCTCCAGTTATGTACTCATACGGAAATATGCCTTTTAAAGGTTTTTAATTATATTTATTTAATATTTTACATTGTTCAGATTTCAAAGTTTTTCCCATAACATCTAATGAATAAGGAGTAAAAAATCTAAATGCATCTAAAATTCTAATACAACCTAATTGCATTGAAAAATATTCTTCTTCTGTTTTACATAGTACATTTATTTGTTGTTGTTGTAATTTTTCAGATGAAAATAAATCTTTCATTATTAAATGGAAATCATATTTAGAACCATTATAGAAATATAGAGGAACAAAGTTATATTTAAATTTATTAGCATTAAGATTACAAGAATTATGTGCTGCACCTCTATATAATCCATTTAGATGATCATGATCTTTTACTTTGACGGCAGAGCCGTCGCTTCGCTTGTCAAGATATCTACCTTTGCCATTTTTATAATTTTTTGTAAATTCTTTTCCACAGTAATAACAATTTGTTTCATTAATAAAATTTAATTTTTCTTTTTCTGTTAATGGCATCATTGGTATATTTGTTTCAGGCAATTGTGAAAAACGTCCTTGTAATTCTTCTACTTTCTTTGTAAACATTTCTGAACTATCTTCACCATAGTATTGAAAATATTCTGATTTAAATAATTCAGGATAATTTGAATGAATGTACATTCCCCAACATAATGGTTTTTGTTCAAATAAATATTTTTCTTTACTTTGTTCAGCTGCACTTTTTTCAGAATTGTCATTTTCAGAATCGGGCGAAGCCCTGGAACTTTCCGTTCGATTTTGTGTCATATTATTATTATATGCTTCAAAATCACAATAAATGGTAAAGGGTACTTTATTTTTGAAATACCATTTATTGTATTCTAAATAATCATCTTTAGGAAAAGTATTTTCAACTGCTTCACTTTGTTGACAATTCTCCAAATGTCTATTCATTTCTTCTTTAGTTCTAAAACTTGTCATACATTGAAGACAAGGAAAATTTGTATTATCTGAAGTTTTTGTAAATATAGAAACATCTTTACACAATATAAAATGACCCTGATAATATAATATATTCGCTTGTGCTGGTTGTTTTGTCTGTTCTAGTTTTTCAAATTTATCTTGATATATTTCATGTGTTTCATCAATTTCTTTTGTAAGATTAAATGTATTTCGATGATAATTTTGATTGAATATTTTCAGCTGTTGTTCATATTCATTATTATATTGCTCTTTATATTGTTGTTGACATTTTTTTAAACATTCATTTAATTCTTTATTAGCTTCATTATTTAATTCTTTATTGTTTTTATTTAATTCTTGAATCGTTTCTATCTTATTTTGATATTTATGGTGATATTCCTGTAGTAACATTTTTGTTTGTTGTTGATAATCTGTTTTACATTTTTGTAAAATTTCATTTAAAGTTTGTAATTTTTGTTGATATTCTAAAGATAAAGATGAATATTTGTAATTATAATCATCATTACGTCCTTTATAATTATTATGATTAATCATTATTGGTGATAGTGTTTTAACAATTTGAAAATTTTCAGTACATATTATATTTCCTTGGTAAAAAATATTATTATGCATGTAATTTCCTCTATCATTATATACTATTTCTGATTGACATAAATTTTTATTATTCAAATAAAATTTTTTTGAATCTGAGTAAAGTGGAGTAATTTTACCAATAGAAACATAATTCACATTTAATTCAAAAACATTTTATTCTATTAAATTTTTATTCTTTTTATGAAACTTTTTTAACCTATTATAATCATATGGAAATTCATCTAAACCATCCGAAAGATCAAATTCATTTATGTATTCTTCTTTATTATAATGACTTAGTCTTTCTTTATGATATTCTGCAGGATGTAAATGTGCTATAATACTCCACAGAAAACAATAATCATCTTCATTTTTTATGTTAATTATTTGTGGTGAACTGAAAGGTAAAGGAACATAACTACCACCAGTATTATTTTTATATCTATCAATTACTATTTTCTTAGATAGTATTTTAGCAAATCTCCAACCAGATTCACGTAACTGGGCTTCAATTATACAATTTTCTAATTTAAGCATCATCGATTCAAATATGGGTTGTATATCATTTACATTATGAATTTCTTGTGAATTTGTAAAATGTCCTTGTATTATTTCTTCAGGAATTCCATCAGGTCCATTTTTTGTATAAAGTACTTCTACATTCATATAACATTTGAAAGATTTCTTAAATATTTTGAAAAAGTTTTTTAATACATTATAAAAAGTTTCATCGGTTTCATTATGTTCAACGGACTGATTAAATAAATATTTTATACTTGTTACGGCTTCATCAAATTCATCTATTTCGTTAAATTCATCAGTATCGCTAAATAGATATCTTCCATCTGGTACGGGCGAAGCCCTAGAACCTTCGGTTTGTATGGTCTCATCTTCACTATTAAAAACTTTTTTATATTCCGAATGTGAATAATCATCAAACATTTTTGTAACTTTTATATCAGTAGGCAATGTTTCTAGATAGTGTTTATAACTATTTAATTTTAATATATTTCCTTCATCAACTCGTTCTACATTTTGTAAATGCAATTACTATTTAAATGAGATTGATAACTTCTTTTTGTTTGCAACTTTTTTTGACATAAGTTACAATAAAACTTGGTATTTTCCATTTTTTTATTTTTTAAAGAAAAAAATTGTGTTTTAATTTTAGATATAAACATTCTAATATCAAGGTCTTGATAGTTTTTTTTATATTATTATATATTTCACGTTCCTAAGTTATTTTGTTTTCTTTATCACATTAAGTTTTATCATATGACGTTTTATCATATTAAGTTTTATCATATAACGTTTTATCAAAAGATAATTTAAAGTTATTTTCACTAACTATTGATTCTTCATCATCATCATCAATTGATTCTTCATCATCATCATAAAATCAACATCATAAATTACACTTTTTGGGATTGGATACCATTCTCTTATTGGTATATCTAACTCTAAATTACATTTTTTATCTGATAATAATATAATAGAGAAAAATATTGGTCTTTGATCTCTTTTGGAAAATTTAATAACACCACCATAATCTGAATCACTTTTAGTTTTTATTAAAGATGATAAAATTTTAAATTGATTAGATGCAAATCCTAATTTAAATTTTGTAGACCCGACACATAGTTGTCTAACAGTATCTTCAACTATACCATCATTATTATTTTCAATTGTAAGAAAATGAAATTTAGATAAATTTTGATTATATGTAGTATTAATATCATGTACATCAGTATGAGATATAAATTTTTCTTCACTTAAATTTTTATAATTAGGCCTACTAATATTTTTATAATCTTTTTTACCATTTACACCTTTTTTTCAGATGTTTCAGAATCATCGTCTATGTAATCATCATTATTATTATAAGATTCTTTAAGATCGGGCAAAGCCCTAGAACTTTCGGCTCGTTTATTATTATAAGATTCTTTAAAATTTTTATGATTATGATTATGGTCATTGTTAATAGTATAAGGTGTAGTCCACGTATAAGGTGTTGTCCACATATAAATTTTTTGTTGTTGAGCTAAACCATTTATATAAGATTTTAATAAATTAATATTTAAATTTGAATATAATCCTATATAAGTATCATCAACATATCTTTGGGGCATTTCTAATGTTTCTTGTTTATAAATTGTATCTCTGTAATAAACTTGACATAATAATTCTTCAATATGCTTTTTACTTTCTATATGAATATTATATTGGTTTTGTTCATCAACAAATAATCTTATTTTTTCTTTCGAAAATGATTTTAATTTTTTAACTAATTCTTTAATATTGATATATTTGATAATTTTATTTTCTATCCACTCAGTATTACTAATCGGCAAAACTGCTCTAATGAATCCGTAAACATTATTATGACCAATGATTACCATATTTTCTTTATTCAATTCTACATACGCAACATCATTATATTTACTTACAATCTCCATAAATTTTATAAATGGATCTCCTGGAAAAATACAATAATTAGTTTCAATAGAAGGTAAACCTTTAGTCTGTTCTCTAAATATTTCTGCTTGTAATTCGAATAAAATATTTACATCTATACATGGATTTCTATTATTATTATCAAAACATATATTTTCAAATCCCGTTGATCCCGTCGAATAAGAAGAACAGGATGATGCGGACGAATATAATTTTTTTAAATTTGGATTTTCCATTTTTTTATTTTTATTAGAAAAAATTTTATTTTTTTATTTTTATTAGAAGAAATTTTATTTTTTTATTGTTAAAAAATGATGTTACCAAATGTTGGTGGAGGTGCATATATCCCGAATAATCGTGAATCAGAAATAGAAATAGAAAATTATATCATGAAAACTGGAGACGTTTTATCTGGTCCATTGCATCTTTCTATTCTTCCGCAACAAAATACAGAATACAAAAATACAAAATACAAATAAACAATATGTTGATACACAAATCAATGACTTAAAAGAAAAATATATAAACGATGTTTTGGTTCCACTGATGAATGAATTGAAGTTGCTAAAACTTAATGACAAATCATTAAACGAAAAATTATTAAAACTTGACAAAAAGGATAGAGAGCTAGAAGCAGATATAGCAAAACTTTTTAAAAAGATTTCTGAACAATCAAAAATTTTAATATTACTTTCTATAAATTTAAAATCTGCAGTCATTAAAAATAAACATCAGATAAAAATGTTAAAAGAACAATCAGAAGATGAAATAGAAAAATTTCCTGAAAGAATTAAAAAAAATTTAAAGCAGTTACAAACTACATTCCAAAAAAGTGTTGATGAATTAAGTTCTAAAATTACTCAACAAATGAAAAAGATGAATAGAATAATAAATGAAGTAAACTCGCTTAATGAAAAAGTTGATAAAATGAAAACTCTTAAAATCAATTTAGAAAATGAATTAAAGAAAAATTTACAAGAAAACTCTAAAGAAAATAAAGAACAGTTAGATTCTGTTAAAAGACAATTAGATCTTCTTAAAATTAAGTTAAATGCTCTTAAACGGCGTTGAAGATTAATCAGCAGAAAATGCAAGTTCATAGAAAAGAAATTAAAGTACATCACACGCTGCTTGACGCAATAGATAAAGTGCAACAGTCAATTAATAAAGTTTTCTCGAAATTGTTGTCCATTCACAAACGTAAATCTCGATCGGAGCGAAGCCCCTCTGGCTTCAGCCGATCGGACCAAATCATCATACCTTATCATTACCTTATCATAAACGTAAATCTTAGTGCAAATATTAACGTGAATATTTTTTCCCAAAAGTCAAATTTAATCCTAAAAAATGCCTATAATTTATAAACACAATCTTAAACATTTTGCTTCAAATCAAAAAATTGCTCATGAACCATCTATGAAATCTGTTTACCATTATGACAGTGTAGAAACAATCGGAACACAAAAGTTCCTAGGCACCGCAGGTGCCGTTCAAAAAGAAGGAGCTGGCATCTTCTCTGGTATTGGAAGTATCGTTAACTTAATTAAAAATAATAAAGATTTGATTACATCTGCTGCTAAAGGAGCAGCTGCTATAGGTAGTACAGCTAGTGCAATATCAAATGCTGTTAAATCTCAAAACGAATTGAAACAACTAGAAGCTATTCGTAAACTTAGGAATGATTCTGAAGAACTAAAAAATTTAAAAATTTTTTTAGAGGAAACAAAAAACAAAATTGCTAACATAGCTGTGGGGGAAACCTTGAGGAGCGGAGCTCCGTCTGATAGTAAACATAAGAAGAAATCAGGCGTAGCCATAAAACGTTCAATTGAAGAAATAAGAGGTAATGGTGTTAACAGCAACCTTCGGTCTAACCAGCAAAGTTGTAGCGGAGCTGGTCTAGCAAAATTCTAAAATTATATTTTAGTAAAATGTTTTTAGTAAATTATTTTTAGTAAAATTCTAAAATTATATTTTAGTAAAAATTTTTTCTGTCTGTGAGAAAAACAAAAAGTCAAATTATTTTTTATAAAAATGTCTTCGCTTATCGAAAATAAATTTAGATTAGACGATCCTCCGTTCGTCAGTTACAATCAAAAAAAGAATGACTATATAAGAATTGCTATGAATCCCGGATCTTCCAGTAGAGTAAATACTGGAGGTGATTTAATTTTTGAAGTTGATAATCAGCAGAGTTATATATATTTACCTGATTCGTTTTTACATTGTGAATATTCTTTATATAGTGATGCTAATTTTACAACACCATTACCAGATACCGATAATATTGCATTAGAGAATAATTTCTTTCCAAGATTATTTACACAAATGCGTTTAGATGTTGCAACTCAAAATATAGAAACAATAAGTGATTCTCCAGGTGTAATTGATACAATGCTTAGATTTGTAACAATTGGTGAAAATAATAAAAAGTATGAAATCGAAGGTTGGTTTCCTGATACTAATGATGGTATAATTATAGATGATTTAACTCACGCTGGAACAGATGCAGCAGGAATTGCGAAAGATGTAGAAAATATTGCAAATCATTTAAATAAAACAAACAATTGTGCATATAAAGAAAGACGTGAATTTAACAAGAAAAGTAAACAGACAGTTAATTGGTCATTGTCTCCATTATTCGGATATTTAGATTATGACAAAATATCATATCAATTAAAATTTAAATTAATAATTCATCGTACAGGAAATAATGAATTAATCTTTTTTGGTAAGACTGGAAAAAAAGCATATTTAAAAATTGATAGACTTGAATGGTGGATTAAGCATATTACTCCTAGTTTAGAGATTGAAACAGCTATTGCAAAAAGATTAAATACTAACAAACCAATTCCAGTAAATTTTCTAAAGCGAACTGCTAGTTCAGTAACTTTTTCCGAACAAAGATTTAACTGGCATTTTACTAGAACTTCAAATACTCCAAGATATTTATTACTAACATTTCAAAGAAATAATTCTCCAAGTTTTGATAAGAACAACAATCTTTTTCATATTAATACAATTCGAAGTTTACAAGTTTCATTAAATCAAACCCGATATCCAATTGATCCATTAAGATTCGATGATACCAATAATCAATTTATGGAAGGATATGATTCTTATCGAAATCTTTGTATAGAATTTGGAGTTGAACCACAATTAACTCCTGGAGATTGGAGACATTTATATCCTGTTTTCTGTTTCGATTTAAGTGCACAATCTGAAGATATTATCAAGACTGGTTGTGATGTAACAATTAATATTGAAAAGAAAGATTCCACAACTTCATTGATGGCTTATGGTTTATTGCTAGAAGATGTAAAATATTCTATTGAAATTCTTAATGGAAAGATGGCTAGGATAGGCTAAAGCCCAAGACTTCGTCGATTAATTAATTTTTTTTCATAACTTAAAATTTTGATAACTAGAATAGATTAAAAATTTTTGATAACTTAAAATTTTTTCATAACTAGAATAGATTAAAAATTCTTAACTTAAAAAATTTTTCATGACTACAATAGATTAAAAATTTTCGTAACTTAAAATTTTTTTATTAAAAATGTCGCAAGCGAAAAGTAATAATAATAAAACTGTTGAATTAAAATTACGTAATATTGTTGACAAAAATAGCCCTAAAACTATTACGATTAATAAAAAAAAGTATTACATAAGTAAACCAATGATAGAGAATATTCAATTACAAGAAGAAAAGAATGGCGGGATTCTCCCATTAATTCCACTAATAATAGGTGGCATAGCAGCAGCAGGAAGTGTTGCAGGTGGGACAGCTGGTATTGTCCAAGCAGTAAATAAAAATAAATCAGAGAAGGCAGCATTAGAAGAACAAAAACGTCATAATAGAGAGTTAGAGAAAGTTGCTAGGGGTGACGGAATAGTAGATAATTTTATTAGTAAATTAAAATTAGTTGATGAAGGAAAACGAGTTCTTAAAAATATTCTCCACAATGTTGATGATTTAATTGAAATTAAAGAAACTAAAGATGGTTCTGGAATATATCTAAGTCCTAGTATGATAAGGTAAAACATTTATTTTATCTTTTAAAATGAATTCTACAAATTCCGAAAATTTAATTAAATTAAAAATTGCTAATTTAGATTTATTAAATTATCTATTGAACAAAAATAAAAACTCAAATTGTAAAATTTATGAAGGTAACGACGACAAACAAAGTTTGGCTACTACCTACGGTGGTGACATACAAAAAACATTTGAAAACTTTACTGGTTTTATTTGGAGTAAATATTCGAAAGAAAAACATCTTCCTGGTCATTCATATACCGGTCCAGGAACTCGATTAGATATAAGACTAGATGAGAATGATAATCCGAAACCAGGTGAAGAACCAACAAATAGAGTAGATGCCGCCGCTTATAGACATGATTTAGCTTATCGAAATCATGATCTAAATTCTCGACATGCAGCTGATAAGAAGATGATTCAAGAATTAGATAGTATTCAAAATCCTACATTTAGAGAAAAAATTGAAAGAATGTTTGTTAAGAAAGCTTTACAAGCTAAAATATTATTCGGCCAGGGTTTAAATGAAACGACAGCAAAGCTGTCTGAGAGCAACGCTCGAACCTATGCCTCTGAAATTCATAGGGAATACAGAAGGCCTAAATATTTATTGAAAGTAAAAGTATTTAATAAAGATGATATTTGGAGTGCTGATCTTATTCATATGCCGAAAGAAAGGGACTACAAATACGCATTGACCGTTATAGATTTATATACACGATACGCTTGGGTAAAGCCTTTAAAAAATAAAAGTGGTCTATCAGTTAAATATGCGTTTGAAGAAATCTTTAAAGAAAGTAATAGAAAGCCAAGGAAATTGTTTGTTGATAAAGGGTCGGAATTTTATAACCGAAACGTTTAGCCACTATTTGAAACTGTTTATTCAACTGAAAACGCTGGAAAAGCTGTAGTGATAGAAAGATTCAATCGGACGTTAAAAAATAAATTATTCAAGAAATTTACTGAGCAAAGAAATCAGAAATGGTTGAAGATATTACCAGGAGTTGTAGAAGAGTACAATAATAAAGTTCATTCTGGTATTGAAGAAACTCCAAAGAATGCTTCTGACGACCCTGATTTAATCCGAAAGAAAATATTCGAGAATAATTATTCGAACGAAAATAATAATTTGAATGAGAGTAATCCGAATTTACAGAAACGTAAGCCGAAATTTAAAATTGGAGATAGAGTTAGAATATTTAAATACGAGTATAAGAATAAATTTGAAAAAGGCTTCGTTGGCTATTGGACTAAAGAAATATTTGAAGTTTGTAAAATAAATCAAACTTATCCGATTACTTACGAAATCAAAGATTTAGATGATGAAGATATCAGAGGCCGATTTTATCAAAATGAATTACAACGAACTGATTTTTAATTATCATTATCATTATTATTGGAACTAACGTTTCGGGACTGAAATTCCCTTATTCAATTCTAACATAATATCTAGAAATGGCACCCCTTTTTGTAATTTAAATAAGACATAAAGACATAATTGACCACAATAAGTACTTCCCGGTTTTTGAATTTGAAATGTATTATAAGCTCCATTGCCAAGTAATTTTTTGACTTCATTTGTAGGTGGAAGTCCATAAGAGTCGAACCAATAGTTCTCAGCCTCCGGGCGGTCGAAATAGTAATTATCTCGATTTTTATTAAAGATACCTGCAGACCAATGTACTCCTTTTTCATCTGTTGTGTGAAGATTTGTTATGAAATTTACAGTTGGCTTATTTTTTAGGAATTGTAATTCGTCTCTCATTAGAACATGAAAATTCTTTATTCCTAATTGATTTGCAATTTTCTTTAGATCAAAATTTGTAGTTGTTTGCGTTCCATATAATTTTAAAAACTCATTTATAATGTTCATTTTATAATAAAAAATTTCTTAAGGGACCCCTAGAAGTCAGAAGGGACCCCTAGAAGTTAGAAGGGAGGGGGTAGTTGAACTACGCTCATATGATATTGAAGGATACATCCCCGCGGTTTCTTCCACTTTTGTTTATTCCACTTTTAAAGAAATATTATTAGACACATGATATATTTTAAAAACCTGAAAAACGTCTAAACTCATGAATTTGAAATTCTCAACTTTTATGATTTTCAGTGTCCTGGAACGGTCATGATTTTAAGGGGGGCAAAAATTGTAATTCTCAAATTTGAGATTCTTAACTTTTATGATTTTCGGTGTCCTGGAACGATCATGATTTTGGGAGTAAAAATTGTAATTCTCAAATTTTGAGATTTTGAAAAATTTGAAAAATTGGGTATTTTTAAAAACGGGTTTTTCTTCATAACCTGAAAAAGGGTTCAAATTCATGAATTTATGTCGTTTTTAAAAATACCATTTTTTGAAAAAATGGTACTTTTTGATTGGATTAAATTCATGTATTTAGGTCTTAAAAACCTGAAAAAGGGTTCAAATTCATGAATTTATGTCGTTTTTAAAGATACTATTTTTTTGAATTTTATGGTGTCCTGGAACGGTCTTTTGCCCATTACTAAAATTTCGTGGCAATTACATTTATTCATAAATCACAGTGCAGCTTCAGGGGGAGCAATCAATCAAGAAATTCTTGGGTTGCTCGATGATTTTCAAATTTATGCATGATTCTTTTGTAATGCCATGATTCTTATTTGTGATTTGAAAAAAGTCAATTTAAAGTGAAACAGTCCAAGAATTTCTTGATCTTTGATCCCCTTGAAATTGGCTGTGACAAAATTGGACAGTTTAGATGAGTAACACAACACTAATAATAAATCTCTGATTGGCTTTTACACAAGCTCAGTTTATCCACAAGAAAATGTGCAGTGCGACAACAATATCTACAACGCATTTCGGAATTCGCTACACGCTGCATGGAGACAACATTGGCTGGACCGCCCGCAAATATTCTCGCAACGGACCTGAAAATTCAAGTCTATTTGCACACTTGTTTTCAGGGAAAACAGAAATCGTTGTGGATTAAAAGTACTTAATTAAAAGAAGAAGCGAAAGCTGCGAATATATCCTGAATTTAAATCAGCGGCACAGAATCAGCCAGAGTAATCATCTGGGACTTGATCATCAAGATGAAGTTGCAAGCAGACATAAGAGAGCTTTCACAGGGAACTGGATGTAAGCTTACTTTTAAGTCGTACATTTCGGAATGAATCAATAGTTACATTTCAAAAATATGCTCATTATGCAGACAATTATCAGTTTCAAATGATTCCCTTCGCCATATGTCAATATTTAATCTGAAATTCCCTATATTTTTGACAGAAAGCCGTTAACAAAAGTTCACGACAGACAGAAAAAAATCAATAGAAAAAAATGACAATGACGAGGAAACTAACAAACTATGAAATTGCTGCAACTCAATCGTGTAATCACTGAATAATGAATTCCTTGTGAATCAAATAGAATTACTCTTTCCTCCGAATTGAAATTATTTTCATGTTCAACAAAGGCCTAATGAATATGCGAAAATGCTATGTTTATACACAGCTTGCAATAGGCGGAAATCAGAAAAGTGAAGCTCATTATCATTCAAACAAACGATTCCTCGAGAACGTTGCTGGTAATACGCACAACAGTTTTTACTTCATGAAAAGCAGGAAGCTGTCTGAGAAAGGAACATGACTAATATCTCATTTCAACATTTAAGTAAAGAAACATGTCTAATGATACATTTATGCGACGAAGTGGGAACAAATCCGGGGAAAATGTTTGCTTAATTGAATAGACAAAATATACGATAACTCGACAAGAGATGAATTATACTCATTGCGAATACTGCCAATATTCTTTTTATGAATTAACATATTAAGTTACTACCCATCATCAAAGAGCCTCAATGAAACTATACAGCGGACTATTAGTTTTTAAATTACATGCGATGTTTCGGTAGTTTTATAGTAAAATTTTATTTGAATAAAGTAAGCTCTCTTCCGTGCTTTTTGTACCGGTATCTGATTATATATTACATTATTTATGTAATAATATTAATTTTGTTATATTAAACTATATCATATTGTAGATCTATTTATATCTAATTAATTATAAAAGAAATTAACTAGCGATGTAAATAAAAACTAATCTGAAATAAATTTAGCTTATGCTATGTTTCGTAATCTACATGTATAATACTAAGAATTTATGACCTATGTGACCGATGAGCTGCAAGTGTATGCGACATAAATAGGTAATCAAATTATTGCATAAGATATTAACAGACGCCATCTTAAACCAAAAATAGCAATAGGCAAAGTCTTCTGAAGGCCTATTCACAAATGCAACATGAATTCGTTTCCATATTCTAATATAAACCTAATTCGTTGTAGGCCCTCATTTCTAAGGGTTTAATGAAAACGGCTGTATTTGTACCAACTTTTCTCTTCAACTGACATAGTAAATTGAATGGTAGGAGCTTGAGATTGTTATGTCCCCTTTCTGCACAGTTGCCAATAACATAGTTTTTTGCAATGCTTTTTGCAAGATGAAGCCATCCGACTGAGTTTATGGCCAATCTACTTAGCTCCATTTACGCGAATCCTATCCTCAAATGCCGATTGGGGAATGTTGGCCTCATTTCAATGATTTATAAGTCTGCAAATTGAAGAAGCGTGTGGAAACTGTTGGGAGAAGCTAAATTGTTTATATGTTAGTCATTGTTGAGTAAAAACAGCAGTCAAAACTTGTCCCCGTTAATGACTTGTCCAGTTATCTCACATATTCGTAAGGAAATTATTGATTGACAATTGATTAACTAGGCACATGCTAAAAATGGTCTAATCAATGAGGTTTAATTAGTGACGTCTTTCGGGTTCAGTTAACAAGTATATGCTTATCTGCATACGCAGTCTGTGAAGCAATTAAATAATAGGCCTACTTGTTGACCAGTAATCCGACTGCGCGCATCTGACTTAGGTGCGGAACTGACTTATATCGACTGAAATAATCAAACTGCACTAGGTGACATGCCACGCGTGATTCATGCGTAATTACGGAACACCCCAAACATCCGTGGTTAAGGACATTCTATTCTTATACCCGCGTACATACGCGCTGCACTAAGAGTCAGAAATCACTTGATCTGATGCTGTTAAAACATGGGAAATGTTTATGAATACACGCGGGCAAGCGTTTATAGTTTGCGCGTCGTCCACGGTTGTCTGCGCTGCGCTTGAACCACTAAGATGAACCGCTGAGCATGTTCTGTCTTCCCTGGGCATGAAATTGAGGTCCTATCATATTGTTTAGCCTCTGATGCGTGCAGACACATGAGACGCAAAGTCTATATAACAGGACTGCTAACTATACTAACTTATATAATTTATATTGCAGCAATGTCCCGCATAGCCACGGATGTTTGGGGTCATGTGTAATTACGGGTGGTTCACGCGTGAATTACGCGTGATTGAGCGTGGCATCACCTAGTGCGTCTAATTCAGGTGGCGCACACTGAAGAGACGCTGAATCCCGAACTGGATGTCTATCCAGCATGCCGCAGAAATGTTGGATTTCATCCCGTTGGAAGTACCTAGAGAAGGGAAATGTTGACAGCTTGACTGCGGCAATAATGACCATAGAGATTCTGTCCGCTCTCCTCTGATTGTTTAGTGTGTAGATATTTGGTTGATTAATATGCATCCAAAGCTGAATGTCTGTCATGGATCTGCATGTGGAAATGTTCAGGCAACCAAATGTTTTTATCAGATTAACTCATCATAGTAAACCTTCGTGTGATTGCGGAGGCAATTAGTACATTGACAGGGTGAAGTGATGATTGGGAGACCGAATCAAACATTGTGAATAAGTCGATGGTAAGAAGTTGAGGGCATCAGGAATCACAAAGCATTTTTTCTTGCTTGTTCATATCCACATGCAGATTCCAGAAAGGCATTCAGCATGCCTATTTCAAGTTCAAGAGTTTATTAGGATTCTTGGAAATTTTGGAGGCCTTGTCTAGCAATCGAATTAGAAATGGTTATAGAGAAATAGATATACTGTTCTACTGTGTCATTAAAACATCTAAAAGTCCTTTAAAGATTTCGCACTTTCAATACGGTATATAATTGATGCTTCTACTTTCTGAAAAATTTATCAGAATGGCTTCCTCAACCACGCACTCTTGAAAAAATTGCTGCTCGTCGCTCAATTATCGCTCACAGAATTCTTTCGTTCACTCATCCGCTAATCGAAAATTCGAGAAAAGGCCGCTTGCCCGCTGAAAAACATCGCATTTTATGGTGCCATGCTTTTTGAAATTGAAGCACAGCTACACTTGTAAATAATTGTTTAGAATTCGCTGATCACTTATATGTGTGCATCATTGATTTCCATTGCCATTGAAATATATATATTCTATATGCAACAAACGGCCTTATCAAACTGATAATGGCATGATCATGTGTCAAAGCTTATTAAATCATCGATCTAAGTGCACAACTGATAAAGGTGCAATCTTTTCAATTGTTGACCTTAGTGACTTTAACATAATGAGAGGATAAAAATATGTTCAAATGGTGGGGGTGCAAATATATATATCAAGTGCTCATGCGTGATAAGATTAGTAAAATAATATACCGATATTGTGAAGATAACTCCTGATCACGATTAGAGCAGTTCTACGTACAATGTAAATAATGCAAGATGGCGTATTGATAATCATGTGTTGGCATGCAAAATAGCAATAATTGAGCTAGTTCCTTCAGTAGGTGCGAGCAATTATGGCTGCTTAAGTTGTGGCATAAACCTTAATTGCTGAGCTGTTCGCTGTTATCGTTAACGCAGCAATGTTACTTCAATGAGTTCATTTGCAAAACAATGACATGCAATGAGAAAGATTTAATTGACATCAGATGACTTATCTTTTTTGAACTTTATTTTGCATTTAATTAAATTATTTCAATCGCGCAACGTGGCGAGATGCAGTAATTGCATTGCACATTTATATATGCAACAATATATGTTGCAATAAAAGTTCAATCATTGTGGCTTCTCGATAGTGCTTTCATTTATTCAAGAAATGTTTGCTGGACGTTCATTCTACAGAATTAGACGATCAAACCGCTTTCTGGATTTAAAACCCTTCGTGACGGAGATTTCAGTTGATATTTGATAGATGACAGCAGAGAAATCCTGAAATATTTGACAGTTTACTTCCTCAAAGGCCTATTAAGTAGAGCTTTCAATCATTATTATCCTGTTTCTGGTTGGACCCACTTTGCATTTATGCAAAAGAAGTGTCATTAAATGGCAAAAATGAAGTGTACCTAAGTGTACTTAAGTAAAAAAAGGCCTAAGTACATAAAAGTACTTAAGTGTACTTAGTTACAATCAAGCAAATGCCTAAAACATAAAATCAGTGGCACCAGTGCACAGGCATTTTTAATTCGTCCGAGAACTATGAACCAGATAGGAGCAGAGGCCCAGTTAAAATGTTTTACAGTTTGATGTATGATACTACAAAATTCAGTCAATAGCACAAAAACGTGGATGATAACTTTATCACTCTGAAGATAACTTAAGGCATTCTGAAAATAATATGCTTCCATAGCTTTTTCCACATTAGTTTCGTGGAACAGTAAATAAATAATGCAAATCAAAGGTGAAAATGTTAAATCAACAGGCATTATAATGGTTTTACTGTTTATTTTGAAATGTATCATCATACTCATTCAAAGATAGAGTATCATACCCATTTCGTGCGCAGAGATTAGCCGCCAATTTAAGGATTTGAGTTGTTTTGCACATTGTTCTATTGCATACACAATCAATATAGGCTAGAAATTTCTTTTTGTTCCGAAACAACAAATAGCTGTTTATAGAAACATAAAGTATTACAACACATTTTTTAATTTGCATTTTTTGTCCATTACAATTTAAACACAAATAATGCTACCGTGTTTGCAACAATTAAAGAAGTTGCAATTATTTTAGAACAAGCTTTGTAGTTGAAATTGCTATTAAGACGCTTGATATGGGCATTTATTATATAGGCCTACTGGAAAAGCAACACAATAGAAGTTCTGTTGTACTAGTTTCCAGTGGATAAATGCAAGCCACTTTCAAGTACCAAAAAGAAAACGTTGCTTTATATAAGATCGATTTGAATAGAATTACACCTTTTATTTTTTATTTGTCTTGCATTGGAAGGGTCTCATGTCATTTATGCATTGTGCAGCATACTCGCAGAATTTAAAACTTGTTGAAAATATGTGAGATTTAGGCTAAAATTGACAACTAAATGATTCTTACTCATTCGACTTAATTAACTACTCATGCATACCAGAAATAGTTGTTGTCCGGTGAGTATGGAAGAGCTGTCGTGGTGCAAAACTGTATGCAAAACTATGTCCAAAAGCATACTATGCAAAACGTTGGTAGGCTTATAACGCGAATATTGAGTTGGGATATGGGAGGTTGGGAGTATCACAAAATGCCCTCATTGAGGCCGGTGCAACTCCTGCCCTAATTTCGTGCCGACGTCCCTGATTATAAAGCTCGAAGCAGCGCTGACAAATTAGCAAACATTTTTCTTAACACTTCTAATCAAAACGCTATTTGCAATATGGTAGAAGGTGTAGACCAAACTACACCTTTCCCCGCTCAAGACGAACGAATCTGCAGTCAACTGCAACTTGGCATCCGCTACTGTTCTAAACCAATAGAAAAATAGAGGAATCGTCAGCAGACTGCACTGAATCTGCATCCAATTGCAACTCTAATGCGCAAACAGAACGTTGAGATACCCTTATACCTAGCAGACCAAGAGTTAGTGAAAAAATAAACTAATTTCATCAATATTAATTACGTAATCAAACATCGGCAAATTACTTGATCAGCAGACATTACGAATGAAATGTGAGCTCTATCGAATTTGAATCAAATTTTATGAAAAGCAAGCAGTGATCAAATCTATCGAATAGTAAAACATATTGTAAACGTCATACAACTGCAGGATGAATATTTTTGCTAATACAAGATGTCTTCTAGACCTTGACATTTGGTAATGTAAGTCACAGAATGACAATACCAACACCACATTATACCAAGCACATTTCGTTGGAGTTATTTCTGCGATTGCTTCTGTGCCTATTTCGACAAGAATTCGCCTTCTTCTAACAGATTTTGACTCTTGTCCGTCTTCTTCATTCAACCTCTTGAATTTCTTGTGAGGACAGTCGGTTTTTTATTGCCTTTTTTTATTATCTTGGTTTTTTTATTATCTGACACACAACCGCGCGGTTTTGTGTAGTAGTCGCAGTTGCCTGCAGATTCGGTCGTCTTGAGCTGTGAATGGTGAAAGGTGTATTTAAAATTCATCAATTTTCAAATTAGATGTTTGAAGAGATCCCCTAATGTGATAGAATTGACAAATCTTAACATATTCGATTATTCAGCTTCGATGGTTAGATGTTACGTTTCATAATCTTTGTCTGAGACATAGAAAGATTGCAAAGCTTCAATTCTTCAATGATGATGCTCATATCTAAACTGGCAATAATATTAGATTATTGGTTACTGAAATACGTGAACAGCAAGTTTCATGCATCCGATTGGTCGAAATAAGACCAGCAAGGATCTAACCCACTGAGTCCTGATTTGTTTCATTGAATGCATGCATGCAAGGCAGGGATGTGGAGTCGGAGTCCCGGAATCCTATCATTTTTGCTGGAGTCGGAGTCGGAGTCCTATCAAATGATAGGACTCCAGACTCCGGCCTAAAACTAGACCCAAAATATAATACAAACATATTATTTATCCTTGTGCATAGCTGTCACTGTTTTGATTTCAACTTTCTCCGTCAAACAAAAGTACAGAGACATTGATGCATGCAAAGCTTGTAATAGTTGAGGGAATGAACCGTGAAAGTGAAAAAAGGATTGTTGTTTCACTCAGTGATTTAATAGAGAAGACAAGCCTTCCTAGCCTCGATCATACATACGCACCAAAGGTCACATCAGAGACAAAACTGAAACACTAGTTTGTTTGAGAACATTACCTCTTCCTCACGTTAAACGTGTGTGATGGCTCCTCTAAAGCGCATATTAAAATCAAAAGTATACTATTTTTTGGAGAAGAATGGGGATTTTCCGGCCTGGTAGAGACTGGAGAGAAATCGTGAGAAGCACACATCAAGAAGATGGGAGAAGCCGAGTCGTATGCATCCAACTCAAAGCGACATTTGATAACCTTTCATCGAAAATGAATGATAATTGGTACAGCAATGATCACTAAATATAGGTTCAGGTAAGCCTATAATGATCTATGATGTGGGTTACCAGTTATTTAAAAAAAAATACTAGGCTATATATACTTGCCACCCAGAGTCGGAGTCCTATCAATCCCCGGAGTCGGAGTCCTATCAAAATGATAGGACTCCGCATCCCTGATGCAAGGACAGCCCAATGGATCGATGAGGTAGCCTACGTAGGTAGGCTACATACCTGCTCATAATATCACTTACCCTGGTTTGTGATATCAGCACCTGTGTCATGCTGATTTTTAGCGGAAGCATCCCTGTAAACAGTCTTCCGCATTATCAGCGACGGTGCATCACGAGTTTCTCTGAAAGTGATCCGTGGAGCCCACCAAAAGTACTCGGAACTTCAAAATTAGTCTTTGTTTGCCAACATTGGACCCAGGGATTTCCTCTGAAACAAATAATGACTATGACCAATCCCTTATAATATAACTGTAAGTCAATGCGTATAGGGTAGTCTGTAAACTGCAATGTAATGTTCACTTAGAAATCTCAATTTTTATATCACATGCACTGTGCATTCATTTTTAATATGTATACCATAACGCTGAACATGTAAGTTTAGAATATAATTTTATATATACTCAAAGAAGATAGAATACTTAGCTTAAATATTCATTGAAATTAAGATCAACGTGTAATTAGGGATTTGAATGCCCCAGTGATCTTGTCGACTCAAAAAAATATATCTGTATACATTGAAAATTTTTGAGTGAAAAGATTCAGTGTTATGTGTAGATTGCGTTCCTGTGGTTCAAAAAATTGTTTGAGCAGTTTTTAAAAAGATAAATTTTTGCAAATTCATACTACCGACATGAGGCCCCTTTATAAGTAGTATGAAGCATGTTGGATATCAAAAGGAATGATTATTTGCTAACAAGCATCTTAATTATGCGGAAATTATGCTGATGATCAAGGGAATTTACTGAACCGCATTATCATGGCAATCTTCATCAAAAAGTTGAGATCTTATTGTGCTTTCTTGACTAAAATTTAAAGTTTTTGATTTAATTTTCGTGGGGATGACTTTATGATTCACTGAATTTATGTTTTATTTATTAAATCTGAATAGTGATGTGGACCCATTTATATCCTTTACAGTTAGGCTAATTGAAATCATTGTCTTTGTTGTGATCACACTTAAGAAAACACTCTTGAGGTTGATCATGAAAGTATAGCAACCTATCGACTTGTTAATTTCACAAACATTAAATCTCAAAACCTGTCATGACACTGAGAATCTGCAAGATACCATCATTCCCTCGGCATTATAGCATCATGATCACTCAATTCCGTGGCAATTTCTCCAAAACTGTAATAATGTGCACATCTCACAAGTGGTAGCCTATGGTTTCGACTCATGTTCATTTAATGAAATCGAAACTTCATCTACACATTGGGGATTTAATAAATGCTGAGTTGCCATTCTACCTAATATCCTTACTCTATGACTTCTACCTTACAACTGTTCGAATATCGAAATTCTAGATAAGGATAAAAAATGATGTGCTACATGATTTAAGCATGATAAAAGTTAGGAAAAGTAGTGTAATGATGATTTTATAGCATCAGTATTTTAGCCACAGTAATACGTCGAAGGGCTGAGGGGTTGTTCACCCATTTGAGTGTCGTTGTAAATTATGCTTGCAATTATTATTGTAAACTATTAAAGTCAGGGGTGAATAAGACCCGTGCCACGCCATATCAGGAACACGCGATAACACTGTAGTCAAAAGTTCCTAAAGGCAAGCCTATGATCAACCTGATTCACGCTTCAGTTTTTGTGCATCAGCTAGAAATAAGGAATAACGACTGGGCCCTATTTTCTGCATAGTCAGATAATTACAGGGATGCGGAGTCCTATCATTTTGATAGAACTCTGACTCCGGGGTTTGATAGGACTGCGACTCCGGGTGGCAAGTATATCAGCCTTAGTTCTGGTAACCTACATCATAGATCATTAGAGGCTTACCTGAACCTGATTTTAGTGATCATTGCTGTATCAAATCAATCATTTTGTATGAAAGTTGACTAACTTTGCACATTACTTGTTGGTGTTTGCTTCACACGGTTTTTCTACAGTCTCTTCCCAGGCGGGAAAATCCCCCATCCTTCTCCAAAAAAATGAGTACACCTTCGATTTAAATACGCTTTGGAGGAGCCATCACACACGATTGACGTCAGGGTAAGAGGCAATGTTCTAAAGCAAACTAATATTTTACTTTTGTCTCTGATGTGACCTTTGGTGCGTATGTGTGATCGAGGCTAGGAAGGCTTGTCTTCTCTACTAAATCACTGAGTGAAACAACAATCCTTATTTCACTATCACGGTTCATTCCCTCAACTATTTCAAGCTTTGCATGCATCAATGTCTCTGTACTTTTGTTTGACGGAGAAAGTTGACATCAAAACAGTGACAGCTATGCACAAGGATAAATAATATGTTTGTATTATATTTTGGGTCTAGTTTTAGGCCGGAGTCTGGAGTCCTATCATTTGATAGGACTCCGACTCCGGCAAAAATGATAGGACTCCGGGACCCCGACTCCGCATGCCTGGATAATAATGCCCACATATGTAATTAGCTCATAAAGTATACACGTATTATGTAGATTAGGAACTCAATATTAATTAAATCCCCAATGTGTATGCAGTTCCGATTTTATTAAATGAACTCGATTTGAGACCCAGTACCAAATATGTTATGAGCAAATTTTTGCATCTTCGAAGGAGTTTTGCATTTTACAGATCCTCCGTGTCATGACAACCTTGGAGAGGTAATGTTTGTTAAATTATCAATTCGATGCTTAATGCTCAGCCGTATTAATAAGAACATTTTCTTGTTGTTAGATTATTGTCATCATTGTTCATCGTTAATGTTCGGGCGCATGGTCATCTCCACTGTGCGTGTCAGATGCATGCCTTGTGAGCGCTGTTATTCACTCATCGTGTAATGAGCAACTAATGTGCTTTCACAACACAATTTGTGATCGAGACAATTGGTTGTTTTCATTTCTTCAGTGTGATAAACTACCTAAATGTACATGTAAAACTAGATTTGTCTATTGATAAGTATTTAATCAACATCGCTGTGCCGTTATTGCCGTCAAGACGACTATGAAAACTTCGTAGTAGCTACTCATTGCAGAAATCTAAACTCAGGCTACAATCCGAATCTTCGAGCAAAAGCAGTCGTGAATTCAGAAATTAAAGGACTTATTACCTAAACATGTTAATGTACTTCCAAATAGTCGTCTTTTTGAGCATTGTTCCATACAAAAAGAAAAACCATCAAAAATTAATAAATTTTCCTCATGCGTTGTAATGATAAATTTCACTTCATCATCGCCACCTTTCAGTAACATCGTACGGTTATGTCAGTCGCTTTGAATACTGATTTGAAAATAATTTTGTAGAAAAAGTTCACAATGTTTGAGTCATGAAAATTGTGTTTTGTCATGCTTCTACAATGTTACAATGCTATTTCAACTGACTAGACAATTACTTCTAGAATGAATATTGTCAATCGTCGACATAGGCATAACCATAAGAATAACCGGTCAGCCGGTTAATGAGTTGACGGTCGGCCAGTCGGTTTTCAGAATTTTTGGCCGGGCCGGCGTTGCTAAAACGGCCTAGCCCGTTCCTACCCGGCAGCATTCACAACCTTGCTTTCCTTTCGGTTGATGTGTGAATTCGTTTTTAACATGTCACCATGTTGCAAATTAGTCATGTGTGTCCAAAATCTTTTGGCAATAAACAGCTGATGACATGCCAGAGCAGAACATCAGAGAAGTCATTTCAGAGTATATGCATAGCTAACACAGAGATAGTCATCGCACTTATGCTGTCTCACTTACCCTCTCCCTAAAGAATGCCGCTTCTGGACTTTGCCAATGAAACTTTTCTCCACGGTCTACAAATCTATTCCCTAAAGAAATCAGACCTTTCCCTGGAATCAGAGTCACCAGAACAAAGCATCAGAAAAGTCATTAAGTTATATTGATATTTTCACACACATTACACATCAATTATTTGGCTGATACCCTGACTTGAATCATCTGCCCATTTGTGACTGTGCCACTTGTTGCACGATTTGTGATCAGGAGCAATGATGAAGGTGCATCGAAGGAATAAACAAGTGAAGGGCTGATAGAAACTGTGTATCCACGGGGATAATGAACGGAGATTGGAAGAAAGACTTCGGTTGCCGCTTTAATACTCATGTCAATTACATATGAAAAGTCAAACTGCGCAGTGCTGACATCAAAACTGACGATAGTGATGTTTCCGGCCACCGCTCGTGGATAACTTCTCGCAAAGGCCTTGACCACTTCCATCCGCGGCGTACCGTTGGCGTCAAAGAACTTACTGTCCCAGTACGTCCAGGATTGGACAAACTTGTCAGCGTTATTCATCACCATTTCACATTCATGAGTGTTGATGTCATTTGGGTGTCCATCAGGCTGACACAACCCGAATTCCGTGAGGAAAGAGCTGCCGCCGATCCGCTTGATATCCCGTGAGATGGCTGGCATGACACTGGGACTGAGGAGATCGTCACAGATAACTTTCTCTGCGATTGTGTAATTCGCCGATGGATTTGAGAGGATCCAGCAATAGTAGTGATAGGAGAGGACACTTTTGGTTCTTTGAGAGTCACCGCCTGGAACATGGGTGAAGCCATTGCCCGCGTTTCCAGTGTTTGAATCGAAGACTCCCCAAGTGACCGGCTCATAGAAGATCAGGGTATCATTGTCAACTGATCTGATTCGATGGACGAGTTTGTCATAGGCTGGTTGGAGATTTTGACGTCCGGCAACGCCTGTAGAAGAGAAAGACAAATAACTCGATGTTAAGCTCATGTGAAAATGAACGATAAAGAAGGCGGACAATCATGCAAGCGAAATGCGGATTTATTCAAATGAATTGGAATAATTTTCTTCAGAAGACTTGCTCTCTTTCGATCATTTATTCGGCAAAATCCCGGGTGATGGCTTCATCCGTCCACAGGCAAGTACAAGTAAAGAGTAGATAAATAATCAAAAGAGAACAAGTCTTCTGAAGAAAATCATTTCAACCCAATTGTTGTGGTTCTATAAGACGGTTAAGAGTGAGAATTATTCAAAGTGAGCTTTCATCTAGGACAAATAATAAGCCTTGTACTGGAAATGCAGTTGAGCTAGTCGAGGACAGATAGTTGAATTAGTCGAAAACAAATAGCAAATACTAAGCCTTGTTTTCTAAATGCGGAGCTCAAGTTGCTGATTGACTTATAACAGATTATTTCGCAAGATCAGCAACTTAGACACCCATATGGAAATCAATGTAATATAAGGTAAATTGTTTCAAACAAGAGAAAGACTTGTGCAGGAAATGTAGTTGACCTAGTCCATGATGATTAGCATTCCAAATCCTGGCCAAATTAGTTAAAGACAAAGAGGACATCTAGCTCATGATGTATGTTGCTTGATTAGAGCAAAGTCTTTCAGTATCATCCTTTACATTTTTATTAATGAATTGATACACAGAAAAGCGGATTCTCATAGCTAATGTAGTCGTTAAATGTCCTCAGCAACTCTCAGCCAATCAGAAGAGATGAAAGATGAATTTTTTTGACATTGTGAAAAGCCATATCATAGAATTAATAAAACGCTATATATGCTAATAATATATTAAGTGGTGCTCGTAATAAAGCCTTATCACACAATTTTACCAAAACTACATATTTATCATGACTAAAGATAATGACACCAAAGCGTAGCAAGCGTGTATCATGATATTGAGTAAAGAAAAGGGCCCCAGGTGGTCACCTTGGTTGAGCCTATCTCTGCGCCGACAAAGCAAGCAAGCATCACGGATATTATTGACGATATTGCTGATTGAACTGTTCTGCTATCACCGTCGTTTTCATGAAGTTGAAAGGCTCTTTATTCTGCACCGAGACTGCACGCTCTTGACCGCATTTCAATACTTGAACATGATGCATGCGGCATAAAATTACTTCACTGTGTCATTCTCTTACTATTTTGAAGAGGCCCGCATAACTTTGGAATTGCTTGACATACATGCGTACGGTGATAAAATGAATAAAACAGTGAGATAATAAACTTCATAGTCAACACAAGGACAGCAGCTGACAATTGTCTATGGTTGTCAAGAAAGCATGCTGCTTCTGTTGTTGTTGTCCTCTAATAACCAGTGCGTGATGTACACCTGTTTCTCTTCAAATCCCTTATCTGTATTAGATATAATTTTGGACAGCCGAATTCAAATATGGATAGGCAATCTTACGTCAATTGGATACAACTACAACCTCATCAATGAATTTCAAAAATTCCAAAATCATGAATATTAATGTAGGATTATTCAAAGTTCCCCTTCTATTTTAGGATGAAGAGCGCAATAAATGCACACACGTTAAAAGGGAATTTATTTTTCATCAGAAAAAGGGTAACTGAGATAGTAAACTTAGAATGAAAAGCATGCGGTTATTAGTATTTCAAACAAGGATTTTGAACTTTATCTTGAGATAGTCAGGCACGCTGCTCTCTTATCATGTGACCAGTGAACGAAAACGCAGATTCGCTGGGACTGCTTCTGTCCGCGGTAAGAATGATATAAAACTTGCACACATCCGACAAGTCTGGCAAAGTCGATGAAATTCCTTCTAGAATCTTACAGCAATTAGATTGAACAAGCATGAAACAAGCAAACAGCATTTACGGCATCTCATAAATGCAAAAATCGATTACAGTTCCGGCCTGGTTCCAGACCTGGAACCGGAACTGAGAATATCTAAAAGCAAGCATTGTTGGAGGCTATAATATCAAAAATAAAGGTACATTTTGCTGATCAAGTCAATACTCATCTACGCAATCCAGCACCACACGTTTACTGCCAAATCCAAATTCAATTCAATAATTGTCAATTAATTGAAAATTGATTGATATGCTTATAATCTGTAATTTTCAATATATATGCATTTGATATATATTTGAAAGAAGCATTTGATATTTTAAGTGACAGCAGAAAGCTCAATTTGAAGTGGAAAAGCGCTGGGCAATGTGACAAAGTTTTTGGCACAAAAGCGAGTAGCTGCAATGGCATCTCAGTAAGACTGTCCACCCAATTCACCCATTTCGATGCACCATTTAATTGTTAATTTGCACATAGAGCAAACGTCCACAACAGGCACAATGCAGGCTAAAGTGCACAACACGAATAGTTCAATATCTAATCTTTCTATTGAACTGAAGATGTGAATGATAGACTTCTGTGTTTACTACAGATTTGACCTAAGTTACCTCATGACTTAATCAGATCACGTTGCGTGAAGTGCAGTCATCAGCGTGCATCGGTGTAGCTCTTTCCTACTATTTCAACGCATTCTCTCAATCATAAGAAGCTTAAAGAAGACATGAAAGTGGAGATTTCTATTCATGTTTAAATGTCAGTTGTCGGGTCACTTTGTGGAGCAGTCTCAATTCAATTAATTAAATTCCTCATTTCAATTTCTTAATAGATTCATGAAAACATGAATATAAGACTAACTCCCTAATGGTATCTTTGGACGGCCTGGACATGGTCAGACTATTCTGGAACGCTTTTGATGCTTCCATTCCGGATTCTTTTCCTGGCGACTTTCCATCTCGTGGTGACCGGACCACGTGAGACAGATGACAGATGATCACAAAGAAAAGGAGAACCCACTCAATATGAACATCGTTGGAGGAGATGTTGTCGAAAAGCATATTTCATAGACATAGTAATGAACATATCGATAGAGCAGGAAAATTCTCATCTACGTCATCAAAAGCACAATTTTTCAACATCAATAATTCAATTACACAATTATAAGTAATTTATAAATGATTGATTGAGCAATTAATTGATGCAGCCTATATAGCCTATATAGTGACAATTATTGATTCTCGTTTTCTATTTTCTATTTCTTTATCACCATCTGTATTAAATCAGGATTCATTTTGATGAGCTGCAAGGATCACAGTCAATACACAAGAGCACGAAAATGTGCTATTTCATTGTGCTAGACTTTTAAACTGACGGATGACGACGTTGATCATGACCATTTTCGGGATATTTATTGAGCAATTAATGGGTATATGTGAATGTCTTTAATATAAGCTAATGAAGCAACTTACATGCTCAAGTGAGGTAAGTAGAGAAATCACTTAGCAGTTCGAAGTGCAACTTACATTTATTCAAAGCACTTGATAATTATAATATAAATTCTCATACGATGATGGAAGTCATCCCAGCAGCCATTTATAATAGAATATAATGCTTACTAATTTAAATTATTAATTAAAGTAGTCCTAATGAGGACTGATGGCGTTCTCCAATCCGCAAGTGTACAAAGGCAATGCTACTGTAACCATTGGATTAATCAGTTCTTAAAAGTGGATAAGTGGATAATGGTAATAGTAGTGGATAAGTGGAAAGTGGATAATGGAGGTAAACAATAGGACTACAATGACACTCTACTACACCGAAAGCAATGAAACTATACACACTATACCCAAGACTACACATGGAAAATACTATTTCTTCACTTGAATTTGTTATCGCCAGTTTCTTCATCCGTCTATAGTACTTCATGTAATTCCACATTTCTTCATTTGAATTACAATACATCGACCACTACTTCAGCTACCGATTAAGGGATATAAAACATAATACTGCAGTCCGTCAGTCATCAGCAGGTACTCGTCTAGTTGTGTTTCAACCCCTAACCTGAACACTCAAACCCAGACGAGCGGGGTCCCACACATAGTGGCTGACAAAATACTGAATAGGTAATGATATGTCTTGAAAGATATGTCACAAAGATAAATCAGACATCATTCAATTGTTGCGTTTCCCACATGTAAACTGATCCTGTCATAAAATTCATCCCATCAATAAATACAGTATGCTTTTTGCGATCCGCACATGTAAACAAATCCTGTATATCACTCTTTGCCTTTTCGATTCCAACAAGTAAACAGATCCTGTTCATCCTCGAATCCCATAAAGATGTAATCGCTGTGTGATAAATATGTAATCCGCCTTTACACAAACTTCGCCTCATACATCAAGACTTAACATTGGGAGCTCTCTCATCTCCCGTAAGCCACGCTAAGCGCTCTGTATTCACTCTTCACCGCCCCCCCCCCATATGATGGCTACAAGTCATTGTTAGTCGTTATTCACCTATGCAGCAAGGCATTAAGGAAAATGTGAGTCGTTTGTTGGTCGCGTGCCTCATTGAAATTCACAGAGTGAAGTGAATTGTCGAGCCGAGAAAAGACCATATTTGTGAAGCGATTCGTAATGCCTTGTGAGAGCCTTTTCTGTGTAACTCATCAAGTCATGCTGAGAATAACCTCTAGATTTCATGATATTTAGTGTCTTGTTAGTTTTGTGTACAGCGTCTTGTAACTTCGAGCATATTCTACAATATCTGACTACCTGCGACGCGAAAACATGAAGGGCCATCTGTAATGGGATTAGGCTCTCCGGAAAAGTCAGTTGCACCACAGAGAAAGAGAAGTCATCTATCTACCTTGTGATATACTGAAGTTCTCAAGCTGTTCTGTGAGATTTGTATTTTCAGATCAAGGTAAACTACCTCTTTATTGTTATCACCATTTCTCTCCGCCAACAAGTCAGGTGGATAAATTCTTTGAATCAACGAATTAAAGTGTTTATAATTAACAACACATATATCGTCTATGTATCTTGACGTAGGTGATAACAAGCGTGCTAAATGATATTTCTTAGTTTTTATCAAATTTTGCATAAAAACATATTCGCAGTGTAAGAGGAATAGGTCAGCTAGGAGTGGACTAGAATTTCCTCCCATTGGAATGCCTTTAATCTGCCTGAAAACTAAATTACCGAATGTGACGTAGGTCTGTGATAATAGGAAATGTATGGCTTCTTTTAACTTCTGTTTATCAAAACAGTGATAACCATTATATTTTTTCATTGAGCAAAAGGACTTATCATATCCAATGCAAATAAATTTTCTATTTGAGGAATTAAACACCAAATCCATAACAGCGAATATGTGATCTTCAATCAATTTTTGATCAAGATTCGTATATAAGGTTGAAAACCCAACTCAGCTAAGAGAATTTGGAGATGAAACTTTTTGCAAATGAAGGCATAATTATTAGATGCTTTATCAACTGGAGTAATTATGACGTAATTCTGCAATTCTTTCAGATTTTTACTCATTTTGACATTAATCTTTTGTCGATTACTGTGTGCGCGAAATCTATTCGAGGATTTCTTGGCAAGATATATGAGATATATTCGATATTTAATCAGTGCCATGATTCTTGATTTCCACGCTGAGAATAAAGTGGCCTCAAGCTTTTATTTCTTACTTATTTTTGTAATATGCTCATCTAATGAATTACTAATTTGAGTTGTTATGGCACTCCAACTAAGGCTTTTGGGGATTCTGTGTTTGGTACCAAAACTGAAGAGTTGACGTAAATCTTCATCATCCACAATATCCAGATCATCCGTTATTACGTGACCATAATGTGGGTAAACAAAAGATTGCCTCTTGCTACATGAGCATGGATTGTTTATGATGTGCATCACATCCTGAAACTTTAGGTTATTCAAAAAACGCCCATAATTGCAAAACTTCAATGCAGTGGGTTTATCTAATTTATAGAATATTTTCGGTGGATAACGTTCTTGAATTGTGCTTGGAATTAACTTGCACACACTGTGATCGCAGAATATAGACATGAGATTGAGTGAGTCTATTGTCTGAGATTCGAACGGGATGATTATGGTTGCTCGTTCTTTTACATTTTTGTTCTCCGAGTCTAAGTTAAGTTTATTTTGAATGTATGCTGTTAGTACAAATGTCATCATGTTTGCCTCATCCCTTGTCTTGCCTAGAATGGCTCTTAGCATAGTTTTAGGGAGAGATTTTAGATGATGATAAAACTTGGACATCCTACGCGTCTCAAAAGAATCTTGTAATTCTTGATAGGTATTGTCAAGTTCCATAATACCTGAGCTTTTTCTACCCGATTTTCTTATTCCATGACTCCTTTTTCGTCTGCTAATCGGATAACTAAAAAATTGATCATTGGATATGGACTGCTGAGATACACATCCACCTCCCAAAACTCTATCATTCAAACCCAAGGGGTATAAGGTATTGAGCATCTTGATATGCATGTCTTCCTTGCGGTTGAGCTCTCTGTTTATCTCATCCGGTGATATGTATATATTGTCATCAACATGATCAATAATTTGCAATTCAACATCAGTTCAAGAATGATGATCTTGCTTAAAGTGATTGCTAAGATATGTGTTTAAGTGACCTTTTAATACTGAATGACGATGACCATTTAATCTACAATGTAGCGGTTGCTTTGTCTGTCCTACATATTGCATTCCAAATCTGCTACATGATATAAGATAAATACCATTTCTACTTTTACAAGTAAAAACACCTGGCTGATCAAAGATAAACCGGTTGCCTGTACTGAAACTTTCGTAGCAATTTTCGGTATTCAAAGATTTACAGCAAAGACATCTATTGCTACCACAAAATCTAATGTTTTTCAAAGTAGAGGGCGCTATCCACTCCTTCGCATTAACGCTGAACACTTCGTATCATATAAACCATGAGAAAATTTGCCAGAGCCTCGAAAAGAGCGAGGAATTTGCCGAGGTATGACTTTCAAATTCTTGCTATCTATTGGCATTTGCGCCTAAGTGACTATGTATGATAATTATTAAGATGTGGGACAAAGTAGGCATTTCGCCAGCTGGCAGAGGTCCAGTAGCAGGGTCGTGAAACCACCTGCATCTGAAGACATACTATCCAAGTAATTCTCATACGATGATGAAAGTCATCCCAGAAAAATAATAGATAGCATGATAAATTCGTTCAAAAGAAGATTGTGCATGCATAATAAAACAGCATACAATTGTTTGCATTTAAGCCTATCTTTATTGCAGTCAATAATTTTATGTAAGAGAAATGATTGAACACTATTTAGCTGTCATGCAAGTAGGTATTTGCTGCAATTCATAGTACACGTAGGCTAATACTAAACATTTTGAGATCGATGAATATTTCCCATAAAGTTGCTAGTTCAGATCATGTTATGCAATTTTAACTTTAATAGCATCACGCCAATGCCGGTTTTTTACTTATGAGCTTGCAAGACGTCCGTAATCCTCGCAAAGAGGGGCGGCGAAATTGCTGAATACAAGTGACTTTCTAAATGAAAACTAGAACAAATCAGATGAATAGATGAAATTCCCCACAGGGCGTGGAAGGTGCTGACATTGTGCTATGGCAGAATATTTCAGTTTTGTTTGTAATACCGACAGAAATCAGATACTTTGCAACAATAAAGGAGTAGAGGGGATATGGACATTGGAAACAATAGTGCGTCGTGGATATGCGTTGCCATGACAGCGATACCTAAACAATGGCGGCTTCCAGTGGCTGACGAGGGGAAGGTGCCGCCAGCTTTTCAGTGAAGGTACTTTGCAAATATTCACGGTTATTGTCATTTCTCTTTATATGCAAAATCATTTTGATGAAATAACTTATAACAATGCCCTCCAATAATGTCTTGCAATAATATGATCTTAGTGACCCTGTTGACCAAAAGATCACAACTCCTGTACTCTACCAAGAAAATCCTCTTCAAAATACATGTAAAAACATTCTTGAATACGACAAAAAAGAAAGACAGGCTACTTGCCTGGTAAAAGGATTCTCAAATTCTGATAGAAGTCTCCAGCGAATGGTTCGTTTATCAACTCATATCCGATGACACTCGTCTCACCCCTGAATTTGGTGGCTACTTTTTGCCAGAAGTCACCCCAGTAGTCCAGGGCATTGCTTGTGTTGTTGTATAAATGCTGAAACGCACCAGCTACTGCCATAGTGAGATAACCAAGTCCCCAGTTTGATTTGATAAGTTCTTTGGTCAGTGGAAATGGATAAGCGTACGGTGCTGGAGGAAACGAGTCAATGACCCATTTAGGAACTCCGTCGTAAGATCCAAATCTGCTTGAAATAACGTCCTGAAAGGTAAATGAAATGAATAGGCTCCAAAAAAAGACGTTCAAAAGCATGATTTTTGGTTACGAAGGTTCTTTGGCTTATAATCAAAATTTGATCAATCATGACAAGCGATATAAGATTTACTTACTACAACTTCTACTTATTGACTCTGCGTTATAACACACAATGCAATCTTTTTTTTAGTAATAATAATAGCGTTTTATTCAATTTAAGCCCCAATATTGGAAATTATGGTCTTAATCGATGAAGTCGCTCTATTTGGAATAATGTTAGTTCTCATTTCTATTTAACCACGCAAAGATATTTGGTTAAATAATGATATCTTTCCGTTTTAACGGGACAATCAGGAGCTACAACATTCAACACTTATCACATTTTGAGGTAACTGCTTGCTTAAATCGTGAAGCATTTCGGGCATTTGCAGAGTAAAATAAGGTTGAGCTAAGGCAACCAATGAGTATCTTTTCTCTCACTTCCACTCCTAGACAAAGGCAGTCACCAGTTTGCTGTGTAGCAGCGGCACCCAACATGCGGCAAGCGACAAGATTTACCCAAAGACAGTCGATTCACCTGCATGGTGCATGCAATCTCTCAACGAAACGTTTGAGAAATACTGGAATAATTCAGAATGTCGGTTAATCTAGACAAATGTCAATTCCCGGAGATGTACCACTTTTTTGGACTAAACTGTATTACTAGAAATCACCTTTGCTGGTGTTAAGATGGATTTCTTATTCACTAATTGTACATTCACCTGCTTCATTCAATATGTTAATTTACCAAGACGAATGATGTTCACACAACTGCTTTAATATATGGCTTCTAAGTGTTCCTTTTGTTCCCTTTCTGCCATGGACCATTTTCGTCCTTGTTTCCAGAAGATGCTTGGTCAAATGGCTTCTGCTTGATTGCCGACTTCCATTTCGGCCCATGGCATCTTTCCGCTTCCTGGTCTCCAACATGTTTGAGATCTTCCGTCTTTCTGCTCCTAATCCACGTCCACATAGGAGCAACTCTCTTGATCCAATCAGCATCATCTTTTCTTACCACGTGGCCAGATCATTTCTTCTTGGTTGAACAAGTTGTACAATTGAAAAGAAGAACAGATTGGTGGTCTGCGTAGCACAGTGGTTAAGCGGCCTAGCGGTCTTTTGGTCCAGAGGTCGAGTCCCCAAAGTGTCATTGGAAGTCGGCAGGAAGGGCATCCGGATTAAAAGTGCTACAACGCTCCAAAAAAGTCTGACTAAAGGGGGGATAGTGACGTTAAAGCTTTATTCATTTTTTTAATTGAAAAGAAGCGAAGCAAAGTGTTCGGATGAAAAATCTCCGACAGATCATAGCGGGAGCTGAAACGTATTGAGATCTGGGGGTGGAGCTGACACGGTCCCTCCTCCACTTTTAAAGCACAGCTCTGAATTACATAAAATTTGTGTGCTAACATTCTAACAAATGCATTTATTTGCTCCAATTCGCTCAGCTTCGTATCATAAATAGCATTTCAAAATTAAAAGTCACGAATTTTTGACAGATTTCGAAATTTATAGAAATGTATCGAATTTTCGGCTTGAATCTGATTGCTGCTTACGATGCCAAACTAAAATACACGTGTATATGAAGCATGGAAGATTTTATTCCAAAAGTAAACATTTCAATCCATCTGTTAAACAGCATTCTACCGTTCTAAGCAACTTGTACAGTGTTGTGCAGCAAAATTGGAGGAGTGCATTTCCTCTAAAGTTGGCTAAACACACTTTCAGTTCTATTTCTTTTTACATTTTCTGACTGTTGTTATGAGACTGAAACGCCTGTTCAATATTAATTTGTATTAATGAATATGCAGTGAAGATATTCGTACTCCTTTTTACGAAATTGATGGGGTGGGTAATTTTGCTGCACAACACTATGTAAACCCAAATAATTTCAAGTGAGAGATTAACCACTAAACGTGTCATGAAAAATTGTCATAAGAGCACAGTAACCTGTAGACTACATTTTGCGAAATCAACTAGCTTTCGTAGTTTATAATTTACACTGCACATTAAAGTCATTCATTTGAATGCACAATACTCAATATGATTTCTATGGTGTAGTAGATTTTTCATGCATTGTCTCAGCTGAAGTGAGATACTGTGCTACTGTTGTAAATCCATGCGCTTCGTTAACAGTTATCACACAAAATGTATACAAAAAGTGGAAAATTCAGACCTTAAGATCACTCTTCAAATAGGTCATAAATTTGACTTAAATATGCTAAAACTAAAAGTCACAAAAGCCAGGTTGGGCGGCATAGTTTGAAGAGGATCACAACAAAAATAAGACAAGGCCGGTATTGAGAGGGTGAAACATACAGCTTTGACATTATAAATGACCCAAAAACTCCTCGTCACATCAGAGACTGATTGGAAATTGCACTACACGAGTTTCAGCAGATCCTTTTCATTATTTGCCGAGATTCAAAGCACTGAATTCATTAACTGATCGGTCATATTTCAAGCGGTGTCTTCTATGGGAGGTTCGTTGTTCAATTTTCCGCGATGTAGGAAAAAATATCTCTCCCTCTCAGTTTAAAGACGATTTTATAATGAATAAAAGGAAAACGTCACAAATCTCTCCCGAAATATATATAATGCCGAATAAACACAAAGGTTTAAGTAAAAATATAATACAAGGTAAAATCGGCAAACGTTTCTTTACTTTTTTTGCTTAGTAAGGCAGTGACCAAGCGTCTGGACGCGAAACGTTTGCCGATTTTACCTGCATTATATTTTTACTTAAACCTTTGTGTTTATTCGGCATTATATATATTTCGGGAGAGATTTGTGACGTTTTCCTTTTATTCATTATGCGCCTCCCGCCTCAAGCCATTACGCAATGTTATAAATTTTCAAAATATAGGTGTCCGACGCGTTTCGTCACGGTGGACAGTATCGAGGGGTAAGTTAATATACAGGCAGTGGGATTAAATATAAAAATGATTGGACAGCGACGACTCGCTAGATCAGTTCATGTTTGCGGTTGATTAGTGGATTGTTCAATGCTGTGAAGCGTTCTTCGGACATTTTAGTTTGCATCGAATTCGTTTGTTTGTTTAGGACAGAAAACTGGAAATTATCGATGTTCATCACTCTATCGGCATGGTCAATCAAACAATGTTCAGACAATGCACTTTTGCGATCTTGACAGTTCAAACTGCGTCTGTGTTCATCATGCGGTAACTTTAGAGGTGGACAAGTTTGGCCGATGTAATTTTTATGACAAATTTTACATTGAAAGTCATAAACAATGTATCTATCACTACATATATTTTTAGGTCTAATATCTTTGCACAATCCAAAATTTCATTTATTGTTGTTTTTAATATTATTTTTGCTATTAACTAAAGCGGTGTTTCTTAAACTTTTTCTTTTCGCGCACCATTTGACAGCCGGAATCTCTGTCGCGTACCACTATACGTAATACTTAAGAAATTAATGACAAAAATTATGATAATGATGGACGTTTAGTTAAGATGATGAAAATTAATGATGTAGAGAAATTATAAAGCTTAGGCCGCACTGCACACTGCATGGTAACTTCATAATCATTGAAAGCTAAGAAGCTGTCATAATAAAATCAAAAGCTGATAACTATAAGTTTCAACCACTGTACGAAGCTACATAATTATTTCTATCATGAACAATTTTCCTGATTATGAAGGATTGATAGTTTATTTATATCTACTTTATATTGATATATTTGAAAATTTTGAAAATCTAAATAATAAGCAAGCGTAGATATCATTTGGTCAATTAAATAAACCATTGATCAAAAATTCTGGAGGTAAAAATAAACTGTACTTCGATTAGTACATATTTAGACAGAGGGGAGATTGTATGGTATTGTATTTGTTTGGCGCCAGTAGCCAGCAAACTGATTTGCTTGTGACGTATTGGAGATACGACGTCAGGCTGAGTGTGTCACTTCACGGATTGCGCTAGTTGCGGTCAGGATATGACTCCGCACAATCAGTCGGAACCGCAGATATTTCACGAGTCACTGTCAGAAACTCATACTTAAACTTTCAATTTTCCAAAACAGCAGAAAGGGATTTGGATAGGAAATTAGTAGCAGTATGTTTACGAAAATTGCCACACACAGCATGTTTTACGCTGACCATCTGAAACGCCTCCGCGTACCACAGTTTGAGAAACACTGAACTAAAGTTTGACCAGGTGGTTTACATGTAGCACGAGCTGGGAGTTCATATTTTACTAACCATTTTATTCATTTTTCTTGACTAACTAGCGCTAATGAAATTAACACAAAAGGTTAATTTGATTTTCATTGTTATTATGGTTGGTTTTGATTTAGGTCTTACAGGGCTAAGTTTGAATCCATTCTCATGCAGCCGTTTTTCCATTACATTGACTGACTCTAAACAAGTATCCGAACACCGATCATGTACATATTTAATATTATCGAGCACAAAACTATTCTTTATGTGATTTGGTAACCAACTGTCTTTATAAGCATCGTAATTTCAGAATGACAAGATTTACTTGACCATTTATATACTGCAACTTTTGATTTACGGAAATACTTATATTAAAATAATTCAAATAATCGTTTCAGGAATTTCAATTGTGGAACTGATGCTATGGTTTACTGAATTGAGTATATGTAATATGTGCTGAAAAAGCTTATTATCTCTTGGGAATGGTCCCAAGATTATACCGTCGATATACCGCTTGTAAACTAAGGGTACATAACTCAAATTTTTATTTAAGATACCAAAAGTTATTGTTTCAATTGCATTCACGTAAATTATCGCAAAAGTTGGAGCAAAATGAGCCCCATAGGACATTCTTTGATCTGTAAATATGTTTTATTATTGCAAGTATTTCATAATTAAAGGATATGAATTTCAAAAATTCAACTAGGTCTTCAACTATGAACCCATACTTATCAATTTTATTCCAATTTGTTTTTTTTCAAAAGTTTCCATTTTTGCGATAGCTTCAGCAATTGGTATACTCTGATATCAGTTTTGAACGTCCAGTGAAATAAACTCTTGGTTTTCATTTACAAATTCGCTAGCATTGTTATTAAGAATTTTGATCAAAGATCTAGAACTATCCAAATGGGCCGGAACAAATTTTACTCATTGTTTGAGGAGGACACTCACAAGCCAGTCAACTTTTTGAGTAGGGGTGCCAATAACTGAAGCGATGGGCCTTAGGGGAAAGAAATGATTAATATTATCCTTATGATCCTTTATATTTAAGGGTTGAGGCTTTTACCTTTAAATTATTTTCTATTTGATCATCCATTTTAGGAGGCAAATGAACTGTATTTTTCTCAAATGGTATCTTCAACTTCCGAACATGATCCGATCGATCATTTCGAGAATGATGAATTCATATCATTTTATATGATAAAGCATCTATAGCAATTTCATTATTTGTGATGAAATTCTGATCGCCAATATGTGGCAAGCGAATGAGGACCTTTAGATAACAAATCTTCGATGCTACTCGGAATACAGCCATTCGTTTAATTGATTAGGTGATTATTTACCTTAGTACCATCATGTTGAGATCGAGCAGTCGCCACTACGGAATCATAAATCATCACGAAATGGAAAGACAAAAAACTGCACTTGTTATGGAAATCGTACGAACTCCTGTCAACAGGGGTAATCTTTCCAAATATTCTTTCAAATCTAATTTTAAGATTTTTAGGCTATATGGAAGCTATCTCATCAAGCAATTAGTAGTTATTCTATTAAACTATTCTATTAATGACAGTGATTTGTCTGAGCAACGACTTTTAAAAGTAGCTGCAATCTATTCGGCTTAGCAATCAATTAATTGCAATTCATCAGGAGGCAATCAATTAATTAAAATTTTACGATGACAACAATTGATTACTTAAGATCGAATGCAATACATTTTTGACAAACCTTTCATCTGAATTTATGGTTTTCTGTTTATATGACATGTATCATGAGCTTCTCCCTTTCCTTAACATTTCTACGGTGTTCAAAAGTCGTCATGTGTCCAACAATTTGCAAGTCTAAACTTTCTATTTATTACGACAATTTGAAAAGAAAGACGCGAGGCTCTAGGAATCGATCCTTTTCAACATTAAGATAACACGACTGGTGAAGTACTACGACCACTAGTATCCAAGCAATTCTCAACAGCACAGCAACATGCAGAAAATAAACTCTCAAGTGAAGTTATCATTAACTAAATTTAACCAAGTTTAACTAAGCGAAAATTTATTAATTGTGAATGAAGATCAAGCACTTGATTAGGCCTGTAAGGAAAATAAAGATTTTGATAAGATTAGGATTAGTAATAGATTAATGGATTTATCTGCAGATATGCATCCTGAATTGGATTTTCTTATCTTTTGACATTTCTGTCGATGTTATGTGCATGTATATGCTTGTGATATCTTGGATAGATCCATGATGATATCTGGCAAGCGACGTTTAGACATCAATGATGCGCTGACAATCGGAAATATTTTTTTTGCTTCTTAGCATGCTTGTCAGTCTTGATGGCATTTGAAAGCGCAAAGAGCAAGCCACCATCGTGAATAATGGAAGTGCATCTTAGCATTGACGAAACTTGCTCTAAACTTGCAGACAGCCAGGTGAGTTCACAATCAACGAAAAGCGCCTAAAGCAACCATGAGCTATTGGGAACTAATGTGATGGTCACGGAACTGAGAGCCTGTCGAGTCTGACCCCGTGAAACACAATATTCCACACGAAATTCAGGCGTAGAATAATTGTCTATTGTGTGGTGAACACGCAGAAAGCAACAATGTCTGAACTCTCAAGTAGTGAGATGTCCATTTAGTATACCCATTGCTGCCTTCTTGCTAGCCGCTCACAGACCCTCAGATAAATCCCCGATAGTTAATGTAGTCAAACATTGGGGAGCTTTTCGTTGGTAGTGAGTGCCTGGCTGTCAGATGGGAAAGGCCTGAAGTTGAAGCTTCCGAATATGTGTTGAAACAGTTATTTTTCAATATTTGAATGTATCGTAGGCTGAAGGGAAAGCAGCGGCACAGACTGCCAATCATCAACTGGCTGTTCATCTCTGGTAGAATCTTCTGGAACTTTATCTGTCACTCATAGGAACGACGGAGTTATGTTTCCTGTTTTCACTGTCCATCTATCATCAAGTCGGTCCAATTCTCAGAAACTTTTAAGCCTGCTACATCCGAAAACTGCATGTGATGTTGCCTGTGTCTCCATTATCGGGTTGAATATGTCGCCTTGTTGTGAATATCAGACGTGTTTGATGATAAATTGATATCAGATGTCAATATCTTAAAGAATATTCGTCCTTTGATCTCGTATTCATCTCTCGATCATTCACCGGATGTGACAGTAGGTGTGTCATCAAAAGTACGCTCCTTGTGATATCTGAAATATTTTGTAACTGCGTACTCAGCTTTTGATAACGATAAGAAAGAGACAGCAAAATTGTCATCTTAACGAAAAAATGATGTTTAGAGTTACAAAGCTAATACTCAGTTTAAGATGTAAAGAGTAAGGAGTATTTTATGATGGTGGTATTATTCTTATGTAAATCTATACATGCATATATGCAAAATTCTTCGACTGCTGTCTAACAATCATCCTCTGGTACGAAAGAATCCCTGAAGATAATTGTCGGATGGCAGTCGAAAAATTTAGGACATGCAAAAAAGAATGATAACGTCATAAAAAACTCCTGACTCTTTCAAACTACAAAACTGAAAATGGCTAGACAGGGTCTCTTTCATACATGAGTTAACACTGCCGAGTGTTTATGGCTGCTAGTCAAATTGTGCGATTTTAAAAAAGCAGAAAAAACTGAATCAAGAAGTGACACAGTTTTACATGAGGTGTTCATTAGTTGATTTTCAACTGAAAAGTTCTACAGATTGCTTGATTTAGTGAATTTCTTTTATAATTAGTGAGATTGCTCTCTTAGTGAAAACCGATCGAGTTCAATTCTGAAAATGTTGTATAGGAGAAGAGACCCAAATATGAGCAACTGTAAATACAAATACGACATAACAAATGCAAATACGTTACTGCTATAGCAAATGCGACTATTATGAGCCAAATACAAGCTTTTGATATTTTTCCATCGAAATGGATTTTAATTGTAAATTGATTTTTTGTATGTTGAACTAATATACAGCTAATCTTCCTGATTTATAGGATTTGGGCTCCAAATGTGAAACTTGTAAATCCGAATACGACATAGCAAAGCAAATGTCTTCATTCCAAAACCTTATGTAAATATTCCAAACCAAATGCGACAATTCCAGACCAAATCTGACATGTGACATGTGATCTAACTGGAACTCTGGATCATTGCGATAAAAACTCAGTCAATGACTATGGATCAAACACGACATTTAATAAGCAAGTGCTATATCATTAAGGTCTCATATGAAAAGATGCTATACGCACGTGTATCCACCGCCGTTCAAGAGCGTCTCAAGGCTGCATATCAGAATGGCAATGATTATCAGGAACAAGTCAGAGCTATGGCTACTGGCAGAACAACCGCGCACTCACACATGGTTTAGAAGACATACATGTATACGGCGCGGCGGTTCCTTGATTCCGGAGAGGTGACACGATCGCGTGGGAGGATGACTGAAGAAACGATTAGCACAGCACGATCGATTGTTGAGAACAATGCTCTGACTCTTCTCCAAATCAACGCCGAACTGCGTCACCAACTGACAGTAACAACCCAGTGCAGTGCTTTGACTTTTGCAGGGTCGGATTCCTTTGTGTCTGACATAAATAATGCTTTTGCGCGTTGCTTTGAAATAGTTATTTTTGGAATATTATCATAATGATATATTCAATTAAATTGAAACATCTTTATAAAGCATCATTTTCGAAATATTTTTAAGATTTGTCCAAAAAGGCTGTACATGTTGAAGATCCTACGTAACATACTAAATCATGACGATCTATGGTTTGTATTCAAAGTTTTCTGATGTATTGTACATGCTTATTCGGCATATTAGACACTGAATCTTTAAATTTCATCGATCGCCTATTTAAGCGAGCGCGTAAATTGTTGTGCCCATTCCAATGTAATTGTAGAAACTTTTCGTCAACTTTTCATGAAGAACGTTTGGCGGCCTTCCGATCATTGTTTTACAAATGTCAAGCTGAGAATCACCCTTTATACTCTATTATACCGTGTTATGACTCTAAAAGACTAAAAGTTCAATTTTGTCGAACATCTTTGAGACAAAATTGTTCTGTTATTATGTCAACGTTGGTAATCAATGAATTGGCTGATCTCATTTCTGCTGTTCCTTCATGACCTGTATCTGATCTTGACGCTTGAAATTTTCGATTTTCATTTGGTAAATATATACATTATTCTATTCTATTCTATTGCGCATCTGAACTCTCTCATAATGGACACATTAATTCTATACATATTTCATCTGAACAGTCATTAGTCAGGAAGGGTAGTGCGTGTAAGTTAGACATGCACAATGTCGCAATCAAGTTCGATGTAAAACCTTCTAATTTTAAAAACAGAAAAATGGCTATGTTTGGTTTGGAATAGTCTCATTTGCTTTGTGTTTTATACACATTTGCCATATCAATGACGCATTTGCATTTGTTGTGTCGCATTTGGATTAACAAGTGTTCACATTAGTCTGGCTATGTCGCATGTACTTTTGCAAGTGTTCACATTTGGGTCTCAAATCCTATAGAATGAAAGATGCATGAAAGTCAAATGTGATAAGCATTAATTTTTCAAAATGCTTTAATTTAACTTAATTCAATATATTTTTCTGATCGACTCCCTAAACACTCCGTAAAAAACCAAAACACTGCACTGTAAACCGTTGACTGACAATTGACAGACATTTATCCTACAAAATCTATTTTGTCGGTCATTGTTAGTTCTTGTAGGATTATTGCCACTGAACACCTACAATATCTGACAAAAAGCGACAAAATGAATAGCAATGAATTATAGCTCAAATTTTATCAAAAATGTAGGTAATTAATAAAATTATGTCAAAATAAATCATAGTTTTGCCACACAATAATACAGATTTCCCAAAAGTCAAGCAATCACTAATCGAAAAAATCAATCAATATTCAACAGTTTTTGTTTAGTTAATTTGCATACAAAGCATCTGTTTCGATGTCGGTGGAGAACCTATAAAATCGTCGGATATCGCAGGATATTGGAGGTGACAATCGTCGGTTGATTTTGTCAGCAATTTTGTAGGGTAATTGTCGGTCTACGGTTTGCAGTACGTGCTTTCCATTAAAACGCGCTATTTAATCAAGCACTGAGGTATACGAAGTTGGTTATATCACCGATCAGCAGCCAATTCCGCGATCCGTTGTTGGTCATGTATCTCTGCCAGCATTTTCACGCTCTTCTTCCACTCGGAGCGGTGCTCTCAGCAATACTGAGGAAGGGCGAGTAGGGCGTCAACCTTTTGATCGACATCACTCATGGGATACTGTGATGAGTCCGTGGCAGCTGGCGTCGACTCTGGCCACGACGAACAGCTACCACACGTGCAGCAGGTTCCCCCAAAGTCACGCGCCTACGAGTACGAGCGGTTCACAGAAGTTTGATCAGAGCTGATCATGGCACGTAGACCACCTCAATTATGCCGAAATTCAATCGATGCCTTTCATATTAGCTTGCCAAACATCATTGGAAAGCTTGTATTTTAAGGTTTCAAATGAGCTATGATATACTTGCATCCGCCATTCTCTTTGTCGAGCAGTGGTCAAAATATGAAAATCGCCAATTTACAAATGTAATTTTCAATAAGAAAGCATGTGAGCATGATAATGAATCAGGCACGAGGTGAGAATTTTTCCCAGTCCACCGAATTCGATGTGCATCATATTAAAAGAAAGCCCAGAAAATGCTCGTTCGCCTCGTGTCTGTTTAATTATCATGCCCATTACATGTCATCCATATGTATTGAAAATTATATTTGTCAATTGAGAGATTTTCATATTTTGGCAGCATTTCGGCGGATCCAAGTACATCATAGCTCAATTGAGAATGCAAGCTTTCCAATGATGTATGACAAGCTGATGTGCGACACGGTTGGAGGGCATGATAATTGATTGAATTTCGGCATAATTAAGGTGGGCCGTTTTTAATGATCAGCTCTGTAAATGGTCATTGACTGATTTTCCATAGGTGTGATCCAGAGCTCCATTTAGATCGCGCATAAGTCACATTTATTCTGCAATTCTAGGTGTCAGACTTGGTCTGGAATTGTCACATTTGGTCTGGAATTATCGGAGTCAGACTTGGTCTGGAATTGTCGCATTTGGTCTGGAATTATCGGCGTCAGACTTGGTCTGGAATTGTCACATTTGGTCTGGAATTATCGGCGTCAGACTTGGTTCGGAATTGTCGCATTTGGTCTGGAATTATCGGCGTCAGACTTGGTCTGGAATTGTCACATTTGGTCTGAAATTATCGGCGTCAGACTTGGTTCGGAATTGTCACATTTGGTCTGGAATTATAGGAGTCAGATTTGGTTTGGAATTATTGGAGTCTGACTTGGTCTGGAATTGTCACATTTGATTTGGAATTATTGGAGTCTGACTTGGTCTGGAATTGTCACATTTGGTCTGGAATTATCGGAGTCAGATTTGGTTTGGAATTGTCGCATTTGGTTTGTAATTATCGGAGTCAGACTTGGTTTGGAATTGTCGCATTTGGTTTGTAATTATCGGAGTCAGACTTGGTTTGGAATTGTCGCATTTGATTTGGAAACGTTCACATTTGGGTCGTAAATCCTACCTATATATTATAAACCTACCCTCTAATATTGGTAGAAATTCTAAAGGGAGAGGATTGATGATGAAAGCAGCAACAAAACTTTAAGAAATAAGCATTTTTAAATATTGACTAAGCTTATCAATCTTAATCATGCCTAAAAGTTGCATTTTCTTGTGGAAATAAGATACTTTGCAAAAATACGGTCTCTAATATCAATTTCTTCGTATTTGTCTTTTTCTAGCCAGCAGGACAAGCCAGCCAGGTTTACTTGTCTTGATCTGCTTTCTCTTTGAATAAAACATCACAGTCCCTATCTACATGTCTACATCAGATTCAAAAATTGATGGAACGTTGCTTATAGCTTAAATGCAATGCCTGTTTGATACCATGTTAGAAAACATATTTGACAGCACGATTTCAAAAACATGTTCAAAAAAATTTTTGCATCCACTTCCGATGCTCATGCTTATAACAGTATGAATCTCATCTTCAAAACCATGGCTCCGTAACCAATTTGGGAAACAATATGTTGAAACACTTTCCAAAGCACAGTTTTAAATGCTGTCTTAAATAAAACTCATTGCGTTAAGACATGCTTTGTCCCGTTGTAAAAATTGATATTAGAAACCGTGTACAACGTACAACATGCGGAAATTGTAAATTTCGCTGGTGTGTAGCCCATGTTAGCAATATGGCAGAAATGTACAATTAATGACAGGCATCATAAAGAATCCTGTGAAAGCAGGGAACATAATATCGAGCCTAAAATGTATTCGTAAAACTTAGGGTGAAATGTCTGCAGTAGGCCTACATATTTCTTATTTTGATAAATCGGTTGAAGAATAACTTTCACACTTTCGATCGCTAATATTGGATTTAGTCAGCAATTAATCAAAAGGCTTGTTGGTGGAACGAAAATGCTGAAATTACCACGGATTTCTCCAAACCTTTACTAGTTTTGCATACTACGCATTCATTAAGGTGTCATCTTTGTAATGTTTTCATTTTTATTGCAAATTAATTCGATAATTATAACATGCTACAATTCAATAATTACTGCAGACCAATGCGATATTGATTTTAGCTCCATTGCATCGAAGTTTGCCATTTGAACTGTTATTGTCTGAGGTAGCAGCACAGTCTGCGACACGTTGCGCCATAAAAATTAAACAGTACATGACAAATTGGCATTTTTTAGTGAATTATGATACAGGCATCCAATGCTCACAAGGAAACGTTAGGACATTGAGTTTGACGTTGGATATTTTTCAGATGACTATCCTATCCCCATGGGATTTCCACTCCCATGAACAAGCCTGTCAATTAATTTTACTAATCCCTCCTGTTTATAACCTTGAGAATGAACGGGTATTGAATAATCCTCTCATAATTCATAGACTCACCTGGTGCATATCAAGGAGAGAATAAATGCCGTAGTCTCCCAACAGCTTCACTGTACTCATTGTTATATTCAGATAAGTCTCGTTGAAATATCCCTTCAATGGTGCTACTCCAGTCCACATACATCCAATTCTTGCAGAATTGAAGCCCCATTTCTGATAGTAGGCAAGTCGTGTTTTATTGAGAAGACTTGCATCGTACCATGGATATCCTTTGAGAACTTTATTAAAACCATGGAAGAGTCTCTGTCGACCTAAATCGTCCCGAAGTCTTCCACCTAAATCTACCCGGATCCTTGGCATTACTGCAGGATAAACGGGGACAAGAAGACAGAACAGGAGCACAATAAGCGTTGACCACATTCTGACACCGCGGACAAGTGCAGAATGACATGCGACACTGAGATCAGCTGATAAACAATTATTATCTCATTGTTAACTTTTATGCCATTCAGTTGTAAAGGCCAATCATAACACGGCTTCATCTACACCTCTGAAACACTATTATCGACCAAAATCATGGTCAGCTAGAATACTTATCACCTGGACTGATCGCTAAGTATAGGATATCAAACGATATTTTAAAGCATTAGCAACATAACAAACGACGGCCGGAGGTCGGAGTTTGTTATAGAATAATGCTTGAAAATATCGTGTGATATCTAACATAACGCACTGTTTTACTTGTAATTCGGAGTGTGATATCTGATGGTTTCCGTTTGTTATGTACATAATAGACGGAATATATCAGGCAATAGCCATGGATTTCTAAATGCTATGTAAATCAATGCAGATATCTATGATAATATTCAATTCCATTCATTTCCATTCGAGTCATCTACCGCATGAAGACGGCGTGAATTTCCATCAATTCTGTTTATAGCCTACAACTGCATTTACATCAATGGTGTCAAATTGTTGTTCTCTAACTTACAACTCAGATCCCAATGAATCTCGACATTCTTGAAATATAGCATGAAATATTATCATATTCAAGATAGCATGACTCAAGCTTGATAAAATGTATGTGGTTCAATGGTCCGTCTAACTCTGATGGCATTCAAAGTTTGTCAGCTAAAAATTGTGCATTTTATCACTTCCTCTCTGAAGAAGAATGAGTGGACTTATAGCAGCATCAAGAATCAAACATGTCCTTCGAGGTTGCTCAATGATTGGAGAAAATTCTGCGCCATTTAATCAATACACAGGACCCGAAGTCGTGAAATCTTGCTGTTTCAGGTTATGGAGCACAACATACCACCAACCGGGGTATCAACATCAATGGACAGTGGCAGATTACAGCATGCGCTCAATTGAGGTGGAATTCGTCGATGGACCCTATTATAAGAAACAAACAAACCTCCAAAGCTTCCATTTCGCAAAATTTTGAAGCGATTGTTTTATGTGCTAAGCGACACACTAACAGACCTTTTCTGTTGAACCCCAGCTCTTCAAACTATGTACACTGTTCAAAAAAAGTACTCGTACAAAATTTTTTACTCTTTTTGGAAAGCTATTTTTCATAGGTTCTCGCAAAAGTTTGACGTCTATCTTTGGCACAAATGTAGCACATGCCCGAAACTTTCTCTCAGTCACTCGAATTTTCAAAAATGTCTGCTTCCCTGTCTGGTGGGTCCTAATTAGTAAAAACGGGTACTCTTTTTCTAAGCTCTCTCCTGACTAGATATCCTACAGCATCAAAAATTTAAAATATTGCTGCGATAGATAGCGATCTGCTTTATCTGATGGTGCAGAAGCGGTAAAGAAAGATGAAAAAATAATGTCAGCAGAGTTATTAGAAAATCAACAACGTTTTTGGATTTTTAAGTTTGCAAGCTTCAAAATCGCAAATTTACAAATTTGGCATTTTTAAGGCTATGTATCAACTGTGCAGATCTAAAACCATCGATCGATATCATTGTATTTGCATGCAAACATGGAAGCTACTGACAATGCACTAAGACGCATTGATGTCAATAGATAAACTAGTAATGTCACTATAAAGAAATCTATGGCTTTTCTGAGCGGCACTAGATCTTAAATTGTCTTTTCGATTGACTCAAGAAATGAAGCATGAATTTAGTGAATCATGAAATCATGCCGATGAAAATTGAATTAAAAACTTGAAATTTCAACCAAGAAAGCACAATAAGATCTCAGCTTTTCCTTGAAGACTTGTACAGTTCATAAACTGATACGAATCAGTAATGCTGTTGCGCTACGCTTCCGTATTACTCAAAATAAAAGATGGAAAATGATTAAACAACTTTATTGTTTAATGTGAGTTTAAAATAAATATAAAGGGCAGGTGATGGTCCTTAAAAGGACCTTTTCAGCGTTCACGTCAACACAATGTTATAAGTCCAGGAGATCATCAACACCAAGAGTTCAGCAGCAGCAGAGTCTCGGGGATTGATAGGTCACTGTCACCACACTTCAGCCGCCTTTTTCGTACTTGATTTGCCTCTGCGCTTCTACTAGCTGGACGCTGATCGATTGTCTTCTGCTCGGCCACCCTTGCCGCGATTGTTTGTCCTCTGATCCGCCTCTTCCTCACTCGTAGCGGGATGTCGACTGACTCGCGTAAAAGGCTATTGTGTGTCGCTGACTCTTCAACTATTATTGTTTATGAGGGATCATGATGAACTTCATTATACTGACGTCACCCTGATGTCGAGAGCTGGCGTAACGCTGATCTCACTCGAATCAATAGATTTGCCTGCCGTCAATGAACGAAAAAAATCATGTCTAACTGAAGACTTGTAAGAATGAAGACTCACAACAAATGCTATTCTTGACCAATGCGGATCTCGAACATGAATTCGATTCATTGACCAATTCAGTCGGCTTACGCGGTGACAAGGAGAGAGAGAGAGAGGTGGGCGGATCTGGAGCCGGTGGGAGTAAATGCCATTGGAATACAAATGATTGCGAAGTGTCTGAGACGTCACTGCTTCATTCCAATCTAAAGCTGTCTTGATTAGAAAAAATCGATTTGACTTCAGAAAGACATAAAAGATGACTATCATTCCTCTAAGATGTCTTTCGTGGGCGTTCAGACCTTTTGTAAAATCGCAAGTGTCCACGCTGCTAAATATTTTGATACAGGAGTTAATAGTGGATCGAAGAACATAAATTCTTTCGGCAACAGTTGCCTGTTTTATGCAGGCTTCCAACATATCGATGACATGGTAATTCAAACCTTTTCTCGACAGGCTAGCCATACACAGCCATTCGAAAAGACAATTTAAGATCTAATGCCGCTCAGAAAAGCCATAGATTTCTTTACAGTGACATTACTAAATTCATCTATTGACATCAATGCGTCTTAATGCATTGTCAGTAGCTTCCATGTTTACATGCAAATACAATGTAATATTACAGGTCAGATATCTGAACCGCAATATGCTATAAGGCTGAGGGCCGTCAGGCACGAAGTCATAGCTTATTGCGGTTCTGAGATCTGAATTGCAATATCATTGTGTTAAAGTTATCTATGGTTGAACCACAATATGCTAAACAGGTATATTGCGGTTCAATATTTTAACATTGAAAGATATACGAACATAAACACAATGATATCGATCGATGGTTTTAGATCTGCACAGTTGATACGTAATATTATTACACTGACTTCGATGTATTACACGGTCAGAATCTACGAATATGATGCTACAGTATTCTCCGAGCCGAAAGCGAGGAGAATACCATAGCATCATATGAGTAGATTTGAGCTGTGTGATACATAGAAGTCAGTGTAATAATACTATGTGTTCGCTGAATGATATCTCATGACTCCATGGATATATTTCATATTTGAATTCATGAATTTTGAAACAGCTTAATTATCTAAGCAAGCATTCCTTTCTTCACTTTTGACTAATCAATGACATAGGAATGACGTCGAGATTTGTAAACATGTCAGAGGAAGAAGTTAATTCTGATATCGATAATAGAATACCAAAAAGTACTTGGAATAAGATGAGATGGGCATTCAAGCTATTTGTCACCTGGCATGACCACTGGAAAATAAGAATTGACGATAATGTTTTGAAAGTATATAAAAATGTGAAAGAATTTACACCAAACGATCTCAATCACTGAAGTACTTCTTCGCTGAGGTCAGAAAGTTGATGGAGCTATGTATCCTCCAGAATCGTTGAAAGGCATTGGTGCGATGCTACAGCTATATTTCAATACAGAAATGAAATGGAAAATTTCTATTTTTACGGACATTGATTTCAAAAGTGCTCGTGATTCCCTTGATGCTCAGATGAAAAAATCAGCTCAACGCGGTAACGTAAAACCAAAGAAAAGAGCATTGCCAATTGATCTAGAACAAGAGAACGAATTGTGGGAAAATGGTAGTTTTGGAATTTCAAATCCAGATCAGCTAATCCACACACTTATTTATCATTTGGGAGTTCATTTGAGCCTTAGAGCGGCTAAAGAACATCATGATATGGAATTTGGAGACGAATCTCAATTAATTCTTTGTAAAGACAGTGATGATAAAGAATATTTGAAATACGTTGAAAGAATGTCAAAAAACAAGCGTTATGGATTAAAATGTGCCAGAATGGACCCCAAAGAGACTCGAGTTTATCAGAACACGGACAACCCAGATCGATGTGTGATCAAATTATATAAAGAGTACATTCGACATAGACCAGATGGTGCGTGCAAAGCATTTTATCTGACGCCCTTACAGAAACATCAAATAAAAGGAGCTGTTTGGTACAAACGCTGCCCAATGGGGATTCATAAAATTGAAAATACCACTAAAACGTTGATGAAAAATATTGCAAAAGACGGCGAATTCTTTACGAACACTTCTTTACGACGCACTGCTAAGACTCGACTTGTACAAGGCGGCATATCCAAGGAGGTTGCAGCACTCAAAACAGGTCGAATCAATGAAAAAGCAGATAGTGCCTACATTCATGCCGAGATATTCGAGAAAGATATGTCGAAAGTGCTGTATGGATCATATGAAGCTACAACAAACAATGTTGTATCTACAAACAACACAAACACACGAGAAAACAAGTCTATCAATTTTTATGGATGTACTTTTAACAATTGCACTTTATGATGTGTTACTCTATTATTTGTATTGGGTTGGAAACTAAGCTCAGACTCATCTCGTAATTATTAATAATTTATTAGTTATCTGTAAGAGTGTATTAGTGGTTTAGAAGTCTAAGACAATTCCGTCTTCAATTTTTTGAATCTGGCACATCTTCTAGCTCGCATGGAGCATTTAAGAGCTAATTCTTTTCGCTTCGGTGAGTCAGAACTTAGTTTTCAATCATAGTACTGTTTCAATCGTTAAAGTGTGTTATAACACATTACAGGTAATCTACTCCCAGGTAATCTACTGCAGTAGATTACCTGAGAAAGATATTGCAGTTCAAAATATACATGTTGAATATGGATATCTAAGCGTATTTTACTCAATTATAATCGACCGCCTAATTGCATTAGGGGCATAGCACATGAGGCGAATACATAGCCTTAAAAATGCCAAATTTGTAAATTTGCGATTTTGAAGCTTGCAAACTTAAAAATCCAAAAACGTTGTTGATTTTCTAATAACTCTGCTGACATTATTTTTTCATCTTTCTTTACCGCTTCTGCACCATCAGATAAAGCAGATCGCTATCTATCGCAGCAATATTTTAAATTTTTGATGCTGTAGGATATCTAGTCAGGAGAGAGCTTAGAAAAAGAGTACCCGTTTTTACTAATTAGGACCCACCAGACAGGGAAGCAGACATTTTTGAAAATTCGAGTGACTGAGAGAAAGTTTCGGGCATGTGCTACAGTTGTGCCAAAGATAGACGTCAAACTTTTGCGAGAACCTATGAAAAATAGCTTTACAAAAAGAGTAAAAAATTTTGTACGAGTACTTTTTTTGAACAGTGCATATCTGATATTTAAACCATGATAGTACCATAGCTCCGTAGATATATTTTTAATAACGGAAAAACTATGATATATTTCTTTGTTTGCGGGATATATTTTTACTATTATTATCCCTAAATGTTAAATAGCAAACTTTCACTCATTGAGTTCCAGTGTTGTAGATCGAAACGTTTGAATGGCTGATAAACACGTTCATCTTGATACGGGCATCTTCTCCAGAAGCAGGGCTTGGATTGTTGGGTTGCACTTGACGGAGAAGTTTGCCGTCCAGTACTGCTGAGCACTGTTCTAAATGAATGTCTGATGTCCTTTTAAATGCTCTCACTCCATTAGCACTCCTGTGTCCTGTCCTTTCCATTATTAACTGCTCATTGACATTGGCTTCATAGAGTCGTGTAGCACAGGTTGCTCGCAAACTGTGACTTGTTATGTGATGAGAAATTCCTGCCTTTTCACTAATCCTCTTCATATATCCAGCCAACTTATTTCTACCGATTGGTCGGTTTGTATACCACGTTGTGTTTGACAAATTACAGTTCTTTTTCGGCATTATATAAAATCGATTAGTATCAGCGGGTCGGACTTGGTTGAATTTCTCAAAGAATGCAACATGACATCGCGTTTTATTGTCATGTTCAAATTGTACAACTTCTTTTGCCTTATGCCGCATGTTACGTAGGCCACCAGAATTGTTTATGGAGCACTTTTCAGTATACACGAGACATTTATTTTCATTTCGTATTTCCACTTTGAATTGGTCCATTGTTAACATGTTGTGCTCATCTCCACCTCGTAATGCGAAGTGAATACCATTCAAGTAGAAAAGAGTGTACAGCAGTTTTTCTGGTGTCTCATTCCCCAAAGATTTCTCCCATAATTTCTTTTCCTCTTCAAAACTAACAAGATCTGCGGATTTTCGTGGTAACTTGCAACCCAATTTAGCAGACATTTTCATTGCAGTATCCAAACATTCTTTCACATGCAAAAAACTGTTGTCATTAAAGAAATCGACTCGGTTTTTATTTGTAGATAGTGTATTCTGAATTCCGGCTACAATTGAAACTAATGTAGCGCCTTGATATCGTTGTCCGTCGCTTCTTCTTGCTTCGTGAACAAAGCGTGCCATCACACTACAAAGTTCATTTTTGTTGTAAAAGTCTATTTCTATCTTTCGTTCCTTTAGCCAATCAGTCAAAATCTTGTAGGCCCATCTATTTCGCTTCAAGGTGTTTTTTGACTTCCCTTCGTGATTTCAGATGTTGATCTCTTCTGTACTTATACAGTTTCCAAAGCGAGATACTGATCCACAAGGAAGTTCTTCAGATCTAGGAGAAACAGTTTTTGTTTCATTATTTGCAGGGCCAGAAGAGGATCCTATACTTGCATTTTCGCGAAGAACTTCATTTATTTCATGAATTTCCAGGCCACTGATCATTTCTCCTGGAAATAGACTAAAATCAATTGGATATGGCCAGTCATTCATATCATCACTCACATATGCCATGTTTTGCACTTAGTAGAAATGATGTCTATAGTTTGAAATTAAAACACGATGCTCAAGACATAACTAGATTCATTTGAATTTCCGGGATATATTTGCAATACATCCCGGAAATATCATGGTTTAATAGAAATATTGCATAGATTTCTGGGAGGTATCAACTTAAATGCCTCGAGCCTTCGACTCTCGGGATATAAAATCATACCTCCCAGAAATCTATGTAATATTTACTAATTAGACATCTGGGAATTCATGAAAATTTCCGTGTGATATTTTTTCATATATACACTGAGATCATTGGAAGACCAGAGATATCTTTTTTTTTAGTACAATGAAACAGACAAACTATATTTCATAACCAACAGATACAAAAATCAGAAAGTACCATTAAAGTCAAAGAGAAAGACAGATAAGTCAAACATGAGGTAAGTTTTTTTTGCAAGCAATAATTTTTTCATCAGTTTTTTGAAGCAGGCAAGAAACGCGTCAAAAGAGATCGGCAGACGTAACACTTAGGTGAAAATCATTCAAAACTTCCTCTATTTCATTCTTCTTAAATGGTACTCTACTCCCTCGAACACACAAGTGCACTGACCTAAGAATTTGGAATGAAAGGCGAGTTCTTAGCCATGTGATAACACTTTTGTAGTCTTCATTTTCTTTTGCAGCGATCTTCTCTGCCAGTGTTCGCAAGAACATCTGCGCCTCAATTCCCATGCCCCCATTTGCCCCGAAAACCAGTGGTGAGAAATCTCCGAATTCAACGTCAAGTACTCTCCGTAGATAATTTCTTTTCTTTTCATTTTCATGCTCTCTAGAAACGGCTGCGGTGGATTTAGTTTGGTTGCTTTTGGAGTTGACATGCGTAATGCGTACATCAAAAAATGCTGTCACTCCTGTAGACCAAAAACCTCCAGCTTTGATGTCAAGTCGTGCTTCATTACTTATGTTTGTTGTGCTGTTCGTGAAAGTTTCATTGTCGAGAGCCATTAACGATGGTTCGGTTTCTACGTTCTTACATACTTTGGAGATAAAACCGGTCAAAAGATCTCTCATTCCATCGTGTCTCTGTGACACGAAGCCACCTTTTTTGCAAGAGAGAGCGTGATTCGTTGAAAACGGTTGTCCACATGGGCAGTTTGATGGCAAATCACATAGATCCATGTTGTATCGTAAACGCAGCGCATCTCGAAATTCTTTTTTATTGAGAGCTAATCCATGTTCTTTCAGAGGAATCGCGTTAAGCCATGAGCTGGCACCTTTATCTCTTGTTTGCTTCACAGATGACAACAAGGAATTGGGTAGGGAAGAATCGATTCTCTTTACTTTCTCTTTTATTCTCTTCACCTTTCTTCGATAATACTCTTTTTTCTTGTCATCAGTATCTATTTCATTACATATAGATGTCTGTCTCACTATAGCTTCCACATGAGACTTAGTTAAAAAACGAGCTGCTTCATGTTGTGAAGTAGAATCATCACTTAGGGAAGGTATCCCAAGACCGCCTTGACTGGTTGGTAGAGAAAACAGTTCTTTCATCAGTTCACTAAAGGGAACCTGTTGATCAAATAGTGTCGGGAGTAAAACGTCGAAGATGATATCATCTAAAGGACTCACATAATCGTCAAAAGATGGAATCGTTCGCAAGAAGTATGTTAATTTGGATTTGAAGGCTTTTGTGAATGCAATGTAAGCTGCATGTGGCTGCGATTTGGCGTATTCAGCTAGCACCTCCAATTCACTGACCCATTTTCTAACTTTTTCAGTGCAGTATTCATCTTTAAATGACTGATTGCCAACTACGGCCCCAAGGTGGCGCTTGCCTTCAGTTGTGATATTGATGGAGTCTCCAAAAATTTGTGAGGCCTCATATGCAAGCTCCTTATTTTTGAGAATAAGCCAACTTTTGTCTGGGTTAACATGATAACCAAAACGCTTTCCTTCGTTTTCCAAATAGAAATACCATTTTTTGAGATTGATCAGACTACCGCCGGCACTTGAGTCATCGGCTAGCTATACTTGCTTGGAAAATTGGGCTTAATTGTGCAGAAGATCAATCAGTATCGTTGTGTTAATGGAGTACTATGGCATGGCTAGTGGGTCACCTTGAGTGGTGCCCTCACTGGAAGCAAGTTCAGCACCTCCACTGACGAATAGTCTGGATTCACCCCTATAAGCATTGATGATGTATAAAGATATAATAGGACATAAGATGCGTATACTGTGCAGAGCTGTGCGCCGGTTCATAGAATTGAAAGCATTTGTAGCATCAACTAAGATGACACCATCTGACTGATCGTCATGAAATATCGAATTCATCGCAAAAATTGCGGCCTCTGATTTGGCTGTATGTCCCGCGCATGTCTGTAAAGGTCCTGCTGCCTCTTTGATATGATCTTTTGAGGACCAAACAATTGCTTTTCCGATTATTCTACGGAGTACTTCTCCCACACCAATTGGACGAATCCCTGGATTTTTGTCAATTGGTATTAGACGCGATGCAACATAGCCTTCCAGTAAAGCTGGATGGAAACTTGCTGTTAGAAGTTTCTTTGTCATGATTGAAATTTCATTCCTCAATTCTTTTCCTTGCATTGCAAAATTTTTGGAACACAATATGCGACGGTAAATATCGGCATCCATCCCCGAAGGAGCGGCTGATCCCTTCGTCCTCATTGCTGCGCGAAATATCAGCTGCTCGTCAATAGACTCAAATAGGTACTTCGGAATTTCATCAATAGGACCATGCAAGAGTGTGTTCTCTTCTATAATTGCTGAGCCAGGATGTTTCTTCTTCAGCGACTGTATAACATCATCGGTGAGCGGAAGAAAGCCAGATGCACTTTCATTATCCAAATATTTAATGGCGGCAGATAACTTGCCTTCCATAACTAATTTGGCAAACGTTTTTGCGGTGTCTACTTTTCTTCTTTTCTTGCAACACGCACTTTTAAATTTGTTTTGAATAAAACCAATCTCTTTCAATAATGAGCTCAATTCACCTTCTTTCCACTGCGAAAGTCTCCTTGTGATACAACTGACATGTTCGTGAGACTTGGATTTTGCTGATGGCTTCTGTAGAATCAGTGGGCACTACTGCAGTTTAGTGCACCCTCTTTTACCCCTACTGCAGTTTAGTGCACCCTAAAATGCATGTGAGAACAACATGATTTAATCAACAGAATGAATGCTGTTCGTTCTTCCCTATAGTTATAAATGACTGTCTTTGTGTCTTCGTCTTCGCACATTACACCGAGCGCGCGCTTCGGTGTAATGTGCGTAGTCATCGTTTGCGGGAGAATGCGCCGTTGTTTTAGGGTGCACTAAACTGCAGTAGTGCCGAATCAGTGTAGGTAGAATCATGAAAGCTTTCATTGCAATGGGCTGAAATTTAGAGTCATTGCAATTAAACTGTTTTAGCCAGAAAGACAATTCATCTATAAAACATTTTCCGGCTTTTCCAGATGGTACATTAAAAATGTTCTTGCAAAAATGTACAATTTCATCATATGCTTTATGAACAAATTCAAAAAATTTTGGTTGTGTCATGCAGCCCCAAGTCTTGTTGCAATCAGGGTCTTTCGGAAATATTTCTATTGTCGGTAAGTTTCCCTTCACAGGCAAGTCGCCATCCATGCAATCATTTGGTTCATTCACTTCAGTAGTTTTTTGAGATGATAAATTGCAATTTGATGGCGGAAGCATGTCATCAACATCAGACCAGAGATATCTGCACTAAACTATGCGTTATGGCAATTTATTAAATTTCCAATACCACTGGAGGTCTGTGATCTGACAATGATAATTTTACATAGCTTTCTACAAATTATTTAGCGACTATGATTTCAGCTTCCACTTAGACATTTTTTAAGTTGTAAAATGTCAAAGCAAAGACTGCTATAATCCGTAATCATATAAGCAGACATTCTATGGTATTGTTAATTTCTATGGATATAATGCAATGTCAAAAGCTATGATGATCAAGCCATGGAAGTCCATAGACAAATTCTGCTGTGAAATTTTCCATTTCAGAAACATTGCTTTGATAACAAACACAATCAGTAGAACATCGCAGAAATTGTTAACAAGTGCGTAGCAGTGGGCTGTGATGGCGGTTCTGCCTCATCGAATTCGACTGACAATGCAATTGCTTTCCATCGATTTCCGAAAGATCCATGCATTTTAAAGAATTGGTTGCGTCACAAAACATCGGAACGATTTTCCTCACAGTTAGCTGTACTCCAATCATTTCGCTGATGGTGACTTTACAAAGCGTAGAAATGACTCTAAGATGTCGCGAAATTATGAGAAAGACTCAACCCCAAAGCGAAGACTGCTGAAATCCGGTGCTGTTCCATCAGTGTTCTCCACTCTCCTAAAAAACCTTGCTTCCTATATAACGCATCGTAGAGATAATCCACCTACAGCTGAGCAGTGATGCAGGCTTACGAAGAACTGGTTAAATCATTCTTGAAGGATGACGGTACTTCACTAACATCTGACTTGATGTTGAAGCTCTTATGCAATCGCCTTCTTGTTTCTGATTCAGAAGCCTCATTTCCACAGTTTGATGCTGTAGATAAAATTGTCACACAGCATCATGATGCATTTAACAGGGAAGAATTGCGTCATCCGAGTCATTTTTGTATTGCATCTTTTTGAAATATTGGTTTATTTTTTGCTGAAATGAAAAATAGCCAAATGCTGCTCTCTGAGATTTTGGCCCTCGATAGGCATCGAGAGGTATTTTTGTGAAATTTCTAAAGCGAGTGTATTACTGACGAATCGACAAATGAAGCAACTTCAGGGAACACTTTGTGTTGTAAGGCTATGACACTCTCGTGAGAGTTTTCGTCTGTTTTTTAACTGTGCAGAAAAGAACCTCTCCATGGTATCTTTGGAATCTAGCATGAAAGAGGAAATTCAATGCAAAATAAGAAAGCTGCGTGGCATCTTTTTTGCTTTCTTTGTATATCTATCTTTGATAAAGTTTGATAAAGAAGAATTGTTTTTGATTACTTGATTTTTGGTATAATAGACCTCCAGTGGTATTACCTGGATATGCGATCAGTCCATAGATTTCTCGCTGTCCATGCCAAAATGTACGATCCGAAGTAAGTCATTGTGTTTGTGTAACCGCTTCTGGACCAGTGTGGGTAATATTTTAAACAAAATGCTGAAAGCAGTGTCTAATAACGCTGAAGAAACATGTTCAAAACGAACATTCAAGAAGCGATTTTTAATTTAGCTTGTTTCATTTGCTATAGTACGAAACCAGAATTTTATTCGGTCAGCGGAGTCATTAAATCGAGTGACTGAATATTTTCAAGAATCAGTCGGCCAGACCACCACCATAATCTAGCCACCACACTTCTCAGTCAAAAATCAAGTAAAACTATGGATAAAATTAGCGTTTAATAAATATGTGTGATCTGCTATGTTCAGACTGTCACGAAATGCACAGAATATTTTATTTTAATTGATCATTTCTGAAGAATCTGTTATCTATTATCCATAATTATTTCATTCGCCTATCACAGACCTTTCTTGAATCTAAGTCAATGTCTGTTAATGGCTAGTAGAAAGAAGCACTATCTTTGAAGTTATAAACGAAACACAATCAGCATAATCAACGGAACATAATCTGCATAAAAATACAAAATATCAGGTATTCGTCTGTTCAATGGACTCGCGCGAATCCCAAAATTAGCCCATAGGCTGCTGTATTGACTGTGTGTAAAATATTATTCAATATAATGTGAAAATATTTTTCCTGAAATATCATCTACATACACTATAGCATCAAAGAACAGGTGACCACCTATGTATAGATTACATCATAGAGGATTACATCTTGCATATAGCAGTATGGTCTCACAAATATTAAGAAGATATGCAGATATTTAATTGGTCAAATAGAAAATTTAATGTGAGAATTCCGAATGTGAGATATGCACATTTATGTTGAAGAAATTAATTTCAACGGAAATTGACTGATCATGATAGCATGCAGAAGGAATTGATATTATTTTACAGATCGTCCGTATGATGACAGCCTTGGAGAGGTAATGTTTGCTAAATTGGCAACTCGATGACCTGCTATTGCTTTCATGCTGAACCACAAGAGAATCTTCTTAACCGTAATCAGTTCACAAGCAACCTGCCACTGGTAGAACAAAATAACTTAATCAAAGACAATTATTTCAATTAAATTTGAAATATGTAAATGGGTCCACATCACTATTCAGATTCAAGAAATGAAGCATGAATTTAGTGAATCATCAAATCATGCCGGTGAAAATTGAATTAAAAACTTGAAATTTCAGACAAGAAAGCATGAATAATATCACGACGTTTTCATGAAGACTTCCATTGTAATGCGGATAATGAAATTGCCTTGCAAATTAGCTTGATTTCCCCTTGGTTGGGATAATTAGTAGCAGATATTCATTCCTTTTGACATCCACCTTGTTTCATACTACTTACAAGGGTGCGTCATCACGGTAGTATATAAATTAGCAAAATTTTGACTTTTTTAAAACTGCTCAAATTATTTTTTGGATCACAGGAGCGTAATCTCCGCAAAAAATTGCATCTTTTCATACAAAAATGTGCACTGTATACAGATACTTTTATGAGTCAACACTCTATCTATATATCCTTACTCTATGGGCCTACATGCAATTCATTTTTGGTGCTGCAATTAGTGGGAAAAGATAAGGCATGTTATCAATTATTTGATAATGAATATTATCAAAGTGCTTAAGTCAGCGTGCAAATCAGCTGCCAATGCGACATATTCCATTTGGAAGTTTCAAAGTTCCATAAAAAGTTGCAAAATCCCTCAATATCACTCACAGTCAATAGAACTAGTCAAAGTGATAGAATCTGTCGATGAAACGAATAATTTCCTCTTTCTCTTTAATAAACATCAAGCGAACTGTCTGTCAAACTTTATTGGAGCACTTTTTTCATCATTAGCGAGGGGGGAAATTTTGACTGGTTCAGATCAAATACACAAATGCGACTTTATTGCAACAAAAGCAGCTCTCAACTCGACGAAGACAAATAATTGTGTTTGATGAGCTGATTGGCTGACACGAATGGCGTATTGACAGCGGTACAGGTTTACTAAAAAGCGTGAGATGGGATTGAAATTACTATTATTTTCCTTATATTTATTCAATGAGGCCAACCAATGAGATATGAGGTAAACATACTGGTAATAATTTGCTTTAAGTCCCTAATCGACGAACACATTATGCTTAATAAGATAAAATTGGAAACATTTTACGATTTGGAAAGTTGACTATCTCACTGTGGCATGGATTGCATTCAAGCTGGTTGTCGTTCAAGTGAACATCTAAGGATTGCGTTGGTTTGTGACGATATTGATAGCTTAAAGCCTCATGTAGAAGCTTATGGAGGAGTTCGTGCCTTTGCAATCTCAGATACTTTATTTTCTCGCAGTGTGACCAAGAAAAATGATTCAGAAAATGTCTCTCATCATCACAATTGTCTCGCTGATATTCGATTTCCAATAGAACTCGCTTTCGCTTACACAGCACAACGTTGCGCACATTGGTTGATGTCTGAAGGTGACTCAGGACAACTGCTAACTGGCAATGAGACTTTGCATTTGCTCCACGTGTTAGTAAGCTCCACTGTAGCAGGAATCAAATCAGAAGATGAAGCCATCGACTTCTATAAAGTTATCCAAGCGGATATTCCTCCATTTTTTCTTGCGCAACTTCATCAGTGCTGCGATGAACAAGGGTCTCGTCCCTTGGAACTGGCCATCATGAAAGGCAAATTTGCTCTCGCAAAATGCTTTCTCAATACTCCTCAAGTGATGTATGAGGTGCGAGGTGTGAGTGGAGCTCTTGAAATGCGGGAATATGTCGGACTCTATGACTATTGTTCTCCTACAAATCGACTGATTGTCTCTCCGCTGATGATTATCAGTGTGATTCCCGATGATAAGATTGAGACTTTGCACCGAAGTGGTCTTCTGCAACATCCTGTCATGAAGAAATGGTATGATAAAATGTGGAATATCTATCGATGGCCCGTGTACTTAATGATATTGTTATTTATATCGGTAGGAATATTATCATTGACATTTTTTATCGCTTACTTGCATACACCATTGGTTTGCGTATTAACTCCGATAACATCCACAAATGGGACAAATAAAACGACTATCACCTGTCCAAAATCTTGTGACACCACCTCAAATCTTTTTGTTAAATGGAAAATAACTACGTATTCCACATTACCATTAGTATTCTTTTGTTCATTCGATCTTTTATTTCGAATAGTGCTTATTTCTTTAAATTATAGCGATGTCAAGAGGTTAGGAGCTTCTTGGATGACGGTAGTGACAATGAACGATTCAATTTTGTTGAATCTTACTTGGGGGTTCGCAGTAATTTTCGTGAAAGGAGCAGCAGATACTATCAGTTTAATCTTGAAATACAAAGTGAACGATGGAGATACAATTATGATGATAAATAATTTCAGTTTGTCTATGTATGGCTTTTGCATTCTTCTCTTATTTTTGAATAAATTTCGCAGTTTACCTGTAATCGGTCGGACCACATGTTTACTTGTCGAGTGTCAAAAGGAGTTCTTTCGGTTTTTGGGAATATATTTTGCCATCGGAATAGCATTTGCATATCTTTTATTTTTCATTGCTCCGTGTGCAACTGTCTATACGATGTTACAAAGATACGCAGATGTGGGTGATCATATGTTACTGGGACGACCTGTGGAATTCCTTTACCCATTTTATCAAATCTTTTGTATAGCATTGAACATAATTAACTTTACACCACAAGAAATATTCCGAATATCTTCAATGCATGTCATAGCTGTTCTTGTGATGTCATTATTGATCACAAACTTCCTAATTGCTGCTATGTCGGCTAAAATGGTCATTGCAATGGACATCAAAGAGACGATTGTAATGAAACAGCGACTTACCAGCATATTTCCGCTTGTCTGGTTGCGATACTATTATGCTGTATTCTTGGAGAAGTTGAAATTATTGCTGAATTTTGACGATGCAGAAAGTGATTCCCATCATTTTACTCTATGGATGAAAATGGAATATTGACTGGCTTTCTGTGCCGGTTCCAATTCTGAATATACGGTAATGAATTGTGAGATGGTGACGATATGTGCTGATATTCGACATATAAAGAACACATCTTTGTGATTCAGTTGTACAAAGTATTAAGAAATGGTACAGAAAGTCAAATAAATCCGCAAAGTTTCAACACTTTCTCCGCAAATCACCTAACAACGACATTGATGAAGGTCCTTTTTTTGGCCTTGTGTGGCATATCAGAAACGTAAAAATGGAGGGTTAGAGCATTTAGGCAGGGGGTTAGAGCATTGAACGTTCTGACTATCAAAGTCTGGTACTACAGCATAGAGCTATCAAACAGTGATGAATTTGTTACCCCAATGAACATCTTCATTTTCACTATTTGTCAATGTTTTTCCTTTAATTTAGACTTTGATTATTGAAACATTCAATTTGTATCATCCGCAAGCTAAATCTTATCTGAATCTTTTATGTACACATTTATAATGCATCAAAGAAATTACAAAATGTATTTCAATCACGTCACATTTTCAACAAGCTTTTTTTCAAAACCATTTTCACAGATAATGTGACCTATAATTTATGGATGCCAGAAGCTGAGCCCTTGCATTTGAAATATTTCCTCTTTCTAATATAAAGTGCAATAAATCTAGTATATGCTAGTATATATACCTACTATATGATTGCAATAGTATCTAGAACATAATCTAACAGTAATAATTATAAATCTAATTCAAACTGCAAATTCTAATGAATTGCAACTACTCTTAATTTTCCGACATGACGGCATATTTGACATTCTATGCTCTCAAGAAATATATGCTACAGACCGACGTCAACTACAAAATGCATTGATTCCGGATCACCTGCTTTAAACAGATGACGTGGACCACCTCCAACCGATAGAAGCAGCGGAACTGAGAGCCTCCAGAACTGTTCCACTAGCTCTTGCATAAATATACAAATGGAGTGGTGCGTCTCCATATTAGAAATGCAGCGGCTTGGAGTGCCTTCAGAATTTTTCATGAAACTTAGGTTTTTTTTGGATGATTTTCGACCGGTAGGTCTGCCGGTTGGCAAAATTTCAACCCTACCCAGCCAAACCCAACCGGTACCAACTCTGATTCAAACCACACTGTAATCTGTAAACAACCACTTACCGGACAATTTGTGAGCCATATCAGTATTTTGGCACTTACTGCGTATTATCAGACAAATTTCCTGCTTGTCAGACAATTTTTGTCTCATTGCACGTACTAATTTACATTATTGCGTTTACTGCCTATCATACTACTTATGACTAATATATACACTTTTATTGAAATTGGATGGCATCCTTGATAATTTTCAATTATAGAATACACAATTTTGCAAACAAGTATGGTTCTTTGTATACACCTTGAGGCATGGCAATAACAGGTCTGGATGACGTATTGATGCCATCTTTTAATTCTGTTTTTACAATGTTTTTTGCAGCTTTTAAGGGTCTATATACTTCCCTAAATTTGAGATTGACACAACGGGCTTGTAAAGTATCAGAGTTATTCATAATGCGAGTGTGAATGAGTGGAGCAGAGTTAGAACCTGTGTGATTAGGAGTGACTGATGTTGAATAGTTTGATCATATATAAACACTTTGAGTTTGAGAGACAATACTTCTAGAAAAGTAGATATTTTGGCGAATAATTGCCTCATCTTGTCTGCTCTGAATAGCCACTTTTGGTTGTTCATTGTCTGATGCTGTCTGTTGCAATTGTCTGATCATTTTGGTTGTTTTTTGACTGTCTACAGTTTACAGTGCATGATCCACTGATAGAGAATACTGCATCGTGCCTTGATTAACCCCATTCTATCCTGGTGGGATGGGAGGGGGTCCTGGAGTCTCTAGACAATTATTTATATTCTAATTGCCTCAGATAATCAAATTGTATCATATTTGTTTCATGGAAACGTCAAAAAATTTGACCTGTGTCTAAAAGTACTTTTTGAAAATCGAAAATTTTTGTCAATTCAAATTACATGTATAGATCATTAACAAAGTGCAAATGAAGCTATGATTAACATTTTCATTCATTCACAAATCTATTTATGTTTTACTTGAATAGTAGTAATAGCCTTCAAATACTGATCACAATAGGTTTGTAGGCTGTAGGATTATCATTCCTCACAATATATTTGGTGTATTCATCTAGATGAGGAGTTACTTTATTTTTGCTGCACGAATTTTAGATAAGACAGTGATAGTAGACTTTCTGCAAGCTACATGTATTTTCGAAAATCATTTCAGCTGCATCCAGCGTAGCTTGAACATCCTAATGCAGTCAAGTATACTCCAGACATTGTGTTAAGACGCATTCATACGGTCATTGATCAAAGCGTATAGCTTGCTAAAGTCGTTTACCATACAGCGAGTATATGCTCGTGCGTAGTAGATAGTGTCGACTCAAAAAGTATCTGTATACAGTGAAAATTTTTATATCAAAAGATTCGGTTTTTGCGGAGATTACATTCCTGCCGTCCAAAAAAATAGTTGAGCAGTTTCTAAAAAGCCAAATTTTTTATATACTACCGAGATGAAGCCACTTAATCAGTAGTATGAATCAAGTTGGACATCAAAAGGAATGAATATTTGCTAATAAGCATCTTATTTTAAACGGAATTAAGCTGATGATCAAAGAAATTTCATGAACTGCATTATAATGCAAGTCCCTGTAAGTCTTAAGGAAAAGTTGAGATATTCTTGTGCTTCTTGGCTGAGATTTTCTTTCTTTGTTTGTCTTGTTTTTAAATCAATTTTTAGCGGCATGATTTATGATTCACAAGGCGTTATTTCTCGAATCTTTTACAGTTCATTATAATTATTTTCTTTGATTATGGTGCTTTGTTCTTTCAGTGGCAGATAGTTTGTGATATGATCACGCTTAATCAAATAATCTCATTGTAATAAGGCTGAGCTTTAATGCAATGGTAGCCCCATCGAATTGCTAATTTAACAAACCGCATTACTTCTCCAAGGTTGTCATGACATGGAGGATCTGTAAATTACTTTTCTTTCCTCAGAATTGCCATCATAATCAGTCAAATTTGTGGACATTTCTCCAGAAGTGCAAACATTTGCATATCTCACATGTGGTGCTCAACTCAAGTTCATTAAATGAAATTGAAACTGTATGCACATTGGGGATTTAATAAATGCTGAATTGCTACTCTGCCTAATATACTTACTCTATGGTTACTATTACTCTTATATGAATGTACAGCATGTGCATGTGCACAATTTTTCGACCTAATTAATATACTTACTCTTTGTATTTTTTATGTCCATGTAATTTTTTGAAAAGAGGGAAAATTCAAATTTTGAAATGCCAATTACAGCAAGATGGAAGAATTGGTTAAGTGCCATTGAAACGATCACACGCTATTTGTGTTGTGTAGGAACTTTGGGATTAATTGATACATCAGAAAATCAAAATCAGAGCTCCTCTACTACTTATTGAGTATATATAAAATTCAAGTAAAATCGTTGGATTATGAAATAACGGTCAAATCAGACCATCTGAAGCAAAATGTATTTAGCTGAAATAGCTTGAAATGACAATCGATTGACTTTTCAAGGAGTTTGTGGTATTCGCATTTTGATTATCCAAATGAAATTTGAATTCTTATCTCATTCACGGTTCGTTCTGGTCATTTTCAATGAGAAATTTAATACGAGGTCTGTCTAAAAAGTATCCGACCATGATATCTAACTCTTAGTGCTATGAATTTGGAATGACGAAAAACTTCTCAAATATGTTTTTAAACTTGCTTTACTTGAATTCAAGGTCAAATGGTGACTTCTATTCTTCATATCCGATCACGAGGTATTTGAATCACGTGATAATTTTACTTTCGTCGAATTTCGATTTCTTCATTTCAATCTGTGATGGCAGAACGGTTAGAACAGCGCTACTGTATCAAATTTTGTCAAAAGTTGGGTGAAACTCAAGCGGAAACAATTCGAAAAATACAACAGGCTTTTCTTGATGAATCCATGAGCATCACACAGATAAAAGAATGGTATAACAGGTTCAAGGAAGGTCGAACATCTGCAGAGAGTGACTTCCGATCTGGCCGGCCATTGACGTGTCACAATGAAGTTGTCATCAACAACGTTAATGAACTCATAAAGGACGATCGCCGTTTGACAGTGCGGGAAATCGGTGACGAATTGAACATCAGCAAAGACTCTGCCCATGTCATTTTGACACAGGATTTGGGCATGCACCGAGTGACTGCAAAATTTGTGCCAAGACTGCTTTCTAAAGAGGAGCGGTGTGTGCGCAAAGAAACCGCTGAAGATTTGCTCCCAACTTGTGACGCAATCCCTGACTACCTGGATACCATCATTACCGGCGATGAGACATGGGTATACGGTTATGACCCGGAGACGCAATTGTCTCAGTGGAAACGCCCATCATCACCGAGACCGACGAAAGCACGCCAGGTGCGTAGCAAAACGAAGGTCATGTTGACGGTCTTCTTCGACTGCAAGGGAATTGTGCATCACGAATTTGCACCAGAAAATCAGACGGTGACGAAAGAGTACTGCAGAGAAGTTCTACGACGTCTTCGAGAAGCAGTTCGACGCAAGAGGCGGGATTTGTGGGAGTCAAAAAAAATTGGCGTTTGCACCATGACAATGCATCGGCTCATTCCTCACAGTTGGTTGGAGATTTCTTGGCAAAGCATGGCATCCCTCTCGTTCGCCAACCTCCTTACTCACCAGACTTGTCCCCCGCTGATTTCTGGTTGTTTCCAAAGGTAAAGAAACAGCTGAAAGGCCATCGATTCCAGACTCGAGAGATTATCATGGACAATGTGAGAGATCAACTGCGGGCCATCCCAGAAGAAGGATTTCGGGGTTGCTTTGAAAATTGGAAGGTTCGGTGGTCAAAATGTGTTGATTCTGATGCGGCTTATTTTGAAGGACTTTGATACTGTTTACTGTATACGTGTATTTTCGGCATTAAATTGTTATGAATGAAATATATAGCGAGTTCAAAATTAAGAAATAACTTTTATTTTCTTCTATAGTCGAAAAGATGAAGGTCGGATACTTTTTAGACAGACCTCGTATATTAAATTTGAGAAGTACACATTGCAAATGAACTTTCGAAAACAAAAACTTCAAACAATTGCATGTGTGTTATCAGCTAATATTTACGGGTAAGAGCATACAAGTGGCAGACATCGAAATTATTAATGAAATGAGCGATGTCTGCAAATATGGTTGCAATAGCAATGAAGAATGGAGGTAATTGAGTGAAGCACAGAACACTTACCGAAGATATAACACGGTGAGTGTTATTACTCATATAGGATTCAGAAATGCCACAAATTAGGTGATCAATTCAACCGCGGTGACCAAGCGAATAAATTGGTAATTGATGAATTTAAATTTCAGTATTCTAATTTTCCTAATATTAAATTCAGCACCCGGTAATTATGGATCGTTTTGATTACTGACATGTTAATGGTGAGTAACGGTCAATCATTGCTACAAATGACAGAATGATTTTTATGGAAATAATCAGTTTCCTTAACATTTCCAGTAGTGTACGCCAGCATGGCGTGTTAAACAATTTTTTGTGGCTTTTGCATTTTAGAAATTTCCAAATAAGCACATTAGCATTTAAAATCTATCCAATCTATGCATTTAAAATTACTCCAAGTTAAGGATGCAGTAAGACTTACTTATTTCACAAACTAGTAAATGTTGCATTAATGAAATATTCCTAACTATCATAAGAGTCTTTTCGGCCTTGAAATACATATGATGCAGGGTTGTGGAGTCGTCTCATTTTGATAGGACTCCGACTCCGATTGGCAAGTATATATATAGAGCCTGGTTTTTTTAATAAGCCGGCAACCTACATATAGATCATTATAGGCTTACCTGAACCTATTTTTAGTGATCATTGCTGTATCAAATATCAATCATTTTCGATGAAAGTTTATCAAATGTCGCTGAAAGTTGGATGCATAGTATTCGGCTCCTCCCATCTTGTGATGTGTGCTTCACACGGTTTTTCTTCATTCTCTACCAGGCAGGAAAATGCCCATCGTTCTCCAAAAAAATATGAGTACACTTTCGATTTTAATATGCGCTTTAGAGGAGCCATCGCACACGATTAGTGTGAGGGTAAGAGGCAATTTACTGGCAAACAAACTGGCATTTCATTTTTGTCTCTGATGTGACCTTTGGTGCGTAGGTGTGATCGAGGCTAGGAAGGCTTGTCTTCTCTATTAGATCACCGAGTGAAACGAAGATCCTTTTTCATGATCACGGTTCATTCCCTCAACTATTACAAGCTTTGCATTCACTGCTGTCTCTGTACTTTTGTTTGACGGAGAAAGTTGACATCAAGACAGTGACAGCTATGCACGAAGATATATAGGCCTAATTTGTCTGTATTATATTTCGGGCCTAGTTATAGGCCGGAGTCCTATAATTTGAAAGGACTCCGACTCCGACTCCGAATCCCTGTGTGATAGTCACCAATTATGTATTTATTCAATAACACTCACTTCCTAACATGCATATTGGCGCAAGGCATAATTACAACATGCAGTCTTCTGATAAATGAGCTGAATTTAAATAGCTTTGCTATCAGGGGGCAAAAATAGTAGTTTTAACGCAATGTCATATTTAAAGCATCTTTTATTGGCAGGTCAAATATTCTGTACAAGCGATCTTCAAACTTGATTAGATTGAAAAATGTCTTGGATAGAAAATATTGAAAGCAATAAAGCCAAAGAAAAACAGAAAGCGTAGATTTTTTGAACCCTAAATTTGAGAGAATACAACTCAAAGTGACTCTTAACATTAGTTTTGGGTCCACAATTCCTTACAATAGTCGTTTTGTAGTGAAGAATGCAGTCTGCAGGCGATTTGTCAGTCATCATATGATTTGGCTCAGGGTTACGCAAACTTTGAACCCTTTCGGGCCATATTCAAGTCAACATCTTTAGCTCCGGCCACAAAATTTAAACTTATAGTACACTACATACACATAATAGTATCAAACCTGCTATTTTATTTGATTAATTATTGGATCCCCGAACCATAGATTTTATAATTTGTTAGATTTTTAACAAACTGAAAGATTTTATTAAATTAAGATATTTATTATATAGAAAACAATGATTGACTGAACGAACGAATTGCAAGTTACAACCGATCACAGAAAGACAGAAGATCAACGAATCGAAATTAGGTTCGAATTTTGAAGCGTAGATCAGTCAAGCACCGTAACGAAAAAACTGCAGACAATATAGTGAAACTCATTGCGGGACGTACTCTGCGCTCCAACACCCCGTGCCCAAATCGGCCAATCACCCTTGTATTTTGTAGAGGCGATGGTGTCGTGGAAGATGTCGTCGAGGAATTCAGATCATTGCGCACAAGTTTTCTCCAAAATGTTGGCCCTTTCGATCATTATTAAAAAAAGTAGCAGGCGCACGAAAATTAGTTCACTTGATGTTTTCACATCCTCTCCTCGGCATTTCTTACTGTATAGTGCATACACTGAATTGAATGTAAACCAGACGATGTGTGTTTTGGTGTGTGCGAAGTGATATCACAGCACGCACGCATCTCTCACTGGCTCTGGTGTCCTCTGCTGACAGCTTATTGTCTGCCATTTCCAATAGCAAGCGATACACGAATTATCCATTCGAGAAGGAGCAAGTTTTCTAATTCTGTGATGATGTGCCATTTCGATATTAAGGCTACATACAATTCTTCCTTTCTAGGAAACCGAAGACGCGCGCAGATGAATCTAATTTTGTGGTGTCAGTGTTTGATTAGGGTAACTGTTGACAAGTCGACTTGGATAGTTGAATTTGGATTGATTGAAGTGAAAGCAATCAGAACTCATAAATCAAACCCCTTGCCGGCCGAAAAACCCATATTTTTGGATCGAATCAACCTGCCACATATGGACGGCTGCATGTGGACGGAAAACCGAGTTTTGAGGAACACTGCTTTGGTGGATGCCAGTCGAGGCACGGTTTGCAGAGCTTGCAAAGCTAGATCTTCGAATCGTCGCTGCAATGGCGGCATGCATTCGCAATCATTTAATTCGCCGAAAAGTCCGAGAAAACGATCTTGAATCTGAATCAATATCGGAAATTTTCTTTGTGATGCGCCACAAGAAAGTAGCAGAATAATATTTAATTGAATCTCTAATTATCATCTTGCACACAGATTTTGATCTGTGTTATGAGAAGAACCCAGCGTTTGTAGTGTTTGTGCGTCTCCACCACAGGTTGACAAATCGCATCAACATCCGCGCGGATGCGGATATGGAAATTCTGCATCTTGCGGATGCGGATCGAAGATTTTGAATGTTGCGAATAGAAGACTCATTAAGCAACCAACTGAACAATCCACATTTTCCTTTCTGAGCATAGTAAAATAATAGGTAGACAAGTCCTACAAAGTTACTTACACTGCACCAGTAGGGAATACCGTAGGACCTACAGTGAATTTCAAGTAATTTCCATATCAGGTTAGTACGTGCAGGCAGGCACGTAGTCATGGGGGGGCTTGGGGGGTCGACCCCCATTTTGCAATCCTGCCCCCCAATTCGCTATCGCATGAAAATTAATAATGGGAGACCGGTTAGTCAACAGTCAAATGTATGCATTGGAAAACATATGGAGTCGATCCCCATCCTATATCGTTAGATCTCATGCGATTATCATAGATTAGTTCATATTCTATTGACAATACCACAAACATCGTGCAACGTTGAGAGGCTTTTTTCTTCAGTGAAGCGAATTAAAACTCGTTTGAGATCACGAATGTCTACGGAAAGACTTTGCAATCTGTGTTTATTGACATTTGAAAAAGATCTTTCCAAAAAATTGAATTATGACGATATTCTTAATCTGTTTAAGAAGATGAAGAACCGCAGACTGTTATGATTGTATCTACATAACAAAATGAAAAAAAGGAATATAAGGTGAGTAACTGAAAGTATTCGTTTTTGATTTGCAATGTAGCGTTTTGGAAATACAGTGATATTTTATTCTCCTTGAAATTCCATTATCATGTGCTGTGAATCATGCGTCTAAATTCAACTCCACTCCTAAATTTGGAAAAAGATATTTTCTTATGGTCTAAGTGAAAATCACACATTTGTCATCTACAAAATCCTTCAATGTCCTATGTAATTTTTCTATAGTGCGAAGTCCATTCTTTAGGAATGCGACATATGGGCCTACTAGGATTTTCAAAAAACATAGTGTACACATATTGGCACAATTCATTTCAACTAACCCGCAAAGAAAAATTGTGTAACAATGATTGTGGCTTGGACATCTGAAAATAGATGACGTCGACGCCAAGAAAAATTGTAAATTGCAAAAGTAGTAAGCCTCAGTTAGATAACACTGTCATTTTGTTTTTCGAAATAGGCCTAATTTCAGAGACCAGATTTGAGAACAGCAATTTCTTAGTAGGGAGCCTACTAATCACTGCAAAATTCACTGACGAGACGAGGATTGTGTATGCCCCCCCCCATTATAAAATCTCTAGCCACGTGCCTGCGTGCAGGTAGACTGTACTGTGACACGAATGACGTTGAAGTTTTCATCATTCAATACACCCTCAGATAGATGCAGATAGCACTTTATTGCTGTCATTTCGGCGTAAAGATGGTCTAAAGCTAAGCTCAGTAAGGCTTCGATGTGCAGGGGTTTTCAGGCGCACTTACAAAAGTCTGCAAGCATAACTTGGCTTGTAAGATTTCAAATCCATGCACATCTTTGAATATGCCAACTAAATATATATATAAGCTGAATAAAATAATAAATGAAATCTGGTCTTACAATAACTACGTGGAAATAGCTGTGCTGTCATATCTGTTATGAACAATCGTCATGATAAGTAATGGGGCCTACACTGTAAACCGCAGACCGACAATTATCGTACAAAATTACTAACAAAGTCAACCGACGATTGTCACCTCCAATATCCTGCGATATCCGACGAATTTGTAGGTTCTCCATCGACATCGAAACAGATGCTTTGTATACAAATTAACTAAACAAAAACTGTCGAATATTGATTGATTTTTTCGATTAGTGATTGCTTGACTTTTGGGCCATCTGTATTATTGTGTGGCAAAACGATGATTTATTTTGACATACTTTAATTAACCACCTACATTTTTGATAAAATTTAAGCTATAATTCATTACTATTCATTTTGTCGCTTTTTGTCAGATATTGTAGGTGCTCAGTGGCAATCATCCTACAAGAACTACCAATGACCGACAAAATAGATTTTGTAGGATAAATGTCTGTCAACTGTCAGTCAACGGTTTACAGTGTAAATTTCAGTCCACAGGACAGTGTCTGTGGGAGTGGGAGTATGGGAGACACAGTCAAATTCCCCACTAACATTGACTACCTTTGGTGAATATGCTTTGCATTTATAATGATAGCCATTTCTTCTGTGATTGACATAATTTGCGGTGAAGTATAGTTATTTATCGATGGCATGTTCTATAGATATTACACTAAACAATTTTTGTAGCATCGGACTCATAAAAGATACATTCGAATATACAGTCCAGCATAAAGATCTTATTCTATTGACCGTGTCATTCATTCTTTTTAGAAAAACTATTTTGGTCAGTGTCGAAGATTATCATTAACAATATTACACTAAAGAGCGATGTTAGTCGTTTTTTCCTACGAATACACTAACAAAACAGATTTCCTCGTTAAATAAGTACATGCATGTACAGACCTTGAAGTTTAGAAACGCTGCTGTGTTTTAGTAAAGATTTTCAAATAACATTTCGACATGCGTCTAAAGTACAGCTAGAAAATACGCTGCTCTATTTAATTGATCCTTCATCACACTTAATGGCGGTAGTTGTTAAACCGAATTTAACCTGAAAACTGACTTAATGCAAATGACGATAATAATATAGCAAATGTGTATATCATTCATGCAGAAGATGCTAGTCTGCGATGGTTATTCTCATTCCACAAATAAACTTGTTAGAACAGAAACATTTCTAAAAATGTCAAAAAATCAAACCTCTATTTATGTTCCCACGATGAAGCAGAGAACATCAGGTTGGTTGTTGTGTTTGTAACAGAACTTGGCTATCGCAGCTGTTAGCTCTCGGTTCATCGACTGCCGATATCTCGCTGACAGTTATTTGTTCAAACTTCAGAAAATCAAGAAAGTCACGATTCGAAATTTCAATTTAGTGAATTCATAAAATATTGAATTGAAACAACATTTTTTGCATACATCGCGATAATTCTGCTTGCTGTTTTGTCTGTAGTGACCTCCACTATTTTAAGTACTTTTTGTCTGCAATTTTGTTAAATAAAGCGATGGACACTGTTCTACTAGTAATCACAACACTCCTTTTATAGATTGAAGCTGCTTATTTGTTTCAATTCGAAAAGTGCAGATTGTTCCTTGCTACAAAATTCACATTTGAATGCTTATGACGTCAGGAGTTCTCTCTCTCTCTTCGTAACATAGATATACATGTATTTCGCGGAGTATTTCAGCTTATCTAATCTTATGCACATGATAAGTAAAATCATTGACACAAAATTCTACATTTGATGACTGTTGGCCATGCTGGAATATAATGCATCATAGCCTTACATCTCCTTGCTTCCTATTCCTTAAGATACCTTGGAGCATTTATATTTTATCTCACTATTCCTTGCAACAATCACGAAAAATTTATGAGCACACCAGAGAGAGCGCAACACACGAGGGTTGTTGCTACAAACCTCCTTTTGTAATAGAAGGCAACAAATCTCGCAAATCATGAACTGAAATCCTACGACTTTTGAAAATGGCCTGTTCCAAATGTACATTTGCTAACTCAACTTTGAAACTTTGAGAATTGAAGTATGAAAAACTGCCTAAATACAACGTTCAGTATTATATTAACCCATTAATACCCAGAATGCATCCCTTCAAATGGCTTAATAATGCTGTTATAGATTTAAAGACGACTGAAATAAAACAAAACGTGCATTTTCAGAAGCAGCATTGAGCTGACATAAAACGCACGTGAAACTGATTTCGAAAGCCTTTTATGCCCTACGAACAAATTTGAAAATAGTTCAACAAGGGCATGTGACCTCAGGAATTAATGAAAATGTAGCATTTTATGATCATTAGAAAGTACAAAAAAAGAACTTATCTATTTTGAAAAATATAGATATTGGGTGACAATCCCAGCATCACTAGATCATGGGAAACAACCACTAAAAAATGTGTGCTTTTAGAATTTAGGAACAAACATCAGGAACTTATAGAGTTCAATCAACAGAAAATGACTTTTAGTGCGAAAACTACTGACGTTTTCTTCCCAAATTCACGCACGCACTTCTTGTTAGTTTTAGTTTATAGATTGTCAGCAAACATCAGCAAAACGACAAGTCTTAAGTCACTTCCAATCGTCTTCCAGGTTACCGATCGTCAATCATCGCAAAATCTTATTTAATAAGTAGATCCATGCACTTCCGAGTCTGGTGCACTTAATAACGCAATGATCTAACATTCATTGAGTAATGCGGTAATTGTCATTGTCATTAACTTTATTGTCGTTGCCATGCATGTCAGCAGATATGATGTGACTACATTTCACAATAACGAAGAGACTGTAACACTTGCAATGTGAAGTTCGAGAGTAAGGGTTGCATAAGGGGATTTGTGTTTTGAATCATTTAATCACTCAAGATGAGATTATATTCATTAGTGAATTACTAAATGATTATATTCCATAGCAATGAAAATGAAAATGAAGTAATCCAATCACAATTGGGAATCAGTTAGACTGAGTAAAAAGTAAAAAGTACAACGCTGTCAAGAGATTGAATTGTTTTTATTTAACCCTTTCATGCATATTGCGGCTAACAGACAACATTTTGACCTACATCTTCAACAAAAAAACTTTAATTTTGAAAATAATTCATGCAGCAAAGGGTTTAGAGTAGCCAAATTAATTGAATAGCATAGACTCTTATTAAAAGCGAGTTAATTAATGTATGTGTTGAATTGAAAACAGTGCTCGTTGGAGATCTGTCGCAAAAATTTGCCACTAAGATAGAATTATTTTGTCGCGCTCAAGCGCTTTTAGTCATAGCCAAAGTAGACACACGTCATTTTGGAAGTAGCCTCAAAGCGGAATAACGGGATAAATTTATCAACTGACCTTATCACTTTTATGATTGTGATTTCACTTTTTAGGCAGACATCTTCCAGAGAAGTCAGAAATGTGATATTCCTCGTATCCGCTAGCTTGTCCGAATTGCTCTTAAGGATAATGAAAACGTCACACCTGAGCTGATGTTATTGTTGCAGATATACAAACAGACTGTCCTGATCACAAAATGGTATTCTCAGAATTCATTATATGTGCAAAACGCTTAATCTAATGAATTAGCAGAGGATTGTGAATTGAGGTCGACCATTCATATTTCTTCTTCAATTCAACTTCTTTCTTCAAATGTGTTCTGACAAACGTAGACGGTGTCCATATCATATAGGCGTAACATGTGCTTCGGTTATTTGTGCTGATTGTTTTAGTTTCTAGCGAACCATTTCATCTCACCAGATCAACGCTAATTATGATCTGCTATGAATCGGTTCAATATCTATTCAACAAAAGTCTTATTGTTCAGCATTTATTTCACCTAATAGATTTATCAATAAAAATCCTAATGTGAAATCCAATGAAATCATTAATGTGAACAATGACTGTCTGTTGATGGCAATTTTGACTTCTCGGTCAGAGACCGATCTAAGTGAATATTGCTAGATCTTCAGATGAATCAAATTGCAGAAGCCATGCCACACATAGAAGAAATTTTGTGAATATCATTTTGTGATCAGGACAGTCTGCTTGCATATTTGCAGCAATAGCATCGGCTCTCATTGCATTTTCACTATCTTTAAGAGTAATTCGGACAAGGTGCCGGTCAAGGAATATCACATTTCTGACTACTCTGGAAGCTCTCTGTTTTAAATGTGCAATCAAACTCATGAAAATGACAAATTTCATTCTGAGTGATTAAATAAATATTAGATCATTACGCTATTAAGTGCACCAAACTCGGAAGGACATGGATCTACGTAAACAAATAGGATTTTGCGATGATTGATGCTCCATAGCCTGGAAGATGACTGCAACTACAGCTCAAGAATTGTCGTTTTGCTGATGTTGGGTGAAAATCTACGAAGTGAAACTAACAAGAAGCTCATGCGCGAACTTAGAAAAAAAGGTCATTAGCTCTCGGACTATTTAAACAATTTTCTTCCACGTGTCAGAATTCTGTTACAATTTCAAATTGAAAAATAAATGTAAAATATCGTAGATGTCAATAATTTAATGTAAAAATTAATTCAGAAATGAGTCTGGATGGTCTGAGTTTGACAGATCACTTTAAAATGTTTTATATCTAGAGAAACCGTCCTACGTCGTGAAAATTGATGAGGATTCATGTCTTCATAAAACCCAACAGTTTGACTAGTAATAAGCTATTCGAAGATTCATCATGTTCTCCCGCTCATAAATTTATCATTTTTTGAATTTAAGAATAATGTTATTGAGTTCTAAAAATCATCGAAATTATCTGGTTGCCTAATTGATTTGGCAATTAAGTTTGATACGAGTAATTCAACGTAGTCGTCTCCGTAATCCAGAGTCTTGTTTCTAAAATAATATTCATTTTCTTTCTCCTCATTCGCTTCCTGTCATAATTGTTCGTAGTAAAAACTTATTCTCACTGTCAAACAATCTACCAAACTTGTGTGCTCATTTTTCAACATTTGTGTTTAACTGTTTCGAAGAATTTTTGTGTGGGTAAATAGATGCCTATAGGTAGAAAATCATTTTACAAAAACTTAATTTTTGACTGATCTACTGGCTTTAGGAAGCCATTAGTCCTATTGTCTCTGATTTTGGAATAAGATAAATGTAAAAGTATATAGTTAGCTAAATAGAGTCGCATTTATAATATTATGACACTCTATGACTACATGATCGCACAAAACACAAGGAGAAAACTTGTCAGATGCAAGTGATGGTCAATGAACCCAATGGCGGGCCATTTACAGTGAATGAGCTACTGTCTGTCCAGAGTAGTCTGATATACAAAGCATTTCGTTTTTCAACTAGTTCAGCAAATACATCTGTTTAGGTAAATGTAATACTCAAACAAATAGTAGAAACCCACTCCTCAGTATTCCATTTTCATCCATATATTGAAATGATGGGAATCCCTTTGTGCCTCCTCAAACTTCAGCAGTATTTTTAACTTCTCCAGAAATAATGCATAATAGTATCGCAACCAGACAAACGGAAAAATGCTGGTAAGTCGCTGTTTTATTACAATCGTCTCTTTGATGTCCATTGCAATGACCATTTTAGCCGACATGGCAGCAATTAGGAAGTTTGTGATCAATAATGACATCACAAGAACAGCTATGACATGCATTGAAGATATTCGGAATATTTCTTGTGGTGTAAAGTTAATTATGTTCAATGCTATACAAAAGATTTGATAAAATGGGTAAAGGAATTCCACAGGTCGTCCCATAAAGAGATATTTGTTTATATTTGCATCTTGTGTTTCCACTCTTTGATAAATACTTGCACAAGGAGTCATGAACATTAGCATGTAGCCAAATGCTAATCCAATTGCAAAATATATTCCCAGAAACCGAAAGAACTCCTTTTGACACTCGACAAGTAAGCACACAGTCCTTCCAATTACTGGCAAATTGCGACATTTATTCAAAACCAGGAGAAGAATGCAAAATCCATACGCAGAAAAACTGCAATTATTAATCATCATAATCATGCTCCCATTAATAGAACTGTATATAGAGATTATCCGAAAAGAATCCACAACTCCTTTGAAAAATATCACTGCAAAACCCCAAGTAAGATTCAACAAAATTGAATCGTTCATTGTCACTATCGTCATCCAAGAAGCTCCTAGCCTCTTGACATCGCTATAACTTAGCGAAATGATAATTATGCGAAATATAAGATCAAAGAAACAGAAAAACATCAACGGTAATGCGGAACAAAACGCTGTCCGCCATTCAACGAAAAGATTTGAGGTGGTGTCACAAGATTTTGGACAGGTGAAAGTCGTTTTATTTGTCCCATTTGTGGATGTTATCGGAGCTAATACGCAAACCAATGGTGTATGCAAGTAAGCGATAAAATATGTTAATGATAATATTCCTACCGATATAAATAACAATATCATTAAGTACACGGGCCATCGATAGATATTCCACATTTTATCATACCATTTCTTCATGACAGGATGTTGCAGAAGACCACTTCGGTGCAAAGTCTCAATCTTATCATCGGGAATCACACTGATAATCATCAGCGGAGAGACAATCAGTCGATTTGTAGGAGAACAATAGTCATAGAGTCCGACATATTCCCGCATTTCAAGAGCTCCACTCACACCTCGTACTTCATACATCACTTGAGGAGTATTGAGAAAGCATTTTGCGAGAGCAAATTTGCCTTTCATGATGGCCAGTTCCAAGGGACGAGACCCTTGTTCATCGCAGCACTGATGAAGTTGTGCAAGATAAAATGGAGGAATATCCGCTTGGATAACTTTATAAAAGTCGATGGCTTCATCTTCTGATTTAATTCCTGCTACAGTGGAGCTTACTAACACGTGGAGCAAATGTAAAGTCTCATTGCCAGTTAGCAGTTGTCCTGAGTCACCTTCAGACATCAACCAATGTGCACAACGTCGTGCTGTGTAAGCGAAAGCGAGTTCTATTGGAAAGCGAATATCAGCGAGACAATTGTGATGATGAGAGACATTTTCTGAATAATTTTTCTTGGTCACACTGCGAGAAAATAAACCATCTGAGATCGCAAAGGCACGAACTCCTCCATAAGCTTCTACATGAGGCTTTAAGCTATCAATATCGTCACAAACCAACGCAATCCTTAGATGTTCACTTGAACGGCAACCAGCTTGAATGCAATCCATGCCACAGTGAGATAGTCAACTTTCCAAATCGTTAAATGACCAAGATGCTCGCTTCTTGTTCGAATGGTTGAACCTGTTGCTGAATTCTGAGGCATATGATGAATTTGATATCATTTTATTTAAGTAAACGTTGATCGTTCAAACAATGCGTCATTTGTGTCCGCCAATAAAACTGAGTCAGCAAACTAGACACATTTGTTTATGTTTGTTAGAGTAGGACTGTATTTGTATATTTCATCTCTTGAACTAGTCAAAATTTACCCAACCGCTAATTGTAAAAGCCTCGTTCAATGAAGCCTGACAGACAGTTTTCAATTGTTTGTAAAAGGAAATAAAGAATATTCGCTTCAAAGAGAAATTCTGTCATTTTGAATCTTTCTGTTGACTGGTGCAACGAAAAGTCATGTATACTTAGGTTGATGAAATTTATTCTTCTTCATTTTGTTTTTCTTCAATTGCTTTGATCGAATCTCATAATGTCGAATATCTTTCGTCTATGGATAGAGAACATACAATTGAGGTTAAATTGGAGTATAAACTTGAGCTAAATAATTCTCTGAGACTTTTAGCAGATCGGATTCTCGATATGCACTTTACAGCAGAGGTGGAACCGGTCGAGAGTTTTGTGACCTGACCACACCGGCCGGTCACGTGACTCTACCGGTACTCGACCGGTCAGTTCGTATTATCGATGCGCACTCATATGCCCTACGTATGTATATACAGTACTTCATAATCATAGACAAAGCAAATACATACATACATGTACAGTGGGTAGGCCTCACTGATTATCAAGAAACGCGTTCAGAAAAATATATTTATTTTAACGTACTATAGTAGAAGTGTTTTGAGAGTCTAAATTGAGTACAACTATTGCTAGAACTAGGCAGTTCGGTGGATTACAGATTGGCAAAACCCATTGTATCGAATTGTATAATTGTATACAAATACAGTATTTCATATACGGTATGCAAAATAATTCAATCATCTTAATTATACAGTAGGGATATTCTTATAATATAATAAAAAAAATATATAATATATATATATATATAATAATAAAATATATTCTCACTCATACAATCTCTCTCATTCCTATACAAATAATCTATAATTGTATGTATAATATACATAATATTCTATAATAATCCCTCTTACTAATTTTTAAAAACCAAAATAAGCTTATATATGATTTTTCGCACATGCTCAAATGTTCGTATTTCAATAGTATATCTAGTATATTTTGTCACGTCAGCAAGAAATGAAGCTGGTTCTCCTTCGATGTAAACAAATTTTGATTGACATCAATCTCATGTTTCGTTGTTAATTAACATTGTTGTTAAAAGTAATTATGCATTTCATTAGTTTCTGACAGAGCTAACTGCGCGCGCGGGTAGCAGGGAAAAGAGACTTCACGTTAAACGGAGAGTAGTGATAGGTTTATAGTTGGAAAGAGTGAGGAGTATTTTACGATGTTAATATAATTAGTTTTAAATGCTTGTACAAAATTTTTCGACTGCTATCCGGCAATCATCTTCAGGTACAAAAGAATCTATTGATATTAGTAGGAGTTTGAATGATTAGTTTGAAAATAATATTTTCAATGAGGACATATGGTATAATACAATGTAATGTAGATATGAACAGGTTGTACTGGATTACATATCATTACCAGTAGCAAAAGGAGAATTGACCTGACATGAAAGATGATGAATGATGAACTATGTTAGTAGAGTAGGCTAGAAAAGGTGGTTAGTAAAAGTGAAAATCACGATAACTGTCAAGTTCAGTTCTATTATTGATGGAAGGACTAAATCTATGTATGATGAATGCCTCACGTAGTCGGAAATTAGTGCTGTCATTGTCGTGGGCTAGAACGTTGATAGCGATGTTGATGTGTTCCACTTGACAATTTCGAACATGCTTGAAAATAGATGAAGTTGGGGTTGAGAGGTGCTCTTTAAAGCGGACATGAAGTGGTCTTACAGTACTGCCTATATAAAATTGGTTACATTTCTTGCAGCTTATTTTACGAGTATATACAAATTTTTTTCGATTACATAATTGTCTGTTGATCATTGCGCAGTTTGTAAGCGAACATGGTCTCATATTTGTTTCATTCTTTTTTAGTTGTTGACGAAGAGTTTTGTTGCGTCTAGTTAAACGAGCGATGAGTTAATGTTTATGAAAAATTTGTTTTATTCGAGAAACAGTATTGTCCGTATTGTATGGAGAGTAGTGCATAAGGTGGGTAGGGGAGATTGGGGACCAAAATGCATTTTTTCACTTATTCTCATTTTTTGGAACTATTGGAAACTATTGGAAATCAGAACTTAAAATTTTACACAGATGTGAAAGATATCTTCACAAATAAAATATTTTTTGAAGTGTAACTCTAGCATATCTAGTTTTTGCACAAGACATGTTTTTGTAACATGTAACGACCCTGCACATTGGTCCCCTATTGCGGGGACCAATGTGCACTGCATGGCGACCAAAGTGCACTAAATAAAAAACCATGATTGCGCAAGGAAATTCCATTTTATATAATAGATATCGCCAAAACACATTTTTCTATGATTTTTACTGCATTCATTTAATTTTTGTGAATTAGTAACTAGGTGGATATGAAACTATCAATAGGCAAAAAATAAATTAATTTTTTACAGCAATTTTTACTAATTGGGCGCATCTTTATTACATTAATTAACTGTTAATAGTCAATTCGGATGTGCTGAGTTCAAAAATGATAATCATTTCTCTCTATGAGATCAATATTTCGACCTAGGGTAAAATCTTCATTGTAGGCCTAGGCCTATATAGGCCTACCCATCTTTCTTTTCATCAATTTAGAGAAGTGTTTGACTTCTGAAAATAATGATTTTACGGACAAAAATGGTTATAATGGTTCAACAGATTGGATTTGGTAAGAAGGCAGTAAAAATTCATTTTTTTAAAAAGTAAACTAATTACTTCCAGATAGGTCTGCCAACAAAAATTGCCGAAAAGTCGATTTTTGAATATATATGCAAATAGTGCATTTTGTAACATAATAAAAACAGACAGGAGTCGGGAATGTCGCTTTAAAAACATTTGTCTTGTACTCAACCAGAATGTGTTCGCCACATTCCAGATGAAGTTCAACCGTGTTTTCAATTGAGGAGTCCTGGGTTCCAAAATTAATTGGCTTCGTTACTTTTGGATGCAGCACTCTCCGGGGGCATATTGGTGTAATAGTTGATTTTCTTTTTCTTGATCGTTTGTGTTTAAATTTTTCAGACAGAGCCTTCGTCGGATAAGGTCTGATTATTTCAGGTGACACTGGCTCACATAATTATCACGCCGCGTCGTCAACAGGGCAGCGTCATCAGCAGGAGAAATTGGGCCTGTGCTTATAGAAGGTTGCTCAATTTTCGAAGTTCAAGCACTCGATCGGAGGGAATGGATGGCAGGAAATCCCTTTAGCTGAAAGCGTTTGAGTTGACTGGGAATATGCCGGCTTTTTGAAAGCCCGATACGATATTCATGGGCGTAAAAGCTTTGTAAAATGAAGCTGAACTTAGTGAGGCAACGTCATGAATAGTAATTGGTTTTCATGGATGAGTGAGCATTTGATTGTTGCACTCACTCACATAGAACGTCTTAAATCCCCGAATTATGAAGTAATTCTAGATGCCTTAAATGTTAGAAATTATTGTTATCCTAGGCACAATGTTGACGAATGAAATTTAGAAAAAATAAACAACGGAGACTCAAAAATTTACTTTCGACTGCATTAAATGTATTTCAAGATCTACCAAATAAAATATTTTGAGATAAATCTTGATTTTTCCGTTGAAAGTCATGTTTGATTAGAGAATTACTCAACTAGAAGAAGAAGTTCGAATTTGATCTTTATCACGTCGAACTGGCAGATGCACTTTGGTCCCTTATGCTCATAGGTCCCCAATCTCCCCTACTTTAGGGGCTAAGCACCTCACCCCACTTTTAGGATGATGCTTCCAGTAATTCAACGCCGAGAAAATTTGAAACTGTCCACGATGTTTAATACTGTAGAGGTTAAATAATTGCCGTCTACCGTGACATTACAGATATATCTCAACAGAAAAAATAGCGAAGCAATTCATTTCTGGCAAAAGCGAAGCTACCAGAGTTTCGTACTTTGGCAAGCGTTGATGGAAATAAACATTCGTATTTTTGAAATCGATATTATTGTTTTTTTTATAATAGCTTTACCGCATGAATATTTTCGTAAACCAAAGGGACTTACCATGGCCATTAATGATATACCACTTCTATAATTTTAGCCAACCTTAACATGAAAATAACAACAATAATAATGGCTCATTGAAAATTATCTAGACCTTAAGTTTATTTGAATTATCACTCCAAATAATCGGTTTATTTTTTCTTAGTATTGTGTTTATCAATTAATTCTGAATCAATTCTTTTCTGATTAGTTAATGTGAATGTTGTACGTAAATAGCAGCTTTACAAGCTTAACATGAATAATAGCTCGAATGCGTAAAATATTGTTTCACTTCCTTAAGTCAAAAATTAATTTCCTCCACCAAAATTTCACTTCATGTAATGACATGGATATTGATTTTGTGTTATAATATATTTGAAACAGAGATGGAGAAAGGAGAGAAAGGGAGGGAGAGCGACTAGAAAATGGATGAAGCTGACTTGGATATCGCAACCTCTGTCTATCACTTTCTAGATCTGTGATTCACATGTCCTACTGACATTAAATAAGTGAAAATATATAAAAGGAAATCAAGTTAAACAGATAGAAATCCCCATCATTCAATCGGCGACCGACGACCCTTCATTCAACGAGCTTCATTGAACTCATCAAGAAATGCATCCAACTCAAAGGAACCTTGTGCAAATAAGCAGAGTACTTTGTTTGACCATCATCGAGCATGTCGGATAGCCTTGAACCTAAAAGAGGAATTTGACATGGCTGCTTGCTGTCTGATCATCTTCAATGTCCTACTGCAACGCATGACTGATGAATCAGTGATCACAAACAACGAAGACAACATCAAAATTTAAGGAATAATCATGAACTACCTGGATGGCTTCTGTCGCCGATATTGACATCATCACCGACAATCGAGAGAGCTGCCTTTTGTAAATCAAGAGACCCAGGTATAAGCATTGGAACATGGCCCACATGTCTCAAAAATAAAATCAGCTTAAAAAACAGCTTTAGAATCCGAAATGCCAGCTGCCAATGTGTTCTTTAGCAACGAAGCGATGGTGAAATGTACGAAGTTCTGCGCAGTTTGCAATTGATTCGAACTGCTGGGCACCAATCAGATGAAATAAATAAGCGATGTGCTTGTGCTCTATATTAGCACTCAACCGACTAAGGATCACATGGAAAATGCAGGAGGCATCACTTACTGCAATTTTAGACTTTCTGAAAGCCTTGTACTCAGCGTGCTGCTTCATAGTAGGGGCTTCGCAATGCGATGTTATCGAAAAATACAGAGCATCCACTACACCCAAGCTATGTTGATCTACGAAAACACTTCCTGGGAACTGCGTTCATTTTTAAGTGTAACAATCACACAGATAAATTGCTATGTCTGCGTTGTTTGGTCGGTGTAGTAAGTATATGTACAGTAGGTAGAGTGTCGACTCAAAAAAGTATCAATATATTCGGTTTTTTGCGGAGATTACGTTTCTGCGGTCCAAAAAATTGAGCAGTTTTAAAACGCTAAAATTTTGCAAATTTATATACTACCGACATGAAGTTCCTTTATAAGTAGCATGAAGCATGTTGGATAATAATAAGCGTCTTAACTAAGCGGAAATTAAGCTGATTATCAAAGGAATTTCATGGAAGTCTGCATGAAAAAGTCAAGATCTTATTGTGCTTTCTTGGCTGAGATGTCATTTTTTAATTCTATTTCCATCGGCATGATTTTATGATTCATTTAACTTATGTTTCATTTCTTGAATCTGAAAAGTGATGTGGACCCATTTACATTTTTTGAAGTTACTAGAAATAATTGTCTTTGATTATGTTATTTTGCTCTACCAGTGGCAGGTTGCCTGTGATATGATCACGCTTAAGAAAATTCTCTTGAGGTTGAGCATGAAATAACAGCAGCCAATCGAATTGCTAATTTAACAAGCATTACCTCTCCAAGACTGTTATAGCACGGAGGATCTGCAAAATACTATCATTCCTTCTGCATTACTATCATGATCATTCGATTCCGTTGTAATCTCTTCAAAACTGCAAAAATTTGCATATCTCATACTTGGAAACAATTCCAACTGCTTTCACCTCGAGTTCATCTAATAAAATCGAAACTGTATACAAATTGGGGATTTAATAAATGCTGAGTTACTACTCTACCCAATACACTTACTCTATGTTCTGGTCCAGAGATGACATTTTTTAATACTGATGGCAACGCTTGGAACTAGTCCCGATGGCAGGAGGATCTATTTTTCATTAAACGTAATGCAAATTGAAGACTGGATTCTGACGAACTATATAATTGACACCGCATTGAATGTTCCCAGTCAGTAAATTTAGATCGTGAGGGTCGAACAATGTGAATAATATTTCCATTTGACGAATTTATCGCGGAGAAACATTGAGTCAAAGGTATATGCTATTCAATTGGCAGATGTTCAGACTTCAAAGTGAAAACGGAAGCTTTTACTTTTATAAAACGGCATTTGCATTAATTTAAATCAAATCCTGTCATCATCTCATACTGAAATATTCAAAAAGTAGGATTTCCGATTTAAAGCGTGGACGAAAGTAATTGCAATTACTAACTCATTATTTCGATTAACTTTTTAATGTACACGAATCGATGGGAAGCTTTCTATCTTTTCATAAAAATCGTTGGTTTGGGAATCTGATGTAGCTCATTGGAAAGCACGCTTTGTTATATCAGCAAACAATTAAGCAACGATTAGAGCAGTTAGGAAATTATTTGTTATTAATTCTTTTTAATAGCAATATGAAATTGCATATTTGCATGAAGGGAGTGTTTGGAAATCCAAATTTGAATATCACACATTCAAGCATACATACTCGTGGCTAAATTACAGATCACATTCTCGGGGAAAATTCCTCTAAAGAAAATGATTAGAATAATGTCAAACTGATTCAGAATCGAGAAATTTCTATTTAAGTGATATTTATATTGATTTGTTGCTAAAGGCAGCACTTTCTATTCATGGATACAGGAATATGTTTCAGTTAGATAAGTTACATGTAACGTCCTTTCAATTAAAATAATGCTTATCAACAGCTAAGTTCAATGTGGTAGGGCCGATAAGTGCTCAGATTATAGTAGAAAAATTGCAATTACTTGAATTCTAACAGGGTAGATCATTAATTTAACATGTAACATTTAGAATATTCTGCAATACTGTGAAAGTTTTGATGTGTAATTAATCTACTGGCATGCATTTAGAAGAGATTACCTTGATGAATTCTAGTGGTTGCGAAAAATTTATGGGAAGAATTTAGGCGTCTTTTTGAATCTGCTGATTGATGAGAAATAGGGTTTCTAATTAGAAGGGATCATTCAGTTTGGTCAGGTAAATTTTCTCAACACAACCGTGCTCACCTTGCTCACCTTGTGGACCCTTGTCCCGCGTATCCAAGGGTAGGTCCAGTCCTCTTTTTCCATTCCTTCCGGTTATGGACCAGGGAGGCATCCACTCCTTTTGCTTTCATGTCGGCGGTTACTGTCGATGTTCAGGTCTTCTCCGGGCGGCCTCTACCTCTTCTTCCTTCCACTTGCAGACGTGATGCTTTCTTAAGGGGATGGCTCTCTCCGCAACGTTGCACATGACCAAACAATGACAGCCTTCTTGCTCTTGCCACTTCTTGAATAGGGGCTATCTCCACATTAGATCTTATTTCTTTATTGGTCTTCCGGTCCAAGCGTGTGTAGCCCTGCATCCACCTTAGCATCCGCATCTCCGCCACGTGCAGCTTCTGCTCATCTGTCTTGAGAGGGGCCCAGCACTCAGAACCATAAAGGATTGCCAGTGCCCCCGCCCCGTTAACGACCACCCCGTCTACAACGAATCATTTGGAAGCTGATATTGCAGGCTCTTGAATGATGTATGACATGTTGTGCGACACGATTGGAAGGCATGAAAATCGATTGAATTTCGACCAGTTTGGGTGGCCATTTATTTATAACCAGCTCTGTAGTTCAGTGTAGCACTTTTGTGATTGCTGCAATTCAGAGTAGCCCACATTTTAGAGCGCATCCATCAATAGGGAATGAAATCGCAAAGAACTTGATGAATGAGACTGATTGGAAGGACCCAATCACCTAAACTATAATGAGAATGTGTGAGAGAAATTTTGGTTGACACATGAAATATACAAAGCCTACAAATTGCGCTTATATGAATTGCGATGGGAAATAGAAATTACTGGGAATTATCAGCCGACGAAATATTTCCAATGACAATTTAAAAACATTTTCCAACCTTTCCGTTTTCCTCTTTTTCACCAGTGACATATTTCTTCATAACTGCCCTTTATCTTGATGAAATGTTTGTTGATAAGACAAGTGTAACCAGTCATTCACATATTGGAAAAATAAAAAACCCGAAATTATTTACATCCTCGGAAATATTCATGAGAATTCATTTTACATCATTTTTGAAGCAGTTTGACTCAAATCCACAAAATTGCTTGATGTGGGGACAATATTACCATCATAGAGTAAGTATATTAGGTAGCGCAGCGACTCAGCGTTTATTAAATCCCTAATGTGTATACAGTTTCGATTTTATTAAATGAACTCGAGGTGAAAGCAGTTGGAATTGTTTCCAAATGTGAGATATGCAAATTTTTGCAGCTTTGAAGAAATTACTACGTGGAAGTGACTGATCATGATAGCAATGCAGAAGGAATGATAGTATTTTGCAGATCCTTCGTGGCGATCTTGGATAAACAGCCTTGGAGAGGAAATTATCATAATCAAAGGCAGTGATTTCAATATACTTAAATGCCGTAAATGGGTCCACATCACTTTCAGATTCAAGAAATGAAACATAAATTTAGTGAATCATAAAATCATGCCGATGAATATTGAATTAAAAAATGACATCTTAGCCAAGAAAATTTCGAATTTTCCTTGAAGACTTCCATTGTAATGTGGTTCATGAAATTCTCTTGATAATCAGCTTAATTTCCACTTAATTAAGATGGTTGTTGGCACATATTCATTCCTTTTTATATCCAACATGTTTCGTACTACATGTACTCATATATCGTGTTCATGTCGATATTATTTGCAAAAATTTAGCTTTTAAAAACTGCTCAAATAATTTTTTGGACCCCAAGAACGCAAAAAACTGAATCTTTCATATAAAGATTTTCACTGCATACAGATACGTTTTTGAGTCGACACTCTATCTACAATATACTTACTCTATGATTACCATGTATGGTAATATTGTCACTACATTTAGCTATTTTGTCATTACATTTGGCATTGTCACTACATTTATCAATTTATGCATAATCTTCTTTAGAGCCATCAGTCGGGATAGTAATATGAAGGAAAGCATCTGTATTTTCTTCGACCGTTATATTTAAAATAAAGATAGAAAGATAAATTAAATAACGGAAGCTACATTTTCGGCGCAACCCCAAATTTAGATCTCTATGAATGATATTCCAGAAACCTAAAGTTTGCCAGTGGCCGGCGTAAACCGGAAGCTGCTGAGATTGCTACTCAAGGCCCACAAATAAATGCTCATTTTGTGTGTTGAAAGACAGTTTGCATGACACCCATGCTGAAGACTATGCCTCAGTTATTTCTGTTAAATTTGGGCTCTGTTATTTCATTTTGGTTTTTATCTTTATTTCAAATATAGTGGTCGAAGAAAATATTTTCTTTCCAATATTAACAATTTAGTTCAATTGTAGGATCTTCACAACAAATAAACTCACCTCAGAAAATATAGGACAAGACATCATTTGTGAGAAACGAAGGAAGTCCTTATTATAGAACTTGACATAAATATGAGCTTGAAGTCGTTCACAACTCCCTGAAGTCAACTTGTCAAAAAGAGTCCGGAGCCGGTTACAGCTCTTCGTCCTGTTTGCCGAATCCCTTGCTTTGAAGAAGGTTGCAGTTTGCCCTATGTTGGAGAAACGAAACGGACCATTCTTGAAATGAGAAAGAAACTTCAACATTCAACAAGTCCTTGAATGTGATCATCTCATTGACTTCTCTGCTGTGAGGATAATAGAACGGGAGCCAAACAGGTGGAACAGTGTGGTGAATGAAACTTTAAATGTATCAATTGTATTGCATGAACTTTCAGTGTGATATATGAAGTGGAGTTTCTATATATAATACAGGAACGTTTTCCTTTCTGATAATCATCGCTTTAATTTCTCTGCATGTAATCCTCACAAACAGTGAAGGAGTCGCTATGGACCAGAAAAAAGCTCGACTTTTCATATCGCAAGAAGCATTCTCTTGGCTCTAGTAGTTAAACTCCAAATAAAAATTCTCTATGTACATTGTAAAATAAATTTACCCGACGCGTTTCGTCTACACAGACTGTCAAGGGTCACAAACTGTTGCTGTACAAGTGGGTTTATATACAAATCTGTCAGTAGCAGCAGCTCATGTCGTCTGCTTAACTTTGGCATGTTCGTCGCAATATAGCGGGATTCAGTCACCCTAGTAGTAATCGCTGCTTGCTGTTTATCAAAAATTTTATAGTCAAAATTGTTAATGGTCATCACTTTATCACTGTGGGCTATCATCGCATGTTCACTAAGTGCACTTTTCTTGTCTTCATACCGTAAATAATAACAAACTTGGAATGGGGAACAAGTTTGACCTAAGTAATTCTGGTCAATAATCTTGCAAGAAAATTCATAGACGACATATTTTCTTTTAGAGCTATACTTTTGGCCAATGTTTTTACACATACTACAAGAACAAATGTTTTCATCTGATTTTTTGAAATTCGAAACTAGTTTCTTTTTCAGGTTTACTAGTGATGTGTATTGGAATACCACATCTAGATTTTTCTCAATAAACTTGGACATAAGCATCTCGGGTTTTTTAAGCGTGACGTCATCAGTGATCACATTGTGACGTCATCTAATTGATCTGGCATAAGCGGATGTTTTCTATGTAGTTCAGCGTATATTTGTTATTGCTACAGTCATATGCTAAAAGAAGAGCTAGAAATTTAGCATGAAAGTCTGATATAAAATTTTCGACTTTTAAAATATTATTTGTGTATTACAGCAAGCGTCCATCGCAAGAATGTATGTTGGCATAAAGCAAAAATGCACAATTTTTACGTGATCCTTTTTTTAAGTAAGATCACTTCACATTGACCAAAAAGTCAAGACAGTTTGAATATGTCAATACAGGTAAGACTCCGTCTCCATGGGGAGGTCGGAGTTCATGTCACATGAAGATGTTTTAGGATCGCCTTTCGCATGATATTTCCTTTCGTCCTTGTGTGAGTCCAGTCCTTGATATCGTCAGAGTAGATTCGCCTTTGTCTTCCTCTCGCTCTTACACCATTGACTTTAACTCCCACCATCACACGCAACCTTTCGTTGTGTCCTAGGATAGAGCATGAAATATTGTAATCATTGTCTAATAAAGTGCAAAAGAAAAGCAGTAAGTATGACGTGTTCCTATAGAACAAAGGTTAGAACACAGTACTGTCAGGGGCGGTCGGTGTGCATCCGTTAATACCATTAATACATCTCAATATAGACTTAATAGATACATATGTATGAAAGTAAACAGAACTTTCAGCGATACAAATTTAATTTCATGCCCATCGAAGTGATGTTCACATTTACTCAAAGAATCTCGTATGTATTGATTTTTATGCAGCTTTTGCGTCAGTGGGCAATACAAACGGTAGATCCTGTAAAATGATAATGCCTAAGATAAATGTAGCCTAATCAGTGTTCAAAATGTTTAACAAGTCTTTTTCAAAATTCCTAAAACGTAAAATTTTGAAAAAGCAATAACATTGACGTACAGATCAATATCGGCGTGCAACATGCACCGGTGGGGCCTATATTTCTGAGTATGTCGACAACGGAGAAGTGAGATGACCAGAAAATGGCGCCTTAGGCCATGCTTTTTTCATTCAATTTTAAGTGAATTTGCAAATCGTGAAGCTTCTGTAGGTACGGACATTGCTATGTCCTTCACTCTACTACAAAGATCGTTTTAGCATGAACAGTGAACGCTACATTGGTCCAGGACTCTGGCTACACTCAACGAGCAAGGAAGCGTGTACAGCATTGTGCAAATTAATGTGAGCAAAAGTAAAAATACATGAATTCCAGCATGATTGAATTTTTAATTTTCATTGTAAAATGAAATATTGTCTTTCAATACATAATGTGGCCACCCTTGGCCTTCAGCAATGCTGAGACACGACTTGGCATTGAATCGACCAATTTTCCGCTCACTGATGAGATCTTTTCATCATGGAACCATACCTTAATAAGAGCTGCTATCATCTTTTGTTTCGATGAGCAATCAATCTTTCTCAGTTGCGCTTTGCAGATATGCCACAAATTTTCGACCGGAGATACATCAGGGGAGTTTCCCGGCCAATCGAGGACGCAAATATTGTTCTCTTCAAGACAAGCTTTGGCTTTTCGGCTTATATGGCACGGTGCCAAATCTTGTTGGAAAATTGCGTTCGGCGTTCGTTCCAACTCAGAGACAATCCGAGTTTCAATCAAATGAACATATCGATCGGAATTCATCATCCCCTCGATTGGAATGAGACATCCGGGTCCCTTGTATGAGAAGTATCCCCAAAACATTTGCTTTGGTGGATGTTTGAATGACTGGTTCATGTGTGCAGTCCGAACCGGCTCTCCGGTACTTCGTCGAACAAACTGAGAATGATATCCTTTTGCTTCAAAGTGACACTCGTCTGAAAAGACAACTCGACGCCAATCTTCGACGGTCCAGTTCTTATAACGCTTGGCCCACTTCAAACGGGTTTTCCTCATTTTAACTGTTAATATGGATTTCTTAAGTGGTCGACGAGCTTTCCTCCCAACCGCGAGCAACCGTCGACGCACAGTTGAGCTGTCAATAGATACCCCGGCATGTTCAATTTCGACCTTAAGCTCATGACTTGTCATTCTTGGGTTGAGTCTGCTCATCCTGATAATCTTTGAATCATCTCGTGGTGTTGTCTTCTTTTTTCTTCCACATCTACCAATGCGTCGCGGTTGAAGGCTGTCCGTATTTTGATGCAATTTCAAAATATTATTCACTGCACCAAGCGAAACCGAGCATTCAGATGCGATAGCGCGTTGAGTCATTTTCGTGTACTGTCTGAGTGTCACAATCTTGCTACGCGTCTCTGGTGAGATGTCCATGCTTACTGACAGAGATAAAATGTGATTAGTGACAAAAGTAGCAAGTTTAAATTCAAAATTCAAATTCTACCCAAGTTTTGTGAGAAAGGCCAAAATTTGCTATTTTGTGGAATTTGAACTTTTGAATTCAAAATCAATTATCTGCGTCAGTGTTGCATTGAACACCTACGTCTGGCAATGAAAAGGTTAAATGTTAATATCTATGCAAGTACACGAGTCATTCTATTCATGTAAGATAGAATAAAGCAAGTCAAACAACATTAAGTGACAACATAAGAAATATGTCCTTTTGTTCATATTAATTTGCACAATACAGTTCTGCTTTAAATGGCTTTGAAGTGCACACATGCACCAATAGACTTAGTAGCAAACTGACTGTACAACAGCTTCCTTTTCTTTTCAGTAATTATGAAATTGACCCTTAATTGGTATGCCAACGTTTGCCTAAGGGTAAGGACACATGACGAGCTTTTGAGCTGCGCTGTAGCCGCGCTGTGAAAATGTTTGTAAGTGTTTCATTCGGAGCGGCCACACTAGTAGCTCCAGCTGCGCTGTGGCATCTTGTCCCAGCTAGCTTCCAGCTACGGTAATTCCTCTCTCAATTATCACAGCTCAAGGCTAGAGCATTGGGATGATATATATTCAGAACTAACTTAGTAAGCCAACGGTTATGACGAGTTGCGAGCGGTAATTAAGCTGTAGGGCTCATTATGTGGCCGCGTATCTCTCACAGCTCAAAGCTTGACAAAGCTATACGTCGCTGGTAGCTTTAAAGCGCGGCTCGTCATGTGGCCCTATCCTAACACGTCTCTTTTAGCATGTGGTGTTTCACTGTCCTGCTGTGTTTAGCAGCCATCAATCGACTGTCTACGTGCGCCCTCATGCTGCATCAACACTCCCATGAGCTTTTAATAAAGTCCAAATCGGTAGGACAGTAAAAGACCACATGCTAGACATGTTGGGTGATGCTTCTACTCTTCAATAATTCTTCATTTCTTCGTTGTTCGTATCTTACAGATGACTCAGAGTTTTAGTCGACTTTCCCCATCTTAACCCTATCAGCACCGGGGGGGGGGGGGGGGCACAAAGAGAAAGTCAGATAAAAGTTCAATTTTTGTGACTTTTAGTTTGTATGTATGTTGAACTTTCAGCAAAAATTTGGGCAGAATTGATCAACTGAAAGGTCATTTTTAAAAGTACTTTTTAGAAAATTGATGGCTTTCATTTAGAGTAGCAGTGATTATTGATACAACGTTCATGTATCATATTTACATGATATTTATGCATGTGCAATTCAAGATTGTTATTCATCTTATCTCCCGAAATGAGTACATGTGCATAGTACATATATAATTGTACATGTAATGCATACATGCACATGTAAATGTAAAATGTGAATTGTTAGATATGATATCCACAGAATAATGCAAAATACATTTCACCATTCGAAAGATTGCATTCGGAATGTATCATAACCTTGTTTTTACAGCGAAGAAGTCATTAGAACGAGACATTTGTAAAGATAGAAAAATGCAATAATACATGAAAAGACATTATTTACGTTCAAATTTCTGATTGTTATTAATAGCACTAAAATTAGCGTAGAAGACTACACTTATAGCACCATGTAGATATACTTGAGTAAAAGTTTGCATAAACACTTAAGTTTGTAATGAACAATTTTTGAGAGTCAAAAAAAATACATGGATTTATGAAAAATGAAAAAAATTAAAAATACAAATTATGAAATTTGAATTTTTGGTATGAAGGTCTTCGAGTCATGCAAAATAGGCACTACCATTCGAAAAATTAGACTCGAAATATACAATAACCCTGTTTTCAATAAGTTATGTCTGTCGCAACATGGAAAATTTGAGGGGCCCGTTCCTACGACGCCAAAAATTCGCCCGGTCCTGATATGGTTAATGTTGCATTGAGAAGATATCATAAAACCCTTTCGCCACCAATGCGTGTACAGCACGTACACATGAATTGTTCAAAGTTACTGCGATGGGGAAGGCATTATAAGCGCATGTTTGAATTGTGCGTGCATTGCACGTCATGGTTCAACGCACTTCGATCGCGAATTGGTTTAAATGAAAACATAATAGAATAGCTGCTCTTCATCTCAACTGATCGATTGCAGGATGGCAGTCTAGTGAATCGTGGTCACGAACGTATTCGCATCAATCTTCGTAAAATGTCGTGGTATCTACTAAATTTTCAAAAGCTATAAATATTTCTATTGTTTCACTATATTTTTGCAGAGCGTTTAATTAGTCCTCACCCTTTTAGCGGTCATTCTAGCATATAATCAAATACCCAGACATTTCAAATCATCAGATTCCGGTGATTGCACTTTTAGATTTAGCCATACAATCCTACCTTGCTACTATAAAATGCACTACTTTTGAATGTGCAGAGTGCGGAAGCTTATATTTCTATAGCTACTTCTGGAAAGATGCTATTTATCAAAGTTAGCGACACTTTATTATGACTGAGGGAAAGATATTGAACTTAAATCACTCTAACACTTAAGACATTCATTTGAAATACTTTGAGCATCATACATCATAATGCGGATTATCCTTTGTCAGAGTAACTCAATAAATAGGCTATTCGTAGCTTTGATCATTTATCCTGAAAAGTTGTGGAAATCCTTCTGGATTAGCTGTTGCAGCCCGTATATCCAACAAGGCAATGTGAACTTTGATTAGTGGCTTTTATTGCATATCTTTGTAGCCTACAAAGGTTAAGTGGATCATTTTCTCGGATTTTGACTTATAAACAAAGAATGACATCTTGATGCCAAAACATCCTTATGCTTGTTTATCACGTTTATAACCTAATGCGGAAATATCTTCATGGGGCAATGATCATGGAATTTCATATAGTCTAGGTATATTCCAAAAATATGAGTCTGCTTTATAAGTAAGTTACTTATAAGATAAGGAGACCAATGATAGCATTGTATACCATGCGACCAAAATACAAATACAAAGACACTTGATTCAATGTCGATCGATTTCGTATCGATTATTGCTACATCATCAGGGCATCAAGTCAAATTAGCAAAATGAGGTTTATATACAAATTAAAATGATCAAGCAAACACAGTTAAGAGCAGCTAAAATGAAATTTACAATAGAATTCTTAGAGAAGTAATTGCGCATTTACAATTACCTCTCTGTAGTACAATTAGAATATATGCAACGGAACAGAAGAATCGCATTCTTTCAATAAATTGTGCGAGTGTGCTTAGTACAGCAGACAATAGAAAAATCATTGGCTAGCGCTTTATGAATGTGCTTTGTAATTTGAAAATCTTGCGGTCTGCCTTTAGTACGCTCATCAATTCGAGTAATCAATAATCAGGTAAAAAGTAAGCTACTATTCGATGAATCCAAGAATTTGGAAGTTCATCCACAGGGTGTAAGGAAATTCTTTATTCCTTATTCTGGTTCATCTTATATTCAAGTTTAATGATATGGATTCCGTCGATTTCATGCAGTCGCTAAGTTTTACTTGTAAAAACTTCCGCTTCATCAACATGGCGTGATGAGAACCAACCACAATAAAATTTGAACACTGATAGAAACTAGAAGCCGAAATATCTTTCAATGGACATGAACAAACCGCGGTCCATAGAGCCTGCAGTCATGTGCAATTACTATTTTATTTTGCTGCAATAAGGAATTCTACGCGTTTGAAACACTTCTTAAATCAGGTTATAGGAGAAGGTGGGACACATTGAACATATTTTTGAACTTTTCTCGATATTTCTAATATATATGCTAAATCAAATGAACCAAAATTAAACTTGGATGAAAAGTTGAGGGCATGCTTAGTAATCTCTGAGTTGTTGAACCACCTTTGAACCACATTCCATCTCCTCATAATATTTTTACCAAGTGGCTCAATGTGCCCCACGCGTGAGGCACATAGAACCACCCAGTGGGGCACTTTGAACCACCATTTTTTATTTCTCTCTTGTGCAACCTTATTAGACTTTATGTATCTGATCCATAGCTTCAGTTCATGAATAATCAAAATCAAGCAACAAAATTCATAGATTGAGATTTTCATTAGCAAAAATGTTATGAAATGTTTGATGTGAAAGTAATGCATGATAATTTCTGAAAGTAAAATGTTCATAGACCTTCAGAGCTCTCAGATTAATGGAATTATTCATCGATAGAAGAACCTTGGTGAGACCATTAGTGCTGAATGTATTGATATACAACTGCATTTATCATCTGTGATCATCAGTTAAGAATGTGGAGGTATTGCGCATTACATGTAGACATGTAGGACACGAGCAGGCCTCGGCAAAAAAGCTGAGAAATTATCAAAAACCAAAACAAGATGCACTAACGGAGGTTCCAGTGTATTCAAAGCCACATCATTTTGATTGAGATCACTGATTTATATCAATTTGTCAATTAATTGTTCAATGTTTATTTTTCGCCATCCTGCCCTGGTGCTTTGTTCTCGAAAAGAGTTACAGCGCACAAAAACGAATACCATACTGCTCAAATATTTCTAAATAGTCAATTTTATAGCGTTGCAGACCAATTTGTAGCATAATTGCATGTCAAAACTTATAAATCACTTCGTTCACTCAGTGAAAGAAAAAATGAGTATCGATGTGGGGCGCTATGAACCATGTTCAATGTGCCCCACCTCTCTAACTTTTCAAAAACGTGCTTGAGTGCAAATAAGGCTGCACTCAAACAATTTTTAACTTATCGATTAATGAAACTGATAAAGAATACTTCAGAAAAGTGCTGTATATTGAAAATATATACACATAGAGTAGGGATATATAGGTAGTATCGACTCAAAAAAGTATCTGTATACAGTAAAAAATTTTTGTATCAAAAGATTCAGTTTTTTGCGGAAATAACGTTCCCGTGGTCCAAAAATTGTTTGAGCAGTTCTAAAAAAGTCAAAATTTTGCATATTTTTGTAATGCCGAAGTGACTCCCCCATATAAGTAGTATGAAACAAGTTGGATATCAAAAGGAATGAATCCTTGCTAATAAGCATCCTAACTAAGCGGAAATCAAGCTGATTATGAAGGGAATTTCATGATCCGCGGAGTTACTACTATTTAATAAATGCGGAGTTACTACTCTACCCAATATGCTAACTGTATGGATCATATGTTTATCACATTTCGTGCTTTGCTCAGGAAATTCATTTGTTTGACACCCGAATGTGAATATTCACCGGGTCAAGATCCGGAACCGGGATCTGACGGATCTGGGTATAAATATGCGGATCCGGGATCCGGTGTGAGATCCGCCCGGATCCAGCGAAGAGCGTTGAAGGCAAAATGTTGATGATCATTAATACTAAGTGTGGAAAATCCTATTTAGCGTTGTCATAAAAGTATTTAACGATGTAACCTATTTAACGATGTTATAAAAGTTATAGAACCTCAGACTAGTTTTTGTCGTTACTCACTTAGAGTTGGGAGTGTGTGTGTGGACAGCCAAGAATGCGAATATAAATTTGAAAAGAAATATTTTGTTTAGGAATATCTGTAGCTGGATATTGAATGACCATCCATTAAGGTTACAGAAAAGATGAAGCAACTTTTTCATGCTTTGTTCATTCTAATTGTGACAGGGATGCGGAGTCATATCCTTTTGATAGGACTCCGACTCCGGGGGTTGATAGGACTCCGACTCCGGCTGACAAATATACACGCATATAGCCTAGTTTTTTTTAAAAATAAACTGGCAACCTACATCATAGATCACTATAGGCTTGCCTGAACCTATTTTTAGTAATCTTTGTTGCATCAATTATCAATCATTTTCGATGAAAACTTATCAAATGTCGCTTTCAGTTGGATGCATACTTGTGCATTTCAATTGGATGCCTTTCTGTGTCCCAACTCATTCAGATTTATATTGCTACTGTCCTTTCAACGCTGGAATACAATGCTGCTCTCCTCGTTGAACTGAACCAGCTTAATGTTGAAAAATTGGAAAAAGTTCGGCGACGTTCTCACAAAATTATTTGCGGATCAAAGTGCAGTTGTGATAGCTTTACCCCCATATCCCTAAGAAGGGAAAGATCTGCCATAACAGTTTTCGGAAAAATGTTAGAACCGAAAAATTTATTGCATAAAATTATGCCCCCCAAACTTTCAAGATCCCGACATTCCCTCGCTGTCTCTGTCTCCTTTTCAAGAACCCAGCAACGCTAATTGTCATTTATTCCCAGATGCTCTATTTTGCATAACCTAGCAGAAATATGCTAACTAATGTATTTCCTACAGCTACTGTACATGTCTTCTGTATACTGTACAAGCTCTGTATTTTTCATCTGTGTATCTGCAATGCATGATTTCCATTTCAAATGAATAAACACATACTACTATACGACTCGGCTTCTGCCATCTTGTTGATGTGTGCTTCACACGGTTTTCTCCAGTCTCTACCAGGCAGGAAAATCCCCATCCTTCTCCAGAAAATATGAGTACACTTTCGATTTTAATATGCGCTTTGGAGGAGCCATCACACATGGTTAACGTGAGGGTAAGAGGTAATGTTCTGAAACAAACTATATAATATTTCATTTTTGTCTCTGATGTGACCTTTGGTGCGTAGGTGTGATCGAGGTTAGGAAGACTTGTCTTCTCTACTAAATCACCGAGTGAAAAGACAATCCTTTTTCACTATCACGGTTCAATCCCTCAGCTATAACAAACTTTGCATGCAGCAGTGTCTCTTTACTTTTGTTTGACGGAGAAAATTGACATTAAGACAGTGACAGCTATGCACGAGCATAAACAATTTGTTTGTGTTATATTTCGGGTCTAGTTATAGGCCGGAGTCCGGAGTCCTATCATTTAATAGGACTCCGACTCCAGCAAATATGATAGGACTCCGACTCCGCATCCCTGAATTGTCATGTTACCGTTGTAAGCTTGTAACCACTGCACCCACTTTACTAATCCACACTAAGGAATGAATGGACATCCATGAATGCTGAAGCTAATAGCATGAAGAAAGATCCATTGTGCTTCTCCAGACTTATGGTATTGGTCCAACTTCTTTATTATACTTATATTCTTTATTATACTTACAATGAATAATAGCTGTAATTATCAATCAGTTTCTAGTAGTGGGATAAACCCTTATTATTTAAAAAAAGCACGAGTAAAAAAAAAATAAATGACATAAATAATAATAAAAAAAATAATAAAAAAATAATAAAAAACATAAAGGCAAGTTTGCTGTCCTTCCTTTCTTCTAATTGAATACACGTGCTTATCGCTATTGAAATTGGTCTGGATTAATCTCTTTTTTGATTGACAATCATGGTAAATGTAAACTTAATTAATGCAGAAATTCAGTTTTAGTTATCATATCTTAAGAAAGAGTACACATTTCTCTATGCTCGCTCTCAGGTTGTATTAACGTTATTTTAAATGCTTGTAATCCTCTATTGACATTTAGTAATGATATTTCGCAAAAAATGGTATAATAATAACAGAACAGGATTGACAACAACAGGTGGCGATAGCAGGATGCTAGGATTTCAATATCACTTCATTAGTAGGCTATGTTTTTATGAAACGCATAATTTAGAATTAATCTCAGAAACCAGGCTATTCAATATTTCATGATAATGAAAACGAATTACATGTACATGCAATTTAATCACTTTTGATAATAGGATCCGGGATCCGCCCGGGTACCCGGATCCCGGTGCTAAAGAAACCCGTAATAGGATCCGGGAGCCTTGAAGAAACCTGGGTATTTGCAATCCCTGCTTGTAATAGGGTACGATCCATGCACATATTTATCAGTGACGAAGTAGCTGTCAAACAGGATGGCATGGAGAAACATGCCTCAGCATGTAAAATAGCCGGTCTCAAAAATTTAGGATAAATAAGTTTAATTTTAAACATGAATTTCATTTATTACGTTTTACATGGAATGTTGAAGCTATCAAAACAAAAAATATTATCTTGATACATCTTTGCTTGATACATTATAGCTAAAAGCAGCAAATGTCATGAAAAGAAATGCCAAAAGGAGTGCAAACAATCCATGCAACGTTTACTGATGAAAGATGTTGTCATATATTTGCTCATAGCAGTAAATTGTTTTGAATATGATTATCTATCCTGATTATTGATATTAATAGAAAAAGTCTATTGATGTGTACTACTTTCTAAATCATATCAGTAAATATGAAAGCCTTCGTATTAATAATACAATGAGAAATTTCTGAGAAAGTACTACTTGCAAGGTTAGAGAACATGAAAATATTGACATGGCACAACATATAATCTTTTTAAATGTTGGCATTCATTGATTCCCTAATCATTTAGTTCTAATTATCTACATTTTGTTGTCATAATAAATTTTTGCTATTGGCTTTAGTGTGTAAGGGTCAGTCACGCGTTTCAATGATGCCTAGTTCTGTTGGCAACGTTTGACATTATGCCTGTCCTACTGTTGACTTCTTACTAAAGCATTGAAATTCATGTGACACAAATGCGACAGCGTCTTTTTATCTCTACACGTGATAGAGATGATATGACATTTGATACATCGAGTCAGTTTTCAATGACAAGGTCATTCGCTTCAACAAATATTCAGTGAAATAAGTAAATAATAGGCATGGGAAGCATCCATTAAGATTGTCAATATTTCACTGAAAGAATCTACATTCGATGTGATAAACAACTTGCGATATAAATGTAGAACCTCTGATGGATTAATGTTTGTTAACAGCCGTTGTCAGAGGTATAGCATTTATGAAATTGAATTCCATTTAATTTGAAGCACTGGCTGAGTAAAGATGAACTAGAGGCATTCTGCTTATTTATCTCATCTAAAATGTAATATGATTGACTAGACATTGAGTCTAGCCATTCCTCTGGTAAAGAGTTGAAATATTTAGTAATAACAGAAGTGTGTACAGAAGGGAAGAATTCGCTGACGTAGTTAAATTCATTTTTTTCTTTTTGGCAGAATTCAATTTCCTGTACAAAATTGTTGTGTTCTATTTATCTCAGCTTATTGTACAATGGTGAATAATTATTAACACGTAATTGATTAAAATAATAACTAGACCCAGGAAAATATGTGTTCAGAGCCATCGAAATATGTAATAAATAATGTACTTTAAAATGCCAAAATATCTGATTAAATATGTACTAAAATAATTAAAGAAGCCGTTGCAATGCCACTTGCGGAAGAAAAATGAAAATAACATTAACTGCTAGTTTTTATGATATAGAGAGGTCAGTCAGGTTGCTAAAAATCTCCTATTGGAATATCAAAACAGAAGCCTTTTTCAAGTTACTTTCAGTGAGACTTCGTCTTTTATCCGACAGGACATCCTTGTAGGATGAAAAGCTCCGCTCTGCGACGCAAGTGCCTTTTTGGCAACTGCCAATATTTGTCAAATTAAAATAGACTCTAATTTGTAAATTTGTAATAGGCCTACGTCCAGTTTGTAAATCCGGAAGAGATTGACGATCACGAAGAGCATACATGGTGGTTATGGGTTGCTTATATCCAGAGATTTTGGAAAAAGCGTTGTCGACTTTAAACTTAAACATAGACACAACTTTGAGACTCAGTCGAAACAGAATCAACCGTACTCAGTCATTTACAATGGAACCTTCTTAAGATGTGGATGCATAAACACATGTTTACCATGTAATAGCATGCCAAACATATGTAAATATGTTTTATGTAGATACATATCTTTCCTGGCTCTAACAATAATTTTGAAAGAAAAACGCGGTCTGAATGAGTCATTGATCCTGATATTCAAGCTCTAAGCTCATCAATACATAAACTGCGGCACTCTTCGGAGGAAAGCAACTTTCCGCTTCTTGCGAAAATTTTTAATGATAAAAATGAGTGTACTGTTTTCGCACTGTAATAAACGCAAAACTTTCATGTCGCAAATAAAAACAATCAGCCAATGCAATGTATCATCCATAATTCCAACGTATTTATATTTACAATTTAGTTGAAAATCAATGAATTTAAGAGATGCGTAGAAAATGCAAACGCAACTTGTCTTGCTTTGCACTACAAATTTATTTGATAGTAAATATATGTCTATATTAGAGTTTTCAAAATCCCGACTTTTTCTGATCACGGGATTTCCCCCTGGGAATTAGCAATATTAGGTCTCTGCATTTACTAATAGTATGCTTAGGCTAGCGTAGACTGAGCAATATTAGCAATATTAGGTCTCTGCATTTACTAATAGTATGCTTAGGCTAGCGTAGACTGAACAATATTAGATGCGTTGTTTTGAATTCAACGATGTACCGTGCAATAGAGTTTATGATATCAGATATACAGCTTTCTTTTCACATGCAGATATAAACTATAACAACAACTAGATCTGGGTATTGTACACTATATAGGCCTACGTTGTCGCAATGAAACCTGGTATGTGATTTTCAAATCGAAATTCAAATACCGCGAATTTGTGACGTCTGGTAAAAGACGCGATATTGTATAATAATCGCTTCAAAAATTCATTAACCATCAGTGCGATTGTATGCATAACGCTCTCTCTCTCTCTCTTTCTCTCAACTGCCTGAACATAGTTTTATTTGTTGATATCAATGAAAGTAAATATGTTTTTGCATGCTACACAAAGATACGCTAAAATTAATTCAGGCATATGGTAAAATGTATAAATGAGTAACACACTTACAGGTAATTATGAGACTATCGTGTCTGATGCATTATTGATAATTTAGGTCTAATATTGACAATGAAAAAGGAAAAGATTTCAAATATTGCAATTTGCAACAATAAAATACCGTACTTTCATTGTTACTTCTTCTTCATACAGCCCAACTGCACAAAAACAGATGCTAGCGAATCATGTGATCCCGGTTATCTAATCCCGGGATTCTGAATCCTGTAAAAATACGATAATCCCGGGATTGAAATCCTTAGTCTACATGTCATAAACGTAGCAAGATGCTATCACGCCAAAGGCGAGAGACATAAAAAACTGCGGATGGTCAACACTCACCTCTGCTGCAGAGTCATCCCTCACGAAAATTCTTCATGAGAACTCATGAAATTTAATGCGAATTAATGAGATTTTTATGAGAACTCATGAGATTATTATGAGCTTTTTGACATTCTAATAAGAAAATATTTAACTCATGATGCTTTTGATGAGAACATAATGAGTGGTAATGAGGACATTCATGAGGATAATATCTCATGATCGCGTTCACTAGAGAATCATGAAAATCATTTTTGAGGTTTTTGTGAAAATTAGCGTAAAAGTAGTAAGTTATGCATGCATAGCCGCGAAAGGAAATAACCATGAGAAAGCTTATTCAATCGATCAAAATCTTCAAGGTTAGTCTATAAAAGCCAAAAATCAAAAATTATAGGATATATAATGAATATACAGCATTTTCGAAATGATAACCTACATATATAATTTGACTTTACAATTACCATTACTATGCAAGACGTTGAAAATAGACATGTATATAATCACAGTTGCACATACGATCATGATAAATAGTGGTCTATTTTTGCGAATACTGAAATAGCATTGTGGACATGGTGAGGGAATGCTTTGGGGCAACGTGGCTGGGCTAAGAAAGCTTGAATAACTATATGCGAGAAAAATAAATTCAGAAGTATAAAAATGCAACTTAATTAATTGATTAATGAGATTTTCATGAGAAAGCTCATGAAATTTGATGAGATATTCCGTGCAAAAATGTTCCAAATCCGCATTAAACTTCATGAGATATATATGAGGAAAATCTCATGAAAAATCATGAGGTATTTTCGTGAGGGATGGACTATCAGCAATGAAATGATAAACAGACTGTACACTTACAAATGTACATCTGTGAGCGGTTAACATTCTGGGACTGAAGCATAACTTCTGACTAGTAGTCTGATGCGATCCCGCTATAGCATGCTTGCCCTGATTTCACTACCTTTCAAGAAGAGATTACGAAATGTTACTTGAAAATTGAAGTACGATGGATATTTTTTGCCTAATTTTGAAGTCAGATGGGTGTATAGTTTCTTGTCTTGTCGACGACAGCGAGTAAAATTTATCGGTGGTGTGACATCTGATTGGAGTTGTGTACCAAGTGGTGTCCCTCAAGGAAGTGTAATTGGGCCAGTATTGTTCTGCTTGGCTACTGATTCGCTTTCTGCTGTCTGTTGGAATACCTTCATGGTGCGCTATGCCGATGATGTTGCCTTCCTTCATTTTATTCGAGACAGCTCTGAAGATAATCTCCAGCAAGAGCTTAATAGCATTGGTAGATGGTCCTCCGATATTGGCTTGCCTCTCAATAAAAATAAGTGTTTTCTAATGGACATTGTAACAAAAAAGAATCTGGTTTTGTCTGATGTTTATTTTCCAGATGGTAATGCCTTGTGTCAGGTCTCATAAATTCGCATTCTGGGCGTTACTTTTTCTAGTGACATGAAGTGGAATTTGTATTTGGATGATTTGGCTATGAAAGCGAGGAAGAGACTTTATGTCATGTACAATCTTAAGAGATCGGGTTGCCCTGCTACCCTTATGTACAGATCATATGTCGCTTTTATTCGCTCCATTTTTTTATTTGCTTATCCAGTTTATTGCAATGCACCGGACTATCTATTTAATAAAATAATGCGCTTGGAGAAGCGAGTGTTTAGGATTATCAATTCGAATGAGTTTCCTTCATTCATCGAAGTTGCCACAAAGATGTGTTACAAAATGATTTCATCAATTGAGGGGTCGTCTCCTCACCCCTTGTCTGTTATGTTCCAACAACATAATTGTCGACTAATTCGTTCTCAGTGCACTTTGCGTCCACCATTCGCAAAAACTGAACGCTTTCGTTGTTCATTTATAAAATTTTGTATTCTATGATCTTGCACTTTTGTAATGCGTTCACCGACTGTAACAATGTGAAGCAATAAAGATTTTATTATTATTATTATTATATTGGAGAATGACATGCTAGTAAATGTTGTGCATGCCACTCCTGAGAGTCATATGTCGTCTGTGTTCCCGGATGGACGGTTCTCTGCTCTTTATTAACGGGCGAGTATTTGCCGAAAGTGTTATTTTCCATTTACTCGTCTGTCCAAATAATGTGATTGATTTTCGACGTTTTAAAATGTACTGACTATTTTAGCGATGCGTTATATTTCTGCAATGCTTTATGATTATCATTCAGAATCACAACAAATGATTCTCTTTTTCTCTCTAGAAAAGAGCAAGTCTTCGAAGTTAAATTCTGCGAAATATACTCACTGACATGACATAATTAATGAAAGAAACTATCATTGGCTTGAATTGAAGTTTGTTTCATTTTTTTCTCAGGTATGATGCAATATCTCGCTCTTTATGTATTACCATTCAACACATTAGAGAATGGAGAAAGATCTATGATGGTCAAATTTCAAATTTTGATATCGATGCAACTGTCACAATTGCTTTTACAAATTGAACATAAACGTGAACTGAAATCCAGCTTTTGTAAAATAAAATGGCACACGATCAGTTTACCAGAGGTTGGCTACTGGAATGATTCGTTGAGGTAGAAGTTGTGCGAGTGTTGCCGAAGAGCTGCAACTATCGAGAGTCGTTATTTGGAGGTGGTGGTGTCGATGGAAAGCCGAAGGAGATGTTAAAAAGAAGAAGGGATCTGGTCGACCAAGAAAGTCTGCAGGAAGGACAGACGCACGTCTAGTTTTAGCTGCAAAGAGGAATAGATTTGTGTCAGTCCCAAAGCTAGTCGTACACTGGAAGAGTGCCTCAAATATAGACTGTAGCGTTCCAACGGCTTACCGAAGATTGCGAGAAGCTGGAATTCAATCGCGACGACCAGCTGTCCTAATTCCATTGAGTTTTGAGCACCGCAGAAGTTGCAGAGTTGCCTGGTGTGATGCCCATCGCTCATGGAATGACCATCACTGGCAGAAAGTCTTGTGGACCGATGAATCGAGATTCACCCTGGATTTCAATGACGGTCGTGTCAGAGTGCATCGTCTTCCAGGTGAACGCTTTGCCCCATGCTGTATTAAAGAACACGACAGATATGGTGGTGGAAGTGTTATGCTGTGGGGTGGCATTTGGCATGGCGGACGAACGACAGTAGTCATCATCAAAGGCACGTTGACTGGAGAGAAGTATCTCAATGAAACTGTGCTTCCTGTTGTTGCCCCAGTGGTCAGGGTAGAGGATCTCGTCTTCCAAGACGACAACGCAAGACCACATCGCTCGTCGGCTGTCATTGCCACTGTTAGGAGATTGAACATTCAAACCCTTGACTGGCCTGCACGCTCACCTGACTTGTCACCCATTGAACAAGTCTGGGACGAGCTTGGGCAGTGAGTGAGAAACCGCTATTCACTTCCACCAGTGTCCCTGAAGATTCTCTCTGAAAGACTGACAGAGCAGTGGCTTCTCCTTGAAACATCCTTCATTCAGAAACTTTGTGAATCCATGTCATCTCGGATTACTGAATGTATTGGAGCTAGAGGGGGCACACGCGCTATTAAAGTTGAATCTGCTACATGCGTTGTTTTTCTGTGCTAGCGACTTGGTTGAGATTGTGACTAAATTATCAAGGTATCATACATACATGTACATATACCAGTCAAAAATGAAAGAAATAAAAGAAGTAAATGTTTCAAAAATTTTGTCAATGAGTATATATAAACGAGAGCAGCGATTATACTGTTTTTGCCGACAAAAGTTTTCGCAGTGTTTGCGTTTTCGTAGACCGCATTCGTGCGCAATGCATTTTCAATAGTGTAATATCTTTCAATAGACTATGCTGATTCTTAATACTTTCACAATCATAGCAATTCATGTGCTTTGACGGAGCAGATGATCATGTTTCAGGATGTAGATCTACAAAATATAAAAAGACCAGCTGTAGCAACGAGTAAAATGACACGATTATCGAAGTTACAACTGTTTGCTCCATCCATTATTCTAGAGCAGATCGGGACTCCAGAATTCAGAAATGCTTCGATCTCGGGACGCAGGATTGACGAATGTTAGATAAGCTTCCTTGCATTTCTCACAAAACTTGCTGAAAAAGTGTCATCAACGAGCAGTTGCAGACGCATTACTAATATTCCAGGTATAAAATAATTATATCACACTATAGCATTTAAAGTACCAAATAAAGTATTACAACAAAGGAAAAGGCTCTCAAAGTTGGTTCTAAAAATCATCTTTAAGTCGTTGTTTATGAGATGCCGTTGTAACATTCTCACGACTTATAATCTACTTATAGATCTACATTTGAATCTGAACTCAAAAAATGCGTTGTAGATCATAACCTAAAAATTCAGACCCCGGTCGGCTCCAACTCTATCATATTGTTCTAAACAATGATAAAACAGCGATACAGGAAAATGTTAGGAATAATTTGATCGACTAATGCAGAATGATTCTAAAGTAAGGCAAAATGAAGAGTGATCCCGACCAGTAGATTGATACAGCTCCGTGATATTTTCTGTTTATCAAAACCTGAGCTTGAAAATCACAATAGTCTCCTGTTTGCGTTAACTTTTTCTTCACACCTAATTATCTCATTGCATTTGGTGTAACCTCATTGATACTTGCATTTCGACATTCGTATTCGTTTCAGCTGCGATGAAATATAGTTCTACAATTTCAATATTGTCTTCACAAAAGTGATGCTAAAAGTAGACCAGATTGTAAGTTAAAATATAATGAAATAACTGATCTCGATATGAAGGCGAGTCCTGAAAGTCATATGCGCCGAAAAGATATAATGCCAATGCACCGGGTTAAAGTTACTTCCGTTCAAAGTTACTCTCTACTAACTTTGTCCTAGACTAAATAAAGTTACTCCTCTTTATGTGAAGATTTCCACCAATTTTGTGAATATCCTCACTAAATTTGTCAAATTGGAGCTTTGCTGTGTGGAGGAAACAATATTGCGGGTGAAAAACGCCTTGAGCCCCACCACCTACACAGCTCTTGATATTGCTCAAATACTCGGAACTTTTCTGACTTTTGGTTTCTACGTTTTTCTAGTGACTAATCTAAATTTCATCAAATTTGACCCATAAGAACATAAAATGCGTGTCCATTTGATATTTATTTTGAAAATTGAGAGTTTTTGTTAATTTCTTGCAAAACTAAGCATCTCAACCAATTCAACTTACCTACAGACCATTGACAATGTGGATAATATGAAGTTATAATTTGCATTTTTCATTCATCTGTGTATTTGTTGCATGAATATTAGGAATATCATGGGAACATTTCTCACAACAGATATACAAGTAATATAGCACCGTTTTAGTCCATTTATATCATCAAGTGTCGGATATTTATATCAGATAGCTATACCGGTGCGTTTTATTTTTTAAAAAATATTTTGCTCTGTAGTGTTTTTCAGCAATAATGAAGCATTTGTACTTTTATTACACGATGAATTTTGGCAATTATTGACCTATTTTCAGCACAAAAGAAAAATGTTTCAGGGTAATGTTATTCAATGTTAATTTGAATGATTGACATATTGGAAAGTACAATGTACATGGTGGACTTAATATTCCATTTTCATCCATAATGTAAAAGGATGGGGATCATTTTCTGAGTCATTGAACTTCATAATCAACTTCAAAGTCTCTATGACCCTTGTACAATAATATCGCATCCATACAAATGGAAAAACACAGGTCAGTCTCTCCTTTACAACGATCGTCTCCTTTACCGCCATTGCTCGAGACATCTTTGCAGTCATGGCAGCAATCAAGAAGTTTGTTACAAGAATAGACATTATGAGAACTACTAAAACATGCATGGAAGTTATTCTGAATTTCTCACCGCCTGTGAAGTTGATAATACTGAGAGACATACAAAACACTTCATAAAATGGAAAACAGTAGTATATGACTTTCCCGATGAACAATTGGTTAGCGACAGAAAAAAACATTTTGTTATTAAGTCTATAAACAGTGGCGCACGGAGTCATAGAATACATCAAATATCCAAAACTTAATCCAACAATGAAATATATGCCCAAAAAGCGGAAAAATTCTTTCTGGCATTCTACAAGTAAGCAGGCAATATGACCAACAATTGGTAAGTTGCGAAATTTCGTCAACGTCAGCAGAAAGATGCAAAATGCGTAAGCTGACAATGCTACATTATTTATTGTCAACAACTCCATGCCACCTGTAGTTGGCTGCCTTAAGTGCAGGTATAAAGTATCTTTGACTGTCTTGATATAAATAATAGCAAGCAAGTAAGTCAGATTCAATAATATACTGTTATTCATGCGAAGAATTCTTAACCACGAGACGCCCAATCTTTTTATATCTGAATGATTTTTCGCAATGATGAATACACGGAAGATCATGTCCAGACAACAAAGAATTATCATCGGTAATCCACTGTATATGACAATCTTTTTAGTCTTCGCAAGTGAAAGGCTTTTTCCACACCAGTTTGGACACGAAAACGATCCATTAACTGTTTTCAATGGATTAAACAAGCAGATTAGTGGGTTCTGTACATAAAGAATAAAATTGACCAATGAAAATATTCCTAAAGCTATGAAAGTACATATAAGAGTGTATACAGGCCATCGATAAACATTCCACATTTTGTCATACCATTTCTTCATGACAGGATGTTGCAGAAGACCACTTCGGTGCAAAGTCTCAATCTTATCATCGGGAATCACACTGATAATCATCAGCGGAGAGACAATCAGTCGATTTGTAGGAGAACAATAGTCATAGAGTCCGACATATTCCCGCATTTCAAGAGCTCCACTCACACCTCGCACCTCATACATCACTTGAGGAGTATTGAGAAAGCATTTTGCGAGAGCAAATTTGCCTTTCATGATGGCCAGTTCCAAGGGACGAGACCCTTGTTCATCGCAGCACTGATGAAGTTGTGCAAGAAACTTTGAAGGAATATCCGCTTGGATGACTTTATAGAAATCGATGGCTTCATCTTCTGATTTGATTCCTGCTACAGTGGAGCTTACTAACACATGGAGCAAAGGTAAAGTCTCATTGCCAGTTAGCAGTCGTCCCGAATCACCTTCAGACATTAACCATTGGGCACAACGTCGTGCTGTGTAAGCGAAAGCGAGTTCTATTGGAAACCGAATATCAGCGAGACAATTATGATGACGAGAGACATTTTCTGAATCATTTTTCTTGGTCACACTGCGTGAGAATAAACTATCTGAGATTGCGAAGGCACGAACTCCTCCATAGGCTTCCACATGAGGCTTTAACCTATCAATATCGTCACAAACCAACCCTATTCTCATGTGTTCAATCGATCGACAGCCAGTTTGAATGCAACTCATGTCAATTCTGTCAAACAATTTTCATGAACTCCTTTGCTGTATTCTCAAGTTGATTTTAAAACCAAAAAGAAACCTCTTTTTATATATCATTGACCAATGACATTCAAGATACGCATGGTTGGATATCGGCAAGGGAAAATCAAAACACCTGCATATTGGATTCAGGATCTACGGAAGCATGACAGAATACTTGAAAATTCTCCTACAAGATTAGCATTTGCTATGTTATTCCAGCGTTTTGATTGCTGTTCCTCTTGTTTATTAAGGCAGATTATGTTCCATATGAATGTCTCAAAGTTAATATGTTTACTCGTTTTTGCCATCATTGTCGCAAACATGATTTTGTTTGATATTTCCCCATAAGTTTCTATGCAATGTTTAATGAACTTTTTTAACTGCCTTTGTGATAAATTCTGGGAGTAAATCGTATTGAGAACAACAAATAAAGCAGGTAACACAATATCATGACAGAAATTCGCGAGCATTTCTGAACCTGTATTAAAATTTCAAAAATTTGTCTGAGAACAGAACTAGACGCCATCGATTTTCATGTGCAAACAGGATATTTTCCTCTTATACAACGGATTATTCATTTCATCGACAATAAGTAACTAAAATCAGTCAATCTGAACGCAAGAAAAAATCAATTGTTTCAAGAATGAACATCGCATACGCTTTGTCCGTTCGTAGGCACACCTGTGCTGATGAGCTCATGTGCTATCGCACGAGTATACGCAGGGACGGCGAAAGACTATGAAAGTGGCAGGGGCACCAAATCAGAAGGGCACTTCTTTTCCTGAAATTTTCGACCATATTTGTCGTATAGCTATGGAATATATTCTAAAATGCTGTTGACATTGAAAATAAACTTTAGGTATGCACAAAACATCTATGTCACATGCCTCATCAGGCGCTTATAAGTTGAATAAGCTTCAAGAAACGGCAGAATTTTCCAAGCATTTCCATTCAATTTCTAATTTATTCATTAATCAAATTAATTGGAAAGTTTAAACATGTGTTCAAGTACGTAGGGTGAAGCCATTTATATACTCCGCATATTCAAATCAATTTGACTTTTTCTTGAAAATTGTTGAGATATCATTTATCAAACATGTAGATTCCGACCTCGAAGCTGAACTATACTCAAATGAAAACATAATGTTATGAAAGTTGATAATGCCATTGAATATATTCATATGCCAATCAAAGTACATTCAGTCAAAACTTTCCAAACAATTTAGTCAGCGTAGTTGGTTTTGTTTCATGATACCTGTTGAATTGAGATTGTCTGCTCTTTGTTTATAGATGTTCAGCAGAAGCAAATTGTTGTATCTTTTCTGTGACATTCGGCTTCTCATATACGTCTTTAGTCTTCACTGGGCTGAAAACGTTCTTTCAGCAGATGCAGTAGTATGTCGTGCAGGTAAGTAAATGTGAAAGCGTGTGTGAATGTTGGGTAATATTGTCTTTATGGCTGCGTGATCGGCGAAGAAACATAATATCGTGTTCATAGATGTAACCATAAAGTAAGTATATTAGGTAGAGTGGTAACTCCGCATTTATTAAATCCCTAATGGGTATAAACATTCGATTTTATTAAATGAACTCGAGGTGAATACAATTGGGTATTGTTAGCAAATGTGAGATACGCAAATTTTTGCTGTTTTAAAGAAATTACCACGGAATTGAATGATCATGATAGAAATGTAGACGGAATGATGGCATTTTGCAGATTCTCAGTGTCATGACAACCTTGGAGATTTAATGTTTGTTAAATTGGCAATTCGATAGGTTCCTATTACATTCATGCTCAACCTCAAGAGTGTTTTCTTAAGTGTGATCATGTCACAGGCAATCTGCCACTGGCAGAGCAAAATCACATAATCAAAGACAATGATTTCAATTAACTTTGAAAGATGCAAATCGTTCCACATCACTTTTCAGATTCCAGAAATGAAGCATGAATTCAGTTATCGAATCATAAAATCGTGCCGGTGAAAATTGAATTAAAAAGTAGATATATCAGCCGAGAAAGCAAAATCAGATCTCGACTTTTTCATGAAGAGTCGTCACTATACCTATATATCCCTACTCTATGAATGTAGCCTTCTTCACATTCGTAATCTCGCTTCGAACCAACTCTCCAAATATTGCTGGCTCGTGTGTCAAATTCTCAAAATTAATATCCTTTCATATAAATTCATGAGTGCTTCAGATAGTTTCCACTCGTATCGTCTTAGGAGTTGCAATATGATAAGAGAAGTTTCTCAATTTCTATTGAGGCAGAATATGTCGCCTGATTGAAATGGTGACCTGGTTGAAGGAGACAATGTATGAGCTCACAGAATTGTAGACGGAAGAATTCTGGTGAATCGGTCGTGGATTGTGCTGAAGTTCCAAGTTGCAGATGACTGGAAATTGACTTCCTTCTTGACATCTTTGGTGGAGTGGACCGATGAATTGAAAATTTTCTGCTAAAGTGACTGTCGTTTGGTAAAAATCATCATAATGATCTCGAGCTTGCTCTTTATCTCTTATGGAGTCTATCAAGCTCACTGTCACTTGAGCTGTATCGACGGACTTTGTAAAACCTTTGCCACATATTCACACATTTCAAAAATATTCTTCGTCAGCAAAAGTCCAAACAACGTCGAGAATTTTCCAGTTTTCTGACCATCCATCTGCTTTCTGAGTGTGCTGCGCAATGCGCTGAAAATTGTCAACAACGGCAAATACACACTTAGTTCAGACTGTCCATCTCGTCGGACATAAGAGATGAGGGTTTTGGACTGCTTGGATCGTCGACTTTGTTTTCTTTATCCACTGCCTGTCAAGTATGACATAACCATCCCACGCATCGTTTTCACATTTTTTTGGCCCTGAAAAGAAGCGTCTGTTTCTGAAGCTTCCTTTCATTAGTGATGGCGCGTCACGCATTTTTAGTAGATGTTTTCGTGACACCTTTTCGTGTTTCACCAGTGCTCAATTGACCGTGGCTCATTCCACTCGCCATGTCCCGATGCCCTCTCTGAAGGATCGCCTTGGAGCTCTCTCATTACACAGTATAGTGTACAAGAACATTTGTTGCTGCGGAAGTAGTTAAATTGGGAGAACTTCGAGGCGACTAGAAGAGAGGATATCGGAGCATGAGCCGTTGCTGCATATGACGTTGCAACTGCCCTGGGGCCTATTGCACGAAACTTCATTAGTTATTAGCTAATATCTTATGAGCTAATAACTAATGATTATTAGTTCCACTAAAATCACCGTCTCATCGAGTATCATTGCTGTATCTGCCTGTGCACGTCTTTTGATGTACAATCGTTCGTTCAGGATGCCTTTTACTATAACGCAAAAGCTTGCATTTCTGCATGAGATAAAAGCCAGAAAGGCTATTTTATTTGGCTCCTTCAATGACATGAAGGAAGGCAAAAAAAGCAAAATGGAAGCTTGGGAAGATATAAAAAGAATGTAAGTGACATGTGATAATTATGTCCGCTTCATGGACACAGTTTATTTCAATTACATGTACATAATAATGAACATTGTTCTTTTCAGACTTGATTGTGTTGGGAATACGTATTCCTACAATTATCTACGGGATGGCGTGTGGCCGAATTTGCGAGTGAGAACTCTCACTAAATACGATAAGAACAAAGAAACCGGTGCTGCCCCTCAAACCTTCGACGAAATCAACAACCTTGTCCTAGAAATTTTGGACAAAGCAAGTCCTGTCATGAAAGGACTCGATGTCAGCGAGGAGATAACAGTTCCGAAACCGTTTACTTCACAGGCGACAGTTGTCGAAGGATGCAGTGAAAAGAAGATCAACGGGGAATCCTTTCTTAATCTTTTGTTGAGTCCTGAGACGTCGAAAACTGAAAAGGACACTGTGAAAAGAAAATGTGCAAAATGTACGAGATTTAGGAAAATTGATGACGAAATCTCTGAACTACGCGTGAAGAAAGCTAAGTTGGAAGTGAGGAAACTTTAGTTAGAAGTTCTGAAGCTGGAGTCCGATCTCAACATTCAATATTGATTGTACATGTAGTAGTAAATAAAGTATTACTTTGGAATTTATAGTTTTGCCGGTTCATTGTTGCTCAAACAGTGTTCAGGATTTGGATAAGTCGAACCATAGTATAAAATGAAGATAGTAATAAGTAATGAAGATTTACCGACTATTGTCCACCTACAGATATAAATATTATGGCGGGCTTATTAACGAATACTAGTGTATAAAGAAGCTAGAAAATTCTTGTGGATATTAGTACATGTATTTCTATTCAATATGACAAAGATCCGAAATCATGCTCGTACAAACAAAAGTCTAAGAAAGCAAAAAATAGTTGATGAGATGCTGCCTCCGCTGCATGGTTTCCTCGTATGGAAGGTTGTCTTCTGGGAAATCTTCATCTTCGTTAATTTCTGGAATGTCTGATGGTGCAGTCATTTATTTGATGCACATGTTATGCAACACTGTGCATGCTTTTATTATTTCGCAAGTAGATTCCGGAGATTTTACTCTCAGAGGCGTTTGCAAAACAGCAAACCTTTGTTCCAGAAGACTGAAGGCATGTTCTATCACATATCTGGTTGACTTGTGAGCAGTATTGAATCGTCTTTCTGGTTCCGTTTCTGGACGTCTTACGGGTGGAATGAGCCAGTCACAGCATGGGTAAGCTGAATCTCCCAACAGAATGGCAGAAGGAGATGGCCTCCATCCTGTATTGTAAAGCCGTTGTAGTGAACTATTCCTCAACACTCTGGCATCATGCACACTGCCAGGGTATCGTGCACTGACGAAATAAAACTCTAACTTCGATCCACATACGAATAATGCGTTAATTGAATGATTTCCATGCCTATCCACAAACTGATGTTCGTTCTCAGATGGGGCTTGCATCTGCACTAATGTCCCATCCATCAACCCACAAACATACGGCATTCCACCAATCGCAAAAAATTGCTGTTGAACATTTGCAACATTTGACGGAAAATGTACGAATTCTGCTTGCAATGTTCCACTGATTGCGGCTACGACTGAGTGGATTGCGCGGCAAACAGAACTTTTGTGCACACCATGGGCATCGCCAGTTATATGGTAAAATGCATCATTTCCACTGAGAAACCTTAAACATAAAAAGATCTGTTGTCTGGGAGACAGAGCATGACTTCTTTTGGTCGTATGTCGCAATTCGTTTCCAATACGGCGATGTGGCCTTGTGGTAGAGTGTTCGCTTTGCGTCCGGGAGACCATGGTTCAAACCTTGGTCGGGTCAAACTTAAGACTTTTAAAATAGACACACTCTGCATTCTTGCTAGGCACTCAGCACAAAAAGAATGAGAGTGGGATAAACGGAACTCGGCCACATGGAAGAAAGGCTCTGTGCCTAATGTGCTTCCGAGTATAAACAAGGTTCACTTATTTATTTATTTAATACGTGCTTCAATGTACTGTGACATCTTTTCATTTAGCCTAAATTTTTCCTTGTGCTTCTTATCGATAACGTCAAAATTCGTTCTGTGCAATAGGCCCCAGTGTTCAATTGACCGTGGTTCATTCCACTCGCCATGTCCCGATGCCCTCTCTGAAGGATCGCCTTGGAGCTCTCTCATTACACAGTATAGTGTACAAGAACATTTGTTGCTGCGGAAGCAGTTAAATTGGGAGAACTTCGAGGCGACTAGAAGAGAGGATATCGGAGCATGAGCCGTTGCTGCATTTGACGTTGCAACTGCCCTGGGGCCTATTGCACGAAACTTCATTAGTCATTAGCTAATGTCTTATGAGCTAATAACTAATGATTATTAGTTCCACTAAAATCAGTTGCACAGAACGATAATAATTAAGATTTATCAGCTAATAAATGTCATGAGGGAATTCCATGCAGATGACGTCAAAAGTATGTCATTGTCATGAAAACAAATCACCGTCTCATCGAGTATCATTGCTGTATCTGCCTGTGCACGTCTTTTGATGTACAATCGTTCGTTCAGGATGCCTTTTACTATAACGCAAAAGCTTGCATTTCTGCATGAGATAAAAGCCAGAAAGGCTATTTTATTTGGCTCCTTCAATGACATGAAGGAAGGCAAAAAAAGCAAAATGGAAGCTTGGGAAGATATAAAAAGAATGTAAGTGACATGTGATAATTATGTCCGCTTCATGGACACAGTTTATTTCAATTACATGTACATAATAATGAACATTGTTCTTTTCAGACTTGATTGTGTTGGGAATACGTATTCCTACAATTATCTACGGGATGGCGTGTGGCCGAATTTGCGAGTGAGAACTCTCACTAAATACGATAAGAACAAAGAAACCGGTGCTGCCCCTCAAACCTTCGACGAAATCAACAACCTTGTCCCCAATACGTGCCTTGTTTCCAATACGTGCTTCAATGTACTGTACCATCTCTTCATTTAGCCTAAATTTTTCCTTGTGCTCCTCATCGATAACGTCAAAATTCGTTCTGTCTTTATATATACGCTTTAGCGTTTTTTTAGCGCGGTTTTAGCTTCTTCCTCTGCTCTTATTGGCTATCATTTTGTTACTTCATAGATTACTTCATTTTACAAGTTGATCATTCCAGCGTACATGCTTGATGAGAGCTGGTGAAAGGTACTTCGCGTTGACAATATGCGCACAGCATGAACATCGCTTTGTTTTTTTATCTACAAAGTAACAGAAAAAAGTGGAAAATGATAACTTGGCAACTCATCGGCAATCTTGGCTCTGTCAAGTTAATCAGATGTCTGAAAATTTTGAGCATCCATTAAATTACGGGAGAAGGGCATGAAAAGTAGTTAATTTTTAGGTGGCACGTGCCCCCTGCTTCCACCGTGCCTGAGTATGCGAACGTACTGTGCTAAGTAATATTATCGGGTGTCCTTCAGACTTCCAGCTGATTGCTTTTGTGAGTTTGTGAAAGACGATTCGTTATCGGCTTTGTTTCTCATTTGCCGCTTTCATGTTATTTCAGGCATCTTTTGTTTACACAGTTTTTTTTTATTTTCTTCATGTCACAGTTGCAGAAAATCTGATACTGTGCTAACACAAATACATGTATTAATGTTATAAAACTTACGCATACGTGCGTCTGCTCTATAAAGAAATTCGATGTGTTCTTTTTTTTACGGCAACACAATAGGGGGCCAACATTCAGCATGTAGGATGACTTCAATTTTCAATGTGGCATTATAAATTCGTGTATATGTTTATGGGCTAGCAGCATTTGGTCGCCATTGTCGATGTGATGATATGTCAGCACTTGAATGCATTGAATATGATAATAAACTAAATGATATGGTAGATGCTTCACAGTTTAGTGGATGCTTTCATTGGAGGCTGTCACCAGGAGAGATGGTTTGATTTCATCTGCCTGCTCACTTTGTATTTATTTCCGCAGAAGCGACTAATGATGACATCAGACGGCCTAACTTGTCGCGAAACATGCTCCAACAAGTGTCCGTTAACATGATTTCGGAGCAACCTCATATGAGTGAGACGGTATATGATGCGTCCAAGTAGCATTCTTCCAAATTTTCTAAAGCCTGCCTTAAAAGCCCAGAAAATGTTGGACTCGAACCGTCAACGCACTGAGACGTGCATAAATCTCTATGATAATTCAACTACAGCTGATTATCACTTTTGGAAGATATTTAGAAAGGCACATGTAATGACAAAAATGTTAATCAAATGTTATAGGTTCTCAAAGTCGATATATTTGTACGCGCATTGTCAGCTGACATGAGCCTGCACAATTTTTATGAAATGAACAGTATCAAGAAGTTGACATTGTCTTCTCTTTCTGTTAGAGTCGATCGTACCCCGTGTACGGCATTAACACGCGAAATGGAATATTTGGCCAGAATTTCGGTCTACCACACCTTTATAGATTAATAATAAATACAATTGCCATTATATTGTGATTGCTCTCAAACTTTGCTTATTGATAACGATGCAAAAGATAAAGTTCACCCTGCATTGACTTATGTAACAAATTGACATGAAATCATGCCTCCATTTTAACATTTATTTTGATGATGAAATGGTTTCAAATTAGCGACAGATGTAATACCTAGGGCTTTTTAAGTCTTAATTTGTTTAATTTTTTGAATTTGAGAAAGACGAAATGTAAACTAATTAGCTACATGTGCGAGTAAAATGGTTCAAAATTGAAAGTAAGTTTATTTTCTCCATGAATTATGCTGACCGATTGAGATTCAAATATCCCGAAGAACCCTAATCTCAGAATCGCGAAATTGAAAAACCTCGGTATTCCTTTTTGCAGTATGTTATATTATGCTAATGATGCAAGTTTAAATAACAAATGAGCAGAATTCTTCCCGAACATAGAATACCGGGAATGAGTTTTACAAGCTGATAATGTAAAGAAGACAGCAAGCAACTTTCTTCCTTAAGATCCAAATCCCGGGATTGTGTACTTCACCTAAAACTGATGATGTCAATATTCACATACTTAGAGATGCAAATAGTCGTAGTCTTAACAAATGACATGCTCAAATTCAATTCTCGACCATTAATCAAAAAATGTCAACAGTCGATCATTGAAAATGATGAAACTGACAATTACGTTGAAGTGTGACGCATCTGCAGCAGAGATGGAAGCCGGCCTGCATTTTAGGTCGACAAAGACCGGGTTTTGTTGTTTTAAGTAATGGACGAATTTCTCACCAAGCAAGAGATTTCTTTGATTGAAAATGTCTTTTGATGACTCAGTTAATCCACTTAACTTAACTATTATTTTTTTCTATTTACTGTATGTTCAGTTAATGAAAGTGATATTTCAGGAGCATCGAGCGGGTAATCAAATAGGAAAATTGTGATGTATAGCCTAATCAATTTTCAGTAGGACTAATACCAAACACAAGAACGATTTCGCATAGCAGAAGGAAATGCTTATATGCAGTATGTAATCATTTTGCAGCATTCTTCAGTGCAATTGTATAACAGGGAATCGGCCTCTAGTGATGTTGATGGAATATTGCATGTTGATGAGTTTAATCGTACATTGATCTGTGCCGGAACCTGGTACCTATAACCTGAAATACATTTTAGACGAAGTTAAATGCTGCAGAAAATAATCAGTACCTAAGTTTGAAAAAAATACATAACAACATGCTTTCGCTTTTCTTTTTGTTTAAGACATGGATTTATCGTTGATAATCCCTGCAAGACTAAAAGAAAATTCCAGTAAAATTACAATAATCGGTTAATCAAAATTGCGTTGCAGTTAGCGTTATGGTAATTTAAGCCAACTGTGCTGTATGCCTATCTTATTGATTGGTGGAGAACCAATCATCAGACCTAGTTTTGCACTCTATTCTATCAGTGAGAAGCATTCGTATCAAGAGTACCTTACAAACATCATTACTGCCTTCTCATCTGAGGTGTGCTATTGGTTCTCATCTATTGTTCTTATCTTGATATGTTATTTTGCCTATAAGTGAAAACATTACTCCATGCAGAAGATTTTCGTCAATCGCACGCTTTCAACTGCACGCTTTCATCAATCGTGCAGGTTGTCTGTCAGAGCTGGTGTTGAAAGCGATTTGGAAGCATAACGCCGTTCTCCACCTTCCCGACGTCGCTTTTCGTCGCGTTTTCGTGTGTCTCAAGCCGTGGTAGTGTTATCATCGTTGCCCTATCAGTGTTCCTATATTAAGTGTGGATTGCCTACGATCAGCTTCCTAAATCCTAGTTTCATCAAATCGATGAGTTTTGTTCAACGGTCTCTTTCGACAAGTTGTAAATTTGGTCATCTGGTCTGGATAGAATTGGTGTCCACACATTCGATATCTATGCTGAGTATCCGATCATCAGTTGCTTCAATAAGCCCCTGAACTTTGTCTACGTGGTCTGTTGGTTACTGTGTTGGATTTGAAACTAAAGACTCCGGGTTCGAGGCCTTCCAGACTACATTTTGCTTATTTTTTATTGATCACTTGTGATTCCCAATTTTTGCCTCCGACTTGATCCAATATCAGCCGTATTCAAAATTGCAATGGGAGCTAATGATATAACAATATTGACGGACCGTGAACTCTTGGAGCGCAAAACCTCCTTGAACAAACAGGACCTTATTCTTACCATCATCCAAATGCGTGCTCAAGTTCAAAATGACCATTCTGACGTAGTCAATCAAATGTCATCCGTGATTGAGTCGAAGATCAAAGAACAGCTTGATCCTATGGTCAACCGGCTTCATACTCTTACTTCTGAAGTATTTGAACTAAAACGGAAATATGACAACCTTCAGAGTAGTATTAATACTAACTCTATGAGTGGTATGGAGGATAATCTTAACTTCATCATGAGAGAAGGTGAATTACGCAGGCAGAAGGAAAATAACCTTGTTTTCTCTGGTTTTGAGGAGGAAGTGGATGGTAATTTAAACGAAAGGAAATCTAAGGATGATGGGAAAGTAAAGCGTGTTTTGCGGAAGCTGAATGTAGAGGAAGATTCTGTAATTTCGATAAACAGGATCGGTAAACAAAGTATCGGTAAAATCCGACTCGTAAGAGTTCAGTGCAAGAATCTTGAAGCGAAGAAACGAATTCTTGGATTGGCTAGGCATTTACGCTCTGATGACTCTTTTAAGAATGTTTTCATCAATCCTGATTATACTCGATGTGAACAAGAAGCCCAAAAGCTACTCAGAGAAAGACTGAAAAATCTGCGAGCCGAAGGACACGATGTGATTATTCATCGTGGGCAAATCATCAAAAGACAAGATAAAGAGGATTTTTGAATGTGTATTTTAACAGTAATATGCGTGATAAAAGCAAGTCAAGAAATTTTCAAGAAGCCAAAAATTTTGACCTCAAACACACGATCAGCAGTGCGGAAAATCGAAATTATTTCATCAATTTTAACCAGAATGAACGTTGATATTTTTGTCGCTACTGAGACGTGGTTCTCATACTTACAGAGTGATGATTTTGTTTCAATAGCTGGCTTCAGGGTTTTTCGAAATGATCGAGAAGGACGCATGGGTGGTGGAGTTGCCATTTGGGCAAAACATCATTTGCAAGCTCATGTTATACAGTTGAGAAATGTACCAACTGGTATTGAGACTGTGGCTATTAAGGGATCTCCAGATTTATGCATGATTGGCATCTACATTCCTCCTGTTATGTCTGTATCATGTAAGTCAGTGATAACAAACTTTCTAATTGACACCATGGATGATATTTTAGCGAACTATCCAAATCATGACATAGTCTTATGCGGTGACCTGAGTAGATTTCCTGCTGCCGAGGTCTGCTCTAACCTTAATCTGGTCAATACATATGTCGGACCTACCTACGGAAACTCTCAGCTGGACTATATTTTGATGTCTGAGGGAATTGTGAATATGTACACAGTAAAAACTGAGCTACCTATTGACACCTCGAAAATTCCTCATATGTGCATGCTGGCAACCCCATTTGTGCCTATCAAAAACGAAAGTTTATATATCAAAAAGCCTGTTTACGATCTCCGTGAGTCAGATGCAGATGAATTTGTGCAGTGTCTAATGAATATGGACTGGAGTCCTGTATATGACAATCGTTGCGATGTAGAGAGCAAATGCCATTACTTTCACGATAACCTTGATTCGGCCTTCGAATCCTATATTCCTGTGAATTACGTCACCTTCACGAAGAACGACAAGCCTTGGATGACTCCTGCTATAAAACAGTTGATTAATAGTCGGTGGAAGGCGTGCCGCGAAAGAGATTAATATGCCCATTTTAGGGAAAAAGTAAAATATGAAATCGAGAAGGCAAAGCGCAATTGGAATAAAAGGATAAGGGGCAACAATGTATGGCATGCGATCAATTGTGTATCGGGCAAAAATAGACAAAATGTAATTGGCGCCACCTGTGAGCAAATAGGATCTCTTGAAGCCGCTGTGAACGTCATTAACTGTAATTTTGCTAATAATTTTCAGGAGAGTGACGATTATGAGTTGTCTTTTCTACCTCAGTACTTACCACAATTGGAAACTCATGATGTTTACGAAGCTTTGTGTCAAATTAAAACTAAAAAGTCTTCTCCAGATATTCCAGCAATACTATACAAATCGGCTGCAATTTTCATAGCGGAACCTCTGGCTGAAATTTATAATTTATCTTTGAGAAGTGGTATTGTCCCTACACGGTGGAAGTGTTCGATTACAACACCTGTTCCCAAATCCTCAAAGGCATCAGTGGATGAACTTCGCCAAATTACTGTGATTTCTGTGCCATTGAAAGTATTAGAGCGCCTCATTTTGCATGACATGAGAGATGAACTTCTTCTTGGGTACGGAAGAGATCAATATGGATTCCGACCCGCGTCGTCTACAGCATGCGCCACGATAGCTCTTCATGATTATTATACCAAATGTTTGGACGATCATGGTGTATCTGGCATCCAAATCGTTGCCTACGATTTCATCAAGGCATTTGATAAATTAAAATTCAATATAATCATTAACAGACTAATCGAGTGCAACTTACCTTCGTATTTCATTCAGTGGATTAGCATTTACTTAACGGGCCGATGACAATGTGTGCGCATCGGAATGGTGAAAGGGGACGACGTCAGAGTGAGTTCAGGTGTCCCTCAAGGCTCAATACTTGGTCCTTATCTGTTCTCCATTGTGACTGGCAGCTTTGATATATCCGGCAAACCGTGTAAAATTGTGAAATACGCTGATGACTTTACTACCTGCCTTCCAATCTTTATAGATTCAGCGAATTCTCACGTGGAAGAAGTCCATCATTCGCTATTGGAATGGTCTGAGAGCGTTGAATTACCTCTCAATATGAATAAGTGCAAATGTTGGCAATTGAACGTTCTCCAAGCTTTACTCCTATACGTCTGTCGAATATTCCCCTGGTGGAAGAGCTGAAAATCCTTGGTGTGATTTTTGACCCGAACAATAATTGGAATACCCACATCAATGCTACTGTAAGAACCGCAGCAAGAAGATTATTCATCATCCGTGTGCTTAAACAAAATGACGTTTGTGAGGCATCATTAATCAACGCTTTCATCGCAATTGTGCGATCGATTTTGGAGTATTGCTCACCGTTGCTAGCTGAACTGTCGACAGAAAATTCACTTAAGCTGGAAAGAATTCAAAATCGTTTTCATCGAATCTTGTGCGGCAGGGATTACAAAGAGTGCTCAAGTCATCACTTCTAACCTATCTCTAGTAGAAGAAAGTGCGCTTCTTTGAAACTCCTTTCGCTTGCCAAGTCCCCATCACACATTTTGAACCCTCTTGTGCCTCCTGTCTCTTCTTCCGGAAGGATCATTATGCCTACGGTGAAAACCACAAGACGCAGCAACACATTCTTTATTAAAACCTCAAAATGGGAGAATGAACGCCACATTCGTCGTCTTTGACGTTCTTCCTTAACTTTCCATATACTGTGATTGCCTATGAACGATCTTTATGTCTTCCATACGATGCTAATTTCATTACCTTAATTACCTTGTATTGCTTGTACACTACGATTTTTAATTACTGGAAATAAAAACGCATATTATTATTATTATCTTATTTCCCGTATAGGCCTATGCTGGCCAGGTCTTAATAATTCTCATCAGCGTTACCCTGGTCCCTGAGTCATATTGCGTCGAAGCTAGTACGGATGAAAGAAAGAGAATGGAAGAAACGAGAGGTAAGAAAATCCTTTAACTTTCATTTGATTGGTCATCAAAGCTCCTTCGTTTCTTAATTCAATTGCTATGGAGTTTCTCATGAGACTTCTCTGCTGAACCCGGTGCATAATCTTAACTTGCTGACAATACATCAGCTATTCATGATATACCAATAACAGCAGACTTGCCGTTGGGATGAATTCCCAACCCAATCCCAATGAGAATTTCCTTTGCGATCCCAATCCCAATAGAAATTCAAATATCCTGCTTTAGAGCTAAAAACGCACGCAAGTTGACCACAAGCTGCATCGGGCTTACTGTTTATGCCTGAAGAAGTCCACGGACGTAGGCTTAGGACTAGACTGACCTTAACAGTAATAGGGGCTTTAATCGATTTTACACAATAATGTTTAATAGTCGTATCGTATGGCTAAATTTTGCACCGAGACTGCCTTCACCCAAGAGCTGACAGGGGCCTACGTGTGCAGCTAATATGCATGTATGAACTATAACAAACACACTTGGTATTGATTAAGCCTACGTCGGATAATGTGGTGTCAATAAACACCTCGCTACACGGGCTCACACGTGTAGTAGGCAACAGGCAGTAGACAGCGGCTTATGCGGTTAAATAGGCTTGAATAGCTTACAATGTATAGCTTAATTACAGAAGCGCATGACAACGTACAGGTGAATTGCATAAGCCTATAAACTGCATACTATCACATAGCTGCTACCTTTCTTAGTGGCATTGTTTTTACTATTTTTAGCAACTAGGGAAGTTAAAGCCATAGAGTAGGGTTACAGCTGACTGTGTCAATTTTTGTGGATCAAACTAAGAGCTCTCAATGCTCGAATTCGAGAGAGGCAAGGTCAGACTGGAGACACAGCAAAATTAACTGCTCTGTGCAACCCGAAAAAATTTGACGTACTGACTAATGTCAACGATTACATGTATATTTTGTTGGGAGAGGGCTTATTGGGATCTATTGGGATCCCAATTGAGATCCCAATCCCAACGGCAAGCCTGAATAACAGAGAAGACACCTTGAATAAAAGAAAATGGAGATATAAGCTCATCGGACCGCGAGTGCGTGATCCGGTTCCATCGGTTCATCAATACAAAAATATTCTTAAACAAAATAACATTTGAGCTTGTGAATTATCACAGAGACTTGGATGATAAGCTACGAAGAGCGGGAAAGAGTCCTGATGCATCGGTGTTACAAGACGTCCTTATCAGAGTTACAAATATATTTGAGACTCACCGCAAACTCATGAGTGAAAATAGGTTTTCACAAACCAAACTTCTTGCGATATTTGTTTTTAGCAATAATACAACAGAGCAAATAATATTCTGTGTATCTAATAACAATGTTCTGATAGTGCAAAGATGAAATCGTGACATTTTCTTGCATTTATTAGTTCTAAAAGCATGACAATGAAGGTTATTTTAGAAATAGCTGTTTTTCCGACAAACTCTACGTGATTCCGAACATGAAGTTGAATAATTGTACTAAAACTTGAATGCAGAAATTGCAATAAAATCCACATCAATTTGAGTTGTGTGGTTCTCTTGTGTGGTACAACTGCGGACACATTAGCGTCATGTAGTGAATCGAATGGATTTCCATGAGGTCTTCTTCATGAAATCATAATTTCAGTAGCATGACTGTAAATGTGATGACCACAAAGATAAATTACTTTGTCTGCGTTGTTTGGTCTAGAGATGACATTTTTTAATACTGATGGTTACGCTTAGAACTAGTCCCGAGGGGCAGAAAGATACATTTTCTATTAAACGTAATTCAAATTCAAGCCTGAATTCTGCCGAGCTAAATCATTGACACCGCATTGAACGTACACAGTCAGTAAATTAAGATCGTGAGGAGTCAAACGATGTGAATATTATTTCCATTTGATGAATTTATCACGGCGAAACTTTGAGTCAATGATAGGTACATTGACTTGGTAGACATTCAGTCTTCAATATGATAACGCCAGCTCGTGTGTTCCATAATACAACTTTCATTACGTATTGCGCGCTTGGCCAATCGCGTAAGCCAAGGGGAGACGACTATCTCCTCATGCTACTGCCATCCCATGCAATGGCTGAAATAGAATCGCCTGACCTGTAGAGTATATTCCTCTTTCGCGAAAGCCATAGATTAGGGATATATAGGTAGAGTGTCGACTGAAACAAGTATCTGTATACAGTAAAACTTTTTCACTTGAAATTTTTCCGCAAATTCATTTTTTGCGGAGAATACGTTCCCGTGGTCCAAAAATTTATTTGAGCAGTTTTAAAAAAGTCAAAATTTCCCAATTTAAATACTACCGAGATGACTCTCCTATGTAAGTAGTATGAGACAAGTTGACTATCAAAGGGAATGAATATTTGCTAATAATCATCCCAACTAAGTAGAAATCAAGCTGATTATCAAGGGAATTTCATGCTCCGTGTTATAATGGAAGTCTTCATGAAAAAGTCGCGATATTGTCCGTGCTTTCTTGGCTGAAATTTCAAGCTTTTAATTCAATTTTCACCGGCTTGATTTGATGTTTCACTAAATTCATGTTTCATTTCTTGAATCTGAATAATGATGTGGACCCATTTGCATCTTTTAACGTTAATTGAAATCATTATCTTTGAATCTGTGATTTTTCTATGCCAGTGGCAGCTGTTGCCTGATCACGCTTATGAAGATTCTCTTGAGGTTCAGCAGGAAAGCAATAGCGCAGGTCATCGAGTTGCCAATTTAAAAAAACATTTCCTCACCAAGGCTGTCAGACACGGACTATCTGTAAAATTATATCATTTCCTTCTGCTTTATGCTATCATGATCAGTCAATTCCGTTGTCATTTCTTCAAAACTGCATAAATGCACATATCTCACATTTGGAAACAATTCCGACCGTATTTTCTTTGAGTTCATTTAATAAAGTCGAATGTGTATACACATTGGGGATTTAATAAATGCGGAGTTATCACTCTACCTAATATACCTACTCTATGGCAAAAGCCGAATACATCTCTGTGGTGATGACAATGCTGGAGGAGAACTTGTTCACGTTGCAAATATAGTTTTCATACTGTCTCTAAAAATGAGACCTTCTTAACCCATTAGATCCCGAAAGGTTTTTGCAAAAGATTGACAAAATTCGTAAATATTTTTGTTTAGAGATACTCAGACATATCATGGAAACATTGATACAACTCATGATTTTACTTTTCGCGCGAATTTGGCCCATGTCCAAAAATGGAACGATGGGACCATGTAACTACCGAAAACCTCATTTGCAGAAACTGTCAATAAACTATTAAATATCATTTAGAGTCAGTTTTTGTCTTTTTTATCTCCTATGAAAGGAAGAGAAACAAGTGCTGTGCAAAAGAACGTTGAGTCTGCAGCATTTCTTGGTGATATTTTTCTTATAGGCTAATGCTTGCAACTTCATTGCATTTCTGCAGGGAAGTGGTATAGAGGCGTAGGAAGTCGGTCAGCTTTGCAATGAGTCTCTCACAGTGTTGAAAATCGCTGTAAAATGTCTCTAAGGATCAAGTAGTACTTTTGTGAATTGATTCTTTTTGTGAAGTAGCTCTCGCTCGAATTGTTGACAAAAATATATGCGCCGGCCGGGATTCGAACCCGGGTCGCAACCGTGGGAGGGTTACATGCTACCCCTACACCACCGGCGCTTGATAATTTTAATCGACAGTACAAACTTTCTCTCATTGTTCATAGGCTATGTCCTGCAATTGCTTCGATTTCAAAGTGTCGTTAATCAGCTGCAATGTATTTTTAAAGTCTCCTTATACTCAGATCACAGCAACAAAACGATCATATTCATTCGCCATTTGCACGGTCCGATCTCGACGCTCTTGACATCTTTACGCAATTATCCAACTTGAGTGTCAATTGTAAAACCGAAGTGTGGGATCGTTCAGCAATTGCTTGATTTGAACGCAAAAGAATTTATGATAACTTAATACCCACACGAAGAAAGCTGGCACCGATAACCTTTGTCATGCTAGCCTGGGAGTCCAAGATGATTTCGTGATGGCAGAAGACTTTGTTCAGCTACGAGGATATTGTTCTGCACAGATGTGCTAGATTGCATTAATGAAAACCAAATGCAGTCCAGATTTGTGTTGTAACTGTAATTTCAATTACAATATGACTGTGTAATTGCAATTATTCTGCTGTACAGCAATTGGTAATTGCTTATTTAACTAATTGCACATTCTGAGTAATTGACACAAATCATGCGTACTTGTAATGTCGAATTCGAAATCTCGAGATCCCTGTATTTGGGAAAACCTAAAAAATGTCTCCAAAGATCAAGATTTACTTTTGTGAATTGACTCTTTTTGTAAAGTAGCTCTCGCTCGAATTGTTGACAAAAATATATGCGCCGGCCGGGATTCGAACCCGGGTCGCAACCGTGGGAGGGTTACATGCTACCCCTACACCACCGGCGCTTGATAATTTTAATCGACAGTACAAACTTTCTCTCATTGTGCATAGCCTATGTCCTGCAATTGCTTTGATTTCAAAGTGTCGTTAATCAGCTGGAGAGAAAACAATGACACATGTCCAATAAGCGCGCTTTGTTCATCACCTTCCAACATTTAGATAATAGTAATTTAATGAATGCTGATGAAAAAAGCATTGATCTTACAAGCAAGAACAAATCCTTTCAACGTTCCGATCACGTTAAACATGATAATGTGAGTGTCAGTAAAAGTGTCAGCTTAAGTTTCGGCCTGCTCAAACATTGGCATTCAATGGTTTTAAGATCTGTGTATTTTTATATTTCATTATTCAATAAATTACAATTGTCTGGACAGCTGTGACTCATGAAGCACGATTATTGAACGCATGTCTTTGCTTTCTTACCTTGGCGATGTTCGCCCAATTTTTCTGACTCCTCATGGATGGAAAAGCGTCAGCAATAAAATTGCAAGTAAAATATATGCACTCCTTTACAGTCATTGATTGCATTTTACAATGTTTCCATTTAGCACTGGGAAATGAAAGAGCCTCTGATGTAAGATAACGTAAGCCTGCTGATAAGCATGACTCTGAACATGAACTGCTTTAATGCGAGAAGCGCATGATGAACAGAAATAAGAACAATCATGTTTCTCTTTTAATTCATTTTTTGGTAACAACTTATTCGAGGTAGCTTGGTGTTCTTGCTTCTATTCATGAATATGATAGCGGGCTTGTTCACAAACAAAGCAATCATGGCCTGCGCAATTGAAGAATGCTTTTGCACTTAATACTGCATGCATTCACATAATTGACACAAAGCGGTTCAGGTTGTGATTCCCGAATGCATGTTTTCTATTTAAAATGCCTTATCAAGACATTCAAACTGGTCATAAAAATCAGTTGTCGAAGAGAATATGAGTTATCATTTATACTGCCTGACATAAAAATGCTCCACTCAAATATATGAACTTTATTCCACTCACACTCATGAATTATAGGATAGCATTTTATATAAAATATTATATTTGAATAAATGGGAGACATTAGTACCGAGTATGTCCTCCCCGCACTGAAATGCAGCTTTGAAGTCTCATCGGCATCGAGTCGCAAAGATGATCAAGCCGTCCCTGATCCAGCAATGACCATTGATCGATGAGTCTCTCTGAAAGAGATGTCAGTGTTGATGACGGATGATCATATGCATCTCTCACTTTCCGACCAAGTTCATCCCAAGCATGTTCGATCGGAGACAGGTCGGGGGAGCGTGAAGGCCAATGAAGGAAGCGAATTCCAGATCTCACTTTCGCTTCCTGTTGTTACACAATGAGCTCTGTGTGGTCGAGCGTTGTCATCCTGGAATATGAGGTTGAGTTCATTTACCGTTGGGATGACGATTGAAGATATGATATTCGATAAATATCGCTCTCTGTTCAAGTTCCCATTCACAATGACTGCGACAGTTCGACCTCCGTACCAGATACCGGCCCAGATCATCACACTACCACCACCATAGCGGTCATGCTCAGATATGCAGCAGGGTGAATACCTCTCACCAACCATTCGATGCACTCTAATGCGACCATCGTGAAAATCCAAAGTGAAACGGGATTCATCCGTCCACATCACTTGACGCCATTCCTCTGTGCTCCACGACAGATGCTGCTCACACCATTCCACACGCTTTCGCTTGTGTTCGAGGCCCGCTTCTGCTAGACGGCGATATGCTGTTCGTATACTGCATGCAATTCCTGCTGCAGCTTTCCAGCTGATGGCCAGTCGAGGAACACTCTTAAAGCGATTGCGCTTTGCTGAGATAACCAACTCGGTAGCATTGCTTGTCAATCTCGATTTCCCTGATCCTTCTTTTAACATTTCCATCATTGTTCCATCGCCTCCACCACCTGCTCACAGTGGAGTGTGACACACCCAACTTCCGTCCAACAAACCTACAACTCTTTCCACATCGTAGCATTCCAACAGCCATTACTTTTACAAACTCTGATTGCGACATTTTTGCTTCAAAATTTAGTCAGAAAGAATTGCTTGATAGTGATAAAAGGTCGAATTTGAAATGCATCAACTATGCCTAAGATATCGACAATGGACAGCTGCTTTATATTAGCATGACAAATTTGATGCATAGACATCCTGGTCAGTGCAGTATGAAAAGTCGTCAACTTCCATTGAGATTTTCTATATCAAGTGGATATCATCAAGTGGTCATAGACTATATTTATTTGTTGATTATTCTCTTCATTAGATTCATAAAAGTAAAACTAATCGTTGCACAAAAACTCAGTTTATTACTGGGATTTTACAATTTTTATTAGAATATCAAGATTTTGAATTCTCCTTCCAATTACATTCACAGAAAGGCAAAAATTACTCATCCGAATACATTCGCAATCTCCTTCATAACATCTCGAAACCTCATGGAAAGGAAAACGACTCTATTGACGACTCCTAAGATTTATGGTAAGGTGTCAACGACTCTATGTGATCAAAAGTTGGAAGACTTTCTTACAAATACCTAATCTCATTCGACTTTATAATACAACAGTTTTGTCTACTCTAGAATAAAATGCACCGTTGTTTATAGGCATGAATCAAAAAGCTCGAAAAAGCTTGAGAGAGTAAGAAAGAGATCTCGTCGAATCATATGCGTACTCGACTGTCAGTACCAAAAGTTAACTCCATTGCACATAAGAAGGCAGAATGCAGCATCGAAGCAGTTTCATGGTATCTCCGATCAAATAAATCCTCTTCATGTAATCTTACCAGATATGTTGCCCCGATCTCGAACATATAGAGTTCCACTGTCTCGAACTGTTTCTCGTCAGTCCTCTTTCCTTCCTGCATGTATAACTTTGTGCAATCAAGTTTGTAAACATACGTAGGATTTCACGCAGATCGCTGATTTGAATTTATTCATTTTTTGATTATTTTTGCGCCAGCGATGACTTAATTTGTGTTATGTGACTCTTTTCATTACAAGAAATAAGCATTTTACTTACTTACTTGATTACTTACCTCGCATGCAGTGATCCAGCACACAGTGAAAATGCTTACATCAGCAGATTCAGTTTTCTAAGAATACAATGTTCGTGGGGCATTCTATGAAGGGGACTTTCTAAATTCTTCCTGTGCTTAGGTACTTGTGATTTGGTAGGGCCTACTTGAGATTTTAGTATTTAGGTGACATGAAACTTGCTATACATATCAAAAACAATGAAAATTTGCTAATGAGAATCTCAATTAAGAGGAAATTAAGTTGTTTATCAAGGAAATTTCATAAAGTGTATTTCATTGCAAGTCGTAATACGAAGCAATTGAAAGTGCATTCTGCTTCTTTCCTCAATTTTCGAGTATGTTAACTTTGCAAATTTAGTTAATAGTTGCTTTCCTACAGACTAGATAGTTCTGTTAAGTTGAGACACTTGTCCGAAACAATTACTAACAGAATATGGTCAATAAAAATCATTGTGTTGTGAGTTGTAAGTGGCTGTAATCATATTACTGCCTGCAGTTAGAATTCAACTTAACTTTTGTATGTGAATTACTCACAAAATTAGGTATTTTGTTTATCTGCTTCGGTTTGCTAGAAGTGTGATTAATACGAAATCGCCGGCACATCGAGGAACCCATTAAGTGGGCAAAACGAAATTCCTAATACCTTACAGATATAGGGAAAAAGTCGTGCGTCGCTTGCGGATTAATGTGAGTTCCAGCAAAGTGCTTCGATTGCCACAACTCCTTCAGATTCGAAGAATTCAGGTCATTGCGTACAAGTTTTCTCCATAATGATGGCCCTTCCGATCATTATCAAAAAAAGTTGCAGGCGTGCGAAAATTAGTTCACTTGATGATTCCACCACTGTCTTCTCAGCCAGCCCTCACTACATAGTGCATACACTGAATGTTAGACAGACGATGTGTGTTTTGGTGTGTCCGAAGTGATATCACAGCACGCACTTATCTCTCACTGGCTTTGGTGGCCTCTGCTGACAGCTTATTGTCTGCCATTTCCAATAGCAAGCGATACACGAATTATCCATTCGAGAAGGAGCAAGTTGTCTAATTCTGTGATGTGCCATTTCGATATTAAGTCTACATATAACCCTTCCTTTCTAGGAAACCGAAGACGCGCGCAGATGAATCTAATTCTGTGGAGTTACTTCAAATTTCTGATATCATAAGTATGATTTTATGATTCACTAAATTAGGCTTTGTTTTTTTTATTTGAGTGATCTTGTGGACCTTTTACGTGCGCATATTTCTAAGTTAATCTTTTTAATTGCTTTTGATAATGAATTTTTACTCTTTCAGTGTCAGGCAGCTTGTGGCATGAGGAAGTGTAAGAAACTACTCTTCTTGACAGGGCTGAGGCCCTTATCGAAGTAGGTCTTATTGTCAATTACCCCGAAGGAAATTAGCTAACGTGCCTCTTCAAGTCACTTTGCTCCAAGGCAATCAGGAAGGATTTTTAAAATAGAATAGAAATCCATGTACTTCGCGATACTGGGAATCACAAATAGCAGATGGTCACAGAATATACATGTAATCATAAGAAGTTAAAGTAAAATCATCTTTGCATAAGCACCTGCATCAAAGCTGACACTATACAACTGCAAAATTGGCTGACACATGAGTTCAAACGACGTGTAGTTGCACAAAACGGCAATATGACACCAACATCACGCACACTGGCAGGTGGAAGAGACTGATGCAGCGGATGAGAATACAATAGACAGTTTTCGAAAAAGTTATCTCGTAACTTTCACTTCGGTATTCTGAATATTTAGCCGTGGCCGAACCAGCGACTACCGTTGCAAATATCGGCCGACGACCAATTCCAAACCTCTGTTTTAAATACTTGGCCATGCCTGTTATTTTTTATTTTTTGCCATAAACGCCTCAAAATAGGTACCGTATCAAATTTTTACTTGCACGACGTTTCGGAAGTCTTGGTCATTTACAAATGAACTAAATCAAACTTAGCAAATATCAAAGAGCAAAATGTACAAAATTTGAATGTAGGCCCTAACTAATGTAAATTTACAGACATCTATCACTGCAGAGTGAGGAAATACCTACAGAATCAAGAAATCATTGATTTCGTTGTTGCGACGGCGCATGTCCACGGTATTCTGTTGTTTCCAATATCCGTGTGCGTTCCACACCTTTTCACATGTATTATGGATTCCATGATATGTAATTTTCAAAGGCAACTTGTAAAACAGAATACGTTAAGCAAATTGCAGTTTTATTATGTGTATTACGGACAAAATGATATGAATTTCAGAAGATATGAAAATAAGTAAAATGTATCATAGTAGTATAATTCAAATTTCAGAAAGCACAACATAAAATTTTTAAATCAGAAATTAAATTACAGAATCGTAAATTCATTTTCGGATTAAGTTGAAATATTTTGGATATTATCAAATCCAGTTTAGAAATGTCCAAAATTCGCAATTTGTATTTTTGAAGAATGGGATGCTTTTTTGATAATGTAGCATCATTTTAGGAATCGTAAATTGAATTATCGAAGATGCTAATTGGTTTTCGCAAACATACACTGAATTTCAGTTATCACTGCATGTATTTCGAATAGAATCAATCTAAATTGATCAACGAACAATTACGAATCTATACGGAAGGTAAGTAAAAATTCTGCTAAAAACAGTCATTATTAACAGAGCAGTAGTTGAAAATAACAGTTACGGCTTCATTCGCCGCAATTTTGGTCGGTGAAAATAAGGAATTTACATTCAAACGATACACTATAAACCAGCACCTCCTAAATCACACACTAAAGCAAGACACTGTTCGCAACTAATAAAAAATCCTAAAGCAAAGCGTTTTAGGAGGCTAGCACAATAGGGTCATTGTTCTCTTTAGTATGTCAGCATTCTACTTCACGCAACCTCCTGAAATTCTAGTGTGTGGCGCTTTATGATGCAGGTTTCTTCGATTTTAGGAGGTGACAGATTATAGCGCATAATATTTCATTATACGTTCACATTCCATGAACAAGTCGAACTCAACTACCCGTTCCACGTCTTACAGATAAATGGCTGTTGTATGGAAAGTTGCTGAATATTGTGTCGACCTTGCACAATTATCTGATATTTGCATTTTGCTGGTAGAAACCCTGTCTTAGAGGGCATCATAAAAATGGTCCATGCTACTGATACAATACAACTCACATTGTCTTAATTACAATTAACTTTTCACGCCATTTACAACTGTAATGAAAACAATCTTGATGAACTGAAATAAATTTCACGAGTTCTGAATTTTAAAGGACAAATCTGAATTATAGAATTTCGCTCTTCAACATAAATCTGTTGCCTCTGAGATTCATTTTATGATATGAAACCTTCAAATTATTGTCCATTCTGATTTCAAAAATACAGGGTGATTCAAAAGTCGGTGCAAAAAGTAAACGGCGATATCTCAGTGATTATTTAAGATACCGACCTAATTTTTTCTCCTTTAAGTTGTCAAAGGAATGGAATTTGATAATCTATTTGTTACATTAGCACACTAATTTTTTTTTCAACTGAATTTTTTTTATTCAGTTTTTGTTCATTAGCACACTAATTATTGTTTTGTATTAATGTATTAATTCAATTTTTGTTTATTCCCACTATGTTTTTCTCTTCCAAAGTTTTTTAGATAATAACAGGCGATTTTCAAATAAGATCATATTAAGAAAACAAAGATTCATTTTGAATACTCAAAAACATCACCATTTACCTCAACCAGCAATTCCGCTCGGTAAAGAACGTCTGAGATAGCATTTGTCAGTTCTGACTGATTCAACAAGGCAACTTCGTTCGCAATGCGGCTCTTCAACTCTTCCATGGAGGCTGGCCTTCCATGATGGCATACCCTGTTTTTCAATGTACCCCACAAGTAAAAATCTAATCGGGAAAGATCCGGAGACCTGGGTGGCCACCTGGTGGGAAATCCACGTGCAATTACACGGTCACCGAACACTCCTTTAGGAATTCAGAAACTTTCTTGGCGAAATGAGGTGGTGCCCCATCTTGCTGGAAGGTTATATCATTCATCTTGCCCGAAGACTGAAGTTGTGGAATGACATGAGTATGGAACATGTTCAGGTAGCTGTCATCTGTGACTGTCCCTTCAAAGAAATAAGGGGTCAGCTTTAGTTCTTTGGAGAATCCCATCCAGACACTGACTTCATTGGCATGGAGACTCTGTGAAACTGGATGTGGCCTCTCTGTTCCTCGCACTATGCAATTGTGTCTATTTACGACACCATCGAGTCGGAATATTGCTTCGTCGGTCCACAGAATATTTCCTAGTTGAGTCGGTGACAGAGATCTTATGTGGTCTGAGAATTCAAGTCTGGATATCTTATCTGTCTCAGAAATTGCTTGACAGAGTTGAAGCTTGTAGGGGTGTAAACGAAGATGATGACGTAAGATTCTCCATGCACTCGATTGTGATAATTCAATTTCATCAGAGATGCGACGAGTCGATGTTGCACCAAGAGGACTGTCAGTTTGATGATGTCAAAGAGTCAGATCCACATCTTCAATGCAATTCTGAAGGACTGAAGGTCTTCCAGTGATAGGTCGGTCCATGACAGACCCAGTTTCATCAAACCGTGCTATCAACTTTTCGATGACATTGTAAGAAAATCGACATTTCTTAACATTATGCAAGCGGTTATAAGCTCGAATACAAGAAGTCACATTCTCACCATTCTGATGATAAAGTTTTAACAGCTCTTTTCGCGTCTGAAAATCCATAGCGAATGATGCCTGTGTCTTTGTTAACATCAGTTTTGTGTTCAAATGTTGGATATCTATGAACTTGAACATTAGTGTTTGTATGTTCAAATGTTGGATATCTATGAACTTGAACATCAGTTTGTATGTTTAAATGTTGGATATCTATGAACTGGATACTTATGCAATGAGTCAACAAACAGAGATTGCAAGTACGATGCAGTGAATAATTCGAGCAACTATAAAGCATATAAATGATAGCGAAAACTTCTGAAATTTTCAGCAACGGAATGAATTAGTGTGCTAATGTAACAAATAGATTATCAAATTCCATTCCTTTGACAACTTAAAGAAGAAAAAATTAGGTCGGTATCTTAAATAATCACTGAGATATCGCCGTTTACTTTTTGCACCGACTTTTGAATCACCCTATACAATTTTTGCTACTGAAATACAATTTCCTTTATATCAAATTACAATTTGCGAATCTGAAGTGCATGTTGAGTTTTCTAAGTTTCATGCAATGAGTTCAGATATTATCTGAATTCTAAATAACACTTGAGAAATTCAATTGCTGTTGTCTGAAAATTATGTATTACTTTTGAAATTGAAATACTTTCCTGAAAACAAACTCGTATAATTCATAATATGTGAAAAATGTGTAGTCCTTTATTATCATAGAGTGTCGGATTTCCCTGATTCGATGTATAACGATGTCAGGTCACAATTCACACATTATTGATCTTACAAAGCAGGATTTTTATGGAGTGTTGCAGAAAGTAGATATTGCAAGTATAGTTTTATTGAACAAATTCATCAAAACAGCAATTGACGTCAGAATCAATATTCTCGCAACAACCGGAATAGTGATATCAGTCAGACTTTAAATAGGAGAGAGCTTGAAAGTTTAGCGAGTTCCGGAACACATCAAATTTTACTATTCGTAAATTCCATTTCAGGTAAGACTCATTAAATGCTCACTTAGTAGATCAAACAATGCTAGATGCTCCCAGACGCAGGCAGAGTTTCTTGTACAATCATAGTCAGGAAAATAAATTTTGTCCTGGTAGAATAAAGCTGAAATCGATATAAAATGCATACACAATAGTGTGCAGTATAGCAAAAGCAGAAAATGTGCATGTGAATGAATCATGCTTATTAGCACATCATTAGTAATTCAATGGCTGGTGATAATGAGGATAGAAAGAACAAATCCAGCCTCCAAGAAATCAGGTCACTGTGATCCGATCACAGTCGTGTGAGTGTCAGCTAAAAGTTGCGCCTCTTTCAACTTTAGTGACACTTTGGCGGACACTTCTCAAAAGGTGTCGGGAGCCGTTTACACGTGCAATATTTTCACTGACACTTGGTTGCAGCATCTAAAAATGCTAGCAATCTAGTGTCAGATGAGAGTGTCAGTAGCGCTTACACGTGCACGTTGGTGGCAGCAATAAAGTGTCTGCAATAAAGTTTCATGTGTAAACACACCTCAAACAATCTGCACCGGATCTCTTAATAATCAGGATTTGATAAACTGCGTGTGAATCGTATTTTTGGATATCATGAATAATTTGCTAATATATTCAGGCCGCTTGTACATGAATAGTCATTGTCTCTAACGCATTAATTCAATCCATCTGAATTAACTTGTTTGAAGTTGGCGGAACCATTCAGCGGGATCATCTATTTTTTGCTTCACGATTACTTTAAAGTCAGGAGATATGAGCCAATACGGTTGCTTTATCAACTTCAGCCTCCTGATCACAAATCTGGGATCACATCTTCACATTCGGCTTTGAGAACTTTAAATTTAAAGATAAAATTACCTCCGTTGTGCAGTTAGCGGAGCCAATGTTTTAGTTTCGCTGAAAGCTACGGATATCAATTTTTTTCTCTACCTATCCAGTTTTTTGCGCTGATCACAAATGCATGCTTCAATTTTCACACCTATGTAGTTGAAAACGGCGATATTAGAAACATGTCAATGTAAGGGCTTACGTGTTTGAAGTTAGCGGAACTACTCAACGGAACTATTCTTTAATGCAGTGAGTTTCGATTCGAAGTAACTTCTACTTAGTCAATTTTAGCCTCCTGTTCATGAATCTGAGCTCAGATTTCACAAATTCGCATTCTTTTTAGAGAAATTCAAATTGGAAGGTACCGCTGAAAAAAGGTAAAGAGGTTAAGTGCATGGTTCCGCTAACTTCACACACGCTATGACTCATAATGATCTAAATTATCCATCTAACTGCATTTGTGTTACAATTTCATGTCATCTCTTTCCACTGTCCTATCATTCTTCTAATTCGTTTCTTTGTTGCAGGATATATGCATTTGAATCACAGATTTAGAGAGGAACAGATAAACTGCTTTCCCTAATTCACGCTAACGGCGTTGAAGCCCGCCGATCGGTGTTTACTTTGATGACAATTTGCGATAGACAGGCAAGAAATGTGTTGACCAGATGGGATACTTATCGCGTTGAGGCGATAACATCTCACGTTTTTGACAATTTGATGATTATGCTCATGTGTATGACATATATGTGTGCTAAGTCCATTTTGAGATAAATTGATGTCGACATCATTCAACAGCAATTCTGTAGGGCTGCATAACAAGAATTTTGATTTAATTAAATGATAAGTCGTCACAGGTGATTACTTCATATCGTAATATATGTAAATGTATTGTTCTACGAAAGCGTCTGAGATGTAAATCACAGAAAATAAGACGCGCTTCTAAAATGATCAGTTCCCTGTTGAAAGTCCTTCATGATAAGGAAATGATTGCCGACGGTGGATATAAAAAACTCGGACAATTTGGAGGTCTAACTTTTGCATTATTTAAGAATGAAATAAAGAATCACGAAAGAAAACAAGGGAGGTGGCATCAAAATGTAGTGGCCGAGTTCGCAATATTTTTGCATTTTTACAGTCCATCAGCCTATCGATTTGTCCGTAAAATCCTAGCTCTTCCACATGAGTCTCGAATCAGAGAATGGATATCCAACTTTGAATGCGAGCCAGGACTGATCAGACAATCATTTGATTTCCTAGCCAACGAATTTGAAAAGGATGTAGGAACCCCACGATAACAGAAGCTGCAAATATATCCAACAACATCACCGACGATGAAAACACTGAATTCCTTTATTCGCTTTGGATGATGGATTTGCATAAAATGGATGATGACTGGTGACTCAATGTGTTATATTACGTTGCCGGATGTAGCCAGAAAATCAGTTTGGGGGACAAGGTTCTGATGAATTGCAATTCTTAAAACTGGTATTCAATTACATTATATAGTACCTACTTCCTATGATTTTGATTGACGTTTACGGAATATACATTTTAACACTTTGTATACATGTAACTACATGCAAGCGTATTAGAATCTGAAGCTTATCTGAAATACCTGTTAGATAATAAAGAATTTTCATTTCATGATTTAACTTCTCATTTACATGTTATGTCCAAAATTATTAGATGAATGTTTCTATACCCTGGTTTGTACATGAATTAATAACCAAAAAGCCGAATCTTGTTCAAGGAATTGTACAATGTTGACTGAAACATGAAATGCCTCTTTCGATACACATCAAGTCAACCAATGTGCATAATTGCTCTCAATATTTCAATGTATTTCTTGCGATATAAATTCGATTATAGCTCTTCCATATTTTTACAAAATAGTTTTTTATTATTTTCCGATTGGCCTGTGCTACAGGTAGAACTGAATAACTTAGGAACTTAGGCGCCTACACGTTTCTGGAGGTAAATTATATTATAAAACATTCAGTTCTTTGTAACGTTCTTAGTCCCATTGCTAAATTTAATGGAAAAAAGACGCATATCGTTCGATTTAGACTGTAAACTTTACTAAACTCAAAGACAGTTGATTATTTATTGTCATTGGGTAAATATGAATCTTAGCCTATACACACTGTAACCAACAAGCGTACAACCAAAGATACACCCGAGTTATTTAAGTGATGATTTGAAATATTGATAATACGTGTGCAGAATCTATACACTGCTTCAGACAAACTTTTGCTGAATAATGTCATTTGACATGTTCCAAATGTTTCTTCGATGACAAATCTGGATGTAATTGTATTAACAAAGATGAGGAAAGTCGCACCTGTAAGTCAGTTAGCAGTACTTCAAATAAAATACATGTCTATGTGCAACGAGAATTGTTAAGAACATATTTTAAAATTCAGATTAAAAATGTACTTTTCAGCACTACTTAAACGTTTGGGGGGGGGCATGGCCCTGGTAGCCCCCCTTTGGCTACGCCCCTGTTGCGTTGCAGGTTTTGTAAGTAACAGCATCAAAGAACGAGTTGCGTGCTGTGTATGTCGAGCGGCTTTATTTTCCGATTCAGTAGATTTCCCATACGCAAAGTTTTTTTGTAGGAAGCAGCGAGGTGGTCTGATGTCACCTAGTTTTAGTGTATTTACCATAATTAAAGTGGCTGAAGTTGCTTTCAAATCATTGTTTCCTGGAGTATGGAATGCCTCCACTCTCCCTACAGGATGCAATTTGGACATTAAAGTGGAGCATTTTGTCATGAACAAGATCAACGTTGATACTGTATTCCCAGAGCTGACGGACCATTATTGGGTACTTTATTTACTAATTAATAGGTGTGACACAATTCATTGAGCTTGCTTTCTTTGTTGACAAATAAATCATTTGACAACATGACAATGACAGCTATTCAAGTATGTTTATCCTGCAGCAGTCATCGCTGTAATCATATCGCGACTTGTTTCTTGCCCGTCTATCGCAAACTAGTGTCTCTCCCGTCCTGTGTTTACTGGCTTCAAGCAGTTGTGTAAATAGTTCATCTGTTCCTCTCTAAATCTGTGATTTGAATGCTACATCTTGTCAAGAATCTCAATCATCGTGATTCATTGTTTATTTCTCACTCCATTGAATAATACCATCATGTCATGTGTTTTCATAATATGCATTGGGCCCTAGCCACACTGAAAGCAAAGCAAACACGAACGTTCCGAGCGTCTCGAGCAAACGTCTGTCCGTAGGCTATTAATCGCTCTGGTTTGCTTTGCTCGCAGTGTGGCAGTCGACAACTGCTGTAATGATGACTTATACTTGCTGCAAATACTTGCTCGGAAACGCTTGGAAAAGCTCGCAGTGTGGCAGTCGACAACTGCTGTAATGATGACTTTATACTTGCTGCAAATACTTGCTCGGAAACGCTTGGAAAAGCTCGCAGTGTGGCAGTCGACAACTGCTGTAATGATGACTTTATACTTACTGCAAATACTTGCTCGGAAACGCTTGGAAAAGCTCGCAGTGTGGCTGAGGCTTTACTCTGCATCATTATCGCAAATCCCATGTTTCCACATGTTCTCTGCTGAGCAATAGGCGCTATGCTATTTTGCTGCTTTGCTATTTTACCTAATAAGATTAAGAAATTGCATGACTTGTTCAATCGCACAACTGATAAGTAATGGCTTTGATAACACACTACAGTGCACTCCGCTCAATCGGGACAAATGTAAATTCCCCGTTTCTAATCGCTCTTTTACTCTGCTAATGATCTACATGATGCATTGATTTTCATGTAATATTTTAATAACTTGCAATTTACAAGAATAATACATTCTGCAGCATTCTATTAGCAGCTTCATCGCATGAAATTTGTGACTTTTCCCGGGGTTCCGAGAGAAGTAAGTTTGTAATTTCTGATTTCCGGGAATATACGGAACCATTGCCGGAACAACACGATGAATTACAAATTCAGCTACTTACCATTGGAAAGAGCAATTCACACTCTTATTGAGTTGCACCCGTAATAGTCCGGGAGCTAGCGTGAAGTTGTGCAGGGAACGAGGTAGTACATAAAACTTTCACATAGCATAGTACACCTCTAACCTACTGCAAAACTTCGCGTCTGCCGGATCAGATCATTTGCTTTTCAGAAATAGAGAGGATAACAAAATCCTATGTATTTCCAATGGTAAAATTGTGACATCTGAGGTGTTGACTCCATTTTTTCGAGTTTTTGCTCATAAAAGTTACACAAATTGGTATTTTGTTGAACTGGTTATTATAGAAATCATCTATAGATCATGATCTTTCAAATGAGCTGTCATTCAGTGACAGAGGATGAAGTAAAGTGTACAAACAGACACTTTTTGTCAAAGTATATCAACAATTTTCCTGAAATTTCTATGCTAAAATTTGCAGTTACACCAACGAAAAGTGTCTGTTTGTACACTTTACTTCATCCTCTGTCACTGAATGACAGCTCATTTGAAAGATCATGATCTATAGATGATTTCTATAATAACCAGTTCAACAAAATACCAATTTGTGTAACTTTTATGAGCAAAAACTCGAAAAAATGGAGTCAACACCTTAAATGTCACAATTTTACCATTGGAAATACATAGGATTTTGTTATCCTCTCTATTTCTGAAAAGCAAATGATCTGATCCGGCAGACGCGAAGTTTTGCAGTAGGTTAGAGGTGTACTATGCTATGTGAAAGTTTTATGTACTACCTCGTTCCCTGCACAACTTCACGCTGGCTCCCGGACTATAAGTCACTCGATCGTCCGCAAAAATGTCGCCTTTAAGTCTTAAGACGAGACGTGTGGTTGATTTTGCAATTCTGACGTTGCATAACAGCATGGGCTTTTTACACTTATCAATGATCAAGAAGATGAACTGAATCCACATTTTGCGACTTTGGCATGGTCTTTTTCTGTGGATGATGTTGCGACAGACATCGTCATATTGACCTTTACATAAATTGCGAAGTCACTTGTGTTTTCTCCTGTCAAATGAGAAATAGTAAGTCTAGAGTCATACATTTTGGCATGAAACGTCTTCACCCGCTAAATCATCTCAGGGCATGGGACCTGAAGTATAATTGGGTTATTTTAGAGCAACCATGCTTTCTATTTTTTCCGATTGCAGGTACTCATCTTTACATGATTTCACCTGAAAATTGCTTGAAAAGACTATTTTTTAGCAACCACAAGTTTTGTCAATTAGGGTCAGCTTTAGGATTACTCCGGGGATTTAGCACACTAGGGTTAGCTGCGCCTATGATGAGCACTGTTTCGTTCAAACATGATGCAAGGAAAACAGGCAGTAGTAGAATTCTCCCATGGCTATCAGATGTTCGCAGTACTGAATGTGACTATCAAAATCTTTTAATTGTGCAATAGTGTTCTGATGTAAAGAATGACATTAACATGTTTTATTCTCTAAATCAAGTTATGGAAAGCATGGTACATGTATTCGCATCAAAGAAACATGAAATTGACTTAATCAAATTTGTAGACAGAAGTATTTGGACAAAATTCATACTCGATGTTGAAGGTTATGTCAATATTGACTGTAGTAGAATCTTTAGATAATCATTTGTACTGAGTTTTTGCTTTGTTGGTGCATGTCAACAGCCTCTCTCTAATCATGAAGGAGTCGATACTTATTAACATCAAAAGGCGCACCGTGCATCGATACCCTGCTATTTTATATGACCATCGTGCGATCAATGTGACGTAATAAAAGAATTAAGCGATTTGAATCTCATTTCTGATTAGTTGATCAGTGGATGAGGCCATCTGAAGTATGTCAAATTTCAGTCGATTCTCCTAACAGTCGTCTACCAATTTTTCTACAAAAGTTGTCCACAGCTTCATTTCTTCGCTGACTGTAGTGTCAACAACTTAGTCATGGTTTGACAAGTCAACGGTTCGCATATGCAATATTTTTATTTCAAGAATATTTACTTGAAGGAAACGCGGTGCATCATGTGTCAAAAACTAATACGTGCCATAAAAAAATATGAAAAAATATAATGCTATAGTATACTGGCGATGTATACATGCAGCAGTATTTTATAAAGGAACGCGTTAAAGAATGAAAAGTCCATATTGTTGGACTTTTGAGAAATGACCATTATTGAGGTACTTGGCGGGACTTTGTGGCATTGACTAGAGATTGCAATCCCGAAGTCATGTCTTTTCATCCCTCCGCTGGAGATTCTGTAAAAAGGCGCTGAGTTATTGTGCTAATTAAAATCTCTATTGGTGCCTCACGTCAATGTTCTAGACACAACATTTCTAAAAATTTCATTTGTACTGAATCGACTGTAAGCTGACATAAGGTTGAGAATGAAAATATTGTTGGACAAAATTCGAAACAACCAAGAAACTGTTGTATCCGGAAAAGGTCACATTCTAGTTCAGCCCTCACTGATTTCATGATTAGTTCATACTTCTTCTAATCAACTATCAAGGGTAGAAATTACCGCGACTTACTAGATCCATTCGTCATTCCGCATTTGAAACGATGTCATGTGTTTATTCGAAGCTTAGGCCTGCATATTCCCTGAAAATAGCGTTACACCAAATGCCAAAAACTGTGTTTGAGAATTTTCGCTACTTCAATTCCGTGAGCTTTTGGTTTGAAATTTCCCAATAGCTGACCATACTCGCAGAATGTGACTAAGCTCATCGCTTGTCTTCATGTGACTGTGACATCCTTAAGAATAACTGTAGTCAACATTTATTTACATGCATGTTTCTCCTCTCACCTCCCCAACTTCAACAGGCTACCGTGCAGACCAATCCCATCGCTTCTCTCTGAAATTTCATGAGCTAGATGGAGACAGTATTGTCTCTTCACAAATCGACAGTGAATTCGGCATTTTATTGTTAGCACTGTTTTCTAGAAATTGGGCCTTATGTGGCTCACCTACCTTAGTAATCGTGAATCTTAACATAGTACACTAATAAGCTGTTGGTGCAGCTTTCTCTTGTTAACAACTGGAGGCCGCCATCGCTTAAATATTGTTGTCATGGCAACGCATGTCTATGACGTACTATAGTTTTCAATATCCTTGTCTGGTCTAGTCCTTTATTATTGCAGTGCCGGATTTGTGTGGGACATTGACAACATCACTTCAAAGGCAAACATTAAACATACTCCAGACAGTGAACGAGATTGTCAGTTTAATATTGCGAGACAATTGTCCGTCCTATACTTGAGTTAATTGACAAAATCTAATAAAATGTCATCATCTGGCCACATGGAGCAGTTATATGATCGTGCGTCAACCACCCTTGCTGATCGTCGTGAGCAGTTTGCTATGAGAATATCCTCGAAGCGATCGGCAAAAGCCTCTTCCTTAATCAATTGGTGCATGAAAAGAAATGCCTTTGTACAATTCAGAAGCGATATAGCCTACTTCGTTCATTCCTGTAGCAAGTCGTTTATACAGCAACACAACCACACTATCACTGCAGGATGAGTTGCATGTCGACGTGTCAGATTCTACTCACATGAAATGATGGGGGATGCTGCTGACATAGTCAGACTTTAATCTGAGGCGTTGTGATATTTTAGTCCAGATGCCCTTCCTGACGACTTTCAGTGACACTTTCCGGGGCTCGACCTCTAGACAAAAAGATCGCTGGGCCAAGCATTTAACCACTGTGCCACGGAGACAACTAGCTCACATATTTGTGAAATTTTGATTTTAGTTCTATCTTGACCACCGGCTTGCCACAATTGTGACTAATGTAGTAAATTCGATTATCAATTTCAATTACAACAAAATATGTTCGCTTTAGTCCTTTCATACTCAGACTATCGAATGTCGGATTCTAATGACTTTTGCGTTTTTACAAAAAGAATCCATTAAATGTCATCAACAGATAGACTTGTGATTATGATGTGCAGCTGACGATTTACAGTGTATAAAAAAGTGATTGTCAGGCTTGCCGTTGGGATTGGGATCTCAATTGGGATCCCAATTGATATATATATATATATATAATGAAAAAAATAGTAGGTCAAAAATGGTCAATCAATACAGTAATAAAAGCCCAAAAGAAAACAATCTAAACTTAGGAAATATCCCAACCGGTTGCGTCCCTTTCTGGGACTTTTCAAGGGATTAATGATTTTTATTTGAATTTTGCATATTATAACTCACAAGATTATAGTTGGTACATAGACATGAGTTAGTCAGTTAGTAATACGTATGTCCTCTGTGTGCATATGAATTGTGCTGGTCATAGCATGAAGATAATCTTTCCATAGAATTCGAGTTTCTGATGTTATACCTATAGATATACCTATCATTGTCCTCTCTATTCCGCCAAATACATTTTTCTTGGTTATTGAAATGTTTGAAGTTATTTCGTTCCTTAATTCTCCAGTTGTTGCGATAAAATCCTCCATAATTATTATTGGAATTATCATGTTTTCTGTTGATATTCATTTGTTGTTTTCTGTTGATATTCATTTATTGTTTTCTGTTGATATTCATTTGTTGTTTTCTACAGTGGTTGCAGTTCGCATTTCTCTTTGTTACAAATTTATTTTCACTATTGATTGATATTAAATGCTTATCCGATTCAAAAAATTTTTGTTTATTATTCCAAATGTCAATACTTCTTTTCTGTTCATCGCTACATATTTCATTCTATTGGTCTTCACGGGGCTTTGCTTCCTTGCTATTATAAGTCTTTCAGATATTCCACTATTTCAGAATCTATTCTTTCCACGGTTTTCATCTTGATGTCTGCTATTAATCTGAATCTTTTAATTTCAAATTCACATTGATTAATGCATTGTTGTTTTCGAAGCTCTCTCTCTTGTTCATAATTTTGAGTCACCGGTATTTTGAATAATTTCTTCGGGATTCTTTGAATATCTTCTTTTAAAGCATTTTCGTATATTTCGGCGATTGACTTATTTCTGAGGGCTTCATAAAAAGCAAACTTTCTTTGTTTGATTTTCTTATTCCAATCTATTTTTGAAGTTGATATTCGTGATAGCTTCTTGTTCATATCAGTCATTTCCACCTTGATTTCCTCTTTCAAATGTTTCATTTCTTTTGTGTCATTTACAATTCTGTTCAAATCTAATTTTACATCTAACTGATAGGCTGTTAAAAGTTTATAAATTGATTGTACTACATTCGTCAATCCATCAAATTAGTTTCATACGTATTACTAACTGACTAACTCATGTCTATGTACCAACTATGATCTTGTGAGTTATAATATGCAAAATTCAAATAAAAATCATTAATCCCTTGAAAAGTCCCAGAAAGGGACGCAACCGGTTGGGATATTTCCTAAGTTTAGATTGTTTTCTTTTGGGCTTTTATTACTGTATATATATATATATATATATATATATATATATATATATATATATATATATATATATATATATATATATATATATATATATGTATGCTGATACGGGTGATAGTATATGCCCGTAATAGTACAACCAGTAATAGTATCTTGTATGACGCTGTGACAGTGTCACACTGCGCAGAAACAATGGCTTCAAAAGGAACCCGTGTGGCGAACTGTTTATTAACAACGCATCATCCGATAGAGGCTTAATTAATACAAAGTGTGTTTGCAGCTCGTACATACATATCAGCTATACATGTAGGCTCCTATAAGTTCTTAGGTGAAGGCAGTTCAAAATTTAGCCACACAGTAGACCTATTACACATAATTATGCAAAATCAATTAAAGCCCATATTGCTATTAAGGCTAGTACAGTCCTAGACCTACGTACGTGGCCTTCGTAAATTTAAGAGGTAGCACATATGGCAGGCCTAAGAGGTAAGCCCCGATGCAGCTTGGGGTCAACTTGCGTACGTTTTTAGCTCTAAAGCTGGCTATTGGGATTGGGATCTATTGGGATCCCAATGCATTGGGTTGGGATTGGGCTGGAAATCCACCCCAACGGCAATCCTGGTGATTAAAGCGTTGCTAGTCATCACACACCATTTTTTGGAGACTTTATTGATCTTCATCATTTTCCGATTCTTCAAAGATCAGAGTCTGTAAGTCCAGAGGATATTGAGCAAATTGATTACAGACAAATGTCGTCGACAGATCCGCAGATGTAACTAGTTTCCAGCCTCGATCTTCCACTGCGTCCAGAATCAAACAAAATATTGATTGACAGTCAAATAGTTTCATTTTGAAATGAAGCTTTTCCCCATCTTTTGACGCCACTTCGTCGAATGCCTTCGGCCAGATGGCAGTGATGGACAACTTTATCGATTCAATGACATCAGGAGGGCAATCGATGAGACTTAAGTCAGAAATGCCACTCATCTTCAAAGCCATGTATCGACAGGGTTTGGATTCCGCTGCAGCCATAACAAAACAGCTGATGTCATCAACAGAGTTGGTTGTTTTGAGTGAGGCCAGAACTCGCCATCCAATAGCGCGCATGTCCTGCAATGCAATTTGAATGGAGAATTTGATGCATCACACGAGGATTTTACAATATCAAGTATTACGATGTGATAGTTATGTGTGTACACTGTACACTCTCAACAAGATAAACAATTCCATAGTTCGAGAGCCACACTGTTGTTTTCTATGCTATTATTTATAAAGTCCTGATTAAGTACTCTGAACCTGGCCACTAACTGCGACTTAGAAATTAGTCCCGAAATCTAGTGCTCTTTGGGCACGAAAAAAATCAGCAATAATTTCAGAATTGTTTGGTTTCCAAAACACAGTACTTAGATCGCTCTGATTTTAGTAGGGGCCTACTCATTTCAATACTTATTTGAGCAGCTGCATAAGCCTAGCACTCCCACTAGTCGTTAAATATTATTCGACACATCAACCCGCTGTATGCTTATGACCATACATTTTGAAAATAATAATTAGAGAATTAATACATTGAATTGCAGTCATGATCATCATTCTTTTATTAGCATCATTGCATCGTTTTCCTGGTCAACATAGAATATTTATCTCCTTGGAATTCTCATTTTGGTGATTTTGGTGTAGGCGGTGACCCTTACACGCGTTCAATGCCTCTGTCATCTTTCAAGACCTATTTCAACAATGCAAGAATCTGAGACACAATGTCCTCAAACAACCGAGAGTCCAAACATTGAAAATACGGAAATGAGGTTTTATGGCGCAAGTTTTCGGAATAAAATGCCCTCTGAAAGTCGAGGCATTAGATCTATTTCGAAAGCTGTGATCAACCACACAAAGCAAATCTGCGAAAACAAAGTGGTATTGTGCACTTACTTAATTGGCTTACTCTTTAACTTTCTCTCTTTTATAATCCCAGTATGCTGCATCAATGTATCAGGCGAGTCACAAGCAAGTCACGTGTAGTGAATATATAATAGATGAAATGAAATGATCTGACAAGGTGAACATATATTCAAGGAAGACGAAATATGTAGGTTTTTCACGGGAGTTTCTGTACAGCATAATCCGCCAACACGGAATAAAACAGTCATAAATGGCGAAAGATTGCATGCCATGATCCTTACATGCATTGCTAAATCTGCTATAGACTTCTAGAATTTTTTTTGAAAACCGTGCGATCTAAAATTTTGCAAGCCTTTGCTCCCCTGAAGCTGCCAGTGACAGCCGAAATATTGGTTAGAACAACATTCAATAAATAACAACATACCTTGCAACTTGGACTTTCTTTTCGTAATTGTAATTAACTATGCTGCTAAAAGTGAATTTCATCCTACTTCAAAGCATTCATGTAGTTTCAATATTGAAAACTAAAATCAATTAACTTAGATTCATATGTTATGTGTCTTTAAAAATATCCTGTTATTAAATTTGGATTCAAAATTTTTTCGGTAACCAAAATATGACAATTCACATGCTCAAGGTAGTCATACTCTGTACACAAAATGTGTCCCATTAATGGCCAATGTCGTCGTATCGGCTCAGTGTCGATGCTCCCAGTGGTTTCTGTCGTATTTCGACTTTCAAAACCAATCTCCAGATTATGCCAGCGCAATTTTTCACTTCGGAAATAGTTACCGATCTTCATCTACAAATTTTGATTCTCATCTTTCCGACTCAACAACCTTGAGTCTCTTCATCTTCGCTGAAAACCATAAGATTGATGTGATTGATATTATTGCTGAAAAGTCATTTGAGGGGAATTCCAAATTTGATCAAATATTAAACCGACATACCGCTGCAGTCTAATAATCGAATAATAAAAGGTGAATCTCTGTAGGAGGACTGAAATACATGGAAAAGATAATGTGAGTTTCATTAATGCTTTCATTTTTAGGGACGGTTTAATACCTTAAATTCGGTAGTTTTGAATCCTAATGGATGCTTTGATATATCAACTGGGCTTGAAATCACTCTTGCTTGAGGTTGGATCGGCATTTCTATTATCTCTCATTACTTATAAAATATCATGAAAATTGGTGCTCGTCTCAGTGCGTTGAAAGTTCGAGACCATCACTCCTACATCCTCAAGTGGAATTGAAAGAGCGCTACTTGCATACATCCGTAATAATTATTATACCTGATGTTACTATTAATATATTGATAATTTTCAATGCTGCACGGGCATGCTTTCAAGCAGGGATATGTCGTCGGCATTTTAATGGCATTAGGGCAACAGTTTGATGTCGTCATGTCGATGCAACTTCATGGGAACGACATCGAAGAATCAGGAATCATAACTGTATCGGCACAATGTCGACGCAACGTTGTTGGCCCGACAACTTTTTTTACAATGAACATGTCCGGGCGGATAATTGCAAGCGCTGCATTTCACTACATTGTTCAAACGCCAGACTCCATCTTAATCATTGAAATCAAATGAAGCTGCTTTAAATTGCTCTGAATTAGAACTACAGAATTAAAGCAAATTACATGTATATCAAACACGTTTTTTTGCTTTTTAAATGTGCTTTTCAAATCAATGTTTCGGTTTTTCAATCATCCATATTTATAACATATTTCTTCAATATTGTTCAAATCAACATTGACTGGATGATGTAATTATATTGATATTTCATCATATTAGTACTTATAATTAATACTTAATGAACACTTTTGTACTTCCGTGAGTTTGTGTTCGGTAGTTTTAGTACTTCTTCATTTGTTAGTCAGATTGGAACTTAAATGCGACTTCATGATTTACAGTGCATACTAAACATTTGATGCTGTAAACATGTTGATCGTGCAAAAAATACGAAAATCTAATCCAAAAATTTCAAAGCTAAGCTAGCCTTGGTCAGGAAGAGGCGGTGTTTCTGACCGGTTCTTTCATGTGTAAAAGGTGTGTCAGTGCCTAAATGAAGTGTTCTACGCGGTTAATATGACAGTGCATAAAGCGTGATGTTTCGCAATCGCAAATTAGACTCGATTGTCGAAACTTTCTACGTTATACAAGTGTAATTGTGTTATACCCTATTAGTCTTATTACCAGTGGCGTCGCGTGCTCCCAGACCATAGACCTTAATTCACTCGGCATTGGCATACTATTTCTATACCAAACACTTCTATGTTACAACATTAATTTCATGACTTTAAATGAATTTTTAATAACAACATCCTGAACATTATTTAAGGCCAAGTGAATGTGCACATGAGAAGTGATTGTTTATGTCGCTTAACCGCTTACTCAAGGAGCTGAGACCATATTATCTCGAGAAAAAAGGAGGCAAGGCCAAAAGTTTCCTGTGTTTCTCACGGCCGGTCAGCCACTCACATGTTTGAAATTTTGATGCATTAAAATATCTAGTGTAGTGCTTCTTATTTCTTTCTCAGTGACTACTTTCATTTTATATCAGGTGTTGGCCTACCTTGCTTGACGACTGTCATCTTTTCAGTATATTCCCTTCGGACGAAAGGCGTGGTTATGATCTCATCTGCAGTACTCAACATAGCGTCACATCAATCACGTAAAAACAAATTATGGAATTCTACCGAATCTGGGTTTTCGAATCAGATGCATTACTCCGCATTCATTGCAGAACGCTCATCATCTGATCGCAGTCTTGTCTGAACGTCAGCCATCTGCTACTGTCGACGTAGTGCCTCTCTGACATTAAGCGAATCCGGGAACAATTGGGTTGCACTTCCCTTACTATATTTAGGTACCGCGTCTCGATCAAGAATCGTGTAGAATTTCATTTCAAAAATTAGAGAAGCCAAAGCATTATATCTATCGGGAAAGCCAATATTGTCGCGGGCGCGTGCGCTTACTGCCTCACACACACACACAACTTTCTTTCGCTGTCTGAACATCAGTGCTCCGTCTGGACACACGACTAGCTTGTGTCTAGTTGTTCGAAGAAAACAGCGACGTACTGCAAAGCTGTTAGCTCTGAGATTAAGCGTCTGATTTTGAGACGGAAAGCTGTGCACAGCTATCACGAGAAGCTATCGAATTTAAATGAATGATGACACTTTTCATTTTTATAAATGTTGGTAAATAATTTTTGAGGATGCGCCGAAGGCCTCGCAGGTACGGAGAAGACGCCATTGCTTATTACCAATGCCCTCAAAGATCTGTGAAAAACTGGTATTGAACACGGGACTCACAAAACCGTTTTTTAAAGGTTTTGGAGATTTGCAGTTTGGGTGTTTGCCAAAGTCATCAACTCCTTCAGCACTAATTTGCCTGCATGAAATGATTACTGTCGCCATGGATTCTAACGATGTCATCGGTGTCGCAGTTCTAGCTTGCGATTTTGACAAAGCTTTTGACCAGCTAAGCCACAATTCAATTATAAATGCACTCCAAAGCAAACAATTTCCCAGCTAGTTTCATCAGATGGATCCAATCACATTTACAAAACAGAACTCAGTCAGCACCAATCACACCAATCAGTCAGCAATCCACTCTGTATCACATGTGGCATCCCACAGGGGTCCATATTTGGCCCACATCTTTTTAATGCTTTTGTTGCTAGTTCCTTGAAGCCCCGTCATGACGAAAATTCCATAATCAAATGCGTTGATGATTGCACGTTTGCAATACCTGTTCTGACAGACAAAATACCAACAGTCATGGATGAACACAATAATATGTTAAACTGGGCATCAAATATTGGTTTAACACTCAGCCTGAAAAAGTGCAAGCTATTATGGATCCCTAAGCATAAGCAACCCTTGCCTGCTACATTGCCTAATTTAGAAATCGAGGACCATTGCAAGATACTCGGTGTAATTTTCAAGTCAGATTTCAGCTGGAATTCTCACATTGACTTTGAGAACATGTGTGCCTCACGTAGTCTCTACGCTTTAAGAGTCCTTCGACCCATATCATCCCCGTAAGATCTGAAGCATGTATATGAAATTTTAATTCGCTCAGTACTTGAATACTGTTCTCCTGTAATGATCGGTATGTCGTCAGGTAACTCCAACATTCTTTACACGATCCAACGAAGAGCATCATCGCATAATCCATGGAAACGAATGCTACTGCAATGACTTTGTAGACCTGTCAGAGAGACGGCGAAATTCTTTCGTCAAGCTCCCTATGACAGTCTACTCCAACTCCGATCACCCCCTTCACTTCATGTGCCTTCAGAAGTTGGAACGGTCAGGCCAGTTTTTCAACTCCCAGCAAAAACCACACGAGGTCGCAAAGAGTTCTTTCCGGCAACGACGATTATTGCTACCGGTATATTCGTTAATTGAACTATGAAAACTGTTAAACAGAGATGCTCTTGACTTCTTTATTTTGATGCTTCTACTTCACCGTGTAAATTGATGATTTTCAATGATTCATAGAATAAAACACTTACTTAATTACTAAACTCGCATGATCAAATATGCTGACGATATTTTTATGATCGCGCCTTTGCTGAGGAGTGAAAATCCTACTCAGATCATCGATATCGAAATTAGTAATGTAAACCCATGGTGTGCTACAGACAAGTTAGATATCAATACCGATAAGAGTAAGACAATGCTAACCTTAAGACGTCGCAATCCCATTCACGTTTCGCTGTCGTTCAAAAGAACTGCAAAAATGAAAATTCTTGGAGCTACCTTGGACGAAGATCTTGGCTTCCGTTCGCACATCGATGAAATTAGGAAGAACTTCTCTCTTCTTCATATATTGCGTTTATTTCCTTAATTAATCGTGACGGGCTTCATTTGATTTATACGAACTACATACGGTCATTGTTTGAATTTACTTGCCCTGTTTTCGTCGGCATAAGCTGCCATAGCTCTCAGCCTTTGTTATCAATCGATCGCCGTGCTCAAAAGACCACTAACTGCAAAATGGACGACCAGTCTTGCTGTTGTTCATGTAACGTACTTACTGAACGTCGTGAATTGTTTACTCTCCGTTTTTTTAACAATCTGTGCACGCACGAGTCCCATATTTTATTTAAGTTACACTAGGTGTACTAAGGTTACATTAGGTGTAAATAATGTACGCTCAATTACGCGTACATGTAATTCACGTAAACTACGCGTAATTACACATGACCCTAAACATCCGTGGCTATGCGTGACATTGCTGCAACATCTGTCGGCAGTCCTGTTATAAAGACTTTGCGTCTCATGTGTCTGTATGAATCAGAGGCTAAACAATGTGATCGGACCTCAAATTCATGCTCAGGGAAGACAAAACATACTTAGCGGTTCATCCGCGTTAACGCATTCAACCGTAGACGACGAGCAAACTATAAACGCTCTCCCGCGCGTATTCATAAACATTTCCCATGTTTTAACCGCATCACATCAAATGATTTCTGACTCTTGGTGCAGGACGTATGTACGCGCGCAGAAGAATAGAATGTCTTTCACCACGGATGTTTAGGTGATCCGTAATTACGCGTGAATTACGCGTGGCATGTCACCTACTGTAGTTCCTGAAAAACTGCCTCGATCACTGAAATGCGTTTCTCACTTTTCTCGTACTAATGTTCGACATTTCTCTTTTTAAGCATTTTTGATACGTTTTGTCAAAAATTGCAAAAAAATGATTTTTATTATTGACTCAATAACACGACTATCTATTGCAATCATTTTTTGTAAACGAACTCCTGCGAATGAACGCGCACCACTCAACTAATTTATTGCGCTCAATTTCGCGCGCCATTCAAACAAATCGCCGCGTTCGCGCGCGCTCGCACTTAATTAATTGTGAATCGAGCACAAAATTGACAGTTAACCGAGAAATTTAAAAACTTTGATTTTCAATTCATGATCTGACAGCGCAATTTTGTGGAATCGCGAGAAGTTTTCAAGCAGCGTTAGTCAAAATGGTCCATATTACGGGTATCCAGAAGAGTTCGTTTAACAAGGTTCCGAAATTCATCAGATAAATTTTCTAAAACTGCATATTCTTTGTACATGATTTGTCCAGATGCAGCAGGTGACATACCACGCGTAATTCACGCGTAATTACGGAACACCCCAAACATCCGTGGTGAAAGACATTCTATTCTTCTACCCGCGTACACGAGCGCTGCACTAAGAGTCAGAATCACTTGATCTGATGCTGTTAAAACATGGGAAATATTTATGAATACGCGCGGGAGAGCGTTTATAGTTTGCGCGTCGTCTACAGCTGTCTGCGATGCCGCTTGAACCACGGATGAACCGCTAAGCATGTTCTGTCTTCCCTGAGCATGAAATTTAGGTCGGATCACATTGTTTAGCCTCTGATACATGCAGACACATGAGACGCAAAGTCTTCATAACAGGACTGCCGACAGATGTTGCAGCACACGCGTAGCCACGGATGTTTAGGGTCATGTGTAATTACGCGTGTTTGAGGGTAGCATTTCACCTAGTGTATGACAAGAAAATAACTAATTATGTAATTATTAGTAATGCAAAAAAAATTGATAGAAAGATGCACTTCCGCATAAAATCTGGACAAGGTCCGTATTTAAATGGCACAAGTAAAGGTCTGAAATAATACATAGTACAGTTCGTTTTCTTGATGGGTACTATCTGAGATGCAAAAGAGAAAACGGTCCAATGTACTTAACGTAATGTTGTGAGCATATTTCACAGGTGCCAAAACACCTCTTTTGAAAATTTAAATGACAAAGTCAAGGCTCATTAATGTATAATTATCAAATGGCTATAATAATTGAATAAATCTTTAGAAAAAAATGAACAGTTCATTATCGATTTTAGCTACATTTTAATGCATTTCATATTAATCGACAAATCAATCAAGGAATTGCAAGATAAATTGTCTTTCTGAAAACTTGGTGGCAGGTGACGGCTGGGTTTTTCTGCGGCATGGTTGGGTATCTGGAGAATGGAGGTCCATTAAATCGGCCCATAATTTTTTTTGACTGTCTTTAATATGCAAGTCCCTATACGGACCCTTTGACCTTCAAAACGAACCTCGTGGTAAGAAGGACCCTTGATAAATACGAGTCACATGGTCCCTAGTGACTATCCGGACCTTATGCTGACCCTTTCGTACTTTCAATACTGACCATTTTGCTAAACAGTGCATGTCAACATAGTGGTCGTTAAATCGCGTGATAGTGCTTCAAAAAGTTAAGTCGGCGCTTTTAATAAGCGCATATAAAGTGCATTTATAGTAGATGCCTCTATATAAGACAAGTTTTTAAGTTTTATGAATATAACCGACAACAAATAGTGGCTTATACTGCCCAAGCTAGCTTTTGAAGCATATACTGCTTTTACTGTCTAGCTATGGCAGACAGATCTGCATAAAATCAAAGACAAAATTATTCAAAATTAGCTGTACTCTCTGAAATTCGCCTTGAAATGGCGTGTAGTCATCATAATCAGCATCTATGATGATGTGACTTGCTATTTATTGAATTTTTAAATTTTCTTTTCACATATTCACAACAGTAAAAACCAAACGTTTCGTATAAAGTAATTGTTTATTACTTGCATTGAATAATTATGATAAAAATGAGATTGAGATAACTTGCAATTGATTAATACCTCATCCGTTGTATTCACAAAAAAAGGTAATAATTATTCATCCAGGTTCATCCTGCTCATGGACACTCGAAATTGCATGGCAAGAAATATGTTTAGGCTGGACAAAGGACAAAAGATTTCGAAATATTGAAATACATATTAAGTGAAATAAAATAGCAGTGGATAGAGTATGTACATAAAGTCAGGCATTGACAATGGAATTCACGATTTGTTAGAGTCAAATGACCTGCAAAATCTCACATCGGAAAAAATATCAAAGAAAAATTATGATATGTATAACACCTATAGAAATCAGCGGTGGCGGAACGAAAAATAAAGTGGGGGGGTGTATCCAAGTCAGCTTCATCCAATTTCTAGTCGCTCTCCCTCCCCCTTCTCTCCTTTCTCCATCTCTCTTTCAAATATATTATAACAATAGGCTAAATACCTAAACAATATTCAAAATCAGTAGTCAGAAACATGATCTTCGTGAAGGAAATTAATTTTTGACTTGATGAAGTTTTACGTATTCGACCTATTATTCATGTTAAGTTTGTAAGGCTGCTATTTACGTACAGCATTCATATTAACTAATTAGAATAGCATTGATTCAGAATTGATTGATAAACTGAATTAATAATAATTTACTGAACTCGTCAGCTGGTGTAACAGCCAGCATGCGATATTTCATAAGAGCAATAGGCTTTTCAAAATGGGGATATTCTAAGCAAAATCTCGATCGCCACTTTCGCAAAATTCTTTTCTTCAATATTGTACATCATGGACAGTTTTAGCTTTCCTCGGCATTGAATAACTGGAGGGGCTATAATCAAGGATTAGCCCCATCATTTTAAAAGTAGGGGCTTCAGCCCCTAAACCCCCACCTTCCGCCACAGCTGATAGAAATATGTACCTGATTGAGACTAACAAGCATTATCATATTGGTGCTGATATGTGAAAATTGGAGGAATAATGCAGTGATAATTATATACAAATAAAGAGCATAATAAAAAATTAGCAAGATTCGCAAACTCTCGAAGCAGAAGCAGGAGAGGGGTGGGGCACTCATATAGCGGAAAAGCGGAATCGATGGAGTGAGGAGCCGCTTTAGGATAACACTTGTGTTCATGGATTTCATTAAGCCTATACATGGCAATCCGATGGGATCGTCAACATTCCATAGTTGTTCGTGAGTTTCCCAGCGATGCTTCTTTTGCCTTTTATACTATGACTATCAATATATGACAAATAATGGGACAGTGGTTGTCGACTATCACATACAGACAACTTCTGCCTTCACTCATATTCTGCCTTCACTCATATTCACTCATTCTGTCAGCACGGTCCATCTACACTAGGGATTTCGGTTCGACTCCTTGGTCAGGCGAGCGCGTTCCGAGAATCAAGGGTGTTGTTCAGTGTTGCGATTCTTGGCGTAGGGTAAAAAAACGCGCAAGATCGAAAAACACGCGCACATGTATTTCCTTACAAATAAGCCAAAATGGCAACTACATGTATGATCGCTAATATTTGATGAAACGAATTTTTACAAAGCTTAATATTTTTGCATCAGATGATAGCTTTTGATATTTTTAGGACAAGTCAAATACACCATAACAAGTTGTCTGTAGCAGTACGCGCAGTGAGCCTAAAAAGATCCATTGAGTTGATGTGAGATGATAATGAAATGAAAAATGGATGATGATAGGGCAGGTGGCTTATCTAGAAAGAAATGCATGTAAATTTGAAATGATATTCTTGATTTTGATTTGATATTAGTTTTACAGTTTTTATTTAAAAAAATTCTAAAAAAAAAAAAAAAAAAACTTATAAAAAAATAAAAAAAAAAAAAAAAAAACAAAAAAAACAAATGGAAAAAAAAAAAAAAACGCGTAAACAAATAAACACGCGCGACACGCGCGACGCGTGTTGTTATCATTTATTGACCTAGTAGTTGCCACTCCTTCAGATATTCAGAACTCATAGTTGTTATAGAAGCTGATGACTTACTTACATCACTAAGTTCATGTAAATTTACAGATGCACGATTATTCTTGCTGTTATTTTACTATGCTCTTCGGCAGATAACACTTGTTTGAATGAAATCTGTACGTCTTTACCATATTGTTCAAACTCGTGAGCAACACATAGAAAACTCAATTGCAGTAAGACAAGACAGGATCAGATGACTGCAGATTTGATCATGCAGGAAAGCGTTCATCAGTCATCCTGGATGCTTCCTGAGTCTTCAAAGAACAGGGTGTGTACATCTAGAGGCATGCGTGTGTATCGATCTGCATAATATTTCACCGACAGGTCAGCCGACGACACCAATTTCCAACCTCTAGCTTCCACTGCGCTCAAAATCAGACAGAATACTCCTTGACAGTCGAACAACTTCTTTTTGAAGCGGAGTTTTGTCCCGTTCTCTGATTGCTTCTCTTCGAATCCGTCAGGCCAGACGGCGGAAATGGACGACTTCACACACTCCACTACATCAGGTGGGCAATCGATGAGCCTTAGATCATACGATCCACTCATTTTCAGAGCCATATAACGACTTTGTCGGAGTTCTGATGCAGCCATCACAAAACAGCTGACGTCATCAAGATCCTTGGTTGTGTCCACGGTCCCCAGGACTCGCCATCCAACGGCACGCATCTCCTGCAATGTAATTCTTGCTGAGCAGAGGTAAATCATAGACGTATTTATGCAGATATAATATGCATTCATAGTCAACAGTTCATGCATGATGCACTCTATGAGGTCATAAAGTTTAGATTACTCAGTACGATACAGACGCTGACATTTGAAACTGGAAACTGAAAGCTGAACTGCTTTTATTGACTGACATTTTGCTTCGATGTTGACTATTTGTCAAATAGCTTTTAAATATTAACGTTTGAAACCCGATGAGGTTAGATAAGTGTAAGTTTTACAATTTCTTTCATTTCATAATCGCCTATGGCTTACACCTTCAATTAACATTCTAAGAAGTTATGACATTACTTTTTTTTAGTCAACACAAGAACCGGTGAATGTGATGATTTCTCTCTCAACTTAACGACAAGTGGTTCGAGAACTTCATCGTAGATACAAGACTATGCGACCATTTTGCAACTAAGACTACATGTGTACTTCAACTTCCAGGTGGTCAACAGATGGATTGAAATTATTAGTTTAACCATCTGTCCATGAATAATTTCGAAGATGCTTCACACCCTTCGCTGTTGTCAACATTATATACTTGTAGACTACAGCTTGACTTCGAAACATGATACATACACTCTAAAGATGAGAGGCATCACCTGTTGCGAGGAATCTCAGAATTATTTGCAGTTTTGCCTCAGCAGCTAGTGGTGTTCTGATTTACTGTTCTCACTTCGTATTGATGCTGCAATTTTTTGCATGAGCCATTGAAATTGTCGCAGTAAGTCTAGAATGATTTAGATATTCATTGTGGTCATGGACTATCCTTTTGGAAAGTTTTGAGGAACACCAATTTAGAAAAAAGATATTGCATTCATTTTAGTCACCAGAATCCCCGCTCCATGCATTGGGTTAGTGGTTTGACGGTAAACACGGTTGTTGAAGTTTTTGATCTTGGTGTTATGATATGTAATACCGGTACTCTTAGTCCCACTAAACAATGTCATTGTGTCACCAATCGTGCCAGAAGATCGTTATGCACTTTTAAATTGACCTTTAGATACCTGGATAATCAGACGATGTTTGCATTGTAGAAGGCTATTTCTCGACCTCACTTGGAATATTCGTGTTCAATTTGGACTCCGTTTTTTCGGGAAGGACATAAATTGACTCGAAAGTGCTTTACGGCGGTTCACTAAAGGATTTTGCGGTCTTTGAGAATTATGTTGTCGACATTGTTAAGATAACCTTCACTTTGCCAAAGACGCTTGTGTACAGATTTGGTATTTGCTTATTGACCCTGATCTTTTTTTGACCATGTCCGAGTTTACACGAACTCGCTCGCACAATCGAAAAGTGTTGAAAGGTCCTGCTCGCCTTCTGCTAGGCCTACCGTATTACTTTTTCACAGTGTTTTATTTCTCATTGGAACTCATTACCACCTTTATCAGTTAACGGAGCCCTGTTGAAAGAATTCAAACGCCAAAGTCGATGGGCATTTTCTTATTTCGTGAATGACTTTCAATTCTTTTTACTTTTATTCATGTTTCTATGTAATTTCCTTTGACTCCGTCGGGAGCCTTATCCAAATACAAATACAAACGCAAATAATGATGATCTAGAACCCTGAAAGCTACCAATTTGTGAATAAGATGCGCTTAGTATCTCAAAAAAGTCGTTGACTGAGCTTTGTTTATCCTACGAGTACGGTGAGTGGTAAGCAGTCAATTATATATCCATAAGAATTCAAAAATTCAATCACTTAAAATTATTGACTGATGGATACTACTTACTTGCAATTATTGACTGATAGATACTACTCACTAGCAATTATTGACTGATAGATACTACTCACTAGCAATTATTGACTGATAGATACTACTCACTAGCAATTATTGAATGATAGATACTAATAACTTGCAATTATTGACTGATGGATGCTAATTACTTGCAATTATTGAATGATAGATATTAATTACTTCCAATTATTGACTGATAGATACTACTCACTAGCAATTATTGAATGATAGATACTACTCACTAGCAATTATTGAATGATAGATGCTACTCACTAGCAATTATTGAATGATAGATGCTACTCACTAGCAATTATTGAATGATAGATACTAATAACTTGCAATTATTGAATGATAGATACTAATAACTTGCAATTATTGACTGATAGATGCCAATTACTTGCAACTATTCGTTGGTGCCAATAAAAGAATTACAATGATTCTATCATAGTAATCAATTATTTGAATTTTGATTAATTTTTTATAACTCCTGACGGAATGAAATGATATATTGGGCAACTGTTGATAACCGCTTAAATTTCCAACCAATAAAATGATCAAAATAAATTGTAATTAATTTTCAACATTTCAATTTTGTCAAATCGTGGTACACATACAGTCACCATTTGATCTGCTTCATACACACAGTTTTACATGTGCATGGCGTTTCAGCAATTACTTCATCTTCATAACTAACTGAATATTAATCATCACAAGAAAATATTGCTTGTGGAGGAATTCTACTGATTTGAGTCAGACTGATGGCGCTCATACTTACGTGCTCAATATTTGTAGTTAAGAAACTTATACTAACAATTACATGTACAAATATTAAACTACGAATATCTCGGAAATGAAAAACACAACTTTGAACAATCTGCCTAGTGGAAATTCCTGGAACAAAACAGGTCGACGACAGTCCAAATTAAAGAAGGTAAGAACGTGCTCCAAACTCTTAATGAGAATATCATACCAAAGGTCAAGCAAATAGCATCAATCAAACAAACTAGAGGGCGGTAAGCAAGCATGGTTATATATTCCACGCAATCCGCAGAAAGCTGGGGAAATCGACATGTTCAGTTTCTGGTGCAGTGTTGAATTCGAAATAATTATGCTATTTTATCACTTGCTGCTGGTGTTTCACTCCTTCGACCATTCTATAACTTCCATTCATAATACTTTTATTTGACTTTTCAGTAACGTGGATAAACCATGAATTTTTCTCTCTTCAAGAATCGAATTAACAAAGTGCCAGCAGTGCTTAATATTAAACTTGAATTTCCACAATGAATATTTCACTCAAATTAGATTTCCCGAAAATCAATTTCTTCCTTTTTTTAACACTTAATTTATTAATTAAGTTAGTCTTAATCCGTATATAGTACAAGGAGACAAGAAGTCAGCGTGCCAACCGCTTCCCCTGGCAACTGTGAAACAGGCTAATGACTTCACAAGCTACGTCTCTCACACAAACGCTATACGACAAAAGTTATTTCAAAAAGCAAAAATTTTGTGTTGCTGATTGCGATGATCTAGAAGTTTCGCAGCATCAGCCAATTTGAGGTGTATTTAATTCCATTCATAATATGCAGACAGTAGAAAAAATAGAGTTGCCGTGACCAGGATTCGAACCTGGGTTATTGCGGCCACAACGCAATGTCCTAACCACTAGACGATCACGGCTATGCCACTCCTGAAGTAGAAACTGTGTTGCATAAAGCATAACAGGAATCACATGATATCTGACGCAATTTTACGACAATTAAAGTCAGCGCCAATACAGCATTGATAATTCATTGAAATGCAGCGGTATATATTGAAGTTTCCTGATCTCTCACTCTCCCTTCGCGCGTGCGCTCTTTCAACATGTTTAGTCATCATCATTTTTAGCAAAGCTTAATCATCAACTTCAATCACTTAAAAGTCAGGGCTGATTGACTGTGTAAACAATATGACAATAGACAACATGGTCTATCACTTGCTCTTTTATGAGCTACTTCTTTTGATTCTTTAATTTCAAATTATAAAAAGAAAAATTAATGAAGAACGCTTTATAGGCGCAAATCTATAAATTGATAGAAGTAAGTATTCATTCGTCCTATTGCCATGGTCTGGCTAGCCATCGATGTGACATGCTGCAAGAATGATAAGAATAATACTTGATAACACAGGCAGCATATAAATATCGTTCACAAAACGTTTAATCCGCATAGACCATCAACACGGCTAATGAAGACAACGGTCAATAGAGCAATTGCCGGGATTCAAACAGACATAAGTTAGAAATGGGAGAAAATAAGGAAAAACAAGAGCACTAAAAAATGAATACATGAATAATAACAAAAAATACTAAAAACTTGAATAATAATAAATAAATACAAGCAAGAAAATAAGTCAATTCTATTTACAAAAGAGGAACTAAAAACGGAACTATGCAACATAATAGTTAACAGGGGGATTCCCAATGTCACTCAGATCAATGCCTTTGTCTCTATATGATTTGATTGAATTAAGGTGGCTTCTTTGATCTTCCGCGCCGCTATTGTTTTCTGTTGTGACAATTTCAGCGAGAAAATATGCCGATGTTGCATTTCATGTGTGTGCTCCGCTATAGCCGATCTGTAATTTACACCTTTCACGTCATGAACATGTTCCTTTGTCATTGTACGCAACTTTCTACCGGTTTCACCTAAATGGAATTTACCACACTGATCATCACTACAGTTGACTTTGCACGCAACTCCAACTTCGTCTTCATCGTTTGATTTTACCTGCATCAGAACATCCGCAGACTTTTGACATGTCTGAAAATGACTTTTAAACCACTGTTATCACAAGCGCGTTTTACCCGTTTGCTAATACCTTTCCAATAAGGAATGTACACAAAGTCTCTGGTATTTTCATCCTTGTGTTTGTGTTTTGTTGAATATTATCTATGTGCTATTTGCGTTGCCAAGTATTATCGTGATCATTCTTTCATTATGTCGCATCTAGAGCAAAGAGGCTCTGGCGATAAAGACAATAATGAATGGATACTTATTTCTATCTCTTTATAAATTAATGATGATTTAATTTTCAGTGAAAATACACGAAGCGAATTGGAGTACAAGTTGTACAAAAAATATACATTAGTAATACCGCTGCGACATCCGCTTGACAGAGACATGAGGTGTGACAAACAAAGTTTGACTGAATGGAGTGAGAATAGTATTCATCCTGCCATGGGCTAATTTCACGAGTGATCATGTGACATGTTTGGAAGCAGTCATAGAACTTCGACAGTTGTCAAAAGTTTCGATTTTTCCACTGATACGGTCCTGTCGCCAACTATAATGCATGAAGAATGACGGATTTGAACCACCAATCTCTGGCAGTCTAGTCCATCGCTCTACAAGCTGAGCTATCAACGCGATAGGAAGGCAAGCGCTCTCAATTGAAGAATTCGATTTTCACTGCCAGCTTTCCATTTTCCTTTTCAATTATGAAAGGATTGATCAGCAGACTCATGGACACCGTTCCATACACAGTTGCGTCCATTCAGGCTCTCCTGAATGCAGTTACCTTATTGTTAGGCGCCACTAACGTTTCTCCTAGCGTAACATGTAATTCAATCTAGTTTCCTGCCTCTAGTGACGTTACACAGGGTAGCATCAATGGGCTGCTTTTATTTTGTATTGTCGTGTCATTCTTGAAACCGGTATCTGCTAGCACTCGTGTAATCAAGTAGGTTGACGATGTAACTCTGCTTCACTTTTTAAGAGACGTTCAGGATGATCAGCTTCAAGTTGAGCTTGACAATGTCATTTCATGGTCGAATAATGTTGGCTTGAAGTGGAATTTTGCCAATTGTTCTATAACAAATTTTATAACAAAGAGAGGTTTTCAATGTGCTGATGTTTATACACCATCTGGTATTGCTATTAACACAACGGAGTCTGTAAAGCTTCTTGGAGTGATATTTTCTCAGAATCTTAGATGGAATGATCACATAGAATTTAATCTAAAAAAGCCAGTAAGAGAATCATGCTTTCTGTGTATAAAGCTTTGATTCGTTTAGTACTCTTGTATGCAAATTCCTGTTTGTGTAATGCCTCACAGAATTTACACGATTTACTTTGCAATGTTGAAAAACGTGCTTTTAAGATCATTTTTAGTTCTTCTGACCATGATGATCATTGTATGTCAATTTTTGAAAAGCTATGTCATGATTTATTTGAAATAATTCACAATTTTGAGAATCATCCACTCCGACCTATGTTTGATGTGCGTGCTCCTACTCATGGAAACTATTGTGTTTTGAGGCCTCCAGATGCTAATACTAAGCGATTTGGTTCCTCGTTTATTAAGTTTTGTCGAAGATGAATGTACTTGTGTATTCAATTTGTAATTCGCCCGTACTTGTCTTGTCTTGCCGCTGGTTGAGTTGGACTTTATTGCTCAACTAGGATTTTATATGAGCAATACTAAGGATTGCTGATAGCCGATAAAAAAGTGATCTTCATTCACACATACATGTACAATGTACATGCACAAATCCATAGATTCTTGCATGCAGCTGTCTTTGATAGAACGACTTCAGTACCTCCGGCCATAGACTTCTAAATTTCTCTATGCTTCGAAATTTAGAAGTCTATGCTCCGGCTTTGAGAAGTTCAATGATACCTTTCAAATGTCAGCTTAAATCGTCGGTGCGTAGAATGTTGTATCATGGATTTCTATATAGTATATGATTAAACGAAAAGTACTATAAGCCCAGAGTCATAATTTTTGGCATGGAATGTCTTCAGGTCATTTCCTATCATGTGCATGTGCTATTATTATGCTTCTGATCGGCAATGTATGTAAGAATGTGGTTGAATGTGGATAAAGTTGCTCAAAATGTTTGTGTTTGCTGACATTAAGAGACTCGCCAAATCGAAATGTCTTTAGCTTTAGGTAGGGGTACATGAACATGAAAGGAAATTACCTGAAGACATTACATGCCAAAAATTATGACTCTGAGATAAGTACTTTTTGTTTAATCAGAGAACACAGAAAATTTCAGTTTAACCAAAAGCTGCAATCTGCGTCCCATTGGATTTACATGTGTTTTTCTTTGATCCTGCCTGACAAGAGGAGGAACTCACTAGAACTCGGCAGACGCGCGAACTCGTAGTAGGCATAGGGTGTACATCATTCTGTGAAAGTCTCATTTTCGACCTCGTTCCCTGCAGAAACTCGTTCTGGCTGCAAGACCAAAAGTGCTTCCAATGCAGGCAAAGAAAAATGATATTTGGGTAAAACCACGAGTTGGCTGCACCGACGTGAAATTTCAAATCAGTTTTTGACCAATTATGCCGATGACCATGATATAATATATAGTCTTAAGTTCAGACGTATGCTAGCTAAAGAGCTGAAATATGTCTGCATAGATGACAAAGGGTAGTCTAAAATCTATTACATAAGTTTCAGTTAGGCCCATATTTTATGAGCCGTGAGCTTCAATGCATTTTGTACATGAAAATTACAATATTAAGTTGAAAAATCGCTTGTGATGCTAGAAAATTTCACGTCAGTCAATGTATCTGAAAGACAACTTTCTGTCAAAGTTAATTATGACTCTTTAGAAAATATTAAATTTCTATATTAGAATGTCGCGAGCGTTACCTAAAATATTGAAGAAGTTTTTTCCCTCGGAGACAAGAATGATTAGCCAGTATATACTACTAAAGATTATCGACTTCCCATGAAAGCTATTCAGTGTGATAATCAACAAAGTTATTCTAGGTCTACTTCCTGGTAGATAATAAATGTAATGTCTGTCGCGACCGATACCATGACATACACTTAGCGAACTTAATCTTGATCTCGAATCTCAATCTCGAGAATCAATATTCATCAAATACCGAGATCTCGAGATCTCTAATTCGATATTACAAGTAGGCCTATATCAGATTGTGCCAATTGCTCAGAAAGTGTAGTTTATTACAGACAACTGCGAATTGTTGTACAGTAGTCTAATTGTTGGCCTAATTGCAATTATCTAATTCTATTTGTTATCGAAATTAAAATAGCAATACCAATCCGGGCTATATTTGGCATTCATTGATACGCCCAATCCTTTACTGAAGTTGTTTAACCGACAACACAGACAAAATTAATTCATGTGCTTGCATCAAAGCGAGGACTGGTCTTGCAGGCCTAAGTACAGTGTACAGCGACTAAAGAAGCTCCATTTCCTGTCCTAAGTCAGAGAAAGACTCGTTGAGGTAATGGAAGTTTCTTCCTCAAGTGACAAAAGCTTGTTCATGATTCATGGCTATGGCTACCCAAGATATAGTAAGTTCTCCGATGTTGACGTTCATCTTACATTATGCTTAACTTCTGTGTTATGATCCCGGTACAAATAAAATGTTTGGTGTGCTGTTTCTTGCAAATTGCAATCTTCATTATCATTATCTTCTGTGATGACAAATATAATGGCAAAATTTATGTTCTCCGTAATTTTATTATATAATGTAGCGAGCAGGGACGCCGGCAAGGGTGTTGCAGGTGTTGCATGTGTGCCCTTGTGAATTACCGAACAAATATTATTTAATCCATCTTTCGCTGAAGCGTGTTGTGGTCACAAATTACCGTCCCGGAGCTATAGTTATTATGGTGTACATAAATTTTACGTGTATCACGAAATTATAAAGATAGTGTGAGCTGATAAATTGTCGACAAACAAAATCGTAGAATCATTTGATGTACCAAGCAAATATTATTTAATCAATATTTGAACCGTGTTGTGGCCACAAATTATCGTCCCGGTTTTCGATCGAGCTTTGCTATCAAATGCAGCGAGTGTTACCTTGGTTTGGCCTATTTACAAGATGATAAAATAAGGAAATATGTACAAAGAGGACGGTACTGAAAAGAGTCACAATCGAGTTCGTGCCGACCGATAGAACCTTACCTTGGCACTGATTGGTGTCACTGGCGGCATGTATCATTAAATGTTTCTCAGTCACCTCTTTGCATGTTCACACTAAGCCCTTTTTCAAGGCTGAGCAAGGAACAAGACGCTCTAACTAATCGACCTCGTGAAAGCCATTGACATCGAATTTGTCTATCGATTCTCTAACGTCGCCTGGAAGCAGCTGGTTTTGAAAAGTAAATCATTCAAGCGGAAGTGCTGACTGCTCATCTTACTTGAAATATCTTCATGATGATTCGTCTTGAATTGACAGCGTTGGTCCCACTTGTTAGCCAGGGATAACCTTTAGTTTTGATGGCCCACATAGCGCCATTCGTCTCTTCGTTATCTATGCCGTCTGGCCACGCTGCAAGAATGCCTTTCCGAACGACATCATTGCACATTTCCGGGGCGTCGATAGTGTAGAGATAATCGTGTTTTTGAACTCCAAAGAGGAATATATTTGGCGGTGGTTGAAGTGAAGGAGCAAAGAACAAGGTGTCCACTTCTTCGACAGAATTTTGTGGATGTCCAGATCCGATGAGGAGATATCCTTCCCTGCAAAATAAGAATAAAAGCATGATGTACGTATTATCAAAAGTGTTTCTGTACGGATGACGCACCATTCTTCATTGACAAACGAAAAGTGACAAATACACAGTTGGAAATAATAAATGAAAGTCCTCATTATTCTCAACAGACATTTGTCACGATATCTTTATCTGCATGTATTTCATTGACATTGTTAGTCCGGGAGCTATTGACACTTTCTTCCTAAATCGCGCACAAGGAAATTAATGGCATAGATTTGTACATCTTGAAGCGCTGAATATAAAAATCAAATTCTGAAGTGTCACAGCCAGTCGCTTTCGGTTATAGGAAAGGTTGAAGGATTCCCATTGGAATCCAATGGTAAAATTCAAGAAATATCTATGGATTGTAAAACACTTGGCAATTTTTGTACATTTTCTTTTGCAGAAAAGAAACTATATATATCAGAATGCCATGAAATTTGATACATGATTGAGTTCAGAACATCAACTTCAATATAAAAATTCAAGTGAGTCACATGATTCAGTATTTGATGTCTGAGAGGTTCTACGAAATGAGTAAATTTCATGTTTTGACTTAAGTTTAGCGATTTTACTCATTTTGTAGAGCCTCTCAGACATCAAAAACTGAATCAGGTGAATCACTTCAACTTTTATATACAAGTTGATGTTCTGAACTCAATCATGTTTAAATTTCATGGTATTCTGATAAATAGTTTCTTTTATGCTAAAGAAAATGCACGAAAATTGCCAAGTGTTTCACAATCCATAGATATTTCTTGGATGGCTTGTAAGTGGCTCGTACCTCGGTTGGTTAGAGCACAGGTCTAGTTAACCTTGGTCGTAGGTTCGAATCCTACCAGCCGCACATCTTTTGCATGGCAATTTGATCTATCGTTTATTTCATTTCACTGTTGTTAATTGAGTTTTACTATTGGATTCCAATGGAAATCCTTTAACCTCACCTATAACCAATGGCAACTGGCTGTGGCACTGAAGAATTTGATTTTTGTATTCAGCGTTTCAAGATCTACAAATCCATGCTATTAAGCCCTTTGTGCGCGAATTTAGGAAGAACGTGTCAGTAGCTCCCGGACTATGTCGCATCCAAGCGACATAAATTGTAAGTCCATGATTACCACTGATCATCAATTGATCTCTTTGCAAATGCAGAACATCATGTTATTTGTTATCATCATTCGTGTGCGTATTTGTAAAATAATTACGTGTAGTATCTTATGTTGGTGCTCTTTGTTGAGTAGGAAGTGCTTTGATGTTTTGAAAGTCTCTGCTCACCTGTGAACAGCGCGAATAAGGGATAATAGCAGTGTTCGACAGTTAGCGAGATTATCGGTGATATGTGTACTCCTCCATGGGAATCTCTTCGTGATCAGCTTCATATCCTCAGTGCCCGGATAAACTTTGCTGGTCTTGAGTCCAGGTGGCCAGTGCTGCACAACCAGCTCTTCCATTAGTTTTCCTAGGCGGCCAGGTAGTCGAACAAGATGTATCTGATCGGATGATCCAAGATCCATTGCAGCAATACGGGGCTCCACTTCAGTGTTCTTCTCTCGTGCAAATAAGAAGGAATCTGTCTTCGATTCGCGAACAAAGTTTATCGTTGCTGCCGAGCAAAATGACAGAAAATACAATTATCTGTTGTGAAAAAACATTCAATATTGCAAGCTATTTTCTAAATGCAATTCAAATGATAAAATAAAAGTGTGTCTGCATCAGTATCATAGGAGACATGTTAATTTTTGAATTGGTAATGGGGAATTTTGAGTGGATCTTCTTGATTCTTTAATTTCAAGATGAATATAAGAAACTTCATTCGTTCAAACATTTACTCAAAATTCTGCATGCTAATTACAGCAACGAGGTAAAACCTACAAGTAAAAAGCGATGTTTCTGCTGAAAACCCAACGTTCAAAATGTATTTCATACCAAAGATAGTCATTTTCTTTTATAGTTTTGGAAAACCAACAACAACATACATGTACAGGCATACGTTTATTCATGTATGATTATGCTAAGTGGAAAAATAAATGTGAGCCGCACTGTAAAAACAATTTACAATGTACCAGTGGCGGCTCGTCCATTTGGGCAGGTGGGGTATTGAGATACATGTATTATATACACATATTGAGATGTTGTCTAACTTAGGTCTAACCATAGGTCTAACCTAGCTCATTTCACGATCTGAGTGACAGAATAGACAGAATTCACACGCGATGAATACGTCAGACCATGGGCACTTGAGAGGGAGCCCTAACGCTTCTGATTGGTTAACCGTCAGTGCAAAGACAGCGCGTTGTGACTCCCGTTTATTGTGTAATGTGAGGTAAGCATCCATACAATACCGGTCGGTACGGCGTTGAACGAAGCTTGAAATTATTCATAGTAAACTGTATTGTATTTATAATGTTTATTCAAAACCTGAATGATAGACATATACTCGTACATGCATAACATGTAGTTATCATATCCAATGCCTATCATTTGCAAACTAGGATCATTTTAGACTGTTGCCTATGATTTTGTAAGAATTATATGTTTGTGCACCACCTGGACCAAATCCCACGAGCCGCCACTGCAGTGTACATATACATAGTATACGCAGGGCTTGAACCGGCCGGGGCCGAATCGGAATAGTAGGGGCGACTGCTGTTTCTGTAATCGAATGGTCAAGACATGATTTGGTCAATTTAGACCATTAGACATCATTCAATTTCTATATAGCATACATGCAATACATAGGTCACATGCGATGCATATAGGCAGGTGCTCTTAAATAATAAACACTGACACTGCTGTACATATAATTCCTTTGATTAACTAAACAATTTATTCTAGAATGAATGTCTTCAACGCTCGACATAGGTCTGATTAAATTAACTGGTCAACCGATTGCAACCCTGTTGAAGAGTACGTGTAAGTACTCTGTCCATGAAGATCATTCAGTGCTTCAGTTTTAGTCCAACATCGAATCATCGTTGCAATAGTGCTTTCATGCTTTTTTTGTGTTCTGCTAAAATTGGCCTATATTTATTTCCAGATCCTTATAAATTGCAATCCTGGCTGCGCATACGCCTGATTTCCTTCAAAATGCTGTAATATATGTACATCGTTTTTCTACAATTGATAACAGAAATTGTCTGAATTAATCTCGATAGTTACTTGATTAGCAATTAGACCATTTTGTCATCGACGGTAACATTTTCAGACGGTGATTCCTTCTAATCTTGACTCACAACACAGTTACAACTAGAATTGGATCGATTAACCAAAATTCAAAACTGTTGATTATCGGCTGTTCAGTAACTAAAATTCTGCGGTTTAAATGGTTTTTTTAATATGTGTTTGCCGTCGGTCCTTTCAACCTATTCTCGAAAATTTTTATATCATTGGATTCCGCTCGTTCTCGTCCATCTTGTTACGCAGGTTGTGTTAGTCATCATTGTCTCCTTCGTCGCCTATCATCGATATAAGGAATATACACGCCGTTTGTCAGTGATCTCCTCTCACTTCCATTGCTTCGCGTCGGTGACATTGTCCAGTGGTTGGGTGGTGACCCTTCGTGAATTCTTTCTGTAATGCACGTGATTCTCGGCAATTCGGAATAAGTGAGTCTTTAGACAGGACGTGCTTTTGTGCTGCGTAGTGCTGCGGCTAGCGCTTGGGACTTACATCTCTGTGGTAACGGGTTCAAAACTGAGGACGAACTTTTGCATCATTTTGCTTCTCTCTTTTGATGATGGTCACTCCAAAGCCTAATACACGCTCTGGTGCTATCTCAATGTCTCAAGTCGATGAGTTGAAAAAGTTGATCCAGGAATCTCGGGATTTTGTAATTACCTACCTCCGTGATTTAGAAAGCAGATTGTTATCCCGCATCGATGCGATTGAGGTCTCAATAACATCTATACGGTCAGATCACACAGAGTTCGCCAATGATCTCGCTCTAATGAAGCGACATGTTGGTGAGGCAACACAGAGCGTTTTTGACTGTTGCTTGGAAGAGGTTCAAAATCGTACGGTGAGAATGAACAATTTGATTTTTCACGGCATCCCTGAGAAATCTACGGGGACCATCCAAGAAAGGACCGATTGGGATAAGTCAAAGTTAAATGCAATATTTGATGAAGTGAACTTTGATGTCTCTGATGACGAAATATCAGGCCATCGTCGAATTGGGAAAAGTCGCAGTGACGAAACTCGTCTCCTCAAAATACAAGTCCATGACCCCATTAAGAAAAGTGATATTCTGAGGAAGTCCAAATCATTACGCAACTCAACAAATTTTCGAAGAGTGTATGTGCATCAAGATCTCACTCCTTTACAGCAAGAAAAGGAAAAGTTTTTGAGAACTGAACTGAAGCGACGTCGCGAAAATGGTGAAGATATTGTCATTTATCGCAATAAAATTGTGGCTCGTTCTCAATTTCAAAATTTTCATTGAAAGATTTTAAAGAACATCCAATCAGTGACATTTCCTTGTTTATATTCAGACCACAATGTTGCTTTTCTGAGATCTTTGTTTGAGGCAAGTAATGTGTCTGTCAGGAGTTTCCCCGTTTGGGATTTTCGCGAGTCTCACATTCAGGAATTTATTTCCCGTCTGTCATCCTCTGACTTTTCAGAGAATGAAAACACGCACTCCATTGACGTAATGTGCAGCAAATTTTATGAAATCTTGTATAAGTGTGTATCTGTTATCCCTCGTGAAATGGTTACTCTGACGTCTGAAGACAAGCCATGGATTACTCCCCTTTTGAAAATGCTCATCAACAGGCGTTGGGAGGCTTTTCGAAGCAGGAACTGGCCAATGTACAAGCATTACAAGATCAAAGTAAATAACGAAATAATAAAGGCCAAGATGCAATGGGCTAATAAGCACAGGAAAAATACCAACGGCTTATGGAAGATGGTTAGTGAGATTAAGGGTACCAGATCATCTGACTCGTTCCGCCATTTGCAACATACATTTACTGACATCAGGGATATGTTGAACTGTTTTACGTCTGTCTTCAAGTGCAATTATAATTCGTCTGACGATGTTTCATTGGCGGCGATTCAGAATCAACGTTGGGATTTTGAAATTTCTCCCTATGAAGTGCTGAATGAATTAGTGCATCTAAATTCACAAAGGCATCGGTGCTGATGGTATTCCAACTAGACTATTGGTTATTGGTGCATCTTCTTTGTGAACCTTTGTGTTGGATATTTAACCGATCCATTCAAACTAAGACATTTCCTATGTGTTTTAAAGAAGCTATTGTACAACCCATACCAAGGAAGAGCAGACCAAAGCTTAATGAATTAGGCGCAATATCCTTGACATCGGTTATTAGCAAAATATGCGAACGAATCGTATCGCGTGAAATAAAATGCAAGCTTCTTCCACTTTACGGAATCAACCAGCACGCTTATCGACCATTAGGATCTACAACCAGTGCTCTGGTCGCCATACAAGACTCCATCACACGATCATTGGATTCGCCGGAAACGATGGCTGTTCGTATCATATGTTTGGACCTGTCAAAGGCTTTTGACACATTACAGTTCAATCGTCTGTTGAATTATCTCAATCAAGCTGGTCTGAACCATGGAATTTTGAGTTGGCTTCAGTCTTATCTGTTTGGCAGGAAGTTCAGAGTTCGAATACATGGCTGTTTTGGCCCTTGGGAAGACGCAATTTCAGGAGTTCCTCAAGGTTCTGTCCTCGGGCCCTTGTTGTTCGCGGCTTTTATGGGTTCCATCAATTTTGATGCTGAGTGTATTCGATGCATTACATATACTGACGACATAACCATCATTGAAGAGATCACAAGGAAATCAGTATCAGAACAGTTTTTGTCATCTCAACTCATTGAGGAGAAATTTACTGACAGCAGGCTTAGATTCAATTCTGGGAAGTGCAAGGAACTGCTTTTACAAAAGTCAGTGTTACCGGAGAATCAAATTTCGACGAGCGTTTTCCCCAGAGTTGATCATCTACGTATCCTCGGTTTCATCCTTTCCGACAGATCATCATGGAACCATCAAATTAGTGAGACTGTTGAACGTGCATCTTGCAGATTGTACATTATCCGCTGCCTGAAGCCAGTTTTGTCAAGAAAGGAACTTATTATTGTCTACCATTCTGTGATTACATCGTTGATTTTGTATGCCTCGCCGACATATGGAAATTTACCTGTTGGCCTACTTTATAAGTTAGAGTGCTTTCAAAAGCGTGCTCATAGATTGATTTGTGGGCACGGATGTTCATGTGTTGAGTTCCGTGAGTTTTCAATTGTATTCAGAGAGTATGGTCTAAAATTTCTGCATAAATGTGAGTCGAATCCTTGTCATCCTCTTCACCAATTTGTGCCCAAACGCCTAATGAGGTCGAGTCATTATTGTTTGTCTTATTCAGCTACAAGTAGGCGTTTGAACTCGTTTTTCCCATGTTTTTGTGCTGTTGCCAACGGCGTGTTTTTTATTTAATGAGACTCTTCTTGTACTTCAGAAGCTTTTGTTAAATAACTTTTGTATCTGCGCTCAAACACGACTTTTTGACTTTGTCTTTTAATTATTTTAAAATTAAATGTATCTGTGATTTTCAATTCATGCAAATAGACGATTCTCTCTCTCTTTGGTTTTTTGCCGGCAGAATTTTAGTTAATGAGCAGCCCTTGTGATCGAGGTTACTATTGCACTCTGCTCACTTTCGTTCACAATTTTGATTGCACTTTCATCTAATCTGTCTGTAAACTTAGATTAAAAAACATAGTCCTTGTCGGCGATTTTCAAACCGATGCAGCATGCACCAAAATAGAGGGATAGAAGTGAAATCCAAACTGCAAACATACTGTTATACTACAAACTACTGTATACATACTGTTATACTACAAAACATACATACTGTTGTTGCAAACAAACAACTGCATACTGTCACCTTACCTTTGAGATTCCATCCGCGGTTCATCATCATTTCAATGATGCTGCACATGAGATGGGCTAAACTGATGCTTAGTCGCGAAGAATTGCTAGAATTGAATGAAAATGGGCGACCGTTCAATTTGAATCCTCCAACGTGGTTTGCCATTGGATGCTCTTTGTCGATGCCTTTTGGCCACATCCGTAAGATCGTTTCTCGCAGAGCATGGTAGATCTCGTCATCACCAAACAACAAGACAATCTCGTCAGATTTCAAATGAGCAGGAAAACAAATCAAGCAATGATTGGGAGGCACAAGATGCGGCGCATCAGGAATGAAGAGACTTGACGTTGCACCCATAACTGAAATCAAGGTGAGGCTAAATTTCAAATTAAACAAGCTATACTCAGTGACAAAAAGAATGAAACAAGTCCTGATATGAATACTTATGACTTAAACTTGGTTGTACTGTACGTTTGTTTGTTGTTTGTAAAAGGAGAACTCGAATGCTTTACTCAAAAACATCTAATTTGATACTCATGATTTTATCAACTTAAGTTAGAAACGGGTGTGACCGCCGCCAGCATCCAAACAGACATCGATGCGTGAGGGCATGGATGAGCACAGTCGCTGGATGAATGCCAGGTCTAAGAGGTTCCACTGCTCGATCAGTCTGTCGGCCAACATCTTCAAAGACACTGGTGGGTGGTTGTACCTCTCCCTCACTCTGCGACCAAGTTCATCCCAGCAGTTCTCGATGGGGGAGAGGTCGGGAGAACGTGAGGGCCATTCCAAGGTTGGGATTCCACTGCTTGCTATCCTGTTAGAGACCACTGATGGGGCCTTGCGTTGTCATCCTGAAAAATCAATTGATTCGATGTCACTGCTGGAACCACGACCGGTGTCACGATCTCGTCGGCATATCGCTGTCCTGTCAATGTTCTTTCACTACGATTGCTGGTGTTTTTCCATTGTGCCAGATACCAGCCCAAACCATGACACTACCGCCACTTTGACGTGTTCTTTGACGCAACATGGAGCAAATCGTTCACTTGGCAAGCGATGAACACGGATCCGACCATCGTTGAAATCGAGAGTAAACCTCGATTCATCAGTCCAGAGCACACGTTCCCACTGACTGTCACTCCACGACTGATGACCTTGACACCACGTCACTCGTCTCCTTCGATGTTCCAGGCTCAGCGGAATTCTCACAGCGGGTCGTCGAGACTGTATACCAGCTTCTCGCAATCTTCGATATGCAGTTCGAACGCTACAGGCAACGTTCCCAGCAACCTTCCAGTACACAATTAGCTTCGGGACGGACACAAATCTGTTTCTTTTAGCAGCTAAAACTAAGCGTGCATCTGTCCGTTGGGATGATACCCTTGGTCTTCCTAATCCTTTCTTCTTTTCCACATTTCCTTCTGCTTTCCAACGACACCACCACCTCCATACAACGACCCTTGAAATTTTCAATTCTTTCGTAACAGTTGTAGAACTTTGCCCACAACGCATCATCCCAATTGCCATTCCTCTGGTAAAGTAATCGTGCGCCATTTCATAAGTCAAATCTGGTCAGCAGTAGGTGGTGATTCTGTTCAACTTCTAGCTGTTACTGTGATCAATATCAAATTTTGAAATTTGATGGTCCTATATCATTTCCCTTATCATATGGAGTTCAATGGTGATACATAGAAAGCGAGATATCATCTCAAACCATGGAAGTTTGTTTCATTTTTTCTATGATAGTCAATGATAGTTGGTTTCATTATTTATGTCAGTGAGTATATTTCAAATTTTTTTACATTTTTTTAAATATGAGGGCATGGGAAATGGCAGCATCCTATTTAGGCATGTATTAACGTAACCTTCAAAATTATTTGCATAATTAAGAAATTATTTGTCATATGAGGGTAGCAGTCTTCGTTCATAATCACTTTTCCTTGAGTAGTATAACGCAAATAATGTAGCAAATACATGCCGTGCTGTCTGTATCCACTTTCCCTTCGTTCAATTGCCTCGAACGACCACTTATATGATATAGCATAACCTGCAGATGGTTTCTATACAAATCATAATGATGAAATGCCTCTTCGACTTTAATCTGCGATCAAAACTCTATAAAATCTAGCTTATAATTAATGTCACAATTCCTCCATTAAAAATACACCGGGTTTATCAATCCAGGCTATAAGCAGTCATCAATGACATGAGATCTGACCCGGTAGACATGCAGTTTTGTAGCTGTCAAGAAGTATAGGCCAATAATGCTATGTGAATGCAGTCTCAGGTGCGACCTCGTTCCCTGCACAACTTCGTGCTATTTCATACTTGCAAATTGCGGAACGTTTGACCGATTTCATGTAATCTCTATAAAGAATCATTGCATAAATTCAGAGATTATGCCATTCAGTTGAATGTTGATATAATCATTTGCATTTCATGTGAAGCAGACAAGTTATTTTCAACTGGAGAATTATAATGATGGTAAAATGATTTTGGCTTTTCCTGGCTTTTAAAAAGGCGAAAAAACATTAGTTGCAACATCTCTGCTGGCGTCCTTGCTTCCAAGTGCGCCATACTGTACAGGTTTTGCAAGTTCTCCAGTTCGTTTCCATGGTCCATCATACAATTGTGTTTGCAAGTTTGTGTATTTACGTGCAGTGTTAAACAAAATGTCTCTTAAGTCAAAAGCTTAGAAAGCTGCTGCTTGCTATGAAAACACCTCTACGGACGGAAAACATTGTGCTGTGTATCGCTTTCTCTGCAGACATGATTCATTAATTGTTGACTTCTGACTTAATGTGTACACGAGCTATTTATAAATAATCAAGTACGTTGCACGTAATCACTAGTGTTAGAAAACGAAAGATAATTTGGAAAGAACATCGCTTTTCTGTGGACTCCTTCGACTGCATGGTCTTATAGAAATTAAATCAGTCACTGGTCATTACTGATAGAATAATCTAAATACCTATTCAAAGCAATGTAATGACCACGGCATTTTGGCGGCAATTCTGATTTTAATAGTCCCCGAATCGCCATTGGCCTTATTCATCTTCAAAAACGATATTCATGTAGCCTACATGTGTGTTTCTGGTCATAACGAGATCACAATAATATACTCGGAACTTAGGTAACGATAACTTGAAATGGATGAGGTTTTCCTTAGACCGGTGGTTCCCAACCTTGTATGATTTGTTACTTATGATATTCTTTGAAATTGTCTCAATACCCCCACATCGGACTAACATCAGTACCAAATTATTAAGTATCTAATACATAGAAATCGACAACAATAAAACCTCTAGAACGGAGGTTAAGCTTCATGCAATACACAATAGTGGCACATAAATCGCACGCATTTTCACTTAGATACACCTGTCAACGGCTGTATCATTGGGTTAGAATCAGTCACATGTGTAATTCTAAGCTTTTCATTGGTCATTCATGCCCCAACTTAGTTCCCCCGGATGTGCCGCGATCTTGAGTCAATTTTCATTCTAGTCAACATCAGATAAACTATCTATTTCTATGATCTAATATTATTTCAATTTTTTCGGTATTTCAATAGTTTCAATCCTGTTGATAGAAACAATGATAGATAAACCACTTAAAATATCCCCAAAATATTCAACTTGAAACGGAAGATGGAGTGATTAATTGGACTAATTTATTTGCTTCATGTAGCTAGCCAGGCTCATTAATGTGAGCGGAAAATAAAAACGAGTACAATAAAACGCCTTACAACTGTACGGATTGTGTAGAGCTTTACTGGCTTGTGGAGCGATCAACGAAAACCAAGGTCCTCGTTTTTAATCATGACACAACAAGACAGTGTCACAAGTCCTATCTCAGTTTCTTTGTGTTGCTTGCTCAGCCAGCTAATTAAATCGTGCATACACAATCCTCAACGCTATGGAATCGTGCATCTTCGCATCTAAACGCGGAACAACATTGAACAGGGAAGAAGTACACATGACCATATCGCCACAAGTGAACATCCTATAGAAACGTAGTCTAAGAAAGATCTGAATTAATTGTGAGAGGATCACCCCGAGAAAATTGGCAGATTACCCATAGGTTGGGAACCACTAGGTCAGACCCTCAAGCTGAATCTTCTGACAAATAAATGCATTTGCTAAGTGGAAGACTCCTTTAGTTTGAATTGTGAAGATCCGTAAGCTCTATCAATACCACCACATTTAAGACGAGAAATGGCATGACGAGGTCATGAAATTATAAAAGTTGTTCGTATTTCAGACAATAATAGCAAAATTACTATGAAACGAAACTATTGCTTTGCACTAAGTTATTCAGCAATGCCCGTGTTTAATGAAGCATTCCTTAATTTGTTGAACATCACTACCCGTCTTTCGTTTTGTTATGAACGGTATCATGAAAATACCGTGGCGATCTTGTGATCTGCATGTTCATGAGTTTATAAAAGGATCACTTAACATGCTTTGTATAAAACTTTTGCAACTATTATGGAGGGGCTAATATTTCATAATTATTATTTATTTCACATGCATCATGGTGAAATGTAACATATCCATATATGTACATGCTTTATTCTTGATTTCTAAGAGCGCCTCATGAAAAAAGGTGTTCTACTTTGAATTCTACGCGGAATACTGGGAGTACATAGAGTCGCAGCATCACAACTTTATTGCGCCGCATTGCAAATATTTCAGCACAACGGTACAAATGATCTTTTGGTTCTGTTTCATGATTATCACTTTGCGGTATTGCTCGGCAGTGATTATCGGTGTCTAATATACCTTCCATTATCTCAAAACAGGACTTAAGCATTTAACAACCTCAATTATGCATTGTATCTTCAAATAAAGTTTGTCATTTTGTGTCTCAGGCTGTTTCTATTTCTTGTCAAGTATCAAGGACTGACACGTCCCTTGAAGATCTTCGAGACTAGCACTTCTAATATATGTCATAAGTATAGAACCCTTCTCCCCGAGTCAAATTGAAATTCGAATCTTCATAAATGAGGAATACAATCTTATATGAAACATTTCGAAAATGTTCGTGACAGAGTTGTGCACATATGGCACAATTGTAGGTGTGAGAACGAGTGATTGATCGAGAGTTCTGTAACATAATTGTTGCATACTGTTTTATGCTAGCCGTGTTTGCAAGTGATTTACAAAACTCCAAGAACTTATTTCTTGTTTTAACAACAAAGAGCAGTTGCCAAATGTTTAGAGCACCGACATGCATGTAGGCGCATAGATATCTGACAGTTAGTAAACAACAGAGATTGATGCCTGTAGATGTCAGGCAATCAAATGCGCTTCCATCAAGTAATTACCATAAAATAACTACAGTCAAGCGATGTTGAATAATTCCATGTTTGACTGAAAATAGACAGTTGTCGATAAAGAATGGCTCCTGTTAGGAAACTTAGGGTCCTTAAGCCTAGGTCCTTAGGTCCTTAGCTATTCTAACTTTATTTAAAGTTATTTAGGGCCTAAGTGGCGTATTGAACACAACTCGAGTCAAGTGCAGTGACTTAGTTCCCTATGGCACGACTTGTGAGAAGTGAGCAGCAATGCAATACCTTCTGGCGTGCTTCGGGAAGCAGCTTGGTTATAACGTGTGCCAGGACGTAGAGTGTGCTTACTCAGGACTCGGGTCGTAAGGCTTACGATCTTAAGGTATGACCGATGAGATGAGAGTAGCAAGTCAATTCCCTCGGGCGTGCTTCGGGAAGCAGCTTGGGTATATCATGTGCCAGAATGTAGAGAATGTCCACTCACAAACCAGGTCGCCACAGCGCAGACCTATCACAGCTAACTTGGCGTGCCGAGGCCGCTTGGTTATAACATGTGCCAAGTTAGTACAACTACACCATTTCCAGATTTATTTCAGGAAAAATGAGATATATTTCTGAATTATGAAATGTTTTTCAGAATCCATAAATTGCTTTTCAGAAAGATAAAAAGCATTTCGAATTTAGTTAATTGTATTTCAAAAAGATAGTATGTATTTAAGAAATAGTCATATACATTCCAGAAGCGTGAAATGTTTTTCAAAAGATTTTACTTTAATTTCAGATCCGTGAAATATATTTCCTATTTCATCAGTCGTATTTCAGACACATGATTTGTATTTCAGAAATCATGAAATATAATTGAGAAAACGTGAATAATATTTCAGAAGTGTGATTTGTTATTCAAGAGATGTTATTTATATTTCAGATCGGTAAAATTTGTTCCATCTTTCATTAGTTGTTTTTCAGATGCAATATTTGAAATTCAGAAATTGCAAAATATAATTGAGGAACTGAAAGTTGAATTTCAAAAACGCTAGATGTAGTTCAGTTGACATGAGATGTTTTTCATAAATGTGAAATGAATAAAATCATCTGTTAGCTTCATTTCAAAATTGTAAATTATATTTCAGATGCAGCTACTTGAAAATCAGAAATGTAAAATGTATTTAAGGAGCTGTTTGATGTTATTCAGAATTGGAATATGTATTTAAGAAAGCGTCAGATGTTTTTCAGTACTATAAAAAGTATTTGAGCAAGAGTAAATTGTGATTCAGATGACGTAAAATGTATTTCAGAAAGCCTTAAATGCATTTCAGAAGGCATCAAAAGGATTTTGCAGAGCGTTACATGTATTTCGTGGAGAAGTTCACTTGTAAACAGTAAGATATCCGAAGCCTGCATTACAGAATGCGGTCATATTGCCCAAAGTTTATGTAAGTTTGCTTAAATGAGGAGTTGAAATTCATGTTTGTACGTAGTATAAGAACGGTAATAGTCCATAATTTCCCTTGAATATATTTATGATATATTCCTACTTAAGCAGATATATCCAAGAATATGAGAAAACAAGCATCAACGTCTGTTAAAATTGTACAATCAAATATCATTGTAGCCTAGCTTACTGGATTATATTCAATGTCAATAGGCCTACTAAGGCATATGTAGGCCTAAGCTTACAACTTCTTATCGATACAATGCAATAGAAACATGCGCAACAATGCATACGGTGCAATGCATAGTCAGTAACAAAATAGTTATTTATCATTTACTTTTTCAGTACACAGGAAATACAGGTACATGTAGGACTGTAAAGTTTATAATGTAACATTGGTATCAAATCAAAACAATCATATTCCCGCATCAGACAGTACACTGTATCTCTAAGTAAGCGGACACGTAGCTACATTATGTAACTTTCGAATTAGGAATTGATGTCGAAATTGAGTTTTCAAACCCTGCAAAAAATCGAGCCAAAAAATAGGAGGTAAAGAAAGTGGGATTATGATATTTGAAATTCCTTGATGTAGGCTTATTATGTCTAAATTTATGCTGTATACAAAGTTACATGTGATGATATTTAGGAGGTGTGACTTACACGAAATTACACAAAAATCGCATATAAGTCTACAGTTGTACACATAGACTAAGTCAATCAATAGATGTGAAACAATAAGTTCATTTTAATGATAAGAAGGAATAAGCAAAAGTTTTGCAATCCTTGCTACACCATTTCCAGATACACATGTATATAAGAGGTGTGTATTTTCTATGGTACAGTATGTAGAAATTGATAAGAATAAATTCCATTTCGAAAATTTATTACAAAAAATACATGAGGTCATCATTGCCCTTCGTTCATATCCTGCATGTTAAGAGAAGGTTCGTGAAACGATATCGCATGCTGGATGGATCTTGTGCAGTCAGCCGGTGTGATTGTTGAAATGGCATTGGAGATCAAGCTTTTCAAGTAAACCAGCCTTTGTTCTTGGAGTTGAGGTCCTGTAACAGTAGGAACTTGGATAGCTGATTTGACGCTCGCCTTCACTTTCGCCCATATGCCTTCAATGGGGTTAAGCATGGAGCTATATGGTCCCAATCGGAGGAGAACAGCATCGCTACCTTCGAATACCGCAGACAAGCGGCTGTGACTTGGAGCATTGTCTACGCAACGACCAGATCTTGCAGTCGAAAGCCATTTTCTGTCACACTGTTGGAGTAGTCCTTGGACCCATTCGTTCACGTTCTCCCACCTGAACGATCTTCTTCTCCTATCCATCTTGATGACTCCGCTGGCTGCGATTCCGCCGATGAGATGGACGTTCGGTCCACGACTGGATGGGAGAGGGACAACAGTTCGATGCCCAACTTTGGACCAACCAACTTTTCTCCGTATGAACAGATTGAAGTTGGTTTCATCCACCCAGACAACCTGTCTTCCATCTCGAATGTAGTTGTTGAGAGTGGACACATAGGCTCTCCTCAGCTGCTTGTTCTCCATGGTGTTCATGGTCATCGGTTGATGGTGAACCGCCTTCAAAGAATACAATCGCCCTTGCAGCACATTGCCAATGGTCGTTGTGCACACCGACTTGTGGAACTGCGACAGCACGTGGCTTTGTAGACTTCGGAGGGTTATACTTGGGTTTGCTTCTACCAACGAGACAAGTTGTTCGATCTCCCCTTCATCCAGTATCTTCGGTTTGTGGATTCCCTTCGTCTTCGGAGAAGGCTGACCTGAGCGCACCCAAGTATAGGCAGTCTATGGGTTGACGCCTAGCGTGTCGGATAGCGCTCTCCAGTCCTCTCCACGGTTGGCAGCCTCAACGATGAGTCGCCTATCCTTCTCTGTAGTCTTCGCGTATTTCTTCCTTTCCACTTCCTCTGTCTCTTCTATCTCATCTCGACATAATGGACAGCGAGACTGGGGATTAGCCAACATGGGTTGCAGACAGGATTCATGGATAAGGTGAAGACAAGGTATGCACCTAGCCACTGACTTCCTTAGCATCGACGTGTGGCAGACGCACCAGTTATCTTGGAGATTCATTGTAACAGACAACACGGTAAGCTTCTGCCAGCAATATTTTATACATGGTTCTACGGTTTATTTCAGTGTCATTGGTTCCTGATGAGATGTATTTCCGAAGTCATGAGTTTTATTCGATCGCAACAAGTCTGGAGACATTGGACAGTTCTCTGAAACACATTTAACGCTTTCTGAAATACATGTAACGCTCTGCAAAATCCTTTTGATGCCTTCTGAAATGCATTTAAGGCTTTCTGAAATACATTTTACGTCATCTGAATCACAATTTACTCTTGCTCAAATACTTTTTATAGTACTGAAAAACATCTGACGCTTTCTTAAATACATATTCCAATTCTGAATAACATCAAACAGCTCCTTAAATACATTTTACATTTCTGATTTTCAAGTAGCTGCATCTGAAATATAATTTACAATTTTGAAATGAAGCTAACAGATGATTTTATTCATTTCACATTTATGAAAAACATCTCATGTCAACTGAACTACATCTAGCGTTTTTGAAATTCAACTTTCAGTTCCTCAATTATATTTTGCAATTTCTGAATTTCAAATATTGCATCTGAAAAACAACTAATGAAAGATGGAACAAATTTTACCGATCTGAAATATAAATAACATCTCTTGAATAACAAATCACACTTCTGAAATATTATTCACGTTTTCTCAATTATATTTCATGATTTCTGAAATACAAATCATGTGTCTGAAATACGACTGATGAAATAGGAAATATATTTCACGGATCTGAAATTAAAGTAAAATCTTTTGAAAAACATTTCACGCTTCTGGAATGTGTATGACTATTTCTTAAATACATACTATCTTTTTGAAATACAATTAACTAAATTCGAAATACATTTCATTTTTCTGAAAAACAACTAATAAGCTAGGAATCATACTTCACGAATGTTGAAATAAATCTGGAAATGGTGTAGTCAGCGTTGTAGCTCGTTAATAAGAACAAGACAGGCAATACAAGTAGAGTGTATTTACGAAAACAATCGTTTATATACAGAGCAGTTGAATACATTTCACATCGCTCACCACGACCACTTAGAACTGGTTTGACTGGGTTTACAACAAGAGCCAGTTCTAAGTCAGTGTACATGTACTAAGAAAACAAGGGGTGTGACGTCATGTCACAGAAGAACAATGACTAACAGTCTAGACAGGGTGGACGCATGTTAATGCACGCCATGACAGTAAACATGCACCTTAATATAAATTCGCTGAAATAGACATGGATATTTGACAATTAACTGTTCAATGGACCATGGAGATAAGTAGCCACTAGAAAAATAGTGAAAAGCTTACTTGACTGTAGTGAAAATTTTACCACAGTAGAAGACAATAATCTATTCAGGTAAAAGCCTTTGACCACAAATAAATGTCATTTGGAGCGTCGCAGAAGAGAGCCTCATCAGTAACTGAGGCTATTGACAGCGAATGCCTTAGAAATGCTATAGATCTACATCAAGTTCTAACAATAGAAAACTTCGATCAGATATCGAAGTTGTCAGATATCTATTCACCGTTAAGGTACGGGGTATTGGAAGTAACACGACTTTGCATCAGTCCTTCATTTACAATTGAAGAATCCATGTGGTCACAATTGTTGCACACTGACTTTGCATATGCTGTTACAGTGTCGTTTTCGTATCTTCCAATTCGATCTGCAAATCGCTTGCAGATACATTACTTGCAAACCATCAGTTTTCTCTTTGTGACTACATGGAGTCTTCAATTGTAAATGAAGGAGATACAGTAGATTTAGGTAGATGCAATATGTGCCGTTCAAAGTCGTGTTACTTCCAACACTACCGTAACTATACACCTTAACGTACAGTACCTTAACGGTAAATAGATATCTGATCGAAGTTTTCTATTGTTAGAACTTGATGTAGATCTGTAGCATTTCTAAGGCATTCGCTATCAACAACCTCAGTTACTGATGAGGATTTCTTCTTCGACGCTCCAACTGACATTTAATTGTGGTCAAAGGCTTTTACCTGAATAGATTATTGTCCATAACTGTGATAAATTTATAAGCTTTTAACTTTTTCTAGTGTTTTCATCTCCATGGTCCATTGAACAGTTAATTGTCAAACATCTATGTCTATTTCAGCGAATTTGCATAAGATGCATTTTCACAACTACATCAACGGCGCTAATCGGAACAAGAACAGCCAATTTTTCTCAACAACAGCCATTCTTTATCGACAACTGTCTATTTTCAGTCAAACGTGAAATTATTCAACATCACTTGACCGTAGTTATTTAAAGGTAAATGTTTAATGGAAACGCATTTGATTGTCTGACATCTACAGGTATCAACCTCTGTTGTTTAACTGTCAGATATCTATGTGCATACATGCATGTCGCTGCTATTCAATCTACAAACATCTGGCAACTGTTCTTTGTTGTTAAATCAAGAAATAAGTTCTCGGAGTTTTGTAAATCATTTGCAAACTCGACTAGAGTAAAACAGTGTGCAATAATTATGTTGCAGCCACAGAATTAGACCGGTCGTCTTTTCTTCCGGTTGACTAGAAGGGAAACATTGGAACATGTAACGTAAATGAAATGGCACAATCTGCTGACATAATACCATAGCAATCGAACAATGAGCAGCCAGTTCAACATTAAACACGCCAAATTGTGTAAAGTTTCAATGACTTTTATCAACCGGATCACGCAGCAAAGAGACACAGTCGATGTCAAGTTCTACAGAGAAGTTTGTGAACGTTTTTTCATGCGCCTGCTAACTTTTTTGAAATGATCGGAGGACCCAACATTATCGAGAAAACTTTTGCGCAATGATCTGAATTCTTCGAATCTGAAGGAATCGTGGTGATCGGAACATTTTAAAAGAATTCAGAGCAATCCGCAAGCGACGCACGACTACTTTTCCTATCTCTGTAAGGTATCAAAAATTTCTTTTTGCCCACTTATTAAGTTCCTGCATGTGCTATCTGTTTGAATCAGTTTGCACTTCCAACAAAGTGATATGATTAAACAATCTAATTCTGTGTTTAGGATATACGTGCAGTGAGATAAAATCAAGAAGAATGATATGCAGTCATCAAGAACATTACGCTTGATTTTTATCTGACACTTAGTCTGCGACTGTGTCGCTGCATATACTACACACTATGAAAATGTGCAGATAAATCACACGGAGTGTACAGAACTATTTCTTCTTTCTTTCAGTCTGTGATAAGTGATAGTCATCGCACTCAAGGATTGGTCTAGACAGAAGGTCGAGACGAGGCCTGGATTGCGATAACCACCTTATTGCTTGACAGCGGGGCGGAGACGAATTGCAAGGTTTCAGCACGCTGTCATACTTTGATGCTTTAATAAACCATCTATAAAATCATTTGGAGATAACGGTTCAATCTATTTATCTTATCATAACTGTCGTTCAATAATAGGAAAAATAATAGAGCACTAAGTCAGCGTATTCTTCATGAAATGACGCTATTTCAATTAGACTGAACCCTTTGGACAATATCGGTAGAAAATTACCATTGATAATAATTCGCTTTCTATGGCTTGTCAAATGTTTCATTTTAGAAATCTCAAGGTGAAAGCTATCTTAGCGCGTTATAAAGTATCCCAGATTATTACATAGTTGTAGAATTGTATTTCAGAATCCCTTCGATATCTGATAAAATTTGTTCCCAGGAAAATCTTGGTAGAGAGGGATTCTATCGCGGATATCTATGGTCCTAATAATCTGGCATATCTTATATCGGATAGAGGATAGCTATACGATTCTCTGACATAGCTCGTGAAATTATTTGATATATCCCTCGAGCTAAAGCCCTCGGGATTCATCAAATATTTTCCCTCTCTATAACCTCCTTCTATCACTCAGTAGGACATTATCAGCTTCAAATTATTATATGCATAATCCAAAAATTTGCATTGCGGCAATGGAGACAGTACATTGTATACCATGTATATAAGACTGATATCCTTGATAATGCCAAAAGAAAATTAACGGCCCGCCGAATATGGCCGGAATTCATTGGCTGGGAAAGAAAACCCCAGAAATATTTCGCAACATGGCATACATGAATGATTATGACATCTACATTTTTCGGTCATGTCAATGGCATGGGCGCCGACGCGGCCTCTATCCTCTATTTGACGCCTGACGCCAAAAAAAAATGTAGCTCATCATTATCACAGTACAGTATGTTCCAATGGGATTTCAATGCTTAAGCAGATAATGCCCGGAAAAATATCTATATGCATAAGAACCCTAGAGATATAATATCAAACTAGCGGTTTATAGCCCAGAACCATAGAAAGAGGTTAAGCTAGATATTATACAACATCTATCACTTGATACAACTATATCAATTTCAGTTGGGCCATAGAAAGAGGTTATACTAGATATTGTACTCATATTGGAATCATTGACATAGAATGTCCTTGGCGCTACGCGCCTCGGACATTCTATGCCAATAACTCCAATATTCGTACAATATCTAACACATATCCCAGAGAATAGCATAGCCATCCTCTATCCATTACATAGCGTTGTTTATCGATATATTTGGCAAGTGTCTCAGAATAACTACACACTTAACCATTGTAAATATCAATTGTTCTATTTCTATGTCCTGAAATTAACGTCTGCATACAACGAATACATGTACAGTACCTACTGTCTACGAGGAATTACGATGAGAATCTCCGAGCCGAAAGCAAGGAGATTTCTGTGTAACTCCGAGGAGGCTAGGTTACTGACATGTAAGCCATACATCTACATCTATACATCCTACATCTATGTCGCTCTCTATAGATCCATTTTTATGGAAAACTTAGATATTTCAATGAGACATGAACTCACAGTGATTTGGGCGGAGAAATACAAAGATAAGTATGTGATCATGGAAATCTAAGAATTCCACAAAATAGGTCAAATACAGTATATTCTTTTATGAAATAGGAGAGGAAGAGCACGGTCATCAACTATGCAGTAGTGGACTTTGGTGATGAGCTCTTTAACTTTGACATTGAGGAAAAGCAGTAGAAAAAGGCTACGATAAAACAAGAAGGGAATTGAAAGAAGTCCAGACTCAACACTAAGACGATAGAAAAGTCGCGTTTTACTTCAACTGATTCAAGCGAAGGCATGAATAATGGAAAGTGGCTCTTGACTGCCAGAATAAGGTATCAAAAGAACTAAATGAGGATTACCTATCAAATGATGGAGATAAACTATCTGTTGATCTGCCTCTTCATAGAGCTCAAGAAACAATGGCGATCTGTGTTTCCTATAACAATATTATCTCAACTGAACGAAAGGACGATGACCGAAGGGTTCCATCTTGAATTGACGACCACCTCAACAGCACAAAGTAAGTTTTCATCATATTTATTCTTGCCATATAAATATGTAAATTCTAAACTACTAAATGTATTAAAATGAACGCGAATTACTATCGTATCAATTCAATTGCCAACTAATACTAGAATGCATAATTTTCTAAACTGTTCTAAACATAATTTTCTAAAATTTTCATTTTTTGGGACATTTAGAAATTCACAACTAGGTCTACGTTACAAAGCACATGTAAAGTCGCATGATAGCTGGAGTGCATTTATGATTCAATGAAATCATTGGCTGACGAGCAATAGTGCATAGTGTATGAGTATCAAGTAACGAAAATGAAATCATTCATGCAAATTTACAAAATATGCAAATGTATATCTTTTATATGCTGCCCATGCAGAGAAATTTTCCACTTTGTATTAATGTTTCCATAATAGTCCATAAGTATTTTGGATTCAACGCCAAAAGCTTAAATGATTTGCACCATATACATGTACTTAATAACTCAAGCTTTCGGCATTGAATCCATTATATCATTCCAAAATACAAATTGTAGGATTAATTGCAGCAGATCATGATAGCAAATATAAAAATACAGATTTCTTGACTTTACTTAAATGACTGTAAAATACGAATCCTCAAATACCTCAAATTTCTTAACAATTCTAATTGTTCTAATTCATATAATTCTGTTTTGTTTTCAGCTCCCCTTCGAATGATGGATCAGTTGTAGTTGCACCACACAGCTGCTATCAAATCCAAATTTTCAATGCCGTGGGCATACTACAACAAGCAACAATTCTAAGCAATGTGATCCAAGAGACGTGATGCAGATGAAATAGTACTATGCCTTCTTTGCAATGTTATAAGACATTACTACTTTGACATATCTGGTGTCTTTTCGCCGGAGAAATATATAGTGAGAATTCTAAGCAGATATCAGGGTAATTCATCGTCAAAGTGGGTTACATTGCATACAACCACAGTGCGATTGAAATTTAAACAGCCATTAGCTTACGGGGCAAAAATTTTCGCTACATTTTTAAAAATACCCGTCCAAGCAGTATTGGTTACTATGCGAATACTGATGATGCGCTCATGGACATTCAATGATTGGAGAAGCGTTTAAAGAGATTGTTTTTTTGTTGAGGTAATTTATGTATTAACACTGACGACGGACTTTTGAGCATTGAAAAGTCTTGAATAACTCTTTTTTTATGATTTTCAGTAGATCTGCGTAATTTATGATACAGAATTATGACATAATTTTATATACATTGTAAAAATTTATTTTCATTGACCTAGCTTGCGAAACGAAGCGTTTTGCTACAGAATTTTTGACTGCTCGTCCAACTTCCAAGTATTGTAATCCGAACATCTCATTAGGAAGCTATTCATTTACTTGACATCCATTAGTTGTTGCACTGCCGCTCTGTGTCAAATTGATCATTTATGTTGCCTAATGCTCCTTTGTCGAATGTCTACGCCACTCCTAGTGTCACATGACAGGGAGAGTAGAGCCATAAGTAAACGCATTGTTATTCGCGGACGGCATAGCTTTTGTCCATTGTTCCCGGCGTGGTCGTTGACTTTCTTATCCTCTTCGCGTCTCGGAATTAGTGTCAACTGTTCGGAAAGAGGCTATCGAGTCCTATGAAGTAATCATGACATCCAACATCCAACCATCTCGTTGCTCACAGGAATTCAGATGGATAAGCAAACATCTGCACGGATTTCAGTGATGACTTCTGCTTTCAAGCATTGAGAGATATGACCAATATGATACCAAGATGAAAAGTGTACATGAAATTACCAAATCAAGCTGATCAATTTGCTATTCTCATCAAACCGTCAAATATCTCGATGATAATTGCTTCGATAATGAAATTTGCTTATCAAAGAATCAAAGAATGTATAGATTTTATAGACTGAAATGAACAGTATTTCCGACATCATTTGTGCGGGTTGTCTTAATTCAACAGTACAATATTAGAACATGCGATTTTTGGCTTTTGTCAGCCTTACCAGGGCTGAAAATCTAATCGAATGTTAACCCATCCACCGTCCAATGACGTGAAGACGCTATACATTGAAGGGAGGCAGAGTGCAAAGTTTACTTTTTTTTATAACATAGAATTACTTCAACAAAAACTATGCAGTTTTCTTTGATTTTGTTTCATCTCTTTTTCAATTTCGCGTCAAAATTATTCCCCGACAACTGTTGACGATTAAGACTCTGAAGACACACAGAGTATCAAGTTTTATGCGCACATGGCAGGATTTTTCGCAAGTCGCAAGTGGGGATTTAAACCCGGTACCGTTTCGGACTCGGATCCCCGAAAAGGCTAGCACTTCTGGTACCGTTGATGAATTGTCTAATGCCAGAATGAAGCCTCAAAACCAAGTTCAAGACATGAAAATATAATACCGGTAGTCGCATTTTTGTAAACGCTTGCTAAGAAGCGGCGAGTAGTCCAACTTGGCCATGTAAGAGGCTTATAGGCTCCTGTCGCTTGTTTGGTAGCAGCAATATCGAACTGTGAGAATGGTGTGAAGCTTCTAAATTTCAGTATTTCTTCATGCAGCTCTGAGGTTGGTGTGATGATGGATGAGCCACATCACATTACGCTGTCTGTTGTAGTTTAGTCTACTATCTAACAGTTGCCTCAGAAGTCATTGTCTATAAAGCCAACCTGGAATGTAGACGGCGTTCCTTAACGGCAGATTAATTCTGTCGATAAATTGAGGCTCAAGACTAGGTTACTTGTCGTTGGATACACAATTGTTCTCAAAACAAAACTCCTTCTGAGTGATACTTGGACTTAATGAAGATGGTTCGTGCGTCATATTCTGATCATTTCTGAGGTTCATGTTAATTTGCATGTTTTTGCTAATTCAATTATTTCTGTGAAGAAAACATAAATGTCCATTCTATGTAATTTTTATAATTAATGATGCAACTTGCATGTGTTATTTGTGGTCTCCGTAAGGTGGTTAAGTGCCTGACCTAACGATCTTCTGGTCCAGAGGTCGAGCCCCGAATTCCCCGAAAGTGTCATTGGAACTCGTCAGGAAGGGCATCCGGACTATAAGATCACAACGCTACAGATTGAAGTCTGACTATGTCAGCACCGTCCACGCCCCCAGCATGGGGAGTAGTGACGTTAAAAAATTCATTCAATAATGCAACACGCATGACAATAGCGATGACCATAACAACGCACTATGCAATTGATAACGGCATATCGGTCAGGTTGCACTTAGGAACTTACTAAGAAATTTGACACATTATTTCATTCCCTCAACATGTCAGTATCGGAACAGGTTCTTTGCGTTTCGGGAATATGCTTAACCTTGGTCTTAAGCCACAAGCCATCTACCGTAACTCACGAAGTTATAGGAAGAGTTATCAGAAAGAACATACAGTACATGGTAATCGACTATTGATGACGCCATTGATGATGTTTTTAGGGCGGGCGTGGTAGATTATTTCGGGACGATGACTTGTTCTGCGGATACTTGACCATTATGACTTATTCTGGCAGCTCTAATTAATTATGCTCATTTACGAAAATTCCAAGATTTCCGTCTTGTGACTTGTTCTTCCTGTCTCCAGCCTAAGTTCTGAAATATGATATTGATATACTCGTAATTTATATTTTTATGTAGACTTAGTTTGTTAGTTAGCTGTAGTCAAGATTCATTTTTTTGTGCAAGAGTAAACTCGCATTGTTATACGTTGATTCGCATGATCGGCAATGTGCACCTTTCACCTCAAAATGTAAATCTCAGGATAACTTGAAATGTTATTATATTAATGAATTCAGATGCAATACTTAATTTGAGATGTTGATCAACATATTCAATGATATCGGACCGTCTCGACTAAGTTTTGTACTAATGATTTGAGAGATTCGCTATGTTGACTTGACGTGTTCCTATTTAATGACCTGAAATACATTTTTGACTTGAGAGTGTAGTTATTGAGTTTTGAAGTTGCACAGGGTAGTACGAGAAGTAGAGAGTTGTAAGAGTAGGACAAGGTGTAAAACAAAGAAGAAAGTGCAGATTTCTGTGGCTAGCATACATCAATAACAGAGCGCATAGTCTGTAGAATGCACAGCCAACATAAATTTCTACCTCTGACCAGTCGTTTGGTTGAACTGACCGCTTCAATTGTTTTTAGTTCTGAAGTTATTATCCGCACTTCATTATCTTGAACAGCACTGTCGAATCATTGATTGCTAATGCGTGTCGAGAATGTTTGAATAATGCTTAAAATAGTTCAGTAAACAATCTTGTTCAAGAGACATCACAAACATCGATGATGCAGTAGAAGCGTGTCATTATTTGCAGTGAGCTTGATCAATTTTGCGTAATTTCTGATATGCGAAACAAACAAATTCTACGCTTTTCCAAATGTACGGTAATCTCTTGGACAAAGCAAACTGGCATGACATTGTCAACTCAAGAGGATCACGGTTGGATATCCATGTTTCTGAACCACTTTGTGAACATGATTGTATAGAAATGTGTGCATGCGATTAAAGATGAACAAGTCAAAGCATGAAAAATTTTAATGTTGCAATATGAAATATGAGCCTTTTCGGTTGACATACTGCCACTCGTTCTCTGACGGAGTTAGAACTGGAATCAGTGTTCCATCTATGGCACCACAGACTGCAGGGAATCGGTCTTTCATAACAAAGTCAGCTGCTATCTTATTCCTCTCAACTGTGGTGCTCGGCCAAGATATTACCTCATGAAAGTAAGTGTCGTTTAGTAAAGTGGTGACTCGACTGATGGATGCATGAACCGATGCTTTGGATATTCCATGTGAATCTCCGACAGAATAGCAGAAGTCTCCCGTTGCGTAGAAGCGCAGAGCCACAAGAAACCGTTGGTGAGGTTCTAAACCATAGGTGCACTGTCTCTCATTCTTCAATCGTGGACCGATGTCCAACAGGATTTCCTCAACTTGAGCAGCAGAAAGTCTGAAGCGTTCTCGAAAATCGAAACCACTCAAATCAAAATTTATTCTGTCTTGACCATCTTGGAGTTCTTCGTCGTTAGCATCCATCACTAGTTCTCGAAATTAAAATGTGATAACGGGTGTCTGAGTTCCTGTTAAATTATCACTTCTTTAAGAAGATAACAGGCAAAAACATGTCGATTCGATAAACAGAAACACTTGTTATACACCATTTTACCTATCATAGTGTACCTGTCATAGCTTACTTGTTAACTTGTTATCTTGCTTAATCGATGAATTGCCGTTACCTATTTACCTGTTAAGTTTGCCTGTTATACGACTTGTTATAGATCCCTGAATTGGTCCCAGGACAACATTCCCATCCAGTTATTCAAAACGGGAAGTACGTGTAAATAAACACTTGTGTTTGAGGAACTAGATAATTGCCAAGTAATTGGAGGACGAATATTGTCAAGCCGTTAAAACAAGCACGGTAGTGAGTAGGAGAGAGCGCGGTGACTATCGTGCAATCTCATTGGCCTAACTTGCGAGCAAAATCCTGTGAATACAAAAGTCCGGGAGCTGCTGACACCATAGAGATCTATGTGTCTATGACTGACACTTTCTTCTTAAATTCACGCACAAAGGGCTTGATAGCATGGATTTGTAGATCTTGAAACGCTGAATACAAAAATCAAAATCTCAAGTGTCACAGCCAGTCGCTTTTGGTTATAGGATTCCCATTGGAATCCAATGGTAAAATTCAAGAAATATCTATGGATAGTGAAACACTTGGCAATTTTCGTACACTTTCTTTTGCAGATTTGAAACATGATTGAGTTCAGAACATCAACTTCAATATAAAAGTTGAAGTGAATCACAAGATCCAGTATTTGATGTCTGAGAGCAAATGTCTGAGACAAAATGAGTAAAATCGCCAAAATTAAGTCAAAACATGAAATTTACTCATTTTGTAAAGCCTCTCAGACATCAAATACTGAATCATGTGACTCATGGCATTCTGATATATAGCTTCTTTTCTGCAAAAGAAAATGTACAAAAATTGCCAAGTATTTCACAATCCATAGATATTTCTTGAATTTTACCATTGGATTCCAATGGGAATCCTTCAACCTTTCCTATAACCGAAAGCGACTGGCTGTGACAATTCAGAATTTGATTTTTATATTCAGCGTTTCAAGATCTACAAATCCATGCTATTAAGCCCTTTGTGCGCAAATTTAGGAAGAAAGTGTCAATAGCTCCCTTCCTACAATGTCACCTTTACTCTTTGCGGTTCATAAATGATCGAGGGTTGTTCGTACGAGTGAAAGAAAGAAAATCAATGAGTTTGAACTCTGCTATTGGTGGCGACTACTGCGTGCCTCTCAACCTACAAAAATCGAAGAGACGTTGTAAATTGTTGAGTATCATCGATCAAAAATGTCATCGAAAAAATTGAAAATATCAGTGAAAACTGCGATTCGGCAACATTGTTTTCTTTCACCATCTCAAGCCAATTTTAGCAGCTATTATTGCTCCTCCATGTGGTACGCTATCAGTTCAAATATTTCATTTGCCGATATCAGCCAATGGAGTGAACGATGTTTTTCGCTCCAAGCGTTTCATATTATTGTCACAATAAAATTTACAGTGAATAGATATTTGAAGGAATGGATTTTTAATAAATCTAGCATTAAATCAGAGAAGAAGTAAGTAATTATATCAATGTGTGTCTAAAAACATCACATTATCTGCAATATAGGGGCGACAAAAAAGATTTTATCATCTATGCAGCCTCGATCTCCATTGGACAGAAGTCTAACCAGGTGACTTTACGGAATGTTCTCACAGTTCATAATTATAGTGTAGTGCGTTGTTTTCATTTTGTTTTCTCTTGACGCCCATGCATGTCGACTGCTTATTTAGTAAAAGAGTGACTAGTTTTTGTCAGTTGAATGCTGTTAGGCACATTGAATATGTGGCAAACTTCCAGTCGATGACCCCCTAGCCCGAAATTTGGCTTAGTAACAAAAGTAATACCTCAGATGTCTAAAGGTAAGATGCGAGTCATCAAAAACAAGATGACTGCTGTCAAAAGTACGTGATGCAGTAAGATGACAGTAAAGTTCGCAAGGCGTCATAGCAACGCCAGTGCCCAGTCTGTTGACACCAGGGCTGTCCGCGATTAATCGATTACACTGTCAGGCGATTAAAATATTGCGGTTAATCGATTAATTAAATAAGTCTATAAAGAATGTATGCTCCTATGCAAATTAAATGAATTGAATACAAATCTTTGAATGAATTGATCTTGACGACCAGGCCTATTGATTCTTGAAAGCAGTTATATTGATTTATTGAAATCTGCGTGCGTTCATTTTCAATTCCAAATTCTATGCTGTTTCACAGACGTAGAACTCTCACACATTCATATTTTTCTGGCATTCATCACACAATTATTTTCTGATGCGTTCCTTGCACTTGGTGAGGAGTTGTTCATTCACTTGATTCATGCAATATTCGATGATTCATCTCTTGACAGGTGTTGGTTTCTTCTATCACGTGACCTTTAAGTATTTGATCGGCTTGTTCTAGTTCGTCTGTATCATGCCGCAAAGCTTTGTGATAATCACTTCAAGTGTTTTTTCCCTAAAGCCTTCCGTAGATTACATTACTTACAGTACTCGCGCACTGCGTCGACTCGTCGAGTGACCACCGGAGTTAACTTAAATTACATCAATTACACCAAATTCCTCATGAGCAAGCAGAAGTTAAGCTGGATTTGGCCGTACTGCGACTTGAAATCATCAACGAATGGTGAAAGACGTGCACATTGCAAGCTCTGTCCCAACAAGAGCTATGCCTTCCATGGAAGTACATCTACTTTGGAATGGCATCTAACTAATGCTCATCATAAATTAGCGGACGGACGTGAATCAGAGAGAAAACGTGACACAGCCGTTAAGAGGGATTGAAGTGGAAGATCAGTGCCTCAACCACGACAATCTCAGTCATCTTGAGGATCGGATCTTACATCATACTTCACATCTCATGACAGTCGTCCTTGCAGTAGTGGTCGAAGTGTTCAGCTTACTAGTTTAGCCTGTCAAGTTGTATTCCAGGACATGCTACCACTATCGTGTTTTGAAAATAACGGGTTGAAATCCTTTATAGAATTCATGGAGCCGAATTACCAGCCTCCAGGTCACCAGACTGTTGTGCGTCACACAAATTCAAGGTATGAAACTGAATTCGAGAGGTTGCGACGAAGTTTGGAAGCAATCGACCATCGTGGTGTCAGCATCACATGTGATTACTGGACAAAAATGAGGATGGTGGCCTTTTTCACTATCACTGCTCACTACATCCATCAAAACTCCGATGGATCATGGATTCTGAAAGACTGTGTTCTAGCAACGCCACAATCAAAAGTATCTCATGTGGGTGATAACATCGCTGCCGAGCTGACTAAAGTAATGACGAAGTTTGGTTTGCTTCAGAAAATTTGGTATGCCTGCCATGATAATGCTGCCAACATGAGGTGTGGAGTCGAGAAATGTGAAGCTGTTCCATGTCATCGCCCATCTGTTGCATTTAGCCGTGCTGGATTCACTTGCTGAAACCCCTGTTGCGCAGGACTGTGTCAACATCGTGCACAAATTCATCGCTAAATTCAAATCATCTGAACGACTTCGTGCAACCTTTAATCAACAGCGCTCGTCCATCGGAGAATCTAACCCTTCAATCAAAAGCAGAGAATTGCAACTCAGCAATGTGACTCGATGGAATTCAATCACTACAATGTTGAAATCTTTCGCTGATCTTCAGATGGTTTTGAATGTCTGTGCTGAGGTCAACAGTGAGTTCAGAGACTGTATGCCTCCCAAATCAATACATGGAAGTGTTGATGAGATAATTCAGTTGATGTCTCCTGTTGCTGATATGACCGTTATGTGGCAATCTGGGAAGAGTTCCATCTTGTCAGAGATCTATCCTGTGCTATACTCAGTAGTAGCTTTGCTGGAAAACATTCGCCGAGATATGCGGCTTACGTCTGTCGGTGGAAAATTGAGTAGGCGACTACTGAAAAACATCAAAGATCGATTTTCTATGGACGATACGGAATATATAACTTCGATGTCGATACATGTCGTAGCGACGGCCCTAGATCCTCGCCAGTTTAAGATGCTTTCTTTTCTGACGAATGATGATCACCGTGCTGCAGTTCATGACCATGTGCTGCAACTAGCCCATGAAATTGCACCAAGTGTGGAAGATGCAAACAATATTCCAACTCAACCCCATGTGTCAATTCAGCCTGCAAGCAGTTCATCTCATGTTCGGTTATTGAATCAACTTTTTTGTCAAGATTCTTCTGTACCGGACTGCAATGCTAAAGAAGAATTGCGCAAATTCCTTGATCTTAACAATCCGATCGACTGGTGGGGCAAGAATACAAAAGATTTTGCGATCTTGTCGCGCTTAGCGCGACGAATCTATGCAGTTCAACCAACAAGTGCTGCAAGTGAAAGAGTTTTTTCGCAATGTTCTTCGTTGTATGAAAGGAATAGAATGTCTCTTCTGCCTGATAATGCCTGAAAAATAATTTTCTTGAACAAAAACTGTAAGTAAAACTGATGATCGGACGTGAGATATTTGATGTGATTTTAGTTCAGTTAGTTTGAAGTTCATGTTACACTTAAAATTCATGCATATACACGTATGGTTGAAATATTTTGCTGTCATTTAATACTTTCTCGGGATTTCAGGGGTTGGAGATTTCTTAAGTCTATATCTTATTTTTAGTCATCCTTTCTTAGAATAAGTCCTAGGCGGGAGGCCTGTTTAAGAGCAATAAAGGTGCTTTCATCAATGAATTATGATAAGGACGCTGATTATGTCGATTGGTACTAGCATTCAGAAATTCATGATTATTACACTGGGAAGGGCCTAATAAAATTCAAGGGTGATACAGATCTACATAAAAGAAATTAATGATTTAAAGTAAAGCTCACGTAACCCTATATGCTAAACTTAAGCCTATTTAGGGGCCTAGCGTCTGTAAGCTACGGAATTTCATTACAAAAGAATATTTGAGAGTCTATGAGCTGGCCTAAAATTGACTGATTAATCGATTAATTTTTCAAATTGATCGATTATTTTTCAAAGCTTAATCGTGGACAGACCTGGTTGACACCGATTGGCAATCATTCCCCCTTTAACGTCGGGGTAAACATCACTAATGCGAGTACGTTCTGCAAGAAACAATCTCCACTGAGTCACCTATCTGCCGCGCGCGCAGATGAATCTAATTATGTGATGACACCCAAATATCCATTGTCTCTGGTGACACCACATCAAATATTTGACAGAATTAAGAAACATGTCTTTCAAATATCGCAGAAATGCTTTCCGTTGAGCTTAGTTTTGAAATTGCAGGAGGGTGGTCTGCTTGTTTTAAGAACCGCTTTTGCTTTTTGCAGGGGACGTCGGTTGGAAGTTCGCCGCGTATTATACCCATGTCTTTTTTTATCACACGTATATTTCGCTCACGTATTGCGGAAATCATCACTTTTATCTGCAACTAACAAAACTACACATGCTACGACGGCAAAACTGTCTTTGTTCAATCTTGTTAATTATTTTGTCGCTGAATAATTTTGATAGTTTTCATGTGCAACCGTCAACTATTCTCAACTATTATCTGCAACCGCCGAAGGATATCATATTTTGGTTTTTAATCTGTAATACCCACTTAGGCTAACTATTCAAAACTATTCTAGAATACTCTTCTATAATTTTCAGTGTGTTGAAAGGTACCAATATCATAAGTATAAAATATTTTTGTTTTCTCTCAATGCTAACAGGCACCCAGCATTACGTTCAACATTATGAATTTTCCTGTGTTGACCTATTATGAAATTCGGAACTGGATATAAAAATGAGCCCTTAGTCTGAATACTTCAAGCATTTAAGAACAATTCAAGACATAGTATAAGGTTATTTTGGTATCTTACTCAGTCTACGTGATAATATTAAAGTTTTGTAGATGATTCTAATTTGCATTTTACATAATGAGCAAAGTAGCATGCCTTCTAAGGGTGACTAACATTTTACGACGGCACCGGTATCACACGACTGCAAAAGGGACTTTAGTGCAACTACAGCATCCGGAGTTAAATATGAAGCTTGCACATGACATTTGAGGTATGCTAGTACAACAGCATGACACAAGGAGGTAAGGAAGATCGGGTTAGCTTCATAGATTTTCGATATTGTGACGAAACTATTGATGCAATATGTGCGATTTCTTTGCCAAATATCAGAATATTTAATTATGAGAAAACAATGCATGTAACACTTCATTTTAGACCTTTTCTGTGGCATAAAAAATGTAACATATTCTGTACGCGGGGTACGGATGAAATTTGAAGACTTCTTATTCAAATGATGGGTACTTCTATTCTTTACCTCCCCATGTTTTCCAATTTTTCCAAATTCATCAAATTTCTTCAAACTTATTGACACTGGATTTAGAATAGACTTGATCTGTCACTGAGGGACAGTACAACACCACCGAGAAGTCTTACGTGAACCCTCGGATGAAGGATTGTTCCCTTGGATACTCAGTGAGAATACAAGGTAGGGTGCAGCTGTGATCATGAACTTTGTGTGATTGTTGTCTACAGAGAAATGATGAGCAGCTGTGTAATTCTGAGGCGTCAAATGTTCTGCAAGTCAAAGGCAATTTACACACTCAACGCTTTTGCTACGGTAGAGAGACTGCCTCAGGATCAAGAGAAGATCGTTGACGGTGCAACACTCACGGGTGTCTTCAACAAAAATGTGGGAGGGTGGGAAAGAATAGAAGTACCAAATGATGATATTTTATAATTATACATTAATGTGTCATAATCACTAAATTAGACAAGTCGTTTCCCATCTCGCATCTCGAGAGTTGTATCTCGCACGCTATAATAAAATGGTTCACACCGTCTACTGTCAAACAGTAAGCACTCAGCTTTCTAACCAGTGGCGTGCGTGATAAATCATTTCGGCTACACATCGCTGTCTGTATGTTCATTGATGAACTTATAGAGTGAACTAGCTTTCCCACGCCTGCCAACTTCCAAGCAAAGAAAGTGAAGGAATGGTGACAATCGAAGACTTTCGAAGGAATTTACAACAATCCGCAGGCGATGAACGACTATTTTTAATATTCCAAAAGGGCATTAAGTATTCCTTTTTGTCCACAGCTCTTTCGTGCGCCATCTCTCTGAACTGGTCTGTACCTCTGGTAACCTGAATCTCTTAAACATCCTGTGTTCACAACATTGCAAAAGTTCTTATATGAAGTATATGAAGGGTAGAGAAAACTGCAAAGTCCATGTAAAATTCCTAAAATGTTCCAAAAACTCAAGTGTGACACTAAAGCCAGACCTATCATTCTCAATATAATCTGCGTGATCCAAATCATCACATTCATCACATTGAACTTACGCTCACTCAGGGGGCTAATTTTGCCACTTTGCCACTAACCTTGACTCGTCGCTCGCTGCTGCAACAGCGAAGCCTAAACAGTATTGAGGAAAAATCGCTCTACATTTGAAATCAATGCCATTTGAGAAATATCGACAATTGTATCATTCAAAACATGCACTACCAAGAAGAAAGCCGTAAATCAGAGACTCTTAATCATGAATTGATAACATAATATGCAAAAAAGAAGAACGAGAAAAGCATTTTCAATTTGAAGTTCACAAAATTATAAATTGAACTCCATTTACAGGGCAGAAATATCCTATATTAATCTATCTTTGAATAGTTTTGCGCGTGAGAATTCATTCGATAGTTTTCTCTATAGGCCCATTGTAGCAACTTGCCCCCGTCGAACATCCACTAGTTTAATGAGCTAAATTCACAGTTGAAAAAATAATTTGAGATAGTCTAAATATGTCGCCATATTTTGTTTCTTACGATCGTATTTTCCAGTATTTCTCCATTCTTTCTTGTGGAACTTGATCCCCGGCTTTGAACTTATTTTTGAATATGCAGGACGCTCCTCATAACTGTGTTTAAATGGAACAATGCAATGAATCTCACATTGCATTTGACTTTTCAGCTTCTTCACCATTGGAATGGACATTACACTCTTTTATCAAAAGTAGAGCCGTAGTTCACTCTACCATCTGCTACAATGTCGTCTTTAAGTCTTTCATCTTGCCGTGAAATTAATTGATATTGCAATCCTTACGGTTATATAACATCATGAGCTATTTACAACGGAGACACTTAACATAAAAGAAGATTACATGAATGTGCTATTCATGGCTGTGACTTTGGCATCGTTAACTGTACTGCGGCGCTAGTTTCTATCAAATTCGCTGTTTGGAAGCGTCTACTCAGGCAATTTTGCGATCGCCACTTCAGCTGCTACAGATAGATTTCATGGAAGTCAAAGGCAGTTCTGCATGCTTTCAGCTTATTACGACAGGCTGAAATCTCCTTATTTTGTCCCTCTCATCTTTTGGTTGCAAGCTAAAACGCATAAGTTTCGTTTTGTACATGCACAACAAGGCACTGCAGCACATACTGTTGGAACGTAGTGGATATGCAAGGGACTGATCCACAGAATTAGATTGTATAATCTCTTGTTTACTGGAAATGAAATGAAATAGAAGATTTAATCACGATTTTACTTTAGAGTAGCATCATGACATATTGCTTCAAGGCCACTGTACACAGAAAAAAAGGAAACATAAATTCAGTGCATGCATGATCAGTCATAAAAGTCTCTCGCTGATCTTTTGTTAAGACGCAGAGGTTTAACTGTTGATTAGATGATGATAACGATTGAATGACGAAAAATCTTTCACTGTTAGCGAATTGCACTGAATTCCTTCGGAATGCCACAATCGGTGCGATTCCTCTAACTTTGAAGAATTCGTATAATTTTCAACAAGTCTTATCGCTTAATCGCTTATGCAAATCCTTCCCAACATCTTCGTTTTCTTCTAGAGGATTTCCGGGGTGGAAGTTGAACCCAAAGAGTCAGGTCGAAATGCACAAGAAAAGGACGCGGGCGCTGGTGAGATTGGAGTAAAATGGTGACGAATAAGATTTACTCGTGCATGGAATACAATTCAAGAAGTTCCAGCATGTAAAATGTGAAATACTTTCTTTCAGTACCCACTAACCGTTCCACTAGACGAGTCATTAACCGTTCTACTTGAGAGATGTCCTCTGCTTGAATATGAATGAAATTGGACCGCTAACAAAGCCTGTGGGTGGCATCAAAAAAATTTATGAAAATTGATCATTGTCACCACAGATCTATGATTTTCGCTGACATTTTTTGACTGACAGTTTTTCTGCTCTGTTTGCTACAACTTTCATGACTAATCGCTCACAATTAGCACTGCAGGATATCATTTCAGCTACAATTCATTAAAGCGATGATATAAAGTCAATGACAGATGTTGCGTATATCCACTGCAACCAAATATCAAGTTTTGAAAGTTTTCCTTCTAATGAGTCCACAAACAGATTTGTAAATTGTACAATATTAAAAATGACACATTCATAGATAACAATGCTTTGATAGCTTTTAGACCGGCAGCCAGAAGGAGTTTCTGCAAGGAACGAGGCCAAAAATGAGACTTTCACAGAATGATTTACATCCTATGTTTACTGCGAATCGGTGCGTCTGCCGAGTTCTAGTGAGTTCCTCTTCTTGTCAAAGAAAAACACATGGTAATCCAATGGATTGTAGCTTTTGGCACAAATGAAATTTTCTATGTTTTCTCTTATCAGCTGAAAAGTACAAAGTTTAGAGTCACAATTTTTGACATGAAATGTGTTCAGATAATTTCCTGTCAAGTATATGTGATATTATCATGCGTCTGATCGGCGATGTATGCGAGAATGCGATTCAATGTGGATAAACTTTTTCAGTTGAAAACACAGAAAATTTCATTGTAGCCAAAAACAGCAATCTGCGTCCCATTGGATTTACATGTGTTTTTCTTTGATCCTGTCTGACAAGAAGAGGAACTGACTAGAACTCGGCAGACGCTCAGTGCGGTAGTATCCATTAGGTGTACATCACTCTGTGAGAGTCTCGTTTTCGGCCTCATTCCCTACAGGAACTCGTTCTAGCTGCCGCACTATTTGTTTCCGTCATAAATGCTTGTTGGAAAGTTCATATCTGATCTAGGTAGCATAGATTTCCAACAACGATATAGACTAAAGACGACTTGAAGATGCCAAAAAATTTCAAAAAGACGAAACAATAAAAGTGAGCCATTAATACAAAAATGCTTTATAAGTAGAATTTGCCTAACATTCGAATAATTAGGATTGTGTTCGGTCTATGGATTCTTGCACGATGGTCAAGCGATAATTCTTCAACAAAACGACAGATTACTTTCTTACATAACACGGAAGGTTCTTCAATTCAAACTTGCCATAAATACCTCCCTGACCTTAGAAAATGCCCAGACGATTCAAGACAAGATCAGACAGCCGCCAATAATAGTAGCTTCAGATCGATCACTCAGGGATGCGGAGTCCTATCATTTTTATAGGACTCCGACTCCGACTCCGGGTGGCCAATATATAAAGCCTAGTTTTTTGAATAATTAACTGGCAACCTACATCATAGATCACTATAGGCTTAACTGAACTTATTTTTAGTAATCTTTGTTGCATTAATTATCAATCTTTTTCGATGATAGTTGATCAGATGTCCTTTCAGTTGGATACATGCGACAGATGATTAGCAGCGAAACGTGCAGGTAGACCGGCTTCTGGGGATTCTAATAGTGCAAAAAACCTGCAGTTATCAAAATATGCTCTAGGTGCTTGTCAGGAATTTCTAAAGGAAAGTCTCACATTTGCTCATATGCCAACATTTGTGACAAACACTAGATGTGACAATGTTCTTGATTAACAAGCATCAAACCTTTTACATGTGAAAAAGCAAACATCCGGGACTGAATTTCTTTTGACGTCGCACAGGGGTGGGAAACCCATGACAGTGTCATTGAATCCCATCAAATTTACTGAAGAAAATGAGTGTATCAGCAAGGCAAATATGATTGATATACAAAAGAATCTGTCTCTCAGTGACAGAATAACTAACATTTTAGCAAAGCATATTCATTTTTCATCTGGAAATCGATTGATTATCGAGAGTCGTCTAAGGGATGAACTTTCCGCGAACAATCATCGTTTGAGGCATTATTTCACCATGGAATATATTGATTTTTCAAAGAAGGAAAATTGTAGAGACAATAAAATCCCGGTTGTTTTCTGTACTGATGTCCAAAATTTGATTAAGACAATTTGTAATGTAAGAGGACTTCCAGAAGATGAAATAAACATCAAACTTGGAATAGATGCGGGAGGAGAATTCCTTAAAGTATGCGTAAATATATTTGGTTGTGATCCATACGAGCGCAGTATCTCAAACAAACTTGGGAAGACGTTCAATGACCGAGGTGTTAACAATAGAATGCCGAGAGTGGTCAATTGACCGCTAAACGAACTTCTTTCTGAAATCGTTTCGATTATCTTTGGTTAAAACAAGTTTGTTTCTGGTGACTTTTCATCATTTCTCTAGCGCCTTGTTTGTGTTATGATATATTTGATTTATCAGTTGTTGTTCATAGATATTTTTGTGTGTTGGTGAAGTATGAAGAGAGCGGTCAAATGACCGCTGATAAAATTCCGGCTCATTTTATACTACCGCTTACCGCTGCCAAAAGAAAACAATGAATGCAGTGAAATTCCAGTAGGTTTGAGGTTGATGACGTAAAATATCCTTTATACCGATTTTGTGTGTCTTCAGGTTCAATTGTGTAGTTGTTGTCTTGCGACTTCCTGCGTGCGCGTCTACCCTGGTAGGCATTTTGATTGTCATGCAGTTGATTCATCACTTGTAGTGCAGTCCGTTTCATAAAAAGTGGATCATCCTAAAATTTGACTAAATAAAACATAAGTATGATACAGAAAGCATTTTTCATGTTATTTCATGTCCCTAATATATTTGAATGTCCTTATATAATCTGATAGGCTATGATACAGTAACGGTTCTTAAGAAGCAAATGTTTTGTGGCCCTACCCTTATTGTCAATGACATTACCAATTCGTTTAGGCATTGATTCGATGATATCTTTGATTTTTGACTGATCTAACTTTCTCCACTCTCTTTTTAACAGTGACGTAAGTTGTGATACGCAATCTGTAGGTAGCAGCAAACGACGAACGTTACGTCTTAGAATACTACATACTTTTTCTATGGGATTCAGATCAGGAGAACGAGCTGGCCAAGATAATGTCCTAAGCCCTAATTGAGACTTGCATAAGTTGACTCTACTACTCATGTGACACGTAGCATTGTCATCCATAAATAACCAATTCGATGGATCACCAAGTTGATCTGTCATTTGGCCAATGTTCATTCGTAAAACATTCACATAGCGTTCAGAATTCATGGTTCCTTGCTGTATGTGAAGTTCAGATCGGCCATTGGTCCAAATGCCAGCCCAAATCAGTAGAGTCGCACCACCTTGTACCCGGGGACGATGTAAATGTCTCGGAATTTCCTGATCAGATTTTATCCATAATCTCAATCGACCATCACTATCCTTCAGACGGACTGATGCCTCATCAGACCAGACAACCCGATCCCATTGATTTCGCCAGTGACAATGACTCATTGCCCATCTGAGACGTCTTTTTGTATGCTGATCTGATAATTCGATCTGAGAGGGCCTCTTACAGCTCTTGAAATTCGACTCAATAAGTCTTCTACGAATAGTGGACTTAGAAATAGACGAGTCTAGTGCAGCCATCTCAGTTAACGAGAAACTTGGATCAACTTTAACAAATCTCAAAATTAGGCGGTATCTACGTTTGGATGTTTTGCGTGGACGGCCAGAGCCCTCTTTACGACAGAGTCGAAAATCATCATTATGCCATCGATACACATTTGTGTAAGGGACATTTAGTCGCTTGCTTGTACCTCGCAAAGAAAACCCTAGTTCTAGCAAGGCTGACAATTTGCCTTTTGTGAATGCGATCTCGTTATTGTTCATTTGTGCTTTGTATTGTTTTCAACCGGTAAGAGATAGATTTCTAGCTGAAAGCAATCAGGAGTGCTGCCAACACCACCGCAACGAAGTCAGGAAGCTATGGAACATGAAGTCCAGTTAATCACATGTAGCAGTTACATTATTGTTGATGAATAATGGTGCTATACTGGCTCTAATTGATCGATTTTCTTTATTTTTGTTTTGCTTGATAGCTTTTGGATTGTAGAACAACATATTACATAACAAAGGAAAGAAATGTAATTTTATAAGAGTGAGGTATGATTTTGTGTAACATTGCTAAATGAAGATCAAATTATCTACTACTTTTTTATCTATAACAGGAAAACAACTCAATATTCATGCTTGAAATTTCCAACAATGATATTAGTAAGCACAACTGACATATCTTCCAAATTTCAGAGAAATTCGTTCAAGTTTGGCGGAGTTAGACAAAGTTGAAGTTAAGGCGATGTTTAAGGGTGATCCATTTTTTATGAAACAATCTGTAGTATTTAATTTTTGTCTCTGATGTGACCTTTGGTGCGTAGGTGTGATCGAGGCTAGGAAGGCTTGTCTTCTCTACTAAATCACCGAGTGAAAGGACAATCCTTTATTCAGTGTCACAGTTCATTCCCTCAACTAAGCTTTTTATGCAGCAGTGTCTCTGTACTTTTGTTTGACGGAGAAAGTTGACATCAAGACAATGACAGCTATGCACGAGAATAAATAAATAATTTGCTTGTATTATATTATTTCGGGTCTAGTTATAGGCCGGAGTCCGGAGTCCTATCATTTGATAAGACTCCGACTCCGACTCCGCATCCCTGATATACAGTGCATCTTACGTAGGGATTCCAATCCCGGGATTGAGAAATTTACAATTTAGCTGCATTCCGTCTAAAGTAAGACAAATTGGCGAAGTTAAGACCACCAGAAATCCGCACACACGATAGAATTAGGCTCTTCATACTTCAATATAATCGTCAACGCTACGTTTTCAATAATCCATTGATGAGGCTTTTTTTGAATAAAGGTCGAAACTTTAATTTGAGCTTATCATTTGCCAAAGCTAACAATATTTGAAAGCATGACCTATTTGAAGATAAGTATTTGCGATGCAGGCTCTATTAGGAATAGAGTCAATCGACGGGATTGGGATCTTTAGGAGGCAAATTTCTCATTAACCCATAGTTTTCGTTCACATATACGTTACTGAATAGGTGATGATATGTCTTGAAAGATCTGTCAAAAAAGATATGACAGACATCATTCAAATGCTACGTTTCCCACACGTAAACTCATCCTGTCACTATTTTCATCCCATCAATAAATACAGTGTGCTTTTTGCGATCCGCACATGCAAACTAATCCTGTGCATCAACCTGTGCCTTTTTCGATTCCCTCAAGTAAACAGATCCTGTTCATCCTCCATTCCCATGAATATGTAATCGTTGTGTGATAAATGTGCGATCCGTCTTTACACAAACTTCGCCCCATTCATCGAGACCTAACAATGGGAGCTCGCTCATCTCCCTTAAGCTGCATTATCTCTTCAGCCCCCCATGTGATGATATCAGCATATCACCTCCATATGATGATATCAGCATATGCTGATTTTTATTTAACAACAGTTTTTGTGACGACGACTAGAATGATAAAAAAATAATGAAGAACAAAATTTATGATAATATCATAATTGTGGCAATATTGCCACAGTCATAATCTTGATAAACTTTTCAGAAGTTTACAAAATCATTGAACTGGTAACTTGATCTGATTGAAACTAGTCAGGAAATGGGTTTGTGCGTTATCTTAATCGGAAAGAGTGACAATACATTTGGTGAACAATACATTTAGTCGAATGAATTTAAGAATACCTTCTGAACTTTCTAATCAAAGTACTATTAACTTTTCTGATGCTATTAAGATAAAATGGTTGCAGTTTAATTCAATGCTGATCCTACGCTGTTGAAAAGTCAACGTGAAGCAACTGTTAATTTTCTGATTTAATCTGAGCCCTAAAAGGAACTGTCCCATGTCGAATTCACTTATTTGCTCAATAGCAATGAGACAACATTTAAGTTCAGATCAGATGAGATAACAGCTAAAACATAGTCTCGTAATCTTTTACATCTGATTGTTCCATTTCTAGCACATTTTAACCGTTAGGTCATCTTCAAATGAAAAAAGAGATGAAACACCATCTTCTGGTGCCATCTTTTAAGATGATTAGAACCCCGGCTATTTGTGTTTTAAATTGCAAAACTACATTTTCACAGCTAAAGTAAAAATTCTGTTCGCTCAAATTGTGAGGTCGGTCAGTGAAATGATTCCAACCGCTAAGAATGCGATGAGGACGCTCTGTCATTTTGAATGATGCTCCGTGCACCTACGTTAGCGTCAGGATTGCAACCGGTAGCCGTCAAGTAGTGTCCGAATTTGATTTTATGCTGGAATTCTATTTTTGCTTAACACAGAAGGCAAGTGCAACATTTTCTGCAAAGAACACTGAATGTACGCAAATCATAAACAGTGCAGACATATGCGGATAGTATATAGGCCGATACCTACGTGTGCACGTAAGCATGCTCATAAGCTACACATTACTCGCATACACTCGTACATGTTTTCATGCGAATGCGATGATGAGATGCATTAGTGATACCTCGTCTAACTATAATTAGTGCATTGGCATGTAATTGACTTTGTTCCATGCTATTGAAAGAGAAGTGTTAACTAAGAAGTTTTGATCAATGATTGTGAATTTTATCTAGTAACTTCTTAGGGGTGGTGATAACCGCCAATCAAGCCAATCACTGCAGTGAAATTTGGGGGGTCAGACGGTGCCGGTCAAGGATCTGTACTGGCTGCAACTCCGGTTAGCATTATTATTCATGATGTTATCCTGAAACAAATCTATATGCATCCTACCTCTACGAACCCAGGACTCCCACACCATATCTTCTAGGGATAGACCGTGCCTGGAAAATTGACTGTGCCCGGACCGGCGGCCGTGTATCCGATTACAAAATCAGCCGCATTGGACCCGGATAATAAAAAGGATAGACCGAGGAAGATATCCGGTCACCCCGGACATAGGCCCGGTAATTGGTATAAATCGATGTCCATTTTGGGGATATATGGCTTCAAGTCAGAACCGCACACATGCTCTTACCAAATACTTTCATAATTACAAAAGCCTATAACGGAAAGTTTGCGACTACTCACTATCCGGCCTCAACCAGTTATAAATTTTTCAGAAAATATGTTGCAAGCAGGGGAAGCTTCTCACCAATAAATTGATCGAGAATGCTAAAAAATGAGACAAAAGCATTGCTTTGCGAATATTCTCGCCTTTTAGATTACTTTGTTGGTGAGAAGTTAACTACTTTCACCTACAATATAATTGTTCGATTTATAATGGAAACTTTTCTGATGAAAAAACGGTAAGAAGTGTAGGCATTTATCGCTTGGCACTGTGAACAATCCAGTGCATGGAGGATGACTGGAGCTACGTCAGGACTCGTGCTTAGAATGTCCTTCTGTGATAGATGCGCCTCCAATGCTGCACGTAATGCGGGAAGTCCTTAATCCACTGTTAGCTTTCTTTTGACAGTGCGTGTACAAACATTCACATTCTGAGGAATTCTAGCGCAAATCCGGGTAAAGATAAATAAATGATCGGACAAAGAAAGTTAAGACCGCTTCGAGAATCACCCTTCTGTGACCATAATCAATGTTTTCTCCGCATCTCAATCCAATTGAGAATTAGAAAATATTCTTCCAGATGGGTTTGATTTAAAGCAATCTATGTTTCGGACGTTCTTCATCTGTATTCAAAATAAAAATGTTAAAATTGTTAAAAATGCTAAATTTGTAACTTTCTATTTACTGACATAGGCTTGTGTAAGTAGCACGTACACGTACTGGTCATTTTGTCCATTAGAGTCTGCTGCTATGAACAATTGTCAATGACCAATTGCATATCTGTAAGTGTAGAAGACTATCGATGTGTCACTATTCACCTGACTAAGGAGTGGAGCAGACGCCTCCGAAAGCTTGTGCGTTCATTTTAACATTTTTATTTTGAATACAGATGAAAAACGTCCGAAACATAGATTGCTTTCAATTGAGAATTATTGTGTGAAAATTAAATCTGAAGTTTCCAAATACAGCCAAACATATAAATGAGACGTGAAAGAGGCAATGTTGAAAGCATGACGTTAAAACATTTCCCGTGTGTACTGTGAGGTGATCATTAAGTCGATGCCAAAAAATGCGGTTCTGATGGTACATGGAAGAGAATTTTAAAAATCTTCCTCATGGGTGGATTGATTGGATATTATGTGTGCGGATTTCTACTGCTATTCACTTTCACGAATGTTCTAAGAATCTCTAGTTTTATCGACAAGATATAATGCATAACGGTACAAAACTTAATGATTTGAAATGTCGCCAACGTAGGGCCTATACGTCTGTAGATGGTAGAATCCCTATGACCATGACTACATGCACATAAAGAATTCTAGAATACATCAATGAATTATTAGTGAGAAAACTGAGGGCACTGCCTAGAAAATGCATCGATGCTAACAGTTTTCGAGATATGGAATGGCATGCTATCGGCATCACAGACGTACAGCATAAGACTGAAATTATCGGACTACTTTCAGAAGAATTTTTTTCAATTTACTAATTTTCCTCTTAATGATGATTTTATCTATCTAGCATGATCTTTTTCTTGGTACGAGTGTTCAGCAATACAAATGGAGCAATTGAAGTCTACGGGTAGCTCTCCCGTGTCTGATTGCTCGTCTATGACACCAAAAGGTGGTTTCTAATTGTCTATTTAACGTTTATGTTTGAGATTACCAATTGCAACAATCTATTTCGACTATTTTTACAAAACCATTCTGAAGAAAAATGACTCATGTAAAAAACACGAGGTAACACGAGGAGTCATTTTTTAGTTTATCGTCTACAAGCGATTAAGTGACATGAATGGTTGAAAAAAGGTCGCCAAACCTTTTAACATGCATAATGAAAGAGCGTTTATGTTGCGTTTGATCAGCTGTGCTGGGCAGACTTAAATATAAATTTTTGGTCAATTCGTTCGCCCACGCCTACAGAAGAAACTAAGCAATGTGAAAAAGTTAGATCAGTTATCACCAAAGCAGGTTTGAGACAAGTTTTTAAATGATGTATATTTTCCTTGTTTTAACGACTGTTAGAGTAGTTTCATTTAGTTAATAATGTTACTCAAATTTTGAGATTATCCGTGCGATGCTATCGGTGAGAGCAATGTAGACGTCTGCCGCAAATATCATATTAACTAGGCGTCAATGTTAGCTATTGTTACTGTGAATTGCCCACTGTGGATCACATCATAATGACAGGGGAACGATGAAAAATTAATAACGAAATAATGTGACATTAGCCGCACATCTTTTGGATGGCAATTTGACCTATCGTTTACATGTATTTAATTTCACTGTTGTGAATTGCGCTCACGACATGGCTTAAGATGCTTTGGTGGACAGTCGATCCCGGCTACTTGCCTTAATGTCGGCGGTCACAATTGTGACGTGTGATTTTTTCATTGATTGTTATTGCCTTGACAACTGATGTGTGGTGGTGAGGGTTGACTAGAGCACAGGTCTAGCTAACCTTGGTCGTAGGTTCGAATCCTACCAGCCGCACATCTTTTGTATGGCAATTTGATTTATCGCTTATTTAATTTCATTGTTGTTAATTCATTAACTAAGCATTATGGCAAACCGCAATGGTTACTTAACCAATTGTCTCGACTACCAAGTGAATAAATTTGGTGATTATAGCAATTGTAGTCCTATCAATATAGCCGCAATGAGTAAATCTGAGGCTTTATGAAATTGTCATCTTGGAATATACAAATGAATCCATGTCTTCGAAAATGTAGAAGGTGATGTTCAAATCTCTCCTATGCAATCATAATGTGCTAGAATTTTTTGGGGTAAACATCTAACATTCGAATTTGGAAAGAAGGCAGGAGATCTATTTACAAAATACTTTATTAACATGATGATGACCGTTCCCTCTGTCACTTGGACTCACCTAAGAATTATTTTTTACATGTAGGTCCGTGGAAATCCCGAATATTTCGAAATATGCAATTAGACTTTAAGTAACCCTAGTATCTTTTTGATTATCTTGCAGGATTTTCAACAACAATAAGGCTACTTGAATTTCTATAAAAAAATTCAAAATTAAGAATGAGTGAGTTAAAAGTGAATGTTGAAGAGGCTCACTAAGCTTGCATGTTTACCAGGGATGAAGAGCAGAGCAGTTTTGGAACGGAACTGGAGAGGGTGGTATATCGGTGCAGAACGGATTGGTGACATCTGTGGAGCTGAGCGGAGCGACTTTGAGCTCATTGAAGCAAATGTAATCACGTTGAGTAGATAATGGACCCCAAAATGCAGAAAAGGACACATACTCAGTCAGTAGTGCCATATATTCATGAGTAGGCATATACTCAGCGGGCATATAAGGCAGTGAGTAGACTTCTGTTTTTTTCTGACTTCATTTTTCATCAACTCAAGAATTCCTGTCATCTAGCGCGGGCATGCTTTATGACGGTCATGAATCCCACTACCCAGTACGTCATTATGCAACAATCGAATAGAGCTAAATCTGTGCTACTTTTTCCCGTGTCCGAAGGCATAAATTTTTATTACAAATGAGTCATAGTAGTTTTTTTACAGAAATAGTGAACAATGATAAAATTATGTTTTAAAGGCTACAACGCTTCGTATGAAATATTTTCTATAACAGCTTATGAAATTGACATCCTTTTAATGAAAGAATAAGTGATGCTTGCTGAATTATTAATGCTGCGCATTAGTCCATATATGCATGTGGAATTGTGCAAAATAAATGATGAATAGTAATTTAATATAAGCATAAAGAAGTAAGTGTAACAGAAGTATGTATGTAAATGACAAAAACAAGCTATCAAATGAATATTTCTAGTTTTGATTATCTCAGGTGACAATCTACAGAATTCAAATCATTTATGCACGACCATCAATCTAAATCACGGACTAAAGCATGCACACTGGAAGGTGGAAATCCGTCGCGACCAAGGAAGCAATCAGTTGAGATAAACGTCGACACGACCTCAAAATAGAATTAAGGTCACGCAAGCTTTTGTGAAAAAATGGAAGACATAATTAAGCCAATTCCTTCAGCAATTCTGTGGGATGCTGCATATAGAACATAGATGACTACAAGCTACAAGGTACAACTATAGCTCAAAAGGTCGTGCGTTAGTTTACAAGCATAGCTGCCTAACTTGCCAAATTTGTTTATGTAGTGACTACAATGTTGACCGATGTAAAACATTTCTTGATTTCAACGATGCAAGCACTTATGCAAGTTTATGTGGGCGCATGAGTTCGAATTTAGAAGTTGTTCAAATTGGAGCAAAGCGGAACGGGTGAAAGATACAGATGGTGCGGCTTCAGAAGATGTGTACAGCAGTTTGCGAAAATCCACAACTACAGATCCCTGATGTTCGCAGAAAATTCACATGATTCCCTCTTTCTTAGCTGTTTGTTCTTAGCTGTCCAATGCCGTGAACATGCAGGCACATGGTATCATTATTGCTTCGGTGTTAGTAAAGTCAGATAGAAAATGTGTTCAGTGGCACTAAAGCGTTCCCGGGTCGCAATTTTATTTGTGTAGTAGTAGGTGCTGTTGATGTGCATAATTTCGAACTATGCGCTCTATATTTATTACACAATCCAAGTCTGCATAAATTTTTCCTAATTAATGATAATAGTGTAATACAGAATGACGATTGCTGACAGACGATCGATTCCAGTCTACCTATCTGCACTTTTACTCGCAATGAAAAGTGTTATAAACATCTACGTCGCAAGTCAGTAATAAAGTGGAAGTAGTATCGCAAGCAAGCGACTTGAAATATTATGGATTCCCTAAACGCCTTCATAGTCGTTGTCAATTATAAGAGGCAAATATCCACTGCTTAACAAGTATACGTGTATATCTTGAACCAGTCATTTAACTATATTTTGCATCTCAGCAGTGCTTGATACCGAAACTAGCATCTTCCAATAAAGAAAATGGAGATCGGCCAGAATAATAAACGAAATGGCCTACATGTTTGCCGCAAACAATTGGGCCTATATACATATGCATACGCCTACTACATTGCTACATTGCCTACTCATGAGGCTATTGATAAAAGTATATATGAAAGATAATTTTTATAATACATTCGATTGAATCGTCCAATAAGACAAACTTTGGCGTCCGCAGTATGAAAGATTACGCAAATTATTGTGTCATATGCATGAAGTCATTAACGCATTAAAACGTATGCCTTTTCAATCACGAATCACGGTCATTTACCAGTTTAACTTATCAACAGATATTTTGACCATTATTTGCAATCCATTTTGAATAATAATTGTAGAAGATTTTATTCTACAACCTGATATATTAAGACTTTGCTGACAAAGTGTTCTGTCACAGGAAACATCGACGAAAATATGGACCCTTAAATAATGAATAACTGGCATAAAAGTTGGATTTTATAAAAAAAATCAAACTTGAAAAATTTCACTGTCAATACAGTTCACTTTGTTGTTGCCACTCCATGAATTTCTTTAACTATTATTTCAGTTTTCTAATCTGCATTCAGCGGCTTTACTGATGCTGATCATCATTTACTGCATATTGATGAGATTGTTCTGCTGGAAGTGCGCTAGTGAATCGCTTTTTAAAACCCTCCTGAAGGTTCTGGATTCTCGTCTGAATGGAAGATAAAGAAGCAATTTGTTTTCATTAAATATTCCGTGAGTTTTTAGACCGATGACATTCGTTATCTCTGACACTATTTGTTTCTGGTCTACGACAGCGGTTCTCCTTAAACAGTTTGTACTTGAAAGGTTTGTAATGAAATACTTGTACGAATCGTTTGCTCCTTTAAGTACAAAACTGCTGCTATTCGCTCCCTTATTTATCGTGCTAAACGCCTCTCTAGCAAAGATATTTATTTTGAGAGTACTTATAATTAAATCGCGTCTATGTTATTCACAATGGTTATCATGCTAAAGTCATTGAGAAAATTAAACAATATTTTGAATTCCGGGCCTAGTAATGGTCAAAATGACAATGATTTGGACCGTGATCGCATTTATTGGCGATTACCGTACATCAAAGAAAAAGGAAAGCAAACTCTCAAAACTGTCCACTCAATCAATCGCATTTTGGCTGACACTTATCTGTCGTTTTCGATACTTTCAAAACGAGCAGATTGTTTCCGAACAAAGATAAAGTGCCTATGAGCATCGCCTTTAATCTTGTATACAAATTCAAATGTTGGCAATGTGACAATTGCTATTGTAAGGTAGGGGTCTTTAAGTGAACTAATTTTATTGACTTTTACTGCACTACTTTTTAATTGCCTGTACTTTTCGCGGGAATTGTTTTTACTACCTGCTAGCAATATTCAGGTGAGCAGAGTTTTCTTGTTGTGATCTTGGACGGGATTGCTTGTTCTAGCAATTCCGGTCAACATGGCAGAATGCAGTGATGATTTTATTGACGATGATGACATCTCTATTCTAGCGGAGGAGATTGTTTCCCGTGCACAACAGCTGCTAATTAAACCGGAGCCACGAGACTCTGAGGCCTCGACGGAAGCCGACCGTTAAGGAGATCAACCCACCGGCAAGCCCGTGGAGACACCCGCCTAGTATAGGCACCGCTTCACCTCGGCGACTGCGTGTACGCTGGGAGGACCAGGCCGACGACAACTCGCCCGGATCGACGCCCCCGTTAATGGTAAGTGCTATAAAGACTACAGTAGCTCCTAGCGTAGAACCACAAGCAAGTTACACTATATTGGCAAGACTCGTAGATACTTAATCACCAGAATTCGTGAACACTTACAAGGTAGACCTAAAAACATTGAGATTACCAAGCGTTCATAGAAATAGATATGACAATTTTCAAATAGATTTTCTCACAAAGTTCACGCTCACAGCTGAAAGTCTGGTCATTAAACAAATCAATAGTTCAACCTTGATGAAAGACCACGTGTCTTCAGTTCCAATGTTATTGTTTTAGCATTTGACATCACTTCCTATTCTATTGTTTTTAGCATGTATTCAATTTCTGTGGTTTTAGACGCAATTGTCAAGAGTTCTTTTAGCTTTGACAAGTTCTCAATTGATGTATTGAATGGTTTTATCTTTACTGCAACTTTGTCCTGAAGACATGTCCAATAACAACATGAACTCGATCGACCAACACTTGCCGGTTTTATTTTAAAATGATCTCACTGGTATCGCAATCTCACAATGAAATCTCTTCATTCAGTGGTATTCAAACTTAGAAATTGAATGACAGGTAGAGGAAAAGCAACTATCAAGTCTAAATCTCAACTTCGCAACACTGACAATCTTCAAATTCAGGTTTTCGTGAACATGATGATATAGTTGTATTCTTTCTTACCTCGGCAACGAGAGGAAAATTGTGCTTTACGCAAAATGTTCAGTATCAGCTGTAAGTATTTAAAATGAAATAAGTGGTTGTCAATGTATATGTAGTACACTTAAACAAAACACTGCCTTGAGAAACTGAGCTACGTCAATGTTTCTAGACATATAGAAAATTCAACCAGTGAAGCAAGTCATTGATGTAATTTCATGTCATAATGTAGAGCATTGTGCGTTCCTTTGTCAAAATGGTTTCATACTTAAGGAGAAACGGTAATAATATTGAATATTTTAAAAGTACTGTTACTCTATGTTGTTAGTCATGGTCAGGCAGCGATTTCCATGCTAGCTTAAAATAACGATCTTATGAAGAATCTAATTTAAGAATTGAGAAATGGTTGTGGATTCTAGAGGCCCAGAATTATGCGAAATATTAAATCGATTATGCATAGAGCAAGTATATTAGGTAGAGTAGTAACTCCGCATTCATGAAATTCCCATTTGTGAATGTATATATACCTTCAATTTTATTAAATCAACTCAAGTAGGATTCAGTCGGAATTGTTTCCAAATGTGAGATATGCAAATTTTTGTATATGCTTGTTTGAGTCGACACTCTACCCATAGACACTCTCCCTACTCTATGCTTGGAGAGGCAATGTTTGTTAAAGCAGCAACTCGATGACCTGCCATTGCTTTCATTCTCAACCTCAAGATAATCTTCCTTTGCGAGATCACATAACAAGCAACCTGCTGGTAGAGCAAAATAACAGAATAAATGACAGTGATTTCAATCAACTTTGAAGGATGTAAATGGGACCACATCACTATTCAGATTCAAGAAATGAAGCATGAATTAAGTGAATCATAAAATCATGCCGTAGAAAATTGAATTGAAAACATGAAATTTCAGCCAAGAAAGCAGGAATAATATCATGACTTTTTCATGGACTTCCATTATAATACGGTTCATGAAATTCCTTGATAATCAGCTTGATTTCCGCTTAGTTAGGATGCTTATTAGCAAATATTCATTCCTTCTGATGTCCAACAGGTTTCATACTACTTATAATAAGGGCGTCATCTCGGTAGTATATAAATTTGCAAAATTTTGACTTTTTAAAACTATATGCTCAAATAATTTTTTGGACCGCTGGAACGTAATCTCCGCAAAATATTAAATATTTTGATATAAAAATTTTCGCTGTATACAGATACTTGTTTAAGTCGACATTCTACCTAGAATGTCGACTCAAACAAGTATGTGTATACAGCAGGGATGCGGAGTCCTATCATTTTGATTGGACTCCAATTCCGACTCCGGGTGTGAAGTATATAAAGCCTTTTTCGAATAATTAACTGGTAGCCAACATCATAGATCGTTAGCGGCTTACCTGAACCTATATTTAGTGATCATTGCTGTATCAATTATCAATCATTTTCGATGAAAGTTGATCAAATGTCGCTTTCAGTTGGATGCATACGAATCGGCTCCTCCCATCTTCTTGATGTGTGCTTCACAAGGTTTTTCTCCACTCTTTGCCAGGCAGGAAAATCTCCATTCTTCTCCAAAAAATATGATTACACCTTCGACTTTAATATGCGCTTTAGAGGAGCCATCACACACGATTAACGTGAGGGTAAGAGCCAATGTTCTCAAACAAACTAGTATTTCACTTTTGTCTCTGATGTGACCTTTGGCGCGTAGGTGTGATCGAGGCTAGGAAGGCTTGTCTTCTCTACTAAATCACCGAGTGAAAAGACAATCCTTTTTTCACTATCACGGTCTATTCCGTCAACTATTACAAGCTTTGCATGTAGCAGTCTCTCTGTACTTTTGTTTCATGGAGAAAGTTGACATCAAGACAGTGACAGCTATGCACGAGAATAAATAATTTGCTTGTATTATGTTTCGGGTCTAGTTATAGGCCGGAGTCTCCAACTGCGACTCCGACTCCAGCAAAAATGATAGGACTCCGCATCCCTCCGACTCCGACTCCGCATCCCTGGTATACAGTGAAAATATCTCTACTATATGACTTTATGATTCACAAGGCGTAATTGAATATGAATAGTAATGTGGACCATTCACAGGTGGTACTGCGTCTCGACTTGGTGTCAATGCAATTCATTTAATGAAATTGAAATGTATACACATTGGGGATTTAATAAATGCTGAGTTACCACTCTATCTTGCTCTATGCTATATAATGAAAATTTGTCTAAGGGATTCAGTTTTTTGCGGAGATCACGTTCCTGCAGTCCAACAATAGAGCAGCTTTTAACCGATTCGCCTCTGATGTCGAGCGCCGCTCGACATGAAGTTTTATCTCTATTACACCAATATTTCCATTTGAAAATCTCGCTGAGCTGGTAGATATCTAGATAAGACTGCCTGTAGAGCGACTAAATAAGACTGCCGTTAATTGAAACTTGTCTACATCGCACGCATTTTGTTGTTTTTATCTTATTCAAATTATCTAAGCCTTAACTTAGATGCGTTAGTCAATGGCCGAGAATTTAAGTTTAATCGACATGCGATATTTAAAATTGACACTTTCCAATTGGCAAGACCTTTATTGTGTGTACGTGAAGAGATTTTCATGCCACAGTAAAATTTCAAACATTCTACTAGCTCTAGAATTAAAAATGCCACTGTTTTGCATAATTATTTCGCTTCAAATCGGTTCTTACACTCGAAATAATAGTGAAGACGCACTTTGGTCCATGTCGATCTCGTCATATCCGGGATCCACCAATATCTATATCTTGATCAGCTTCCTCATCACTTGAACTCGAAGAAGTGACAATATCCATCCTAACATCGTTTTCCTGATCATTGTCATCCGAACGGAATTTGGTCTAATATCCATGTAATCTTTGAAGAGCATTTTGCAGCGCTCTCCTTGGTGCTAGCATGTTGTTGGATTTAAACACGTTTTTTTAGCTCTATATGCAGTGCATTCGCCAGATGTTTAGATTTTCAAATCACGGAATATAGTATCATTACGTAGGGCAATGACAGTTGAAATTTTCTCACAATCGCTATGAATTTTCAAATTGCGCAGAACTATAGAGACAAAAATCTATGAGCTTTACCGTGGATATGGCTTTACCTACTGCACAATTTTATATGTTGTGCATTTAGAAATCGTAGTTTTTCGAATTCTTAGTTCTCTCGTTTACATGCTACGAGTGCGACTACGATAGCTATATTCACTACCTGCATGATTTCAGAAAGAAAGTGTAGTATTTCTTAAAAATACGATGTCGAGCGCCGATCGACATCCGTTTCAAAAATTGGAACCATAGATTTATTCGAGTTGAACCGGTTAAAAAGCTTAATTTTTGTAAATTACACTTTGTTGACCAAACGTGTTACATTCTGTCAACAACCTATTTTTTCAGAAAATGTCGTGATTTGATAACGTTTTCAATTTGCGCTCCTATTGGTCGACATCGCTCGATATCTGAGCGATTCTCCACGCCTCTGCTAGCAAGCATTGACTCATTGACTTTCAGTTGATATGTTGTTTTCTCGTTGAATAGAGCCACACTTCTGGCACTCGTATCGTTCTGCTTACAACAATCTATTCAACGAGAAAACAACACATCAAGTGAAAGTCAATGAGTCAATGCTTGCTAGCAGAGGTGTGAAGAATGTCGATCAATAGGAGCGCAGATTGAAAACGTCATCAAATCACGACATTCTTTCCCGCCTTGAAGATCATCCCTCATAGATAAAGCGGTCCGGAGGTCGTCGAACACGACCTGAGCGTCTCGGCTGCTCCTGATTGTGCTCAAGTTCTGGAGTAGGTTCATTAACTGAACAATCGGGTCCTGTTCATGTTCCTCTCGTCTTGATGCTGTTGAGGATTCCAACTCGGGAGATTCTGAGCTAGGTGCCAAGTGCTGAACTGATACCGTGGTCTCTCTGCCGTCTTGTAGTCGTACATGCGCATAATGTGGGTTAGCATCCAAAAGTTCGACCAAAAGATGACCGCGGCACTGCCAACATTGTGTGCAATTATCCAACCACTTCCAAAATCGTTATCACGAACTTCTATGCCAGTGACTGTGAATGGTCGACAAACCGAAGCTCTCATTGATACCGGAAGCTCGGAGAACTACATAAGTCAGGAGCAGGTGGACTTAGAGAATTGGCTGACGATTCCGTTTCCAGGGCAGATATCGATGGCAGCAAAATCTCTTACAGCGAAGGTTACTGGAACATGCACCGTCGACAAACAGATAAAAGGACAGTATTATCCGAATGTGAAACTAACGGTTCTTCCAACCTTGTGCGGTGACGTTCTACTCGGCCATGACTTTTTGGAGCTACATAAAATGGTCGAAATTCCTTTCGGTGAAAACCGGCCTACTCTTTCGGTGTGTGGCCTTACTGCAATGGAAGTTTCTCCTCCATTTCTCTTTGCTTATCTTACAGAGGATTGCAAACCAATCGCTACTAAATCCAGACGACACTCATCAAGTGATACTGAATTCATCAAATCTGAAATTCAAAGAATGATAGAAGAAGACATTGTTGAACCCAGCACCTCTCCGTGGCGCGCTCAAGTTCTCGTTACTACCAATGAAAGACAAAAGAAACGAATGGTGATAGACTACAGTCAAACCATAGAGTAGGGATATATAGGTAGAGTGTCGACTCAAAAAAGAATCTGTATACAGTGAAAATTTTTATATCAAAATATTTAATTTTTGCGGAGATTACGTTACCGCAGTCCAAAAAATTATTTGAGCAGTTTTTAAAAAAATCAAATATACTACCGAGATGACTCTGCCATATAAGTAGTATGAAACATGTTGGATATCAAAAGGAATGAATATTTGCTAATAAGCATCTTAACTAAGCGGAAGTTCAGCTGATTATCAAGGAATTTCATGAACCGTATTATAATGGAAGTCTTCATGAAAAAGTCGCAATATTATTCGTGTTTTCTTGGCTGACATTTTAAGTTTTTAATTCAATTTTTACCGTCATGAATTTATGATTCAATAAATTCATGTTTCATTTCTTGAATCTGAATAGTGATGTGGACCCATTTACATCTTTCAAAGTTACATGAAGTCATTGTCTTTGATTATGTGATTTTGCTGTGCCACTGGCAGGTTGCCTGTGATGTGATCATGCTTAAGAAAATACTCTTGAGGTTGAGCATGAAAGTAGAAGGAACCAATCGAATTGCTAATTTAGTAAACATTAAATCTCCAAGGCTGTCATGAGAATCTGTGAAATACCATCATTCCTTCTGCATTACAATCATGATCATTCAATGCTGTTGTAATTTCTGCAAAACTGTGAAGATTTGCATATCTCACATTCAGTGATAATACCACCTGTATCTCCCTTGGGTTCATTTAATAAAATCGAAAGTATATACACATTGTGGATTTAATAAATGCGGAGTTACCACTCTACCTAATTTATTTACTCTATGAGTCAAACTATCAATAAATACACCCTGTTGGACGCATATCCCTTGCCCAAGATTTCCGAAATGATCAATGACATTGCACAGTATCGTGTCTTTACTACTCTCGATCAAAAAGTGCATACCATCAAATTCCGATTCGTGAAGAGGAGAAACACTACATCAGCTTTGAGGCAGATGGTAAATTGTATCATTTCAAGCGCATACCATTCGGGGTGACAAATGGAGTTGCCTGTTTCCAACGAATTATGAATAGTATAATTGAAAATAAGGGCTTAACTGGTACTTTTGTATACTTGGATAACGTAACAATATGCGGGCACAGTCAAGATGAGCATGATAAAGCTTTGGAGTCATTTCTTCGCGCGCGCTGCTAATGAGCTTCGAATTACCTTCAATGACGACAAAAGTATCATATCATCACAAATTATCAATCTTCTAGGATACCAGCGCGCGCTGCTAATGAGCTCCGAATTACCTTCAATGACGACAAAAGTATCATATCATCACAAATTATCAATCTTCTAGGATACCAGGTGGCGAAAGGCATTATCAAACCTGACCCAGATCGAATGCGACCGTTGCAGGGAATGCCAATTCCAGAAAATATGGCATCGCTGAGAAGAGTCATTGGTCTATTTTCGTACTATTCAAATTGGATTGCAAAGTTTTCAGACAAAATTCAACCTCTTGTTCAAGCTACCTCCTTCCCTCTATCCGAAGAAGCCAAAACGTCATTTACTCAACTTAAGGATGATGTAAAGAATTCAATGATCACTACCATCGACGAACGAATTCCATTCTCTGTGGAAACTGACGCATCTGATGTTGCAATCGCCGCTACATTAAATCAGGCTGGTAGACCAGTGGCCTTCTTTTCAAGAACGCTATCGCCGGCAGAGAAACGACACAGTTCTATGGAAAAGGAGGCTTACGCAGAGAGAAAATGGCAGAGTCATTCAGAGTCATAATTTTTGACATGGTATGTCTTCAGGTCATTTCCCATGGTGTGCACTGCATATGCTATTATAATGCATCTGATCGGCAATGTATTTGAGAATGTGGTTGAATGTGAATGAAGTTGCTCAAAATGTTTGTGTTTGCTGACATTAAGAGGATCGCCAAATCAAAATGTGCTTAGCTTTATAGACAGGGGTGCATGTGCATGAAAGGAAATGATCTGAAGACATTCCATGCCAAAAATTGTGACTCTGGGCTTAGTGCTTTTTCGTTTAATCAGAGAAAACATACAAAATTTCATTTTAGCCGAAAACTGCAATCTGCGTCCCATTGGATTTACATGTGTTTTTCTTTGATCCCGTCTGACAAGAGGAGGAACTCACTAGAACTCGACAGGCGTTCAGATTCGTATTAGACAGATGATGTATATCATTCTGTGAAAGTCTCACTTTCGGCCTCGTTCCCTGCAGAAACTCGTTCTGGCTGCCGGACTATAATAATGCATAGAAATTCTAGCCTTATTCACCTTTAATGACGAGGTATTCCAACTTATCAGGAAACATGTGAGTTGATGTGATGATCACTCGTATGCTGCCAGGATGAGGAGGTATCTATGTGACATAATAAGACAATAAGAAGGTCAGATGCAAGTGATCATAGCATAAAGAGTGAAAACCAAAAAACAATTTATAACCCATATATGATATGTATTTAAAAAATTGTAATTGCTATTAAATTTGTACCTTACATTTTTGAGATTACAAAACTGACAATTCACATGCTGTGACGGCATGTCCACGCGGAGAATGGGAAGGCTCAACATTTTAGTACATTTGGATCAACTATTTTAGGAATGGCCAAGTATGTAGATTTCAGAAAATATCTTTGATTAGCCAATATATTTCGGAATGAAAGCACATCCCATCATCAGGGCTGATTACATAATGGCATAGATTACAACAGATGACATGCAAAAAAATGACAATCACAAATAAATTTTAGTACATTGTAAAGCACGTACGCCTTGAAATCAAAGGAATCCTCTTTTAGATGCTTGGAATAGTCACGAATTAAAACAAAAATTATGTCAAACACGTTTCTCTGCTTTTCACTTGCATTTTGCAAATCAGCATTTCAATTTTTTTCAAACAGTTGAATTAATAATTTAGTATTTTTTCAATATTTTCGAATCAAGATTGACTGACTTATTTAACTGTATTATGTTTCATCATAATAGCACTCAATTCGTCCTTAATAAGCGTTATAGCATTTCTGTGAGTTTATGTTCGGCAATTTTGTTGCTGTGTCATTTAGTAGTCAGATTGCAGCTTAAATACGCTGTAAATTGATAAAGTCCACACGGTCTAAGTGTGGGTATGTTGATGAATTTAATCCTATTTTTACATGAACCTAAGCCCCGTATGTTATTTTTCTAATCATCATAAGCAAATAACAGCTATGAACGTTATGTCTGATGCATAGATATCTAGAATATAGAAATCAATTTTAATTTAGACCAACATTTAGATCCTGTTAGACATTCTGCAATTTACAGTGTAGGACTTCATGATTTGCAGTGGATTTTTTGACGAAAGTCCATGAGAGCAGGTTTCTGATCATCCTATTTCTTTTGCGAAACTTGATCGAATTACAGGTGATAATTCTAATCAAATGCATAGTGAAGTATTAGTAGGATTTATAACTATCAGATATTAAAATATTGAGCTTCAATTCAAAAAGACGTTCCTTGCATACTACCTGTGAATGATAATAGACAATAGCTTGTAGTAACAATTGCTTCTGCATATGTCGAAGAGTGGAAATTTATTTGCTGAATGAATCTTCCGAAGCTAAATCAAGACCTGTTGATGTTATAAGAAGGTTTTCACATTTGCAAAAAGTAATTTGTGTGACATCAAGTGTCTTTTTGCTGTTGTTTAGGATTTAAGATGATATTTTATGGTTTCTCTATAGGCCTATTTCATTCAATAATTCATTAATCATTCGATAATTACGTCAGAAACAAGTGATCTGAAGTCTATGAATGCTATATTGCAGTCGCCGAAATATTTATGAAAAAACTTAATTTAGTTAATACAGGTTAATTTTGGTTAATTAGATTACTTTGGTTTATTTTAGCAAATTTATGTTAACGGCTTCAGTCATGCTCTGTAGTAAATGTCATGAAGTTGCCTATTATATGTTTCAGGTAGAATTTCATAATTACATTGAAAATCATCAAACACGTTTTTTGTAGGACACGTGCTATTTGTTTGTACATTTATTATAACACAAGTCATCGTTTATCTATTTCAGAGGTTGTATATTTCCATGTGAGATAGTAGCATAACAGCAACAAACGACATGTAAGTTATCATGGACAGATATCTTCCAAATCACATTATATAATATCGTGTAAAACATCAAAACATTGGAGAGAATCATGCTCAATACATGTCAAATGTCGATGTACAAATGAAATAAGACTTTCTAGTGGAATTTTCTGGTCGTGCAAAGAAAATCATCCAGATATGTAGTTCAAATCGTAAAACCTGATTGTCGCTCCGTGACATTACCATCGGTAGGTCGCTCGGTCGTGCTTTAATATAATTTTGAATGAATATTCTTCTGGATCATTGTCTATCGATTTTTCATCTACAGTGAAACGTCTTCAGGGCATCAAGGAACGATCAAGCAAAATGAAGTTTACATGCAAAATAAAATGATCAAATAAGCACAGCTAAGAGAAGCTAAAATGAAATTTGCAAAATAATGAAGAGATGATTGCCCAATTGCAATTATCGCTGTGCAGTGCAATTGAAAGATATGCACCGGGACAAAGCAATCGGATACGTTCAAAAATCAGCTTTATGCATTTTGATCAATGTGGATTCAGCTATGCGAACGTGCTTAGTAGAGCTAGCAATTGAAAAATCAATGACTGTTGCATTACGAATATGCTCAGTAGTATCATGATCTTGCGGTTTGCCTCTGACATGCATATCAATGCAAGTGACCAGGTGTCTCCGCGTGAACAACAGTGTCACATTGCCCACATTTGAATTTGTAAGCGAAATTGGAGATGAGACTCATAGACACAAACTCTTTGATGGGCAAGATATTACTATTGCAAGTTTTGATGGTATTCAAATTTGAATTTCTATCAGAGTTTTGCGAAATGCGATGTATCATTATTCACTTTTGCTTGATCTTATCAATGAAATTTTGATGACAACCCTTGATTTTGATAGTAGAATTTTGATTTTGCAATTTTTTCAATTTTGCAACTTTTGATTTTGAGAAATCGTGATTATATAGGCTCTATATATGTTCATTTAATTTTGTATATACTAGACTTCATTTTGTTTGATTGTTTCTTGATGCCTGGAGGATGACATGATCCAAATAATTTTTATTCGATAGTTAACTTGATCGCATGGTGGATAATGCTTATTATCTTACTTATTGGGCTCATCATCTTGCTAAGCCTCTATGTATTGACATCATAATCCTCTTCGACACGCGTGAGCAACATTTAACCGAATTCTCAGTGAATTTCAGTGATTATCTATTTTCAAGTTTCATGTAACAGGTGGTATTGTGTGGTTAGGAAAATTCCGGCACGATCCAGATTGTTCTAAACTAGTTAAGTCGCTTGGTGTAACTCGCTTTCGAAAACAATATAACAGCACTCTTTTGTAGCCCTCTCGAAAGTTTGAATTAAACGCAGCATAAATCACGGGATTAAGACAATCACTCGTCAAATACATCAGCATAGTTATATCAACAATATACTTTGGAAAATGCACTACCTGCTCGACTGCTAGTACAATCATTTGTGGCAGCCAGCAGATGTTTGTCACTGCTGTTGTCACGATCAACATACGGGATAATGCAAGAAAGGCTTTTCGATCATTATCCGGGACCTTTTCTGATCGCTTGTTTACAGCTACATAGGTTTTCCAGTAGCAGAATGTGGTCATAGCGTTTGGAACAAAAAATAGAATGACAACAGCAATAGGCTGAAAAATTTTAGAATGGTAAGTTGGCCAACATAAGCTGTAATAGTTGCTATAGACTATAGTCTTCGCTGGAATGTTTGGAGGATACTTAAGAGCATATCCTGTAAGACCAAAAAGTGCAATAATTACAACAATGAGCACCACATGAATGACGATTTTCTTTTCCGTAAATGCTGTTTGATATTTCTGAGGCTTGCGTACAGCAATATAGCGGCTAATTGATATATAAAGAATGATATGAATGGCTACAACACTGCAAAGAGGCCCGACAGCACCTGTAATGTAGCAGGAAACTCCTGTAGTTACGCATCTGTTTGCGAAAGAATTGAATACAAATGGCAATGTTAGGAGTAATGACCCCAAAAGGTCAGTGACTGCCAATGAACCAAAGGGAATGTTGTGTGCCTTCCTCAGACCTTTATCCATGAAGAATACTGTGATAACGAAACTGTTTCCAATCACACTAATGATGAATATCATTATGCCAAGGGAGCCATAAAATTTTCCAATGACATAGTCGGCTCTGCCTTTGATTGGATGATCACAAAGCGTGAAATTCATTGATATATCTGCAATGTGGAAAGATGCATTTCATTATCTCACATGATGTTGCGATGCTTACGATTTAAATGTGTTTTATTAGGTCAAGGTGCATTGCATATCATTGCTGTCAAATACAAAAATAAATCTAAGTAAAAATCCTATGTTCGCGAATGCAATATAAAATAATAATCACAGAATTAGATTGCTTAAGTCCTTCAGTTATTTAGAAGTGAGGACCAATTCAAAACGATGACACATGATGGAACTTAGTCAGTGGGCAAAAAGATAAATCCTAAAACCATTCAGAGACAGGAAAGAGTCGTGCTTCACTTGCGGATTGCTGTTAATTCCATCAAAGTGATTCTATTACCAAGATTCCTTCAGCTGATTCGAAGATTTCAGATAATTGTCCTAACTGACAGCGACGTGTGAAACAAATGATAGTATAACACGCACGCCACTGGCTGCCACTGGTTGATGGCCAAAAACCGCCTGACAGCTTGGCAGTGTAGGCCATTTCCAATTATATGCAGTATACGAATCTTCCCTCCTAGCAACGACAAGTTCCCTCCTTAACGGGCAAGTTGTATAATTCTGTGGTAGCAATATATAATAATAATATAATAATAGTATAATAATAATATATAATATTATAGCGTATTCACAAAATATCAACAGACAGATTTTCGGTACTCCGCCAAGATGCATGCCGCCAAGCTGATGGTTGTAAATATAGCTATTTTCAAGAATTCATTTTATTTAATTATTTTGATATTTATATTTTATATATTCATTTATTAATATTTTATATAATTATTTAATAATTATTTTATTAATTCACTTTACCTTCCAGTGTAATTTTGCAATTTGCCTTCAATTTAATTTGTTGAAATGCGTCCCAATATTTGTGACAACTGACTATCTGATTGGGACATATGAATTTCATGCGGAAAGCTGATGATCAAATTGGGTTTTTTTGTTTTTTCTATCTAAGAGAAGCTGCCATTCTTGATGTAATATTTACTTTTTCGCTATGTCAAGCAGTCAAAGTCTACTTTGAGACTAAAAGCAAGTTTTGATTCTTCATTTTGCAGACTTTCAATTCTGCAGTATTGTGCTGATATTGTGCTATTGTTTTAAAATGCTCTTATAGCATCCCTTGCTGCCAAGTTGCATAATGATTGAAGAGAAACATGAAAATATGACACTCACACTCACAATGAATTCAACTTCATTTTTGGCATCGCTGTGTCATTGCATCAAATATTATCCAAAGATAAATCGTAGTTGTCACGGTGCTATGACACTCTCCTTGCCCACCGAATTTAAATTGCTGAACGTAGAAAGTGAACCAGAAAAGCATATTACTCTATTTTCCCTTGTAAAAATTGAGGCTAATAAATTCTTTTAAAAGCCGAAATTAAAATTTTTTGAAGATATGATAGATGAAGTCTCATATTTGGAATGCTATGATTGCTTGTCTAACTTCCTTAATATGTGGGAATTAATTTGAATAACATAAACTTTGTAGATGTGTGATTTTGCATTTAAAATGCGTCTTTCTGAATGTCTTCTCTTAAAATTTTGAAACATAGAAACATGACTGAGCGCGAATCCAAGGATTCATTCGTCTACTTGAAGAACTCGCGAGAATCCAAATACTCTCCCGAACATGCTTCGATGTAATGAGATAAAGAATTCCTCGGAAAATATAATCAAAGACAGGAATCATAATTAACTTTAAAAGACATGCACGCAAAATGATCCAATGCACACCATTATTCAGAGAAAAAATTAAACTTAACGCAGTGGATCATTGAAATCACACCTAAGAACATTAAATGAGTTTTTGAATTCTTACCGCATAGCCGTATGACCAGGTATAACTGATTCTACACAATGATTTTCATTGACCATAGAATGTTAGTTAGACCTGTTAGTTGATAATTAAGATAAGCGTCTTTACCATGTTGCGGCATCAACAGATCCATTTAGCCACCTGGAAGAAGATTTTCCTTGATAACTTAGCTAAAGATTCTTATTATAGCAAATGTTCATTCTATTTGACATGTAATGAGTTTCATACTTCTATAATATTAAAATCTGAAGTACCGAATAGCTTGCAAGTAAAGCAGGAGAAAATTGAAAAAGCTTCCATTAAAATTTATCAAATATTCTTTTAGACATCAGGAACACACACTGCATACAATAAAACGATTTCACTTCACGCTAGCACTTTTTGAGATGACACTGCTTGCTGCATACGCACTCTTTGGCAGCAGCTTTCAACATAAGTATGATATAAAACAAGTGCCTAAGGCTTGATGGTTATTCCTGCATGTCTGTGTGGCCTCAAATATAAGGCGTGACTAAAAATTATTGAGATTTTCATGAGAGAAGATGAAATAATATACACTGTACCTATTGCCTAAAATTATATGTGACTTAGAAAAGTAGCATTCCAGCAATTACCTGACAAAAATTTGAGTCTCTCCGATTGACATATCATGTGAATACCATAAGAATTACCGCCACGAGTCGGAAGGTCCGGAGCACTGTAATTTTTCACCATCCAATAATTTTTGCTCTGATTACAGATGTCGACCCCAAATACACCCTCCGGCTTCATTTTAATGGACACTAATATCGAGTGCGGAGCTTGTGGAGAGTCAGGTGGAAAACAAGAATACTTAACAAGTGATAAGTGTGAGAAGATCTATCACTATTCATGTACGGGACTGCCTCCATACGAGATCGTAAAATACACCAAGAGGAAGTACAGTAGAAAGTACAGCTGTGAAAAGTGCACCCTAGCGCTACATGAAAGTGACATTGAGACCATCTGCAACGTTCTAGATCAAATATCGAAACCCACCGAAGACGATGAGAAAGTGAAAGAATTGTTGAGTGAGTTAGAGCAAATTAGACGAACCAAAACAGATCTTGAACTGACTATTGAAACTTACGACGAAGAATTGACAAAGCACGAAGATCAGATCAAAGAGTTGCGTAAGAAAATAGAAAAAGACCAACAGCATCCAATAACAGCTAGAACAAGAACAGAGGAAGATGCACCAGACAATGAGGACATTAAGAAAGAGATTGAGGAAATCAAGGTGATGGTATTGAAGATCGACCAACGAACGAGGGAGACAAATCAGCAGCATCTTCGACCAAACCTGCAACAACCAAACAGTAACTTCCGCTTCAACAACTACCGACATAACAACCGCAGGAGAAACTTTTTCGGTAATCGATCCCAAGGTCCAAAGTGCTATGTTTGCGGGAAGTTTGGACATATTGCTAGAAATTGTTATCACAGCAATCGACAATACAACACAAGACACAGCAACTACAGTCGCCAAAGACAGTACCAGCAAAGATATGACAACCGATGGCAGCCCACTTCATATCCCATGAGTGTACAAGGACAGTATCTGAACTACCCACCTCCACAGAACTTCTGGGTTCCACCACCTGCACCGATGCCTCCTACAACTGTGCAGACCCAAGCTCCAGCACCGACTGTGCCATCATCACAACGGTATGTTTGATACTGAAGTAGGGGAGGAGACTAATGTATCCGGTAGTAATGAGAACGATGAAAATGATGACAAGAAATTTAAAACGATGAAATTATTTTACGTGAATATTAATGGCTTAACAAAAAATAAAATAGAAAATACTGATTTGTTAATTGACGCCAATTATCCGACGTCATTTGTCTAACGGAAACCCATCTTGATTTTGAAAAATGAACCGATAAATATTCATTCGTATGATGCTCATCATTCATGCTATAGAAGGAATAATTTTTTAGGTAGAAATGTTAGAGGTGTATCTATGTTTCTCAAAGAAAACGCAGATTTGACGAAAATAACGAAGATAGTGTGCGTGCGAAAACGGGAATCTCTTGATAATGAAATTGTCTGATCATTCTTGGATTGATATAAAAGATCTGTTTATCATATTATGTTATCGAGACAACCGCAAATCCAAGCATGTTGAAGAAAATTTCCTAAGTAAAATAAGAGAATATATAGATCAACATAAAATGAAAAACATAATAATGATCGGTGACCTAAATGGTAGAATCGGTTCTCTAAATGATAACGAAACCCTAGACATTCCTCAAAGAACAACAAAAGACGAAACAATCAACAAATTTGGAAAAGAACTTATTGACTTCTGTAACGACACCTCTCTAGTGATAGCAAATGGCCGATATGAAGAAGGAAAATGTACCTTTTACAGAATGTGCAACGATAAGATCCATAAGTCAGTCACTGACTATGTAATGATATCACAATCAGTTATAAATTGTCTAAAGGCCTTCGAAATAATGGAACCAAGACTATATACCGATCACGTACCTTTGTGTCTTGAAATAAATATAAGACTAAAAAATAAAATTGATAGGAAAGCTATTATTAATCGACAAAAACGTACTGTAGCGAAGGTAAAACCCTTCAAATGGAGTAAAAGTTGTGAAAATGATTTTAACTTTTCTGGTTTTCGAAATAATTTATGTGAATTGACAAGTGACATAAATGCAAATGATGCCAATCAAAATGAAATTTACAACCGATTTATTGAGAGCACTAAAACGGCTACCAAAAGGATAAGTAGATGTAATACTCAAGTAAAATACACTCTTGAAACTCGGAAACTTCGACAGGAATACAAAGCATCTGTAGAAAAATGGAAAACTGATAAAACAGATGATAATTTATCGATGATGCTGAACACGAAGAGAATATTAAGCAATGAAATTAAGAAGGAAAGGCGAAAACTACAGTTGCTTAAGTTAATGGATCTGAAGGATGCAAAAAATACTAATGATTGTAAAAAGTACTGGCGGTTAATTAATGACAAGAACAGCAATAAGAAAAGACAACTTAAAACTTCGCTTACAATAACAGACTTTCAACAGGAATTAGAATTAACTGATAAGATATTGACAGAGATGAACAAAGACTTCTCGATGGAAGTTGAGGTAAAGAATCTTGATGCCATCGTATGGAATGATAATAATCTTAACATTGACATTACAAAGGATGAAATAATAAACTCACTTAAATGCATGATTATTTCAAAATCCAGTGGACCTGACAGTGTAGTCTGTGAAATATTTAAAAAGAACATTGACGATGCTTTAGCTTTACTTGAAAATATGTTCAACCAAATTCTAAATGATCAAAATCCTCCATGGAACCTTCACTGGACAACCCCAATATACAAAAAAGGTGATAAAAATGATGCAAAATCATACAGATTTATCAACCTATCTTCCTGTCTTGAAAAACTGATGACGAAAATTTTTAATAACCGCATAAATAATTGGATAGCAAAACATGACTTACTACACCAATCCCAGATAGGATTTCAGAAAGACAATTCCACATTAGATTGTATTTGGCTATTAAAAGAAATAATTCAAGTACACAAAAATGCTAAAATGCCGCTATATCTTTGTTTTATTGACTTATCGAAGGCCTTTGACAGCATTCCTAAGGAAAGGCCAATATTCAAGCTGAAACATCTATTACCAGGAGGAAAGTTTATATCGTTATTGTATAATATACTTAATAATAAAACTTACAGAGTTCTATTCAATGGAAATGAAAGCGATGAGTTTAAGTTGAAAAATGGTATCCCTCAAGGAGATAGTTTATCGCCCACGTTATTTTGTCTGTACATAAACGATCTGCTGTTAAATCTAGATAAGAATGAAGAATACACTGATGCCATTGAAATAGCTGAAATAGAAATTGCGTCACTCATATACGCTGACGACATACTATTAATGAGTCGCACAAAGGGAGGTTTAACCCATCAAATAAGAATAGTTCAAAATTACTGCAATGAAAACTGTCTAAATGTTAATTACGATAAAACAAAGATAATGACATACAACAACTCCAATAAATATAAAGAATTTAATATAAAAATCAAACAGAAAATGCATTCTATCGAGATTGTAGAAGAGTATAAATATCTCGGCGTATTATTTTCAAAAAGTGATAGGAAACATCTACAGGAATTAGCCAAACGTGGAAAGATATCATCTTGTATTACAGGAAAAAAGTTCGGTTGCGTTGATGGAGAAATTTTGAAAAACTCATTTGAAATGTTGACATTATCAAAGATGAAATATGCAGCTGAATTCTATTTTGATAGAAACATTAAAGAATTGAATAAAATACAAGTACAATTTTACAAAAAATTTTATCATTTGAAAAGAACAACGCCGACTTATTGTATCATAGCAGAATTCGGCATAAAACCGATGGAATACCACTTTTATAAAGCGGCTTTAAATTATTGCTTGAAATTGAATCGAATGGATGAACATCAATTCATCAGAAAAGTATTTAATTCATTACACGATCACATCAATATTCCGAATTACCGTAACACATGGACCGCAAGAATTATTAAGCTAATAGAAAAGTTCGACTTGAATGAAATCTTTGACCCTCATAAATATATGAATAGTAAGAATCGAATCGATCACAAACTAACTGAATACTTCAGACAGCAATGGATCGAAAGCGCGCGAAACAGTAATCGAGGATTAAATTACTTGCAACTATGTCGTTTTGAATGCAACCTGAAGCAGTACTTAAATCAGACTAATGATGAGAGGATAGTGATACCTATACTAAAAATGAGAACAAGCAACCACCATTTGATTGCGGAAATTGGTAGATACAATAATAGAAAATCTTACAAAGAATGTATTTGCATGAATTGTAACTCTGAAGATGTAGAAGATTTGATGCATTTCATTTCCATTTGTTCCAAGTATGCGGAGAATAGACGACAATTCATACCATTTTTGGAAACTGATGATAGTGCAAATTTCTATACAATAATGGACATGCTAAGTCTTCAGCAGATGAAATCACTATCAAAATATATTCAACGAGCAACGGCAATACGGGAATTCTAAAAACTCATAGATATCTAAAACTGTTGTCCATTAAGTTTAGATAACTGAAATTTGTCGACGTTGTCTATTGATGATAATGCCATGCCAGTTGATTGAGCGATCGAATCATAACAAAATACTTTAGATATCCACGACCAAGCACAATTGGTGAAGCCGTTTGTTTTAAAGATATCTAAGATATAAAAAACCCACTCTATTGTGTGCATAGAAATATGTATTCGTTAACTCTATTGATTGCAGGGTCAGCCAGACATCTACAGATCGCGTTGACATCGTTTTTATTGCAAATAAGCTGTCAATTGTATAGGTTGCATTCAAATGTTTGCTGATTATCTACGTCGAAAGATAATAATAAGACCGATGCGATTATGAATATGAATCCTAGATATCTACAGCGAATTGACCATCGCTGTTGCAATAACCAATAGAAAATCAATTGTTCGTCGATAAAAGCAAGTGATTGATCAATAATAATTGAATAAGCTTTTCGATTGATTATAATCATTTGATTGTGACTGCTATGAATAGTAATCACGGATGTTAACAGTTGCATCACGAAATCGACAAATCACTCCATACGAATTACCGCCACGAGTCGGGAGGTCCGGAGCACTTTGTAATTTTTCACCATCCAATAATTTTCGCTTTGATTACAGGTGAGTGTCAATGATATTATTCATATCATGATAAGTAGTGTTATGTCTTTGATATCAATCTTGTATATGAACGTACTTACTGTAATAATATTTGATAAATTGATTACGTGCTCTCCGGACCTTCAGACATGACTCGTATATTAACTGATAAAATTGCAGTTCAGATTGAGTTTGAATGATCAACTAAATTGATAAATAAAAACCAGTATATGTCAGATCGATGACTTGACTTACATATAATGTTTGAAGATGGGTTTCCTTTCCTTGTTTTGTGAAATGCATTATCTATTATTCATAATAAATGTATTTGTCGTACTGAATTTGACTCTGCTTGTATAGTTGCATCAAAATCAATGATACTTTCATGAATCAGATTAAAGAATTTGTGTTATTCAGTTAATTTTCAGAATATGCCGTGAATGTCTCCTCTCCGCTAAAGTTCGAGCGACCGCTTCATCATAGCCATTTTATGTTTACCATTTTATCATTATTCATTTTATCATCTTGGTTAACATTGTAATGTTTTGCCTCGATGGCTAATAAACGTCTGATTCTGATTCTGATTCTGTGATTATCACTGATTATCATAGATATGTAAAAAAGGTGAGAAATCATAAATATCGCGTTTTAAGATGAACTTGTTGTTGTTCTGGATAATTGTATCAAAACTTTTCGTTCAACCTCTCAAGAAAAGTTCTTGACCAAGGTCCGATAGTGTCTTAGATCACTGTGTCAATGTGATTGAATGTGATGGAGATCATCTAGCTAAGTGAATGTCCGATTCTGTTGAATGCCCTCATGAAAGTGCTTTCTAACAAAATTTGGTAACTGACCGTGAAAACTTGACTAACCTGATTAACCGTGATAATCTGTAATTAACTCTGTTATAACTGTGATTAACCGTGATAACTGTAATTAACTGAAAACATCTGATTGCATTTGCAAGATACACGCTAATTAACCTATCTCGTTGCACTTAAAATGGTAGACTTTTTCAGAACATGCTCAAGAAAGAAACATTTCTTTATTTTCTTCACATTTTTGAAAGATAATGAGCTTAAGCCATTTGTCTCATAGTTGTCATCGAGAATAGTAAAGTCGTGAATTAAATTGGTCAACTGAAGTAGCCTCAGTAATTTTTAGTCACATTATATTACGTTTATTTTCTCCCGCCTACATTTCTAATCGATCGTTGACCTTAATAAAAGCCATGCTGGCGTTGAGAAGTAAAATCTGATTCAATTGTGAGCACATACCTGTACAAAAGGAACGAAGTTCTGAAAACAAAATCTAAAATGGATACTTGCGAATAGAAAAAGGTTTTGCTATTGCATGCATTTAGTATAATGAATGATTATTAGACGAAGAATTTCTTATGCTTGATCAGTGACAGTTAGGAAGTTATGCCAAGTTTTGAGAAATATAAACCACTGAAGAACACTAATAAATAGATAAAGACTTTTGATCATTACAATATGTAGCATTATCAGCCATGCCTGAGAAAAACTGCTATAAGTTTATGATACCAAAAAGTTAAGAGATGAAAAATACTTAAAAATGCAAATTGGCTAACTCATGGTTATGAACCATTTAAATTTGTTAACTAGTTGTGCGATTTGTGCAATCACTGAATCTGCTGAATCGTGTTTGATTACTGCTGCACACCTGCCATGTCCGGAATAAATGTCTCAGTCGAATTGATGATGAATAAGGAAGGGAGATGGTTTGAGATGCGTTCCCAACAAAGAGCCAACTCCAACGGAACTATAATACTGATCAATAACAAATACAAAAATTGAACTCAAGTAAAAACACGTGAAATCGTCGGCGCGGCAGGAACTTGGGTAGGATTGGCGCATCGGCCAACTTTCCTTGAATGCGCCGTAGCAACTTGCACAAGCGGGCTTTACTTTATTGCAGCCTCAAAATATTGCCAACAAGACGTCAGGAAAATCTTCAACTGAGGATTTCAACATGTAAAGCTTGCATTATTGGACATCATTTGAAAAAACATTCAATAAAGAAAATGTGTCAAAATTGGACACCAAAACATAGAAGAAGAAAACCTAATTTTTAAAACGACTGAAGCGAAGTAGGAGAAAAATGATAATAAGTTAATGTGAAAATAAATGAACTAAATTCATTTGTAACTGCCTTGTGAAGAAGATTCTGATTTTTAACAATATTTTACTTTGCAATTGCTGTTCAATCGCTTGCTTTCATTCTTCTGAAGTGCATAACTCTTTATACGAGAACGTTAAAAGTTTTATGAAGTTTGCCAAGGCATTCTTCTGTCAATTTGCAAATCGTTGCATATCGTTCTAGATCCTATTTTACATGGGATGACGGTTTACATGAAATACTACGGGTAATTATAAAAGAAAAATGTTTATAACTAGAAGTGCATGCACATGTATAATGAACCAAATTGTATCTTTGGCATTTGATATGATTTAGTCTCATAAAATTGGTAACATAGTCGTGTAGGCCTAGATAATGCCAAGTCATGCAAGTTTCAAATTTCATTAACTTCAAGATAACTAGTAGTATATAGTACATAGTACACAGTAGATATCTTGTAAGATAAAAAATCCGGGAGATACTGACACTTTTTTCCTAAATTCGCGCACAAGGGGCTTAATAGCATGGATTTGCAGATCTTGAAACGCTGAATACAAAAATCAAATTCTTGAGTGTCACATCCAGTCGCTTTCGGTTATAGGTAGGCTTGAAGGATTCCCATTGGAATCCAATGGTAAAATTCAAGAAATGTCTGTGGATTGTGAAACACTTGGCAATTTTAGTGCATTTTCTTTTGCAGAAAAGAAACTATTTATCAGAATGTCATGAAATTTAAAACATGATCAAGTTTAGATCATCAACTTCGATATAAAAGTTGAAGTGAGTCAGTCACATGATTCATTATTTGATTTCTGTGAGTCTCTATAAAATGAGTGAATTTCATGATTTGACTTAATTTTGGCGATTTTACTCATTTTGTAGAGCCTCTCAGACATCAAAAACTGAATCAGGTGACTCAATTCAATTTTTATATACAAGTTGATGTTCTGAACTCAATCATGTTTCAAATTTCATGGTATTCTGATAAATAGTTTCTTTTCTGCAAAAGAAGATGCACTAAAATTGCCAAGTGTTTCACAATCCACAGATATTTCTTGAATTTTACCATTGGATTTCAATGGGAATCCTTCAAGCCTACCCATAACCGAAAGCGACTGGATGTGACACTCAAGAATTTGATTTTTGTATTCAGCGTTTCAAGATCTGCAAATCCATGCTATTAAGCCCCTTGTGCGCGAATTTAGGAAGAAAGTGTCAGTATCTCCCGTCCTAATAGCAAAGTATTTCTTAACTTGCTCATCATAATTAAAGTAATTTTGACTTACATGTACCTTCCTCCTCGATGAATAATGTAAGAAACTGAATTTCGAAGCTTACTTACACTGATATACTTAAATCTGCACACACTGAAGTCATGTGAACCAATTAATGATTCAGCAAATAAGATGTGGATACTTTCTAAACAAAATCATTACGTTTGTGAGAAAATGCAAAGCACGTGTTTCTAATTTCCTCGTTAATAGCTTTAGTTTGAAAGAATAAATAAATTCTCATCCGCATGCAAGTAAGTGATCAAGCTTACTAATGTGCTATTTCAGATTTGCAGAAATATGCGTCAAGTGTCGAAATTAGCACAGTGAGCGCTTGTAAGCGGAAGAGCAATGTTGATTTCAAAAACAATACTTGACGCTATTGAAATTACTTACTGACAAAAATATCGTGTTGATAATAGGCGACATGCAATGTCACAGAAGTACTTCTATCATTGAAAATATTCGCGTTAAGACTTTGAGGTCAACAAAGGGAAATTCGTCATTCATTTGTGGAATTAATAACTAGCGAGATCAGTAGGCGTGAATTTATGATAGCGAAGTAATGGCATCCAATTCTTGACACAAAACAATTCATCTTATAAGCCCGAAACATGTTTGGCTCATGTTATCTAAGCTTCCTATAAAATCCACGGGCAGTGATGGTATTCAGCTTAAAATGTTTTACAAAAAATGCGCTATAACACTTGCAGAGGCGCTGCACCATCTTCTAAGCGAGTGCCTTCTTAATAAAAAAATGCCCACATTTTGGAAAATCGCGGATGTCATGCGAGTTTCAAAAAGATCACTTCAGATTTGGACTTTCGGCCGATCAGTTTGTTACCGACCCCGGCGAAGTTGTTGGAAAAAGTGATTCTGCTCAATTTAAGATTTCGTCTTTCCGAATGTCTTGAAGTTCATCAATTTTGGGATCAGAAAACGATCATCGACCACTCACGCTATAATTGTGGCACAAGACGCCTTAACGAAGCACGCTGATGATCTTCAGATCGGCTCAACCGATTTCGTGAGCTTTGACTATTCAAAAGCTTTCGATAGAATTAGTCATAAGGACCTGGGGCAGGCGACACGAAACGCTGTTATAGTCCGGGAGCCAGCGTGAAGTTGTGCAGGGAACGAGGTAGTACGCAAAACTTTCACATAGCATAGTACACCTCTAACCTACTGCAAAACTTCGCGTCTGCCGGATCAGATCATTTGCTTTTCAGAAATAGAGAGGATAACAAAATCCTATGTATTTCCAATGGTAAAATTGTGACATTTAAGGTGTTGACTCCATTTTTTCGAATTTTTGCTCATAAAAGTTACACAAATTGGTATTTTGTTGAACTGGTTATTATAGAAATCATCTACAGATCATGATCTTTCAAATGAGTTATCATTCAGTGACAGAGGATGAAGTAAAGTGTACAAACAGACACTTTTCGTTGGTGTAACTGCAAATTTTAACATCGAAATTTCAGGAAAATTGTTGATATACTTTAACGAAAAGTGTCTGTTTGTGCACTTTACTTCATCCTCTGTCACTGAATGATAACTCATTTGAAAGATCATGATCTGTAGATGATTTCTATAATAACCAGTTCAACAAAATACCAATTTGTGTAACTGTTATGAGCAAAAATTCGAAAAAATGGAGTCAACACCTTAAATGTCACAATTTTACCATTGGAAATACATAGGATTTTGTTATCCTCTCTATTTCTGAAAAGCAAATGATCTGATCCGGCAGACGCGAAGTTTTGCAGTAGGTTAGAGGTGTACTATGCTATGTGAAAGTTTTGCGTACTACCTCGTTCCCTGCACAACTTCACGCTGGCTCCCGGACTATTAGTGCTGACAGGTTATTAGTGATCCCTAATACCCTGAAGTCGACGACTCAAAATTCTGTTAGGGAATCGGCTATTAGTGTAACAGGAAAGTCAGCGACACAGAACTCTGCTAGCGTGACCGGGTATTAGCTTAATAGAATGTCAGCGTCTCGAACGGCTGTTAGGGAAAAGTGTAGCACGCCGTTAGCGAATTTCTTAATGGTTATGAGAAGCACCTTTAGTGATTCTGTTAGTCGTTTATTTTGTCTTGAAACACATTTTGAAGCTTAGAAAAATATCAGAAATGTACATGTGTATTTCATCATTTACCAAAAAACAAGGGACTCCGCATACGCTACCTAAGCGATTTATTACGTGGATCTACTGTATTTATATGTCTAACTACAGTGATATGAAATAGCCTAAATGAAAGGACGCTTATTGAATTATTTACAAGCGTGTCAGTAGTGCCCTAAGCAATGCACATTCAATTGTCTCTCAATGTGGAAGATAAAATGCAAGAAAGCCATTGTGATATTCAAGGAAAGGTTTACGTTGACGTTATCGACTTGGAATAGATGCGCAGTGATTTAGCCTATCCCTGCAATGTATCAGGCATTGTCATATTCCCTCATGACGTCACTAAAAAGACGTGTTCGACCAATGTAGCTTATCTAAGTGAACACTGTCTAATGATTAGACTCGAATAAAAGTGCGTAGACATTTGGAGACGCCACACACCATTTTTACAGCATGTGGAGAGTGCAATTCGACGCCGCAGCAAGCAAAATGAGATTGTTTAAACCCCGAATCAATCCAATCGAAGAACAGCGGGATGAGGATTTTTTTGACCGCCACCGGCTCCTTAAATCGGTAGTGCAAGAACTATGTGAAAAATTTCGCAGTGATTTAACGTGATCCACAAATCACTCCTGTACTTTGTCTGTAGAGACTCAAGTCTGCTGTACTCCCTTCTTCTTTTGAGTAGTATCATTGCTCTGTTTAGACGACAGCAGCTCATTGAATTACAATGAATTTTTCAATTAATTGTGTTACTTCCACGGACGCGTAGTCCTTCCGCTGCCTCTTCGCCATGTTTGCCTCCTTGCTTCGTGTCAACATAGACTTAATATTATACTGTGGCTTGTCTCAACGACTGAATTCAATGGCTGATACACGATTTGATTGGTTGCTGCAGGCGTTGTTACGATAACGCCAGATCTAATAAAAGCGAACAACAATTTTATGGGAAATCCTACATAGATATCCGACTGCCACCTTTGCTGGCATTCTCTAATAAACATTCTAGCTAACAGAGGTTTCGAGTCGCTGAAGGTGTAGCGTCAATTACCGAGTCATCTGGTTCTCACTAATAACGCTTTCACTAACGGTGTTTCGTGTCGCTTGCCCCTGGTGGATAAGGTGCGACTGAGTAATTTACCGAATGGTTTCGTGATCCTTCTTTGCAACTTTGTAAGTGAACGTCAAAAAAGGGTTCGAATGTGTGGCTATAAAAGCGGACTAAAGCTTGCTACCAGTGGGGTGCACAGGGCTCGTTAATTGGCTATTGTCTATTCGGTCTCTACTTGTCTTATTTGAAACCTTTTCATGATTCAACCAACGGTCATGATTAAGTATGTTGATGACATCTGTATAATCGCTGGTACTCGTCAAGGGTGCGCGCTGCAAAATATAGAACAAATAAATTCTGAAATTCATAACATCGCTAATTGGTCAAATAAACAACAACATAAATAACAACAGTCTGAAATTGAATCTCAGCAAGACGAGAGACTTCCTCTGCTATCGAGGTACATTTTATAATCAATTACATGTCGAATCGAAGATTCCGTTGGTGATCTTTGAAAACAGTGTGCGGTTTTTAGGAGTTATGATGGACAGTGATTTGAAGAGGAAAAGTCATATCCAGCTGATTGAACGAAAATGTGCTCAGCGCAATTAAATTCTGCGGAGAATTAAATCTTTTACCAGCGACGAGGAATTCTTGATGATATTCAATGGAACCATAAGATCTATTATGGAGTACACCTGCCCTGCTTTCATCGGAATTTCTCAAGAACAATCAAACTCCTTAGAGAAAATACAAAGACGATGCCTGAAAATCAATGGCATTACCATGTCAGAAACTCTTTCTTCGAGAAGATCTCGCTTGTCACTGAACATTCTGCGAGATATTTCCAATAACAAATCTCTGCTGCAGTTTCTTAATCCTGTGTTTCTACCAAGTGGTCGCATCTCAGTGCCTTTTTGCAGAACTTCCTTGCGTCGCAATTCTTTTTTACCATCAGTGTGTATAATCGCGTCATCTGCACTTCATGATTGAGTCACTTGCTTTATTTTATGATTTTCAAATCACAATTTGTATCTTTACTTGGTGTGTATATATTGATTATCATTTCAAGAATCAATAAACGTTTCTCTCTCTCTCTCTCTACCGCATGACTCCTGAGCGCATTGAAACTCTTATTTTCCCAATTTTGATTGAGAATTGAAAAAGCATTTTAGAAATGGAAATAAGAACACTTTGTGCCCGTAATTTATAGAGAGAAATGCACTCCTGATGGAATTTACTTTCCTTCTCAACAGCTGAATTGCAGCGAAACGACTTACACGTGAATTCGCATCTTAAGTCACAGGAAATATTTCTTTCCCGTCCAAGTTCATTCAAGAATCTTGGGAAATAAATGCATTCAGTTCACGGAAGTCGATGGGACAATTTCTTTATTCCCAGCCCGGGATTATTCAATTATCGACCCATGAGAATCCCACGGAACTTAAACAATCATTTTCAAAAGCTTAGTGTGTCAGTCTGCATGTAATTACATGCATGCTCATATTCTAAGTTAAAACTGTGAAGCTTATAGTTCATCATACAAATAATTCGTTCGCTTTTATGTTATTACGTTGCTGAGAGTAGTTAATAAAGGCTTATTAAGATGTGCACCTTACTAAGATGTGCACACTTTCACTAATTTCACTAACTTGCCAATTGCAAAATTCAGCTCTCTGCGTGTAGAATTCTAAAGAATGATAAATTCCATCCTTATAAGCCGTTGCATTGCATGGAACTTGTAGATCACGATCATAGGCGTCAATTTTGCGAGATAATGAAAACTAGGAATACTGATAAACAAACAAAGCTCAGACGACACGTGAATAAGCAGTAACACTTCTGGTCGGCCGATGATCCTAAGATCAAATTCAAAAATCTTAATGAAGCACTAATAAATGCACTTTTACTAAGGCGATGGTCTGGAACGGGAGGTTTCCAATTTTGTGAAATGGAAAAATAAACCTTCCTCTATTTTTAATACTGTCAAGTGTTTTAAAAAAATCGATTTTTTGAAACTTACTTGACGAAATAAAAGAAACAGAGCGAGAATTATTTTTCCATTTACCAAAATAGCGCATTTAAATAATCATTTTCTCATCTTTTTGTAGTCATTTGAATTCTTTTGGGATATGCAGGTCAACAGTCCTCTTTATAATCACGAAGTTTCTTAGAACTAACTGCTGAATACTCGATTCCTTTACACAAATGCATCAGAATGGTTACTTTTGGAGGAAAACTTTCTTCATTTCAAATACGCATCTTTGAGTCGTATTCCTTGCACATGTAAAACTTACCTGTCTCTATTTGCACTCATTGCGTTGTAGTATATTATACAAGTTTGGCATCGTAAATAGCCATCACTAAATTCTGATTTTAAGATTTAAGCTACTATTTACACTGCGAAGATGGGGTAGTTGAAGTAAATGAATACCATAAGGAAGTTCACCTTCTAAGTATGTTGTGCATTGAATTTCATGTGATTCGGAGCTACAGTATGTCCCGAAAGTTTAGGAATTCTTAATGAATTTATGAAAGGACACTTTCTTACAATAACGGCTGTCTATTTACTATTACATGAAAAAGACTGCCTACTATCAATGCAAAATTCACTTCCTTTAGCTAGTGTTATCACGATTTCACTATTTTGAAGGATAAACTTTGTAATTGACAACAATTCGCATTCCTTACGGCATTGATAAGCACTTTTTGCATAATTCATGATTGATATTGGTTGTCCATATGCACACGCAATATTGTCTGTTTGTTTGTCTGCAAAGAGTTCATTTAGAAATACTGCAGCATGTAATCCATTGGATGGCAGGCTATTGTCTTACGTAGGAAATCTGTTAAACAACAGAATGACAGAAAGTCAGATAAAATCTCCATTTTTGTATCAGTGGCATCTCGAAGATAAACATGAAATTGAAAAGAAGTTATTGTTTCTAGGACGTCTCGAGTGTGTTCTCGTCTGTTGTTGAGGTATCACACACGCAAATAGGTGACCGTGAAGTTCCGGTCGTATGAAGATGAATAGGTGTTTATTTATTGTCTACAACCGATTGTCAACATGCAACATTAAATAACAGATTGACAGTCTCTTTGATCATCGCAACAATATGGACTAAAATTCCTCGCGAGAACGACTTCAGCAGACATCCTGGAACGGTGAGTTACTCATGTAATTTTGAGACTGATTAATATCAGAGTTGTGCCACCAACATGAGGGGTTTTACGTTTGAAGCTAGAGGGAGCAAATGTAGCCCCTCATTTATTACATCTTGACAATTAAGGTGCTAAAAAATGCTTACAGGAAGAATACAAGCTGACGTGAAACCCCTCTAGCGACCGGTCTTCACTCTCCCGAATTTCCTCTGTACATTCTTATCAGTAGCCTACTGCTAAACCACTCACTTCAAAGGCGACGATGCTTACATGTCTCTGCTGCGGTCAGTTTGTCTGATCACTTTGATTTCATCATAAGACAAAGATCGCAAGTACTGCGTATTCTGAACCTTATATTACTTCATGACAAACATACTTATATTACTTCTTGTACAGAATATATGTGGATCGATTCTATAATCTATTTTGGACTCTGCCTTTTCTTCATCCTGACACAATCCTTGGGTTAAAATTCATCAGTGTGGCAAAGCAGGCTCTCTGCATCACATTGTGCACTTACAAAGATTAACCTTCCGATACCGCTGGGGTCCACACTGGACCCCAACTAGTTTTCGAAGCAATTGCAAACATCTAATGCTTTCACATCATCCTCCGACAGTCTGTGACTCTGTTGTTAATACGCAGTAATCCTAATTCTTCATAGTCCTTGCAAAGTACTGGTGTTGGATTATCACTTAGAATTGAAAATATCAAAAAATCACAACTTTCATGCATGGGGTCCAGATTGAATCCCAGTCGAAATTATTCATAATAATGACATATAGAATGTATCAAAATGCTTCAAAGTGGTGTTGAGTATTGAAGTAGCAACTTCTTGCTTCATTTGTTCTATTTGGATCATTATATAGAATATTCCATTGACGTGACGGCCCTATAACATATACCTCGGAGCTTAGTTGATAGGCCTATATTTGCACTATTGAGATAGGGTGTGATCATGCTCTCTTTTTAGACTATTTTATGGATGATTGCCTGAGTATGGACGCTGTATGCATTTTCTTCATGCAGTGCATCATTTTTCAAGATGCCATTGTCCAATTTGAAAATCCAGTAAAGATATTATGGTATAGTTACCAACTGCCTTTTGTATATAAATAGATGGAATGAAATTCTGCATGACTAAAATTATACATTCACGTTGAATCCCTCCGTCAATCGCAGTGTCTTCGGTGCATATGGGCAGTTGCGAGTGGCTTGTGTAATCATGGCAGCCAATGATATTTCTACTGATTTGTATGATAGCAGTTTCTACTGATTGACCCGAGTATTTAAAACACTCTTTGGATAAAATTCGAGTCAAACAGTGATGGAAAGACAACGGCGTCCGAATACGGTCAGAATTATGCAGTGGAATCTGCTGATGATGATGAGCAACCATCCGACTTGGAAATAAATTCAGAAGAAAGCAGTGAGATGTCTGCGATGGGCCTATAGCAGCCAAAGTAGCAGTGATAGCTAAGCGTCTGACGACGATGTACTGGTGATCTACAAAACGGTGAACCTACTAGAGTGACGTCACTTGCAGCTGGGATTTGGGATCTTCGCGGAAAGGATGGTGAAGAATATACCTTGTATACAAAAATATATGCTTGTATGATAGATCCATCAAAGAATTCTGGAAGCCGAAGCATTCAATTTGATTTTGGAAGGACTGGACCTACAACAGATTGCAGAAATACAGTAGAGTCACAAACCTCTTGGCGATTGCTGATGGACATCATGGCAACGTACGCAAACGAGGGGAAAGAAAAGAAGGAAATGACGTCAGGGTTAAGAGTATGACAGCAGCCGACGAAGCTTATAAGTTTATCGGACTCATTGATATCCTCTACTTTGGTGGCAGTCAGCTGGAGATTCGTTGCAAAGGTTTTGGAACAAAGAACGTGCATGACCGCAGGATATTCTTTGCTACTATTATTCTACAGAGGATGAGAGAATTGCTACAGAATCTAATATTTGTGTGTAAAGTGGAACGCGTGAATTCACGAAAAACAGATAAAATGGCTGCGATAATGGAATTCTTGCTTTTTCGAAAACCAATTGCTGAAATTTTCAAGATATAATTCTGTAAGATTGGTCTCATCCAGAGAGCGGTGTTGTTTTAGGTAATATTCTAAACAGACAGCCAAGTATGCGGACTGCAAATTCTTTTTGAGGTACTGCAGCAAAGAGCTTATTGTATGATGTTAGGAATCATATCATATTGTGGAATGGTTTATACCTATCTGTGGATGCAAATGTAAATTTGTACATACCGTATTACCTCTAATAATCCCCCATGGGGGATTATTTTTCAACCTCACTCTCAGTGTGGGGGATTATTAGAGGGTGGGGGATTATTTTTCAACCCTGTCCTGGATGCTTTCACTAGACCGCTAGACGGATCTGGTGATGAAAACATCGCCTGCTTCAAGTCGGATGGGCCCATCGGACAAACGGGACTCGGCATCCTCCGCAAGACGAGGCTGTATTCGAAGGTGCAAGACGGATGCAACGAAGATGAGGACGCAGGACTCAGTGACAGTGATGCGAGTGATGATGTTGACGATTTGGAATAGTTATAATGTTTGAATTCATTGAATGTTGTTCTTGCTCCTTTTCTGATATACCGGGTATAAGACGTGTAGACCTGTCCAGTGATTTAAGCTTATATTATTAGAGGATTATTATTAGAGATATTGCCTCTAATTATTAGGGATTATTAGAGGGTGGGGACTATTAGAGGGTGGGGATTATTAGAGGGTGGGGGATTATTTTTCAACCCCACTCAAAAGGTGGGGGATTATTAGAGGGTGGGGGATTATTACAGGTTGGGGGATTATTAGAGGTAATACGGTAATTTAAACCACAAATCTGTGAGCTATGCCATCAAAAGCGACAGCTCTTTACAGCTACTGTATTATGAAGACACTTGTGTTAGAGCTTGTACAGTAGATATGCACACGTCTAGTTGTTACTTTCCTAATGTTTTGTAATCTAGAATAATTCATCTCCAGATTTTAGGCAGGTTGGAAACGTTTCCACACGCCATGACTTTGCTCGATTGACACAGATTATTTCTGTGAAAACGTGATATCCACCTGCAGATAGATAGAAGTTGAACTAATGAAGACTTATTCTGGAACTAATGAATGAGAAATCTAGCCGCTTGGAAAGGTCATAATTCAGAAAACATTGCTGGTATTGGTGAGAGCCATGTGGAAGGTAAATGCAGCAAATGAGACAAAGCTGCAGCGCTTCATTTTGATTGGCTGTTGCTATCTGAATCTCTCATTTCATTAGAGTAATTAGCATGTTTTTATACTTCGAAAGGACTCGTGACTTCAAGTGGAAAGTTCAGGATGTTCCACTAATTAGATTTTCTCAGATTTTCGATATGTTGATACGGGATCTTTTCTCTGCAAGATGAGCCCACTCTTGAAACTATTGCAATTTGTGGCGGGTTGAAGTGAAATTCGTTGCAGATTGCCTAGACTATATTGCGGTAAGTGTATAACCATCTCTAGGTCATGCAGTTCATCTACTTTTGTTAAAGAAGCTAAATCGCTTAGATTTATTAAAATTTCACTTCCTATCGTCAAGCAAATCTTGATTAAATTTTGGCTGAAACTTTTTTAAAAATAGATTTCGCATTCATCACCGATCGAGGCATTAACATATGAAGGATGGAAAATAGCTTGCAGATTTCCCATGCAAAAAATGTAACTAATGACTTAGTTGATGCTTCCATCCTACAGCCATTTTATAAGGCATATTTTTTGCAGAGGGAGCCATGAAAAAATTTTCTATTTTTAGGGAATTGATTGAAGTATCTGATTTAGTCCCTATCACGACCGAAAAGAAGCATTTTCGTCAGACACATCGACTACAGTGAAAGGATTTACATGTTTATTTTTTGATCCTGTTTGATAAGAACAGGAACCGGGTGGAACTCGCGTAGAGTTGTAGCAGCCATGGATAGGGTGCACTGCATCATCCAAAATTCCAGCTTTCAATCTCGTTCCCTGCAGAAACTCATCGGACCAGATCATTCAACCACTTTCCTATCACGTCTCAAATTTTCATCAATCTGGTGGAACAATCGGATATTTACAAATTGAACCAATATTTATTTTACATAAACAGCACTTCTTTAAAAGTATTTTAATACTTCCTCCAAGTATTTTATTGAAAATGAGGAACTTATAACATAGTCATGCATTTTAAAGAGAAGAATTATTACGAGCCAATTGTGTGCTCGAATAATAAGTACATTAAATTTCAGACGAAAATGCACGTGCATATTGTTCATCAAAAGCTTTTTGCCTGATGAAGCACAATCTTTGGAAGTCAGCGATTTCTTTTGAAATCCAGATAAATGATTCACAGTAGGTCATGTACTGAGAGGAGATGAAGACCAACAGATTTCTGGAAGTCTACATCGATTACCTACAATTGTGACAACATTCTCGCATTCGTTTCAGCTGTCAAATATCACTTTTTCTCGCAAAGTGACTAAAGTGACTGAATTCAAATACATGTAAAACTTCAAGCCGGAGTCGTGCTGTTTTCTGTCGACTGCGACTGTCACCACAGCTCCGGGCTGCTCCGGTTGTCTCATGTTGTATAAAGGTCTTACGAGTGCTCAACTTCGTCGAAGCATCTAGTTGAGTTAGACTAGACATCGTAATCCAGACTGTAATGTTCAGTTGCAATCCAGTCCCAATAAATACCCTTTGCATGACTCAGCCAAATGCGAATCATTGCGTGCATTAACTTAACAAAATTATAACTGTTGGTCATTAATTACGACCGAAGAAATTGAAGAATTTCACTGGATATTATAATTGCGCCTACCGGCTACCAGCTGGTTTTATCTCTGCACTGAAATATTCATGATATTTGCTGATTATTCCGGTTGTCAACTCCCGCGAGTTTATACTACTCTCGAATCCTTATGTAAACATCACAACATCTCATCATAAATTTTTACTGATCTAACAAGTTTATTTGTCTTTCAATCTAGCGGTCAACCCTTTCGTCTTCATACATGTTGCAATTGAAGTTTCACACAATTAATGGCGACGTTGTTGAGAGAATCGTTTGATGACGAGGAGGGCTCCTAGTGTGCAACAGTGCTATTATCATTTTCTAACACAGACCGATGCTTAGTTAAGGTTAAAGTATCTTCGTTGTTGCAACTGACGCCATTCTATATTGGTCATCCATTGGTTATCATAATTTGTTCTTTTCTACGCATTCGACACTACAAAACTAAGACGGTGATGTGAGAACAATGTGCCGGTTGAGAATTTGGATAAATGTCTGGGTAAGTTGAAACTGAATATCGTGATAGTACAGGTTTACATCTCAATAGCAGCCTTAAATTGGGATATCAGGGGAAGATAAATTATTGTTAAACACTTCAATATTTTTTCTTTCATTCATTCAAATAAAATCATTTTTAAGCTCTGTAAACTGTGGGATTACGATTATACAAAGGCTAAGCAGGAAGCCGAGGACTACATATATCACGGACAGCGATTCAGCCTCAATGAAAAGAATTAAGACAAGGAAGTATCGAGGAGGATGTGTATAGCGTGGGATGCTTCCAACAAACATCGAGACATTTTCACCTGCAGTCTGCCTCTCTCTAAAGTGGAAGGTACTCGAGTCATGTGTAATACCAGCATTAATCTACGGCGCCGAAACTTGGACAATGACAAAAAAGACGGAACAGAAGATCAGAGCTACACAAATGAAGATGGAGAGAAGAATTTTGAAGATAACATTCATAGACAGGAAGACGAACGAATGGGTGCGAAGAATGACAAAGGCCAGGGGCGTATAGAAATGGTGAAGGCAAGAAAGTGGCAGTGGGTAGGATACGTTGCCCAAATAGATGACAGTAAATAGACCAAAGATTAACAGCATGGGAAGGAAAACGAAGAAGAGGAAGACCGCCAAGAAAGTGGCATGAAGAAATTGCGCTGTTCTGCAACACAATTTACTGACCATAATTAGCCGGAGACAGAAGGTGATGGAAGTGCCATACTGAGGCCTTCGCCCTGCAGTGGGCAGATATAGGCTGATGATGATGAAGCAAGAAGAAGCATGCTTTAAAGCATTGAACTGTTGAATAATCAGCATTGACAGAGCAAGATGCCAATAATTCAAGATGGCAGATGAACATAACAAGCATCTGCCTAGGTAAAACAATAGTGAAAGTGAATTACTTATGGATACTCGAGGTACGTTTGTACCATAGAAATCCGACACTTCGCTTTGTTGAAGTTTGTGGAGCTAGAATGGACAATAAGGGTCTGTTGATGAGCATTTCAGCCGTTCATTTAGGCACCGATCTATGTTATGTCAATGATGCTAGATCGTAAGAAGAACCAAAGTACTGAAACATGCAGCAGTTGTAGATTCCTGCCGCAAAGCGGTCTGTTGCCAGTTATTTTATCATAATTAGAGCTGGAACGATCAGCCAATATTCAAAAATGTTAGAAAATGTTGATTATGGTTGAGATTTTGATTAAAGTGTTCAAATATTTGAGCATGATTATGATTGATTGAAGTGTTGAAGAATGTGACTATGATTGTGATTATGATTAAGGCGGTCATAAGTTTCATTATGGTTATGATTGATTAATGCGTGTCAGACGCTTTATCATAGAGTCTGTGTAGGTTGAAAATGATGCTGATTGCGGCTTTCAGTCGCTTTGTCGGGTCGGTGATAATTATAATGCGTTTCAGTAATAATTTGAATCATGTTTGAAAATGTTTAATACTGCGCAGGGATAGTAGTTATCTCTAAACTCAACTCCTTGTTCAATTAATAAGCTTGCTGATTTAGTCTTACTGTATTTATTCGATTTTGTTCAGCACCATCATAGCGTTCAAATTGACAAAAAAATGAACTCATGTAGGGAAGATATTCTATGACTAGGCGTGAACGAATGTTCATGACCGGGCATTAAGGATGTTCCAGTTTCTGATTGCTTAACCGCGACTACGAAGATGTCTCGGTGTATTGATGACGTCAATTCCTGGTTGAACTCCAACCGACTTCGACTCAACCCAAACAAGACAGTTGCAATCTGGCTTGGGTGTAGGCAGTAGATAGACAAGATCTCTATGAAAGAAATTTCAATCTCCAATGCTATTGTCCAATTCCAAAACAAAGTGCGCAACCTTGGAGTCGTTCTAGACAGAAACCTAACTCTTAGCTGCACACATCAACGGAGTTTGTCGCTCCGCATATTGGTTCCTACGCCAACTCTGCCCCATCATTCGCTGCGCTACGACCTCGGCAGCAAAGACTCTAATTCACACATTTATTACATCTCGTCTAGACTATTGTAATTCTCTTCTCTATGGTGTCCCATACTGTCACCTTCGTCCGCTTCAAGCGGTTCAGAACGCTGCTGCTCGCCTCATCACTAAGACTTCAAGACGTGAGCACATTACACCGGTCCTTCGTGAACTGCACTGGCTTCCAATAAAGCAGCGCATCCAATTAAAGTTGGCTGTCATTGTATATAAGACGCTACATGGTCTATCTCCCCGATGCCTTTCCGACGACTGCCAACCACCTGATCCGATTGTATATCGTCTTCGTTCATCCTCTGGTCCCTCCAAATGTCAACATACCAGAAACCGCACCCGCATGGGCGACCGTGCTTTCTCGGCAGCGGGTCCTAGATTCTGTAATAATCTTCCTATGAATATCCGAGACTTTGAAATTGGCCTCTTCCAATTTCGTCGCAAATTAAAGACGCTTTTGTTCTGTTCCGTGGTTTGAGCTGTACACCGGCGCCTTGATACCTGCAGGTTTAGCGCGCCGTAGACAAATATATGTATAATATAATAATAATAATACTCTCTGTGACATTGTGTACTTTCAGTCCTTACGTAGTTTAGCTGTCACTCTGCCATCGGCGGCCGTGTTCTGATCTCAGCTGATTTTCGCATGACTAAAATCAAATTAAATCAAATTTGCTGATTAATTAGCGTGATTTTGATTTTGATCAATGATTGATTAAATTTCAAAAACCTTGATTATGATTGAGGTTAATAATTGAACTGACCAATGACGTGATTATGATTGTGATTAGCCTCAAAAAGTTAATTGATTATAATTTTGATTGATTAATCCAGCTCTAATCATAATGCTTTTATACAGAGAAATGATGGCAACCGCAATAGTTGCCGGTACCTACCCATTGCTAGGAACCATTGTCATGACAACGCAAGTCCACGACGTTCTATTGTTTTCAGTGTCCTTGTACGTTCTAGTTCTGGTCGGTGTTCTATGGTTTTTTGCAATTAGGCTGCACTTGTGTATCTAAAAGCACGTCAGCCGCTTCAGACATCCATCTCAGTATCCGATCTCACATGAACTTCTTGTATGAGCCTTTAAGCAGCTAGCTTTCAAGCTATCCGTGAACTTTGTTGCAATCCGTGGAAGACGTCTTTTCTGAGGCTCTGAAGGTTTCGAGGAACTATTTGACAGCTGCGGAATACGAATTGCAGGCTGTAATTCATTTTCTGAGATCTCATTTAGTCGACTTATATAATCGCATACATCGCAATTTAGTGAGTTGCATAACAAATAAAGTTATTATGAAATGCTAGATGCTATATTTATTTATAAACAGATTCGCTTACAAAAGTAGGCATTATGTCTATAGAGACTTCAAGACCTGAGTACAGATCACCATGACGTACAACAAATTATAAAGAGCGGTCACATAAAAAGCTTTTCAAGTCTCGCTTGAAGGTGTTGAGGGAGTTCGAGTTCTGTATGGAAGAGGGGAGAGATTTCCACACTCGAGGGGCCTGAGACGCAAATGCCCGACCTCCAAGTGTCTTTCTGGTAGTCATGGGCACCTGCAAGGATAACCTAGACGAAGCGCGAGGGCGTGAACGACAAGGTAGATTGTCAGTGAGCTGCAGAAGATCAGACAAGTAGTCGGGACAAACTTGTTGTAAACACTTGAAAACCAACGTGGCCAACCTGTAATCAATTCTGCTCTCAACCGGAAGCCCCTGGAGGTCACGCATAAGATGAGAGATGTGGTCATGTTTTGATTTCATGTAAACCAGGCGCACAGAAGATTGAATGATAAGCTGTAGTCGGTTCACCAGACTTGAACCAGAGAGTTTTCGCCAGTGAAATCGATCCACGAACCGACCTTACGTGCCGCAGCGTCGAAAAGCATGAAGAGACAGTATGAGAGGCGTAAAGTGAGTTTGTTGAAGGTAAAGTGAGAGTCAATATCACTCCAAGATATCGTAGGGAAGACTGGCGTCAAAAGGTGACCACAAACAACGACAGGTTCAGATGGAACATCAATGCACACACACGAAGCGTCTTGGTTAGATATCAATGACAATGCGAGTGATGAACATGAAGACAATACAAGGTTGAAAACAACTGCACTGTGGCTCTACCACGGAAATAAATTGTTTTGTTTGCGTGGTTAGATCTATAGACCGGACCATCAGTACTGAGAAATGTGATCTCTATTGAGAAAACATTTTTCAGTACTGATGGTCTCTTCACGTCCAGAACTAATCTCGAGGGGCAAGAAGATCAGCATTCCATTGAACGTAATACAAATTCAAGCAGGAATTCTGACGAGCCAGAAGGTTGACACCATATTAAGCTTACACAGTCAATAAATTTAGATCGTGAAGAGTCGAGCGGTGTGAATAACGGTTTCATTTGACGAATGCATCACCAAGAAAAATTGAGTTAAAGATGCGCACTTCTCACTTCATAGGCCTGCAGTCTGCATTGCACGTGCCATGCAGTCACAAAAGTCAAAGAGAGACGAATACCTATGTCAGTCTGTTGCTACCATTGCATACAATGGCTGGAATAGGAATATGTCCGCTCTAGACTAACCCAAACGTAAATGAATTTATCTCTGTGTGTTCTACAAACACGACCAAATACTGTAAATAGTAATTAAGTATAAGAAGACTTGAAAACAATGATTTTGCGCAAAATATGTGCAGTGAGATGCTATATAATACAATAGAAAAAACAGACATATTTGCAAACAGACAATGCAAAACAATGAAGACCATGTAACCTGCAAGTTTCAGAACGTCGGAGTAATTTTTGTGAATTCATTTTGAGAGCTTCCTGTGGTCACAGTACAATGATGTAATAATTTCGCCCGTCAGTTCATCCCAAAACAAAGATAGGAAAAGTCATAGAATGAAAAATTGTAAAGATTAAAATATTCGTGAGGATAAAAAGCTACTTTTATTTATTTTTTAGGCGAAAAAAAGCCAGAAAGTTCATGAATTCCCAAACGATAGGAAAGTAATGCAAGTAAACTTCGGAGCATTAGTGTTCAAATACACTGACTGACTTTTCAATCCTTCAAGGCTTCAAATAATCAGACTGATCAGAAATTTCGCGAAGATACAAGGGGGAGACGAGGGAGATTGAGAGAAAATAATTGCATTGATAATCAATCAATCTGAGAGCATTTATTCTATTTTCATTGTCGTCCAGGGTTATTGAATCAACAATCGACTGTTTATCGTATTTGAACTGTCAACATGTCTACATTAAGCATCTGTCGCTGCATTATCTCGCTGCAATGGCGTGAGTTGCATAGCCGTGATCGTCTAGTGGTTAGGACATTGCGTTGTGGCCGCAATAACCCAGGTTCGAATCCTGGTCACGGCAACTCATATTTTGCTTATCTACGTGCGTATTTTGAAAATTCTTAAACAATTTCCATCTGAGATAGAAAACTTTTTAATGACGCTAATGACTTGACACCTTCGTTAAATGCTACCTTCAATATTTTGACATGAAATTGTGTAATATAGCAATGTAATCAATGATTTAGCTAGAATTCCATCTGAATTGACTTCGGTAAATATCTGATGATTACTTGCTAAAGCATTAATGTATTTTTAGCTTACATCGAAAGAGGTGTGCTGTCAGATAATGTAGTTCACGGCTTAAGTTATTGTTAATGTAAATCACTGCACCATAACAAAATACATAACTTTTTAAGAATACTGTCTTGTCAAATTTCTTTTCTGATGGTTCTTTTCAAGCTTCATTTCTTTTAATTCTCACGATGATGTTGCACTGATAAATTGTCTCGTGACATCATTCCAACTTTTCAAATTTACGGATATCCAATCTCCGTGTTGTTTACGTATTTTCTTATGAAAGCATGCTTTTGCAATGAAATATGTATGCGTGCAGTATATTTTCGAATATAACACACTCTCAAAAAGAATCAGAATCTAAATTCACTGATTTCTGGGCTTCAAAAGCAGTGTAAAATCTCATTCAATTGAAGACTTGTAGTGCAACTTGACTGTACATAATTCTCAGGTTTTCATTGAGACTATCATCAAACAATTGCTGTCAATAATTATCATTACTCAACAACTAGATAATCAACCTAAGTTAGATATCATAATTATTAATATAGATATCATCACAAAATAAAGCAACTGCTTGTTTAAGAAATATATTTTCATTTTTATTGTCAGCATTGATTATTCAATGCTTTCTAACTATTAAGATAAGCAATTTATTTTTGGAAAATTGACATTTCTCAATTTTGCAGAAAACGCGCCCCATGGCCGCAGGAGGCGCTTGCAGGTTTGCGTAAAGAAAAAAGAGTACGTTTATCAAGTATGAACAAGAAAAAAAATCTGATCTCAGTATTGCTTTGAAGCGCTGGAAGGATGGTGCACAAGCACATTTAGCAGGCAACGACTTCCAAACTGAAGTATGATAGAAAAAATAATCACGCAATTTATTTGTGTGAGGAGTGAATTTTGGTAAAACTTCGCACGGATTGTTGGCACAACTTCTGGCAGAGTGTGGGGTTTGAAGTAAAGTATTTCCGAAACTCAATTTCAATTATGTTGTAACGCTTTGAAAAAAATATGTAGATCTAACATTTTCCGTCTTTCACTATGGGAATGAAGACCTGGTAATTTCAAACGATGATCACAGTTTATATAGGAAATTTTGCATCGCTATCAAACTTGGCGAGTGAAATATCGTTGAACTCTTTCGATGGAATCAATGTCACGTTGCAAATTTGGCATAAAATTTGAGTTATATTCAAATATTGGTGCATGAATCAAGCAGTCTATATTGTTAGATACAAACCCTTTCAAAATGACATAACATGAGAGTATAGACTTTTGACGAAATTTTGCCATAATGAGAACTAAATTTCAAATCTTCAGAAATAACTGAATCAAGAACACCCACACCAGTCATACAATTAGCATTTTCTAGAGGAGTATCATTTCAACTGAAAGTTATGTCACTATCGTGCACTCTGCCAACCTAAAACACACAACATTTGCTTGATGCAATTTGGAGTTGCCAAGTATTACACCAATTCTCAAAAATATGGAGACTTTTAAAAAATGACGGGGTATTGATGGTATTGCGAGCATGATGCATCGTGCAATCATCCACAAATAATTGGTCAAGTCATTTATGTTAGTGATAAATAATGCTGGTTCAATAACAGTGCCCTGTGGCACTACACTCAGAACTGATGTCTTTTACTTCGCGAGGCATAGGGATACAAGATTCGAGAAGCATGTAGTAATCAATTTTGTGAAATTGGTCACCACCGGACTGCAGCTCCGGCTACGAATTGATGTTTGCACTATAAATGCGACAAAGTCATAAGACTTTTCCTGCTACAAATTTCAGAAACGCTGGTGGCAAAGCGTAGGCCTAGCAGACACTTGGTCTCACTTAAAGAATGAAATGAAGCAGGGGAACAACATCTTGCACCAGCCTAGCATGAACATGCGAAAGTACGTTGTTTTTGGTCATTTGCTCTATCCACACCGGAGGATCGGTCCTTGTCGCATTGCTGTGGTCCCCGCAAAACTAGGCCTGCGCTTTTCCGACTTTCAGTTTCAATGCATTTTCAGACTTATGCCTAATAACGTTGGAATTGGCCCATACCTGAAGTTAACATATGTGACCAATTTGAAGAAGCACTTTCTTCAATCGGCCCTTGAGATATCCATATATTTATATCATATCAATTCTATTATATTCAGTGCATTTACATTGTGGTGTACCCATTTGGCTCTCAGCCCGGCATCAGAGTCCGGAGTGAATAAGGTTAAATTGGATCACATTTTGCCTTCACTGTCACGAGCGATTTAGGTTGGCTCGCATGGCAATAGTCGAAATGTCTTCATTTTGCACCTGTTCCGAGTGACTGAACCATAGAAATGCGACTTTCCGCTTTGTTTAATTTAGTAAGATAAGAATGGATAACAGCTGTTTGCCCTGGTAAATAGCAAAAGCATTCTGATTAAGACAAGGACCTATGATATTGCATGCTTCAAAATTGCATTCTTGGACTCATTGCTCATTCAGCAATTAGCTGATTTACAATAAAGCAAAACAGAATATTGGAGTAGGATCTCTCTCTCTCTCCTCTCCCTTCTAGGTAAAGCTTTATTTTCTCACTAGGAGAGGCATGCAATTACAAATAACTCAGAGTGTACAAAAATCCTAAAAACGCATTACAATCGCGAACTGAATAAATAAAAGCAGTTAACACAAAATTAAAAAAACACTCAAAGTTAACCAAGTCCAAGATACCATACTATAGGTAAAAAAAAGAGGCAACGCCGATAAAGGAAAGGACATGGAAAACAACCGAGAGATGAACTCCCGTGTGGCTCAGCCAACCCCACACCAAACAGTGGTGGACACCGCCACAAAATGAGGTGGGAGGCCTGGTAGACAGATGGGACGACTCTCGAGGTGTCATGCATCTATCTCTCTCTCTGTTGGAAGACATGATGCCAATTATTAAACCAGCGTGGGTAGAAAATGATGTTATTGCGCATAAATTTTCATGAGGTCACATAAGACTGATAAAGAAATTGACACAGAATAATGATGGTCTAAAAATGGTTCATGTGAAATCAGTGTATTTATTGAGACATTGATTTTATGTGAAATTGAAAAGATGTCCGATTGATATTCTTGTGTTAAGCTAGCAATGTGCTTTAATCAATGGACATCTATAAAATGTTTATGAAGCCTTCTAGGCATCTTCAGTTATTTAACGTTGCTCTGCTCTGAAAAGGTTTTTCAGATTTTTTTTTACTTTGGATTAATGTTTTTATGAATTTAGTTTTATTTAATGGATACACAATGTGCTGATGATGGCAAACAACTGATGGCACAATTTAGACATTAGTTATTCTATTTTATAGTATTCATTTGATGAATTCATTTGCTAAAATCAAATGAAATCAAAAATGTCAATTACTTTTTTGCAAATAGCAATCATTTTGTATTTCAATTAACTAATTTCGATGTGCTACAAAACTTATGCGACAGTATCATTATTGAACGATAGATATTTCAATTTTAGAGAATGGAACCTTTTAATTCATTGAGAATCTTAGGCGCTTTGAAGTCTTCTTCATTCGGTGAATCGGAACATCTTTGATGACTGATAGGGCTTAAGACTGTAACATGTCATGTGCTACTGAAGCATATTTTCAAATTATAAATGAAGCTCCAAAACTGCGACAGACTCCTACCTAGCAAACCGAATAATTTTCACTCATCACGCTAAAAATGTGTTGATCTGCATTTAAGTTAGTGGTGTTATTAATAAGGAAGCAGAGGTGAAGCGTGCATGAAAAATATTACTGCTCGAGCAGACTTGACCACTATCGTCAATTTCTATGGAGAGTTCTCGTTATTCATGTTGCATCAGTTCATAGTGGTTAATGCCATTGCTGGCAAATTAGTTCTACGCCCTTGATGGAGTAGATATCAACTTCGTTGCGAGATAATCTGCATTTGTGGAAAGAAAATTCCACTGCATGCCTTTAACTTTTATTTACGTCAATATTATGTCGACATTTGAATTTTGAAAATCATAATTCAGTATTCGCCGTATTCGCTCTTGCAGAAATTTATTGTTTTTCCTTTCTTACAGGCGGCTTCATCGGATTATGTTGAGTCGGCGTACGTCGGCATCAACCAATCAAGATGCTCTTCGAGAGATCACGACAGCCAATGGGTTTATCCGTCGGGGAAAGCGTCTGGATGCTGAGCGTCTGTTTCGTCAGGTTTTGTCACGATATCGCCATGGACGCACACCCGCTGACGTCCAAGCTTTGGTTGATGCATTTGTGGGCCTCAGTGATTGCTCTATCAGTGCGTCTCGGCAACACACCAAAGTTCCAGTGGAGCAGTTCTGGTTCCTGGTGCGTGGTTTGGCATTTTTGCGCCGGGCCAAGGATTTATTAAAGGTTCATTATGAACAGAAAGCAAAATCTTCAATGACATATGACGGCCTTCAAACCAAGACACGCAGCATTCACGCGGAGAGCTATACTTTGCTGGAGAGAATGCTGCTTGGCCGTAAGTCGGTCCAACCTGAGGCATCTGCCGTTGGTCGTCTTGGAAGCCGCTTTCGCCGACGTCTGTTTCCTACAAGTAAATCAAAGAGTGAAACAGTAAAGGTGCAAGAAGAAGTAGAAGACATGAGTATATCTCAGGAAGAACGCGGAAGACAATTTCTTGAGGAATTCTTTAATCTTTGTGCTTCGCGAGAACGCTGCATGGCATTGGTAGGTGATCCAGGACGTCAAATGCCAGATTTTGATCGAATTGGTAAAAATGCATTGAAAACAAATCAGAAGTTGGGATGGCTTCACAAAGCTTCCCCGGTATCCGCATCGATGATGGATTTGTCCTCTATTGACCCCATAGATCCAGAACCTCCTTCTCGTCCTATCATCGTTGAAGAACCGGACGATGATGACGAAAATGGAGATGTGACGCCAGTAAATCTTCATAGCGAGGTCGAAGGCAAAATTGTCAATCTCCGAGAGCGATTTGGAATGCCTCTCTCTACTCTCAACATGCAGAATGATAGACCGGAGTCGAGTAAACTTAGTGACCTGGTCAATGATCATCGACGCCGAATGGCCTTCATGACATCAAAGGAGGCACATCATCTGATAGAGTACGAGGCTGAGAACATTGTGACAAATCTGAGAGCTCGAAAAGTCGGTTCTGGAATGCGTCGATCCTCTTCGATGATGGACACAAGCTCAGTTGGTCTGCAGCCAGATAATTATGCAGCCGGAACGACTGCAAGTGATTTAGGTAGGAGAAGGAATGAAGGAAGTGCAGCGATTCTGCAGCGTCGCAATATGCGAAGACTTCAGCGCAGTGCAAGTCGAGAATCATTGAGTGGGGCGCTATCTATGTCCTGCTTGGCGCTTGATGAAGCGGTGCAGGTCTCGTATCAGTCTCCAACTGCTAAATATCGACAGATGAAGCAGGCTTTTGATGCCCTGGGGATGGAAGAGTGCCATGTAGAAGAGATCGACGAGAACGAGGAATCAGAAGAACAGATGAGAAAGAGAGATGAGGAGAGAGAGGAACCAAATATCGCTCAGATTCATGCCGAATGGATTCATACATTGGTTCACTTTGGAAACCGTCTTGACGTCGATAAAGATTCAGAATCAGCTTCTCTCGTCTTTGGGCATTCGCTTTTCTTGTATGAAATGCTAGAAAGGGATGTTGTTGAAGTCGAACTGATGGCATTCGTCATGAGGAGGCTAGGAGCCATTCGGTGTCATGAAGGGAATCTTAGTGGAGGAGTTAGCTTGATGGAACGCGCTCTAGCTATCTATGCAGACCTCCCAAACGCAGAATCTGAAATGATGGAGCAAGCTACTGTTTGGTTGGAGATGGGAAATGCTCATTTACATGGAGTTCGAGGCCTTGATCTTGCTCATCGAGCTATTTCTATGGCTGTGCGCAAGCATGTGAATAAAGAGTCAATGAGACCCGAAGATACGTTCCTGGAAAACGGTAAAGAAGAAGAATCTTTGTTGAAGGCTATGGACGGTCATGATAATGATGGCTCTGCAAACACGATGGAAAGCAATGCTCGTCAGGCATTCAGTTGTTACAAACGCTGTTTAGCAATGCAGGAGTATGTCAATAAGGACGTGCAGCCAAAAGGTTTCAAAGTTAGATTATTGACACGTCTTGGTGATTGCAACATGATTCTTGAGGACAGTGAGAAGGCAAATGAATTGTATGAGCAAGCACAGGACTTATTCTCAAACACAGACACCACTGGCTTACTTGAAGAGAACGCTCATGTCCTATGCATGTTGGGAATAGGTCGGTTTCTTACAGGAAACTATGCCAAGGCGTTGGCAGTTCTGGAGACTGCATATGTGATCCTTTATCACCGCTCAATTGAAGATCCAACAAAGAAAATTCAAAACACTAATATCGATCCACGCTATTTCGTTACAGCGCTTTTGGCCTTGTGTTATGCCCGCACAGATCATCGATATAAGACTCTAAATTGGTGCAACCGCTCTTTTGCTTTTGCACGCACGCAATTTGGCGACGATCTCAACAAAGTGCAAGATGAGAATGATGCATGGTTAGTGTGTCAAGTTCTGATGGTTCTCGGAGACGTATTAAGCTATTTTACGCGCCATGATGAAGCCGTAGAGAATTATCAGCGCGCCTTGGTTTATGTGGATCTACATTTAAATGGCGATGCGTATTTGAAAACCACACTGTATCGCCTTATAGGTGACAACTACAGATCGAGGGGATTGCATGAGGAAGCTCTGAGAAAATATCGAAAAGCAGCCGAAGTTCTCGATTCTTACATTGATCCCGAAAGTTTTGGGGTTTCATTCCACAAAGCGAATATTTTCTCGACTATGGGTAGTACTTTGGTGGATCTCCAACGCCAAAATGAGGGGAAGTCATTCCTAAGCCAATCCAATCGACTTCAATATTCTCTACAAGATGAGTTGACGAGCTCTGTGGTGGCTCTTCAGTATCAGATGGCTCTTAACGCTCTTCACGACTGTGACCACAATCGTGCCTTCAATCTTCTCAACGACGCATTGAAAGCGTATCGAGAAGAGCACTCCAAGTTCGGCACCGATATGGCTCCGATTTTAGCCATTCTCGGCGTAATTCATCACATCCGATCACTAACAAATGACAATAGACAAAATGTGACGGATGGCAATGCTCGCTTCCGTGAAAGTCTTTCACTTCAAGATGATGTTGCTGTAAATTTGAAATACTCTTATTACTTGTGGGATATGACTTACAATGAAGCAGCGATGGATCGTGTTGAGAAAATAGTAACTCAAGAGGATACGCGGAATGTCCTGTTGACCTATGAGCTCTATGAAGAATTGGTAATCCCTCAGCCATTAGATCAAGAAATGGGCACTGAGCTGGTTGACTTTCCAGCGCAGTCGTTTGCATTATTTCTTTTGTTCATGTTTTATCGTGAGGTTGGTTGGGGCAAGCTAATGGATACAGTAGGCTCTTGGATGTGGCGTTTGGCGGAAAAAGAACGATGTGCGATGCATTGGTCAATCTTGGGTTACATGCTGATGGAATATCAAATGTTTTCTCAAGCAGCCATGGCTTTTATTAATGCCTCTTATCTACAAAATTACTCAAAGCAGAAAACAATTGAAAATATTGCCATAAACTTTCTCATTATTTACGGACGGGGATTAGGAATGCAGCAGTTGGCAAGTAAGATTGTTGCTGCAAATTGATGATGAACTGTCATATCGGCCGCTTTGAGATAGATGTAGAACATGAAAAAGGCTATCTCTGATGACATTGCTGATTTCCATGGTTATAGATCTCCGGTTGATTTGCATGTATTTGAACAGCAGAGATTCCTGCTTTTCCTCGCGACACTTTCTCGGCATTCTCCATTGATTTCTTTTGTATTATTGCGTCTGTATTGAAGCTCTGTATCCTGACTTCAAATGATTCAACGCGGCCTGATAGAATGTGTGCTTCAGTATCGAATTCATATGGAGCAGACGCGCATGCTTCAGAGTATATTACAGACAATTTCAGATCAATGATTGGGTGACTTCAGCATTGCAACTTGTGTAGTGCGTGCATCAATGAATTTGAAAATGCAAGGATTGTTTATAATATCAATCTGACTGATGCTGTGAACGTCTCTCCGGTCGAATTTGTTGCGCTATGAATTGATTATTATATTTTGTGCATTAATAAGTATTATGTCAACTCATGATTTTTCTTTCAGTTCTGTATTATTTCATCCGAATTATATCAATGAAATAAAATATTACGAAAATGAGGATAAAAAGTTGCTTGATCCTCAATTAAGACTGTTATTAGCCTCTAATATTCCAACCACTGTGCAATATCATTCCTAATTAGTAGTTATGTCCCATAGACAATAATTTGGGATTGATGCTGTTGATACATTAACAACTGATGGCCGATGACAAATTCATGGTGAAGGGTTTTAATTCCAAAATTGATGGCGAGATACGTGTGTTTGACAGGCTAGATTTATTTAAACCAATATTCTGTCATCATTAGAAAAATATCATCTGTTCGATGATGACCTGCAGGCTACATTACATATATTTCCATGGTCATTGTGCAATAAGATGTCTTTTTTCCACAGTTTATGAAATGAGAGCTAAATGCAGGTTGTAGGTTGAAGAATATTCCATTTGCAGACCGCCTTAGGTGAGTGGCTATCATTATTTGAAGCGAATTTTGTTCCATTGTCAATGCAGCATTGACGGTCTTCAAATTCTTGAGTCGTTGATCTTGAGTTGGGTAAAAAATGGGTATACTTGCGTCTATTACCCTTTCTCCTGTAATTGTGAGGTGTGCAACGAACGCTCTCTTTGTCTCAAGAAAATCTAATCTTGAATCGAAGATTTGTTCCATGGCTGCAGTTCTACAGATCGGGCCGCAAAAGTATTCAACTCTCATTCAATTATCTTGTACAATTTAGATTAGCTTTGATGTAGATTCTTTGACTGTGTTTATTTATTTTCTGTATTATAGTCATAAGATCTCTCTGTATTTTGTCATCTTCCCCAGTATTTGTTGTACATAAAAAAGTGTCCATGACGTGAACACTATGAGTGAATTGCATTGTATTTAGCATATATTAATGACGACTGATATTCTTTTTATAGTGGAGCCTCCTGTTGATGTCATGAATCAATCAGCATGCTGATGATTGTACAGGAAGCTTTCGGCATTTATGTAAACCGTAGGAAAATAATTGTGTGAACTTATTGCGCATTTCAACGGCGTGTCATTGTAACAAAGGCAGAAGAACTTTGCTTCTAGACTTTAAAACTATCACGATCTAAACATCATATCCTTGTATCCTCCTCTCGCAACTGCACTTGTTATGTTTAATTGAATTGTGCCTAAAATTATATATACTGTATAATACATAACTGTAAGTATTTCGTATTTGTGCGATAAACGTAATGAAATAAATAGTGATCCATTGTAAAAATTGTTTTATTCTGCTTAAATTGCTTAAATTTTACTATAAAACGCGCGGCTGATTCAAAATTATTAGTATGAAAAGCTTTATTATAAGTTATAAGTAAAAGTTGTAAATAACTTTATTTTGAAGTATTCAAAGTCACTTCATCTTAAAATTTATTACTTATTCATTCGCTTTAATTTCCCTTCTGGTGCTCAAGTTGGCTTATTAATTCCGCCTTTTGTGATTGAAGTTTGTTTTAATTTAATCGTCTTGCTTTCTGCATTTTTAATTATCACTTGCTTCACTCAGTCGATTCTTAATTGATTGTTCGACATTGTTTTTCGGGACAGTGGCCTACATGTAAGTAGCATCATTTCTTATATGGTGTCAGAAAGGCTGTTCGAAATTCGCTTGACGATTATACATAATATGCAGAATATATTGTTCTATCATCAATTCGATACTATATGCGAGTACTTATTATTCTCTATTCAGCATTTAATTGCTTCTTTATTAATATTCAGTTATCACTTTATTTTTTTACTTGTCAGTAACAATCAGTGTATCTGTAGTTTCTACAAGATAGTATTCCATATGTCGCGACAATGCTTGTATTGAATTACTTCATAAAAACACACTGCCTATTTTAAAGATGTCCTATGTTCATGTTCAAATATAAAAGTTTTCATAATTCCATGTCTCAATGCAGCTCATCATTAAATAGCATGTCTTAATGCAGTTTGACAACTATGAAAAAAGTAGCAATGCAAGGAATAATCAAAAATTAACTAAATTTCAATTAACTGATTCCTCAGCAATTAAATTTCAACTAATTTATTGCTCAGTAATTGTATTTCAATTAATTGATCTCCTAGTAAATGAATTTTAACCAATTGATTGCTCATGCTGGGCAATCAAATTTTCAAGCAAAGATTGCTCATTGATTAAATTTTTACCAATTTATTGGTCACTAATTGAATTTCAATTAATTAATTGATCACTAATTAAATGTCAACTGACTGATTGCTTGAATTTTCAAATAACTGAGTCCTCAGCAATTAAATTTCAACTAATTTATTGCTCAGTAATTGTATTTCAATTAATTGATCTCCTAGTAAATGAATTTCAACCAATTGATTGCTCATGCTGAGTAATCAAATTTTCAAGTAAGGATTGCTCATTGATTAAATTTTTACCAAGGTCACTAATTGAATTTCAATTAATTAATTGATCACTAATTAAATGTCAACTGACTGATTGCTTGAATTTTCAAATAACTGAGTGCTCAGTAATTGAATTTCCATCAATTGATTGCTCAGTAATTGAATTTCCATCAATTGATTGTTCAGTAATTGAATTTCCATCAATTGATTGCTCAGTAATTGAATTTCCATCAATTGATTGCTCAGTAATTAAATTTCCATCAATTGATTGCTCAGTAATTGAATTTCCATCAATTGATTGCTCAGTAATTGAATTTCAATTAATTGATTGCTCAGTAATTGAATTTCAATTCATTGATTGCTCAGTAAGTGACTGTTAATAAATTTGACTGTGCACGTCTTAGATGATTTTCAGTTATTAAAATAACGCTTCTAAGCATTGGTGTGCTATGATCATATGAAATCGAGTCGATTTGTCGCATCAAAAAGTGATCATAATACATTAGAGCAATGAGGGTCCTGGAGACCCTGCATGGCAGTTGGAACAAAATTTTTTCTACGGTAGGACAACTATTGCATCGTTGATGACTGCATGGACCTCCGACATCCTCATTTTTAAAAGTTTCATATATGGAGTTATCATAGAAATGGCAACATGACTAAGGGGTTGTGAACAGAGCTGAAACTCGGGCCTTGAGCGTGCCGGGCCGGACCGTCACGGGCTAGAAGAAATATGTAAGCACCCGGGCCAGAGTTGGTCTGAAATATCTAGTACCCGGGTCGATATTATGTCTGAAATTAGAAATATCCTCCTCATTTGATCCTTTAATTGCTGTTCGCTGTAAAATTTGCTGTTGTGTATTCTCTTTCTTAATTATTATTTTTTTTCTTTGTGGTAGTAGTAAAGTGTTGCATCACTCTCGCTCGCCAGATTCAATTCATGCATGGGAATGTAGTGAATGGCCCAGACGCATCGCCCGCGCGCTTTATTCCCTTTCCTTGGTCCAATCGTGCAAATTCTCCTTTAAATAAAACTCTCTGACACCTTTGACTCTGGGCCAACAAGTTCGAGTTGTCTGTCTATTTTGTCTATCTGTCTATCGTAGTATTACGCTGTCAACAAACGCAGTTTTCCGCCCAGGCAGTCAAGAAAGTCGAGATGATAAGAACTGTTGGTTTTGAACTGTACGTTAACCCGAGACTTAGAGGAACAATTTCTCTGAATCATCTTCACATGGTGACTTATCAACCTTATTCTTCAGCAATAATATGAAATAATAAATGCCAGCATGCGACGGAATAGTCATAAATGTGCCTTCTGAAACATAAGCTACAATCGATAGACGATTAGCAAGTAATTTTCTATGGAATTTTGGTCAAAAGAGTCGATTGAATATTTAGTTCTACTTTTGACTTTATGACCTTTTTTTCAAATAGACTTTGTGTTCAGTGCAATTCGCTTTTCACGCTTTAACTTATATAGAACAATGGCAGTTATCGGCACATAAAATAGGATCCATATTGTTTGTGATAGACAAGCTCACTATATATGTACAATATTTATAATAAAAATTAAAATTCACCATGAATTAAATGCTTGAAACTTCATCTTGCTGCTCAACAGTTATCAATTTGCCTATACATATGGTACAAAAACATAAACACCTAAAAAATCAACAGTTAGATTTTTAGAATGATTCTCAAGGCGATTACACTCAACTATTGTAATTGATATCTTCATTGTGGATGGTAAGATGCGCACGACGATAAAATTTCTCACTAGGGTCCAGATGCAAAATTAAACCGGGCCCAGACCTAATATTTTGGAGTCGATGGGCGCCCCGTGCCGGTACCGGTTTGAGGGCATACGTGCCCGAACCGAAGAAAGCGACCCGGCTCCAGTTCTGATTGTGAAATCATTGATCTTAAGCATTTTTAGTATCAGAAACTGCCATTCTTTACTGCAGCTACTATCAAAAGTCGCAGATGCGACCCATGACAATTTTTGAAATTTTGCAAGTTTGCGTGCGCATGCAGTGCTTTATGTTTGATGTGATGATTTTGAAAATCCAACATTTCAGCTACTCCATACTCATTCACGTAACCTAATTCGCGCTATAGACGGTGTGTTAAAAGCTTGTCATAAATAGCAACCAATTAAGAACTTTTCTTGTATTGCGGTGGTGGTGGGCAACGCGTGGCCCGCGAGCAACTTGGTGGCCCACCACCGCTTCTCATATCTAAAGTGGATCGTAGACATTACGATTATGTGTGATTATGTGAAAATGACTCACTCCTACTTCGACCTTTGGGAGGTACATCTAAGGGTAAGGGATCCTCATTGGAATTTGCAAAACCGTTAATTAACAACTAAATGAGTACATGTAGCATGATCAATAATTGTAGCAAAATCAATTTTATATTGTGCAGATTTCAGGCGGATGGTTGCACTGCACTTACAGACCGTTGTTTTTCGATGAAATAAGGTAATGTCGGTCAATTCACCAAAAAAGTCAAATTACCGTTTAATTACACAAAAGAAAAGCTCTCATGATTTGTTATAGACCTATTCTCTCTTCAATACTCACATTAATTGTAGAAAGTAAATCATGATTCCTTAATATTAAACAAATTAGTCGCTTACAATACTGCTGTATACATTTACACGTAAAATTTTGTTATGTAATAAGACCGTTATACATGTACGGTACAGCAGCCCATTTGTGTGTGCACTTAAAAGTACAGAATAAAAGAATATTAAGCCTATACTACTGCCTTTTAAAATTGGTGGCCCGCTATCCCAACTTGGTTGCCCACCACTGCTGTATTGCAACATTTGCTTCACAAAAGCTATCGTTTTTATGTGACATGTAAATACATGTCCATAGCACAACCATATGAAGTGCCTTTGAGTTTGGATTAAGCTGATGATCACTTAATTTGCAATATCAAAAGTGTCACACTGTAAAGGCATTTGCCACGTATCATTTTTCTTAGGCTACCTTGAAGCTCTCTGTCATATTTGAAGCGAGGATTATTAATTAATATTTGTCTTCAGCTACAACCTGGCAGTGAACTCGAATGCATTCCTCGTCGGTAGCAGTATGACCTCTGATTGACAAAGGCTTCCTTCCTGACTGATGATGTAATCGTTGCTGCTGCAGCGATGAAACTTTCAATCAAACAAGTTGATCATTAACCCTCCACCGACCAAAGCGTAACATTCTAAAATTGCTTTAAATCATCGAACATTTTGAATAACAAGTCGGAAATGCTCTCCAAATTTCCCACGAATAAGACAATTTTATACTAATTCATCTCCTGTCCCAATAACAATCGGAATCGGATCATTCTTGTCAATCATTATTTGTCACTCGTATAAATAATTTGAATTTGTCGACTCTGATATCAGCCAACTCCAAGTGCAATGTCATTCCGACCAATTCTTTGTTTATTAGTTCTCTCAGCCTGCCTCGTGGCCTCCACCAATGCCCGGCCTGGTGGTGCGGGCGGCATGGGTGGTTTGCAAGGTGTGATGAGCTCCTTGATGGGATCACTTCAACAAATCAGTTCATCTCAACAGCAGTTCGGCAGTATGATACAAATGGTGATGCAGCGGGTAGTCAAGTTGGAACAGAAAGTCAATCGATTGTCGTACAAAGTCAGACGACTGGAGGCCAACAGTTAAACGTGAGAACTGTATGACTCTTCTAGTGCATGGAACTTCATCCTCGTTCACATTTACTTCATTTCATTTTTGTGAAGATATTATAAGTGAATTAATTTCGACATTTTTGAAATTTTCATTTAGGTTAGAGATATTTGGGCTGATTGAGGACATCCATTATAATTTAATAATTAAAGGTTGAACCACGAGCAATTACACGAGCGCGAGTTTAATCGAGAGTGGTGAAACCGAATTGTCGCCACAGTTTTCTGGCAGACTGATATCATTTCCTCGATGAATGAGTTGCATTAATCATCAATATCGGACTGCGTGACCAATGATTTCTGAAACCGTTTCTAAACTGTCGATGGGCAGAATTTTATTGTCTGATCGGTTTGTCGGTTTGTCATTGACCCATAAGAAGCTCAATTTCTACCCAAGATTGCTGCATTTAGACAGAAATCCATGAATTAGGTATAAGGGAAGCATTCTTTGGCAGCATACCCGAATGCTCTCTAATTCTGTGTTGTGTTTTTCAATTCTTTTTGTAGCTAACCTAATGATTAGCTTTTCAATTGCTATTGCTATGATGGAGAGAATGGACTTCTATGACACAAAATGATCAACTAGAGTATACGTCCTCAAGTATTTTCCCTTTAGACATCGCAATCCAAGAGCTTTTCTGTTTGGATATCAGCAGTTCAGACGGATCTTCTAATCTTTGAAATGTACATTCTACTTTTGTGTATCAGGGAACAACGTTAAACGACCTCTATGTTAGAAATTCTTTCATTTTTGGATTTAATTGTTGAATTGTTAAGGTAGAGTTTCTGCATTTGCTTAGAAAAAACATTTAAAGAAGTCGCACTTGTCAGTATCATGATTGTGAGTGCAAGTGAATTAGAGCACGCTGGGCAGTGACTTCTTACAGCGTAACTGTGCGACAATATCTAATATCACGACGATGTTCAGCAGGCCAGGAGAATAATATTAAAGGCACAGCACTTTCAATAAAGATGTTTTGTGCAAGTACGCACTTAACCAAGTCCTAACTGACGTTTGATGATGGACGCATTGCACTGCAAAGCCAGTTAAGTGCATTCATCAACCATAACACGCTTCTCTTTAAAGGGTTGTCTATTTCGTACATATCTTGATCTCCAATTGTACAAAATGTCACATGTGATGATGAAAATCATCCCTGTATTGAATTGCAATGGAATGCAATTCATAGTAATTTCTTATTATTTAAATAGTAAATTGAGAGGGCATGTTTCCTTAGCCATTTTGCTAGAATGGTTGTATTCCTGGTGAGGACTGATGACGTTCGCTAATCCGCTTACTTCGAATATAGTGCTGTTTAATTTTAGCAATGGGATTAATGTATAATTCACTAAAGATTGAATTCATATTGGGATTGAATTCACTAAAGAGCTACGCAGTATGATCTTTCATATATCGTTTCATTAATATTTTTTGTAAATAATTCTCTTTAGTGTACTACATGCCTACCTGAATGGGAAACAATACTTTATAGGCTTACAAGGTGTCAATTATTAGTAATAATAATAAATGTCATCTAAAACATTCCAATGCATTGCAGTACCGTAATTCTTAAGTTTGAACATTTTCTAATTTTGTAGATCAACTAGCCAACTACTTCTTTTTACAGCCGTTTTATACGGAATAATAATGACATTGCGCATCATAGACAAAAATGTCAATTTTATGAAAAGCAAGTAATGTACATAAATACTGAAAATGATAAAACTGTGTTATGCAAGTACATGTAAGGTACTAAGGCAGGCTTCAATGAAAAGTTGATCATAAACTATTCATGTATTTTATGGATAGACCAGACCAAAAGTAACGTACTTGACCAAGCACCGGGATAAACCACTTTTTTATTAAGACTATTAATTTTTATCGAAACTCCCAAGATTTAATGCATTTTCTTAGTCTCGAAGTTAAAAAAATTGATTATAAAAGCTGCGACGATCCTTCGGCATCATGAGCTTACCGAGGTCGATAATAGCATACAAACCGACTAACCACTTATCATTCAACCAGTATTCATTTATTCAATATGGACGTTCAGTCATCAAACACAGAGATGATTGAATTTGGTATGTGTAGCTGATCAATACGAAAATGCGAGTGCTACTTATACGTAGGCTGACTCAGGGTGGAATGCACATCTTCATGTTAAGTAATCAACGATTAGTAAATTGATCAACGTTGTTAGCTAATGGAAGATGACTAATTAAATTTAATGAGTTAACTCTTGATCAAATGTTAGTCACATGCACATGCCTTAAATTAACGTTTTGTTAAGCATACGCCGATTACGGAATAAAGAAGCAACCAATCTGGATAGAGAGTCATTCCCCCTTTCTTATTATTAAAGAGATCCTGCGTAATGTTCATGACGTCTTTGCATTTGGCTTGAAAGTATAGCTAAACGGTTGAGCTTGAAACAACGAATTAGTGATACTATTTTGGTATTACATCAGTCTTCGGGTGATTAGCTGCAGATTACACTACAAAATGAAACGCTGTCGTCAGAAAGATTTTAGCACCTATGACAAGTTGATCTTATGCGATATATTCACAAAGTACAAAGGTATCGTCGAGAATAACGGATGCAGTGGCCTCACATGAAAAAATGAAGCTCGGAAGAATGTTACAGAAGAGTTTTCCTGCCAAAAGCCAATTCCTAAGAGAAGTGCGGACCAACTCAAAAAGGCTGGCTGAAAAGGATGCTGCTACGGAGCGGCGGGAATCATTCAAAACTAGAGCAGGGCCACCACCACCCATCACTGATGCAACAGCCAAAATAGCATAGCTAATTCTTAAACGAAAAAAGCCACTAGATTATGAGTACGATAGCGACAGCCAGGTTCGCTTACGAAGTTTTTAATCGATGAATTTAAAGCTTCAGAAGCAAAAGAAAATAATGATGTCAGTGATGCGTCCGGTCCTGTTAATTCTGAAAATAGTGCTCCCATAACCCCTGTTCGTGAACACTTCCAGACTGGTTCTCATATCTCAGCTTGTGATGCCATCACACCAACCACTTCAAGCATTCCGAATAACCGCCTTTGAAGAAAAATACCACCACTGAAATATTTACGGGATTGTAGTACGGATGCGAATAATAAAAGGAACTACGTCTCAAGAGGCTGGCAGTTTGCTGGTCAAGGAGGCTGGTGGTTTCCCGATGCATAGAATCGTAGAGCAGCACATAATTTTGAAAAAACTTCGAAGTCAGAGCTTCGGTCATACGAGCCGTTCAAATCACCGAGTAATTACCGCAAATTACGAACATTGTCTTTCGAAAATTTATAACCGGACTTGAAGTCATCATCGTGCTCATAGGACTATATCGTACCATATCGTAGCCGTTGTCGTGGTAGTAATAGAAATATAGGTTATAAATATCATCCATCACCGAAGTTATTCACGAAAATCAATGATTAACTTTTACAGCAGTTGACGATATCAAGCCGAATGTTAAGTAACAGTCAACGTTGATGTTCATGCAGTTTTAACTGTAGTTAGGAAGAGCCAATCAAATCGATTGTTAAGAAGCAAAATTATCCGATAATCGTTGTTTAACTTATCTATTGTTAAAAATCTAATTATGACATGTGTATACGAAGCTGATTTAACCTAATTATTGATTAAATCCTAATTATGAGATGTGCATTCCACTCTGGGAGCAGTGAGATATAGGCTACAACCCGCGACTAACGAAGAAAGGATCAAAGAAAACACATGTAAATCTAATGGGAAGTAGATTGACGCTTCTGTTTCAAATGATGGAATAATCAGATTATATGACATTTTCTATGTTATCTCTCTGATTAAGTGCTAAGTGCAAAGTCTAGAGCCATCATTTTTGACATGGTATGTCTTCAGCCTTTCAGGTCTTGTGTACAGTATGTGTTCTTATCACACTTCTGATTAATGATGTATGTGAGATCGTGGTGAAATTTGGCTAAAATTCGCCAAAATGTTTTGTTTGCCACTATTATGATGCTTACAAAATCTGAACGTGTTTAGCTTCATAGACAAAGATATAGTGATCATGATAAGAAATGAGTTGAAGACATTCCATGCCAAAAATTACGGCCAGTACATTTCACTAATTCTCATTTCTCCGAAAGCAATGATCTGCTTCCCATTGAATTTACATGAATTTTTCTTTGATCCTGCCGGACGAGAAGAGGAACCGGGTAGAACTCGGCAGACGAGCAGATTCGTGGTACACGTAGGATGTACATCATTTTGTGAAAGCCTCATTTTCGGTTCCGTTCCCTGCAAAAATTCGTTCTGGCTGCCGAACTATTAGTGAAACCAATTAAACAGTATTTCTTCTTACTCAAAGTAGGAAACTATTTGAGAAACATTAACACTATGTGAATCCTGTGTAAACTCTCAAGGCTTTAGTAACTATCTTGCAGACTTGTGTTGTAATTGTTGTTTCCATTACAATTAAGTAATTGCAATTACAATTACTGCAATTAATAATTGTAATCAATTACATTTTCTGATGAGTAATTTGTAATTAATTATATTTTTAGTCATGTAATTAAGAAGTAACTGCAATTACTTTGCAATCAGCACAGCTTACTACCTATTCATTCCGCAGCTAAAATTACTACTACTTAACTTTCCTCGTCGAATACTATACTTAGATGCGTACCGGGTGTACAACTATCGGCATTTTTTTCAAAGAAATTTATGACGAAACATATTTTGAAAATCCAAATTTAGTGTCGGTGTTATGATATTCTCCAATTGCTTAGGTAACAGAAAATGTAAATCAGAAAGCTGCAATTCCTTAATTTTCCCCTCTGAAAAAGAGAAGCAAACATTCATGATTGTATTCTTCTAGAAGCCGAAGTTGAAATCTTCAAATCAATTTAAATCTTTGCAGAGATGCAATTGCAAGCTCTCCTAGAGTGAAGCATCCTAGAAGCCACAAATTTCGATAGCACGATCCTATGTCTTCAGTTTGAATCGCAGTAGAGATGTGAGGCGAAAACACATGGGGAGAACGAGAAGGTGCAATTTAATATCAATATGCTACAAGCGTCGTCTACTTTTCCGGGGAGCAAAAGAAAATCCGCCGGAAAAAAAGTAATGGGGGAGACGCATAGTGCAATGATGACAATTATCTAAAGCAATTAAATATAAAGTAAATGAAATGTAATTGAAGAAATACGGAGCAATTTGTAATTGCAATGAATTACATTTCTAGAGTAATTGACACAAGTCTGATGTAAACAATAAATAAATGAATCTTTCTCTTTCTGCACCATCGTAGACATGTCCAAAATCATTTTACATTTGATAGTAAAAATTTTGTGATAGGAATTTCTACACCCTCTGAGACCTGAGGGAACCCCCTCAGGTCTATGAGGGTTAAAGGCGATGGCAGGAAATTGTTTCACATGATGATTTCACCAACCTCTTCTCAGCAATCCTAACCGCATAATGCATACGCTGACTGAATGCAGCCAGACAGCTACGGTCGGTGTGCCGACGGCGAAGTGATATCACAGCACACACGCACGCCACTCACTCACTGACTCTGGTGTTCAAACCCGGCTGACAGCTTGCTGTTTGCCATTTCCAACACAAAACGATTTACGAATCATCCATTCGAAAGGGAGCAAGTTGTCTAATTCTGTTATGTGCCATTTCGATGTAAAGGGCAGATGCGAAACTTCCATTGTAGAAACCGAAGACGCGCGCGCAGATGAATCTAATTCTGTGGCTTTACCATCCACACATAATTTTCCTCATTTGAAATTCATTCAAATGAATCTCGACCTGCATCCATTTCTTTCAAGCCATTTTCAAAGGAGCGAAAACTCAAATAATTGTCAGTAATTCTATTTTCATATTTACAAACTGCTACACGATTAGAATAACTACAAAAGAATCGGATGGGAGATATCCTACACTACACTATGATCGAACTACATTGATGATAAAATGTTATATCTATGATTCTCCGCTCTCACATTCCTTCATACTGAATGTATGAGACTTTGGTAGTCTAGTCAATGGGAACATCGATGGTGCGTCCCTTGGAATCGTCAATGATGACGTCATGGCGACATTGGCACCAATGGGAGATTGTACACGTCCCCTGTCTGTTGTTACCATTGTGCTGATGGTGTCTTGTGACGTGGAACGCATCCAAAAGTCTGTGGCACATGAAGTGGTGGCTTGTGAAAGATCATCAGTCACATCACATGCTCGGTCCAGCTGTTGGCGAATAATGGCCATCTGCTGCTTCAACAATGAATTCTCTTGTTTGGCTTTTTCGTAGAACACAATAAGACGGTCTAAATCATCCTGAAAGCAAAGAGAAAAATGATACTTAGATATTACGAAGACATCAAGTAGTAAGAAAATTGATCAGTTGCTGTAGACCTTCAGAGACCCAAAATGAAGGAGCACTGAGTGCGGACGGATTTTCATCATCGTTCCGGATTGTGATCCTATAGGACTGCTGTCATCATTATCCTATTGGATAATGCAAGCGCACGTTTGTGGCTGGTTAACAACTTAGGCAAAAAGGCAATTGACCCTCACCAGACATTTTGAAAGAGATTATGCCTAATTTAATGAATTATTTCAATCGCTCATTATTCACATGAAAATGTCGATTTTTCAATTTAAAGGTAATATATATGTAATACGTTGTTTTGCATCTTGAAAATAAAACTTCTTTCATTTAAGTCATATAATTTATAATATGCTATAATACGTGCTTTTCAAAATATAAAAATTCTTTCACTAAAAAGTCACTCGTTTCGTTATACGTTACTTTGCCTTTTAAAGCATGAAAATTTTTTCACTGGAAAATCACGCATTTCATACTGCGTTGTTTAGTTTTGCCTTTTAAAGTTTCAGAAATCTAATCACGTTTTCCGAAGTACGTTGATTTGTTATTTAAAAACATAATCTCCCGTCAATCGCAAAATACGTTTCACGCAAATTGTTTAAGTGTCATCACATTCATGAAGATAATCGCTACTCATGATTTTAGTAATACAGTTAACCAAAATCTAACCTGTGGTATACGATACTTCACATCCTGACCATTCAATTGAACCCATAAAAAGCAAAACAACGTAGTTCGGAGTACGTTGTTCTGTATTTTAACGGTCGATCAGGATAAAGATATTTTACTTACGTGCAAGTAGAAGAGCATGGAAATAGAACAGTGAACAAAGGCTCTTTAATGAGGTATATTGTTGAGTTGTCTAAATAGCTTATAAATTAGTAATTGCATAGGAGCATGGTAAAAGCAAATTCAACCTAATTCGCAGCATATGACATGTTGAATGTAACCTGCTGGTTCCCAATAAAAAGGAAACTGCAAATAGCTGTCTCAAATTTTGACTCAAACGACAGGATACTATTGCAGTTATATGAGGATCCACGAATAATGCGGCATTTCTTCTGAAAAATATTTCTTTCACATTTTCTCAACGCGAAGAAACAGATATAGCCGTGGTTTTCAAGAAATTTTACCTTCATGACACAGATATTGAAAGTTTTAATTGAATAATTTATTAATACAATAATAATTGAATAATGCTCTCCTAGTTGGACAAATTATGCTGCCGATGTGTGTCGGATGCCATGAGTAAAACTCCCGTAGTATCCGCTTTTCATTTCTAATCATTTCCCAGTAAATTTCCGTCATGAAAAAATGCTATTCATGTCTTTTGATCAGCCCTATATACACGTATATGCATCTGTGCCGACATCGTCTAATAGTATGAGGCAATCAGTATGTCTATAATTGATAATCATTCGCAAGGTCCAGACATAAACACGAATGTACAACACTCGAATTTTAATTAACACAGGTGATCAAAGCAAAAGTGAAACGATGGCTTCATAAAACAAATTTCGGTTGAAGACCTTTTGTGAATTGATGTAGCCTATGATATTCCAAACGATGAAATCAAATCTACGTTTGCTTAAGTCAAAGTTCCTTGTCCCAATGTTTTCATCTGCATCTAAATGTTTCGTGTTGCCTTCCTTTCTGCTGTTGTGAGAATAATTTCATTTTTCAGTGATTCGCTGGAAGCCGAGGAACAATTGTATTAATTGCTCAATTTATTCAAATACAATTCAAATACAAAGTATCTTCAGCTTAAGGCTGGAGCGTCATTTATCATTTTTCGTAATTTTCATCACTAACCAAAACAGTCACTTAGGTGATATAGCAATAATTTAGTGACAACATTTCAGAATTTGATTATTTCTTCACAAGTTGCAATCTCAACACGGATCATCAAACACTGCCATTGATTATTGTCATAGTGAAAAATCCACTTTTTTCTCTCCTTCAGAGTTTATTGACCACGTTATGAGGTTATTTACAATAAAATAATTAAAATTTCTTGAAATTTCTTTGAATTTCTTGAATTTCTTGAAATAATTCTTGACCATCAATTGGACTGCCATTGACCATAGAAAAAAATACAAGGAAATACTCTGATGCAAGAAAGGAATTAGATGTTAGGATGTCATTAGAAAAATCTCCAAATTCCATGTGGGATGCCTTCATAATCAGATGAAAAAATTAAGACAAAATAAAAATAGTATATAATGTAGGAAGGGGCCATCATATTTCCAACATCCATACATGAATGGAAATCTGAAACTGATCAATGAATGTATGTACAACTGGCTAGCAACAAGATAATGAAGTATTTCTAGATTCGATACTAAGATTATCAAAATGTTCAATGCGCATAAGTTTGTAAACAAGCTCACATAACATATAATAAATTTCTTTTATACTGATGAGAATGATGAACAATAATTGTACAAGTAACAGAAGTTAAAGATTCAGTGTAAAAAAGGCAAAAATAGAATTATAAAAGCTAGAAATCATCAAATTATTGTCCTACGAAACTCCGTTAAAACAACCCCTATACATAAAAAAGGCACATAAACTTTAAGAAAAGGAAATCTGGCTCAGAACCTAAAAGACTTGCCAGCAATGGCGACCTCTTCCTTCCCAATTGTGCATTCCTTGCGTGCCAAAAGCGATCGGGCATTACAAAGCATCAAGGCCACCAGAAGTTTTCTTATAATTGCAGCTCTGACTTCAGAAAAGCGGGATCCAGTCAGCATGGATATTTTCCCACCAATGCGCGAAAATACATCCTTCGACTCCTTCCCCCATTCTCCGAAGACAGACACCGCCATTGGTAAGCATCTCCACCCGAGTTCTGCACATTTTGAGTCGTTGGAGGAGTGCTTGTGACTTTCAACGATGTCAAGGAAAGATCTTACGGTTGTACTCGCTACGGAAATATTGTTTGTAGAAAGCGAGTGTACCACCGTGAGATCAATCGCGAAAGGTCGTCCATTAATATCATTAATATCCATTAATACCATTAATATCTCTCACCCCCAAGTCAGCAGCCCTCTCAATGCTGGGTCGCAGATTCGCCCACCGGCATATCTCGCGAAGTTGGTCTCTAACAGTGGTGTGTCTCGAAATCACATTGGGACTTCTTTTGCATGTTTGGGCGTGGAGTCCAAATGGGTCCAGTGCTACGTCCGGGCATCTAGAACAGCAGCTGTCACCCTTAAATAGATAGATGCCTAGCCACCATTTTTCCAAAATATGATATTCGTTAGGTGATAGACGCAGGCCCAAACCTGGTGATGGTATCGCTGTAATCCAGGATGAAGCATCGGCGGAACTGACTGAATTCAAGCGCACGACATGCGCACCAATTGCTTGACTTTTAATTGAGTTGAGCGATTTTCTGTCTAGATGACAGACGACAGTTTGTGTTGTTTGGGTCTGGTAGATAACTGGAGACTACTTGTTTCGATTTGGTCTTTTTTCCTCCACAACTGAATTGAATTGTTCAATGGAATTTGCAATTGGTGTGGAATTAGAAATGCAATCGCCTGAGACCGAATGAAGCACTGATGAGATATGGGCTGCTGGAGAATGTTTCACTGTAGAGCGCAGACCAAAACCTCCATTACTTGGCTTAAGCTGAACTTGGTTCCATGCAGAGTCAGGCAACTCTATGGCCACACTATCTTCGAAAGTCCTGCGAATACCAATGTCAAAAGAATCGAAGGCTTCCTTTGCAATACCTTGGGGAATAGTCCTTGCTAGATGGTTTACCCGACAGAAGGATGCACAAGATCGCAGCAAAGCAACTGACACTTGGGGATCGTATAGTTCAGTTATCTTGTCCAAAAGTTTCCTGGCTTTTTGACACTTGAGGTGCACAGCATTTTGACAAAACGTAGCATCACCAATAGGTGATCCAAGGATTTCGATGTTTGGAACTGAAAAATGTTTGATATCAGTCTCAAAGCCACTAATACTCCCCTGATGGAATAGCTCGCACTTAGGGGACTGGATGATAAGTCCGATGTTAGGTGACTCCCTCTCTAGCGATTTGTACACTTGTATCACTTCCTCTTTCTGTCCTGCGAAAATGCCATCTTCCAAATACCAATAATGATAATTGATCTAAACGGACAGTTGAATTTATTTTCTTAAGAAGATGATGTAAAGGCAAAGCAAAAAGGAAAGGACCCAAAGGGTCACCTTGTTGAACGCCTTGTGCTGAGTTTAGACACCCAAGCTGATGCTAAAGATGAGGTTGTTTTCCGTAACATCAACTCACCCACCATTTGTAAATTGACGGCAAATGTTTCAAACACTGATTCAACACTGTTTGACGGCAAACACTGTTAAACGTATTCGCGATGTCCACTTTAACAAGACAGAAGTTATCCTAATTACAATTCCTTTCTACAAGTAATCTGGTCGGATGTGTGATTTTCTCAGTTCCAAAACGGCAAGCCACTCCCAGTTGGATAGGATCAAAATATTCAGAAGCTGCAGACTTAATACTAGAGCCGCGACACTTTGCAGTGAGACGGCGGTATACTTCACCGACAGCTATTGGTTGGACATCCCAGTCGTCGGCTTTGTTTTTAAGCAAAGCCGTTAAACTCCCACCGGCGAGGAAAGGCGCAATTTCTTGTGGTGCTTTGCCGGAGATCAATAGATTTACCAGGTGTCGAAGAGAAACACTCAGGTTTGTGGGTAAAATAGCTTCACATCCGTTGATGAGGTGCTGTACCCTGAAACCAGACGGACCACAAGCAGTAACTCTAGGAAACGAATGCAAAACAGCCATTAAATCAAAAGATAAAGAGAGATTTAGTGGAATTGTTTCATCCTGACTGTCGGACAGTACTAAAGGTAGTGGGGCTCCAGGGTGCTACAATTTCAATTTTGTCCATGTTTCATTATTGTTAGGACACAGACCATCTGAAGATAAAATTCTGCACTCCTTGTTGTAGTGACCATCTTCCGCTTGATCAATTGCAGCCGATAGCCTAGCTTCTGTTTCCTCCAACTACTTGGTTCGATGCTTTTGAGAAGGTCGAAAAGCTCTGCTGTTCTCAGCCGCTGCATTCCATAGACATTTTAAGTCGTCGTTGGACCATCTATCACAAAGATCATGAATCGACATTTTGTGAGCATCAAAAGTCGAGTCCAAGCGTCAACAATGTTTTCAGAGAGAACATGTTTTATGGCATCAGATACTATCTATCCTTCCCACCTTTTGCCGGGCGTTAACTGGTATATGTTTGAGTGTTTCAGCTCACATACAAAATGGAATACAATCATTTGCCGCCAACATCAATCATATAGAAAATGAGTGGTTTGCAGTCGTCTATTAAGTACATACCTTTATAATCAATTAATTTCTATGCCAAAATCAACTCTAACATTTTAACCATAGAATTCATCTGCGTCTTTGTCTTCCAAACGTCAACGGATAACTATGTAATTTTTCGCTGCTTCATAGTTTTGACATAGCTATTCAGTTCCTTCTATTCAATATTTCAATACCATTCTTTTATCAATTGAGATATCAAATAAAACTTCTTATAAATGCTGGCTAAAAAGTAATATCATAGCTGTCGCCGCAAATCAACCATTGATTCCATACTTCCTTTGTATACGTACTTTGCCCTAGACAATATGCGCATTTGTCAAGCTATCCCTTTCATTCCGTGTTTCTTCATGCAGGGAAGTTGGAGAAGAAATAAAAACTAAACGATGTTGAATTACTACATAATAAATTCATTTACAATAAATTCATAAATTAAACAATTATTAATGAATTTATAATTATATATCTTTAAATTCAATTCATAATTTAAAGACATGACGATGGCAAATATGCGAGAAATACCTGCAGCTCTCTCAATAATTTGATCATTTCTTGACTTTTTGCGATTTGAGGTCTTGGCATTTTCTATTCTATGAGTGATTCAAAAGAATTTACTAATTCCTCTTTAATCTTCATGCATGCGCATTCCTATTCAAAAACGTTTGACATTCTATGTCATCTTGCTTTGAGTTTTTGTTGTCTGGCACAATGTTTCAAATTCACTCACATTAAAGTTAAATCCATCATCGGCTCAATGAACTAGGCTACTGCAAATTGCAAATGAATTGAAGGATTTTTCTTTGACAGTGCCAACACTTTTTGTTCGATAATTAATAGTGTCTCCCACTGCAACAAAGGCTTTTATTCTGAACACCTTATTCATTACAACTCTTATTTTCTGTTCGAAACAATTCGTCCGTGAATTAATCGAGCAGGTAAGTGCAATATTTCGACTGAGGGCACTGAATGCTTGCAAGATAGATTCCTTCTTATCAGAGAATAATTCATATCATGAAGGGATAATCAAAAAGTAGAAATTGTCACAAACTGATCAGCGCAAGTCAACATATAATTGTAGGAAATTAATAGAATTTCAGCTGAAATTCAGTGAAACCACCTTATACGCAGACTTAAAGATATGCAAAAACTTGGAAAAATGATAATCAAAATTCATCAGTCGGTAATATTGCAATGAAAAGAAAAATAACTTTCTTCGACCGATTTGTATTATAAACATAAAATCAAAATTAAATACTCAGTATTTCGCCGTAGGCTTTCTCAAGAGTTAAATACTCTTCAGAAAGCCTACGGCGAAATATTGAGTTTTAATTTTGATTTTATGTTTATAATACAAATCGGTCGAAAAAAGTTATTTTTCTTTTTATTGGAAAAATGACTTAAGAGCCGAATGCGTATTTATTAAAAGCACGGGTTAAATCTATCTTAATTAAGAAGAAGATTTTGAAAATGTATTAAAGCATGGACAAAACACAGCTTCAAAATAGTTTTGAATCAGCTAAAAGCACATTCAAGAACCCGGTTTTGCAATCTTACTTTATACAATGTCTATATAAATGACAAGAGCGCGAGTAAAGCAAATGCATTGAAAACCAGACTGAAAAGCACGGTCTTTAATGCCATGTCTAATGTTTACTAACTGGCACTAAAGTTAGAAAAATTAAAATAAGGAATCAGATGCCGTTTATGTATAATGGTTAAAAAATAGTGGATTTATGAATATTACATAACACAGCATATTGAAATATATCATCGTTTTTCTACTCGTTAAGCCCTATGTGATTTCGATTCCTATGATGCCACCATTGCGCCAAATATCATGGTTTTTAAGCTGTGCATTTGAAGTGTTGCCTTTCGTATGCTACTGATTTATAGAATTAGAAGTAAACCTTTGAAGCATTTCAATTGTTCAAAAGTAACTGCATTTTAGAAATCCTTCGTCAAATTGTTTCATGACTATCTGCACTGTATTTACTAACTGTAGTCGCAGATTGTAATACAGTACGTCTGATTTTAGTCCGCGCACCGGAGGTTGAGAAACACTGTTATAGAGTGTCGGATTTCTACGGGTCCAACATTATTGACCGATAACTTATTCATATTAATTGCTCTTACACTATTCAGTTAATCAAAATATTACATCGCACCGATTATCCAATAAAAGAAGATCATAATTTGGATTAAAAATTCAATTTCAATCCTAATCAAACATGTTGTACCCCGACAATTTTGAGATATGTCTGTAGCTGAATTCTATTTTTGACTATTGACAGTGATAATTAATTGCGGAAACAAAATGTCCAACTAACTTCCATTATCAATTCTTTAGCAAGTCAAATTTTTTTGCTGAATTTAATTCAACTGCATGATGATGCCTTCGTCAAATAGGACTGCTTTTGATTGACATTTGCTCCGAGGATTAGTTAGCTATGCGATCTGATCAAACCATGATAAAGACTGGGAATGTATCATGCAGGTGATTGTCTCCGATTTCTATGAGAGGCTCAGCGATTCACCTTTCATATATAGAACCGGTACCCCCCTCCATCTACTAATAATCGGTAATAAGTAGGCCTACAGGCCTACACTGTAAACCGTAGACCGACAATTATCCTACAAAATTACTGACAAAATCAACCGACGATTGTGAACTCCAATATCCTGCGACATCGGAAGAATTTGTAGGTTCTCCACCGACATCGAAACAGATGCTTTGTATACAAATTAACTAAACAAAAACTCTTGAATATTGATTGATTTTTTTCGATTAGTGATTGCTTGACTTGCTTTTGGGCAATCTGTATTATTGTGTGGCAAAACCATGATTTATTTTGACATAATTTAGTTAATTACCTACATTTTTGATAAAATTTAAGCTATAATTCATTGCTATTCATTTTGTCGCTTTTTGTCAGATATTGTAGGTGTTCAGTGGCAATTATCCTACAAGAACTAACAATGACCGACAAAATAGATTTTGTGGAATAAATGTCAGTCAACTGTCAGTCAACGGTTTACAGTGTAGTAATGTAACACAGCGAAATGCCAATTCACAATTCTTACTGCTACATATTATTTCTCTTACTGCATGGTTGTAAATGAATCATAAATGTCATTATAAGAACAAATAGCTAGTTAATCCTTTGTTAAGATTTTCTAATATGTGGTACAGTCCTATATTACCTCTTTCGCGACCATAGTGAAATTCCCTACATTGTCCGAAGTCACCATGACGTGCTCTGCACGCACAGATTAAGTAATGCTCTATTGATGTCTTCCCAATCGTGGTGACTTTGAACAATTCATGTATGACGTGCTCTTAACGCATTGGTCGCGAAAGGGTTACATCAGATCAATTACATAAGTAAAAAATAGTCAATGATTTGATGATTTTAAGAAACTACCATATTCTACCATATTTCTACCATAGATTCTACAGTAGAATTTTCTATCTAGATGTATACAACATTTTCATTTGTAGAATATTTAATCTGAAGAACAGCACTAGAGACATGCTTTGCGACTTCTTTACAATCTTAAATAAAAATCAATGTGTTCAGACACGCTACTCTGTACTGAATAAAAATGCATCTAGTGACAAATCAGGCCTACACTTTCATTGAGAGCTCTATAATGGATGCATTTGTGGACGCATTATTTATTACTATGTGTGGAATCCTTTTGTAAATATATGACCTTGACTTTGTTTTTCTTCACCAACGAAACTACGTGTAAAATCATACAAATACAAATTCTGTTGTACTCTCAATAAAATTGTTCATGAAACTAGAATAAACTTTTGTTTGTCGGTAAGAATACCACACTATGATTTAATAATTAATTAAGTGATTAACTATTTATAATTGAATGTTTGGTCTATGTTTATTATTAATTATTATGTTAATTATGTTAATTCCTAATTTGTGTTTCTATTCATTATATTCATCACAATGTTGACTGAAAAGAATCTTATATGCTAAAAGAGGCCCTAATTTTCAGTGCGCATATTTGATGTAAGTAAATCTATCAAATAGTCGCTATCGTTATCGATGATGACAACCTCTGAATCGATCATCACTATCGAACATCGATATTGGAATTTTTACTTATAGAATTATCGTCGATAAGATAAAATCAACGAGTGCTGACCTCTGGTCTTAGCTAAATGTATTTTATTTAGTTGTGTGCATCTTACATGAAGTGTTCGAAAACATGGGCTCAAAAGTAAATACGAAAATCATGCTGCTCGTTAGAATATATTAGTCAAAAAATAGTTATTTTCGTCAAAATTAAGGATGCTCGAAAGCATAGCAATTGCGGTCATATTGCCTCTCCGTCTGTTTTACTTTAATGGCATTTTGAAATGAATTTAAACGCACAATCAGCATGTCTACCGATATAGCGCATATTTATATTGGCTTGTGTTTAACACAAAAAACAAATTTCGAAAAGCATTGAAAAGCATATTCATGCAATCCTGAGCAACAAGATTATAAACCAATACTTCAAAGTGCATGGATACCAAGCGAAGGGCGGCGCGGCGCGGAGCAATTGCAAAGCAGGCCGATGTTGGCGGCAAATGCAGATGACTAGTCCTAAAGATTGTTGAAGCCTGAGAAACTTGAAACTCTTTCATATTTCACGTTATCGAAGTGTAAATGCGTGCTTCAGACAAAATGAATATGAGAAGTATTTGTCAAATCTCAACAGATACAACCACCAGGAGCCATGTTTCGGCATGTTGGGCCTCATCAGTCGTGGGCAGATTTGAATCAGTGACGTTGGAGCTAGAGGACATGTAAGCACACCCTCTAACCACAAGGCCACCGGACCATCTGTTGAGAGCGTGAATTAGCCAGGAAGGCACTGCTTTAACGCAGGCACGTGGAGGGCGAACTGCATTCTACAATCACTTAATACCGCATCCGAGATTGAGGCGCTTCCGCATGCTCTACTCATTACATGTTAAGACCAGTCAGAGAAGTATTTGACTTGCACAGCATGTTCAAAATGATTAACATGATTATAAAATGGAGCGATGTCGGGAGAGTATGTAAATCTTAGACATGCGCATGTCGTGATTTGAAGGCACTCTGTCACCAATCTATTAAAAAGCAAGGTAGTTACCTGTCAAGCAACCGTATCTCCAAGCTCAAATGCTCATTAAATTAAATTGTCTACGCATGAAGCGAAAATTCTCGATGCTAATTGTTTATCACAAAAAATATTCTTGATAAAAATTAATTTATTTTCGTGAATGTGCAACTCATCCGATGAGATATTGACTGATTTCCCTCTGAATGTAACATCTTTCAACTTCTTCACGAGCTTACAGTGTCTATTGTATCTGAGATGAGCCAAGAGATTAGAATTATTAATTGTGTTGTAATAAAGTAACAAATTCTGTGTACCAGTGAAATTTCAGAGAGATTGTGATATACTGAGATGACATTGCTAACAACTGCTACTTTAATGGATAAGGAAATTATTGCTTTGATACATAACATTGGATTATGATAAGGATCATTAGATATTCATTCAATGTCTTTATTTGTTGGGAGCATTTTTATACGAACCGGACGAAGTGGACAAATTGAATTGAATTATTTGTCTTGGTCATTCATATTTGTTTTATTTGGATGTTAAATGTATTTTCTTTATTTTCCTACAAAATCGATACTTCGTTACCATTGTGATTCCATTATTTTTTTGAAATTGATGTAAGTTTACATCACAAAGGGGAAAATGATATAGACTGAAAACTAGGAATTGTTAAATGTCGTCGCATTGATACCTGAGATAGCGCAAACAAATTTGCGCAGCAATGCTGATCCCAAAGCGGCAAAAACTTCGTACAATCCCTAGAATGCCCGCAAATTGCATTTGAAGAAATTTTTTTCAAAAAATTATAACTTTGAAAATAATTTAAGCTTCAAAAGATTAACCACCCAAAAAAAGAAGAGCTGCAGAAACAAGAAATCTTTGAATTATTAATTAGGTGAATTTAAGATTCAGGGAAGATAGGTACATTAAAAAAACAAGAGCATTGTATAAATTCACGGCAAGAAAGTGCAGAACTCCAAGATTTCAAATAAACTAATTTGACAAAATGCAATCAAGAAACCTTTGAAAAATGTAAATCATGTTCATTGTTGAGGGAAAACAAAATTATATTCGAATCGGCTTTAATGTCCCCAATAATGGATTTTTAGGCCTCCGTAAATTGAAAATGCTTTGAAAGATCCAATGTGAACAAAACGTCACTTTTGTGTGGCAGAAAAATAGATAAAAATTGATTCATGAGTCTTCGATAGATCATTTCCTTGATTCTGGTTGTCATACAGATCATAAACAAGAGCAAGTGAGTTATTAATGAGTTGCAAAGTAAATGATGGAATGTGATATGAAATGACATAGAAATCAGATGTAACAGATCAGATGTTGTTAGTTTTGTAGCCTGTACGAGAAACAGAACACGAACGAAGCATTTTGATTTTTATCATGAACTCGAGAAGCTAGAAGGACAAAATCAAACAATGCAATGTTAATATGGAAAAACATAGAAAGTAAAAAGAAAAAATTAGTAGACATTTGATACACTTGATCTTCAACCAAGGCCGAAATAAAGATTCAAACTTCAGAATTTGTAGCACACTTCTACGACTTTACCTGGGTCTAAATGGTAACTCGTACATGTCCGAACTCTGTAATCTTTGCATTTTGTCTATTACTTATATAATCCCAAGCTTGTGCGTACAGGGTATCTAACCATGATATTTAGATTGCAACAACATTGCGCAGGGCAAGGAATCATTTACGTCATGATTAAATTTCATGCCAATTTCCTTGTATATCATTTGCGCATTTGCGCATGAAGAAGCCTGGATAGGTGAAAGGTTATGTGCCTAATGTAGAACTTCGCAATTATACTTATTTGCTCTAAATATTCCCCGAGTAACTGTCAGAGATGTATATATATTATTGGACATCCATCACAAAGATCTGACGATTATTGGAGACCAAGCGTTTTGCGGAGACTTAGCGATAAGTAGAAAGTGGCAACGCAGCAATAAGAGGAGAGTCGAATATATTGACAAATAGATAAATGCTTGCACCAAACTTTGACAAGTCCATTTAGAATTCATCTACTTATTTATCGCAGCAGCAACTTAAAAGATTAATTGTTCTTCTGAAAGAAATATAGAAGAAGCGTCCAATTTTGGAATTTCACAATAGGAACTGCTGTATGAGAAAGGAATACGCTTTATGTCGCCGCAGCAGGGCATCCGACTTTTGTTCATTCGAGATCATGAAAGGGCGACCTCACAAATAATGCATCACTGTGCAGGCCTACGATTGAGAAAGTCTAGAGAAAGGGCGAGGGAAATCAGAAAAACACAATTGCAGAAGCGCATCCGAAGCTGGTTTCTGCAATGTGTGAATGATTTCACGATATATGAAATTCCTTCCTCCTATTTTTCGCAAATCAAACTCTTGAATTTTCGATAGCCATCGATCTCTGCATAACTTCATGCTTAAATTGCTGCATGACGCATAAAGATCACAAACATAGCTTGCCACTTCACCGGACTTCCCCATTCTATTCAATACACGCCAAGCTACAAATAAGTGATGACAAAAATTGCAAAATTTAGGAGGTTTTGCAATCATCCATCCATCAATAGAGAAAGACCATTTGTGTCCATTCATCCTCTTTCTAAAGAATTTCGACGCAAGCTTCATGCAATCGGTTTCATTGACTTCACAGGCAGACTCAGATATACGAGTTAATTTTACAGTTTTCCCTGTATGAAGATTATGTCATTGACAAGCACGCTCGTCTCATAAAAAACACTTGAAGCGGTCGTTACAGGAATTAGGGAAATAAAGTATCGGCGCATCGTCATCAATGATTTTATCTCGATAAATAATAGGAAAGTTTGCTAGAAGACAGGCGGCAACAAATCTTCAGAGAGTGGCAGAGATATTTGCTCAAGCTAATCATATGAAATTGGCTCGTTTTCGTTGGGTGGGATCCGGCCCGGGCCGGCTTCCAACTCTAGTGTCACAAATTAGTAACCTCTGCACGCAAATATTTAAACAAAGATGCATTGTTTTATTGAGTACCTATCTTCTCTCTTATTGTTTATAAATTAATTGCAAGACCCTTCACTTATTAGTCACACAATTTTTCATATGGATGTACGTGGTGTGATAATTTACATGAAGCGGGCTTTATCTGGAACACATGTATATCCAAAAGTCGATCCGCGTTTCTGAACCCCATGCAGCGATACTAAAATATAGCGGAACTATGAGAAAAGCAAGTCCCCATGCACTGATCTTGCAGTTCGATTTACCAAAAAATGATACAAAGCTTGCGTGAAGCAGGTCATTAAGAGAATGATGAGATGGTCAAATGAAGAGTAGAAAACTAACTTTAAGGAAAAATATATTTGAGGACAGCAGCATGAAAATGCAAAGTATCTTTCATTTTTGGGCATACAATTAATCTAGACGTCGAAATTATGGATGCAGTTTCATATTTACCTATCTACCACACAATCGAGGCATGATTCGCGTGACAAGAGCGTAGACTGTTCAGTAAACAGTTATCGACCCGACAAAAGTTATTACCCGACAAATATTACTTGAGTTCAGGAGCATGCCTCTGCTTGCATTTTGTGTCATATTTTTGTGCTTGTCTATCACAGGTATTTTGCGATCGAGCTCCGGCTCCGCCCTTGTGTAAATTTTGAAGCTATGGCTCCGGAAAAATGAAACTTCAAAAGATCCAGCTGTGGATGATGCAGAAATCTAAGCTGCGTTACATCCCTACCTGCTAGCACCGACCTGAGGTGTTGAAGCACACGAGACAAGTCGTAGACAGTCGGTCATCTTACTAGAATGTCCTGTATCATTCGCAAATACTTTTTTTTCAATTTCAATTTGTTAATTTCTACAGGTGACTATCAAAATATTTGTTTCAGCCCATTGCAATTTACCGGCCGTGGACAGGCACAAACCAGCGACGTTACAGATTCGCCTTCACAGCTCTTCTAATCACATGGCCACCAGGAGTGCAGATTAGATTCTGCAGTCTCTCAACACAACATCCGAAGTTGAGGCAAAGAGACTTGTAATTAGTGGCGTTTGCCTGAATCGCCTCAATCTCGCACTCCATTTTGAGTGCCTGCTCCGATGCGGTGCGGCGTCCTACTGAATATTTCACCTGCGGTGGCTTTGTTGTTAGAGGGCCTGCTTGCACGTAGGGACTCCTCTACCTCCAACGAAGCTGGTTCGAACCTTCCCATCACTAATGAGTCCTAACAGGCCGAAGCGTGATGAGATATAATACAATCATTCATAGTCACAATCTGTTTAATCAAGCACAATAATGTGATGTTTTTCTACATGTACATGTATATAGGTGCTTTTAATAAAAAATGAATAAATCACTGCTTACTGCTGATGTAGAAGATGAATCATTTGACATCTCGATATTTTTAATTACTAACTTTGACATGTATTCAGATTAAGTGATAGTGTTGTGATGTATCGCATATCTTCTAATAAACGTCCGGGCACTTTTTTTATTCGCGCAGCAGTTGTACATGCACTGTATGTCCACCAAATGAGATTTTGTCATATTCTTTTATTCTTCTACGCGATAGTTATTTATTCAGCTATGCGGGTTCACAGAGTAAGTATATAGTAGTAACTCAGTATAAATTAGATCCTAAATGTGCATGCAGTTTCGAGTTTATTAAATGAACTCGAGTTGAGACGCAGTACTAAATGTGCAGCAAATCCTCCGTGTCATGACAACCGTGGAGAGGTAACGTTTGTTAAATTAGCTATTTGATGGGTCGCTTTGTTAAAGAGTATCTTCCTTCATATGCGTGATTACATCACAAACTATATACCTGCCACTGATGGAGCAAAATACGTAGTATCATCAAAGACAAAGTGATTATAGTTCACTCTAAAAGATGCAAGCCAGGAATATATGAAATCATGCTAAATTTTCGTTTACTTAAAATATGTGGTAGCAAATTTTCATTTTTTTGATGTTCAATTAGTTTCATGCTACTTATATCGAGGTACCAAGTCGCTAGTATATAAAAACAGGAATAATTTGCAAGTAGCTTCTTAAAAATTGATCAAATTTTTTTTGGGACCACAAGGACGTTACCTCCGCATAACAACTGAATCATTTGATACAAAAATTCTCAATGTATGCTGACATTTTTTGAGTCGACACTCCGCATACTATATAGTTGCTCTGTGTACGGGTCCGTTTTGATTGTCATCTTTTATATGTTTTACCCGCGTATTATGTTAGTTCACTTACTTTATTATCTTATAATTGCGTGTGCCATGCTGCAACCACATTATATGCCGGTAAGCCTCTCTACTATTATTTAAGACTATTATCAGCAACATCGATCTTGAAACGGTACTGATGGTGACATTTACCAATTACTATGAATGTACCACGCTGAAATTCCCTTTCAGATAGGCTACCCTTCCGGAGACCCGGCGTTTATTAACTCAGAACATTTACCGCGGCTACTGGAGACCGGCGCTTATTAGATGATATGTGGTAGGCCCTACCATCTTGTGCATGTATGTAAGATTGATTTTGTTAATTACATCTGATAGAAAAGTAGCAATATTTTACTAAGAGGGTTCCAAATGTAGAACATGCAGGCGTGCATTTTCATGCTGTTATAAGACAGTCAGAAAAGAAGTCATGTTGATGAAAAATGTAAGCAATAGTCTGCCTTCTCCGACAATGCGGCAATTAGCACTAGTTACCTGGAATACAGGGAAGCATGCAAAATGAAGCTCAGTCAGAAATGTTTTATTTAATTTGTCGCTAATCATTTTTCTCGCAGACTCAGGCGGTAGTCTATAAATGAAATCAGTTTTCCTAGAAAATAATCACTAAGGATGAAATGCCTTACCTGGGGCCCCTTAATACAGTGTTTGGCACGCGTGGCCCCGTTCTGGAAGTTGGTAAAGAGAATGGACAGGAAAACTCAGTTAATTTCATAATAGAATATTATTGAAAAATTTGACTTTAATGGTCTGGAATCCGATAATTAAAAAGTAGAGAATTTAAAGTGATCTGAATCCAGAATTGAGGAAAATCAACACAGAAAATTTGTTAGTCTATGGCACAGAATGGCAGAGATAAATCAACAATTTGCTACTAGTCGCGAATGAGTAGTATAGTGAGAAATCAAAACAACAAAATTTAAATGAGCAGTTTGACATTACTGTGTTTGATGTTTCAAAATATCTTATACATGTAAGTCACGCATAAGTGCGCTCGATCTTCTAAATGACATGTGATTTTACACGAACTCCGATCAGCCTGCTATTCTCAAAAACAATAAACACTAAGATGTAATTTGAATTTCTGCAAGTAGTATGTAAAATATCACCAACGTAATTCCTAATCATCTTAACTATCTTTAACTATTTGAAGCTTCATAGAAATTTATGGATGAATATATTGATGTTTTTACTATCAAGGTCGTCACATTTGTCGTAACTGTCAAGATCACATTTAAACTACAATTAATTTGCTTGTGCTTAAATGGGGCGACGTCTTCTGTGAAAATCTGATGAACGATAATTCCTGCGTCTTAGGTTAGCTTCGATTATTCTTACGAGAGATTAACTGTTGTGTCTAAAAATTGACCGTCTGGTTTTCAACGTTTTTGCTCCTGTCAGGAATAATTGTTTTTCTAGGTTGACAATGCGACGAAATCTGACGTGAAAAACATATTGATCGCGGAGTGACAGCAGAAAAAATTTAATAGATGAGAGGAATTCTATAAAACTGAAAATCTGAATCTGCCTCAGCTGCGAATAAGTGAAAACTAAAGATCAGAGTTGAAGGTATGCACACATAGCGGTAGTACTTTAATGAGTAGTATAGTATGCACAACTTTCAAAAACATCTTTGATTTCTCTTATGTGATTCCGTCAAATACACAAGTTATCATAGGCTTGGCTTGTGATCCACCACAAACCGGAGATTAAAAAAATGATAAAATGTAGATGACCTACAGACTATCACAAATCTGCAGACAGTGCTAACTGATGATCGCAATTAGCACATGAAGTGAAGCTTCATCTAGAGCAGTGATTCCCAACCTGTGTTACGCGAGAACTGTACGAAATAGGGTATACTGCATGTACCATGATGATAATGTAATCTTTTCATGTCACAGACCAAATCTATCAGGAAATGTGTTGGTCAACTTGAGAAAATTAGATTGACAACAAAATTCGATGCAATTTATCGTCTTTCATAGTTTCAAAAGACGAATATTTGTATTGTGCATAGATTTTATCTTGTCACATCAAACTTCGTATTAGGTTTATAGATAAATGAAAGCGCGCATCTAGCCGAATTCATAATCTTTATTGCTCTAGCGGCCTTTCGCCGGTCTTCTCAACTGAACATACCCGGTAGAAAGAATGCAAATGAGTGATGACAAATGAGAAGTACAACTACATGCTAGAAAGGAGATGGCTTCACCACGGTAGATGAAAACCAATTAGCAGCTCACGTTGCTTGCATAAATTTGGCTTGAAGTACCGAATATGTAAAGCTTCAGAAATGCGTAATAACCTGTCACTTCTAGCGTGAAAGACAATTGAAAACTTGTCACGAAGATATCTACGATCACAATTACAGTCAATGACATGAGAAACTATGGCAGACATAGAAATAGATTGTTTATCTGAAGTTGACTAGAATGGAAATTGACTCAGGGTCGCGGCACCGCCGGGGGAATTAAGTTGGGGCATGAATGACCAATGAAAAGCTTAGAATTACACATGTGACTAATTCTAACCCAATAATACAGACGTTGGCAGGTGCATCTAAGTGAAAGTGTGTGCGATTTATGTGCCGTTATTGTGCATTGTATGAAGCTTAATTTCCATTCTAGGGGTTTCATTGTTGTCGATATCTATGATGGCAGAGGAACTGCAGCGACTATCACCTTTGATGAGTCAATTAGGATTGTGTTCTTTAGATCGAACGGCGAGACCTCTGCTCGTCCTATCGTAATAGACTGATCCGCAGTCGCATGGAAATCGGTAGACGACGGAAGACGAGCAGGAATCAGGCAGCTGATCTTTAATGTCATTGACTGCTATTGCGATCGTAGATATCTTTGTGACAAGTTTTCAATTGTCTCTCACGCTAGAAGTGACAGGTTATTACGCATTTCTGAAGCTTTACATATTCGGTACTTCAAGCCAAATCAACATGAGCTGCTAATTGATATTCATCTAGCGTGGTGAAGCCATCTCCTTTCTATCATGTAGTTGTACTTCTCATTTGCATTCTTTCTACCGGGTATGTTCTGTTGAGAAGACCGGCGAAAGGCCTCCAGAGCAATAAAGACTATGAATTCGGCCAGATGCGCGCTTTCATTTATCTATAAATTGTCAAATGGACGTAGATGTTTGTATTAGGTTGTTAAGATACATACCGTTACCGATATGGAATTAGTTATTTCATTTGTTCGGAAGGAGAAGCATCCTCAAGTTATAGAATGACTGCTCTTTGTTTCATGTTCGTTTTGTTCGCAAAACTAAATTTCTTTGAAATGAAAAAGAATTGTATCTTTCCCAACATAAAAAGAATTTCTTTGAGACCAAGTGGTTCGCTGCGAACGTGTGAAATCTCAAGTGGTAGTGAAACTTTGAAAGGTTAGGAACCACTGATCTAGGGTGAAAACTAATCAAATTGAAGGCTAACTGTCTTCACGACAATCTATGAAATAAACAGTCATTTGAATTCCTTGTCATAATGAATTTGTCAAATAGACTTCGTATAATTGTTAAGTTACACTTAAATAAATACAAATTTTATATTTGTAGATGAAAAATGCCAAGTGGAATAGATCTTGAAAAAGACATTTGAAGTGCCTATTCAATATTACTGTGGTCATCATTTTGGTTTTTAGTTTATAAGTAACTGAGAGAGGAAAGAGGATAATGCAAAGACGAGTTGTCACTTTAGAAATGAGATTGAAGTATTTAGATAGATCAATCAGATAATCAGATATACTTTTAAGTAGCCAAATCTTTAGGGATATTGTGTGTATTCAGGGAAACCTACACCCAGTGTACACTCTAAGTAATACTTGGCATTTTTTCTTGTACTGAAAATATAATGGTCATAAAAGATTTTGTCGCAGTCTTTCATATTGCTCCTAATAATGATGAACAGTAACGAATATTTCACAAACCTGATTATCAATAAGATCAACAGTCAAAAATATAAATCATGTTGATTAATGATGAACACCTTAATTACTACCGCAGATAGAATTCTTTACAATTTACTAACCTCCGTATATCCATGGAATACTTCTTTTCCCGACTTTCGCTTCTCGGCGGGTGTGATTGGCGGGTCGTCTAACACTCCAAGCAGAAGAAGACCACATGGATCACAGACTATCTCCTGTACATCACCTTGACAGGTGGTCGTTATCGTAACGTAGTGCCGCTTGGTTTTGCTATCCACATGGCGAGCAACCAATCGATACTGCATGCATTTCTCATTCTTTTGTGATACGTAAATCTAAAACAGAAACAATATAAAGCACAGACATCATTATTATCAAATTTGTCTAGATTTTTCAACTCACATATCTTTTAAATAACAAGAAATGCGACAATGGCACCGTCATCATGACAAGAAGAAAGTTTGAGATTTTCCATTTAATTTCCGAAGTTTTGTCAATGAGGCCATAGCTGAAAGAAAAAGGAACTCCGTCACAGTAATTTGAGAATTATGCGAAATAAACATCATATTTAAGCTATTGCACCGCTGAATATCTGAAAATACGAAGCATCTCACTAGATAAGATAGGTACTTTATACTAGTAAGTCATCGTTGGGATTGGTATCGCGGAAAAAATAGAAGGGGGCACAGGCTTTGGGCGGGCTCTGCCCTGAAATATCTAGTACCCGGGCCGGTATTTATTATGTCTGAAATTAGAAATGTCTTGCCCACTTTATCATTTTCATTTGGTGGCTTATGAACTTGGTTCTTGAACAATGATATGAAATAAATTCCGGCATGCGACGGAATAGTCATCAGTATGTTTTCTCAATCAGTAGCAACAATCGATAGTCAATTAGCAGGTAACATTTCTCTAAATACGATAGGTACTTAATAATGGCAAGTCAGCGTTAGGCTTGGAATCGCGGAAAAATTGAGCTACCAATCAGGGCTGGAAGGGGGCGCATGCCTCGGGCTGAAATATTCTGTAAGCATCCGGGCCGGGCCGATGCTTATTTTGTTTGAAATTAGAAATATATCTTCCTCGCTTGATCATTTTCATATAGTGACTTATTTAATATGAAATAAATGCCGTAAATAATAGTCATAAGTATGCATTCTCAATCAGGAACAACAATCGATAGACAATTAGCAAGTAACATGTCTCTAAAAGTTTGGTAAAAAAAGTCGGTTTAGGTCAACTTTTGACTGAGTAACCTCTCTTCTCAAACAAGCTTTCTGTCTTCAGTGCAATTCGTTTTCCACCCTTTAACCGTAATATAGCTTACAACAATGACAGCCATCGGCACATCGAATAAGCTTCAAATTGTGTTAAATTCATTTGTGATAAATGTTTAAAAATTCATCTTTCTGCTCAATAGTTATCAATTTACTCACAGATGGCACATAGGCAAAGCATTCGATCATGTAATCAACAATTAGATTTTTAGAATGATTCTTAAGGCGATTACACTCAACTTGATATCTCCATTAAGGATGGTCAAGTATGCAAAATGATGAAATTTCTCACCCGGGCCCAGATACAAAATTCATCTGGGCCGGACTCGGGCCAAATATTTTTGGAGTCGATGCGAGCCCGCGCCCAAAAAAGCGGCCGGGTTCCAGCTCTGCCACCAATTACTAATAATGCATTATCGCAACCACAAAAATCTGTCGTTTTGTTTTCCGTTAATTCCATTCATACCAGGAGAGGTGGGGCGATTCGGCTCCACTGTCGCATTTGTTGCTGTGGCTATCTTAAAAATGACTGCGAACAGTTGGGAATGCTACCCAATACTGATCATTATTGAAACTCTTCCCAAAATATCATTCGTCAAGTGTGTGCAACTTGAGAAATAAGCAACTGATTCGTTCAGTTCACTAATCTGTCAACATTTCTTTGTTGTTTAGGGATAATTGCTCTTCAGTTTTACGCTATCTAAGGTTCATAGAATCGCGATTTATTTGTTGCGTACAGCATCTGAAATGCATGTGTTAATTTGATTGACTAGAATTTAAACGGATCGGTTTTACTGCAAAATTAAACGTCGTTTTCTGCAAACTCAATTGACCCAGTTGAACGTGTTTCAGCCTTATCTGCTGCACGCCCATTGTGAATTTTCCTAGAATTTCATTTACCAAATTATGCGTGGAAGCCTATTGTCTTCCATAACAAAATGCGCATACAATTTGAGAAGCCTTTGTCATTTTTGTTCAGTTGCTTTGTCATTCTTAGAGAATTTATGTAGAATGAACTTGCATTGCTCTCTTAGTGCTTTCTCTCATGCGAAATGTAACAATTTCATTTATCAAAGCAGATAAAGGAACACAAAACAAGTTTTCCAGGTTCCCAATGACTTAGAGAGCACAACAATAATTGGGACATCTTGAAATACTTTGATACATTGTACATGTCAAAATTGCAACATTAGAAATGCAAACCAGTCTTCATATACTTGTATGATTGTAATTTACAATTTTAGCCGTCGGTGGATAAACACAGCGGAACTTTGTGGCGGAAAAACTGTTGATGTAATTTTATCGCTTTTTATTTATCTAGTATTATTTGCGTCTACAAATCGTCTTTCTCTTTAGTTTTCAGTCCTTCGTTTCGACATCATGTTTCATCGAATAGTCTTAGAAGCTAAGAACGAGACGTCTGGCAGATGCGCTCTTTCATCTTTATTTTTGTCGAATATAACTTCTGAAAATACATGTATTGAAATGCAAATATTATTTCTATCAAAGTCGTCTGCTAGATTCATTCCTTCAATACAAGTGGCAAAGTGATTGCCATTTCATTGAACAGCAGACAAAACTCTCGACTTAGAATCAAGTGCATCACCTTCACATAACTTTTGATAATTCTAGAACAGCATTTTATCACTTGACTGCATTTCTAATTGAATTGGTCGCATTTGAATCATTGCAGTCATCATGAAATTGCAATTAATTGCTTTCATCTAATAATTGCAAATGATGGCTGCTATCCAATCATGACAATTGATTCTTGCAATCGAACAATTACAATGAATTGATTGATTGACTTGTAGGCTTAGGCTATTATTCCTCTTCTATCTGTTGGTGAACATGGAGATGTGCTGATCGGAATGGATTAGTCTTTAAAAATCGATCGATGACTTTCTTAAAAAATCTAAAATTGATGCTTTAGTAATGTTCTTCAACAGAGACGTGCTGAATGTACATCTAAAAAGTTGCCGATTTGAAGCCGGTATATCATATCATTTCATGATGACATACACTGAATTTTAGGCTAAAAGAGAGGAAGTTGGTCGTCTAGTATATGAGGATGCAGAAAATTATAATTCTAACTCTGTTCAACCCCCTTATTATTACGATTATTAAAGCAAATTCCCGAAAGCAAATTGAAAGATTTCATATTCAGCTATTTAATTGAAACGTAAGGTAAGCAAATCACTCCATTTAATCACTATAGAAAATTCAATTTTGATATGCACTGTTGAGGATCTGATTCTAACCATGTTCTTCGATTGCACGCAAGCGGTCGTATTGGTAACATGGGGTTCGCAATCTCGAGTAATTTTTCACTTGTTTTGATAGTCAATTTGATCTATCGTTTGTCAAATTTCACTTATTGCTGAAGACTATTGAAATATGAGTCTCTCCCTAAATTTTTTGTGCGTTACAAGGATCGAGCAGAATTTTGGAGCAAGCAATTTTGTTCAACGTTTTGGGCATTTAGCACTGCTGTGAGTAAGTAGTCTTTATTTACTGAATGTGAGAGATGAAGCTTCATAAAAGCGCACTGAGCTGCACTTACTGCATTTTAGATACATTCTACAAACATCATCGTAAATTTTCGCTCACAGGATGATTCGTTGTGTAGTTTTTATCATTCAGATTGCTCTATGAGGGTGAATTTGTAAAATAATGTATCAGCATTTGAGTCAAACTGTAAATGTAAAAGCTTCATACAAGATCGTGTTTGGTCTCACCAAAATGAAGTTATTTTCAGGAGGCGAGCTTCTTTGAATTATCGATAATGTTCGAAAATCTTTTTTGATGGCGAATGCAGACAGCTAATATAATTCATCTTTGTCCATAATATTGATCAGTGTGTTATTGTATGACAAGCTTGTCCGTCGTTCAGTGACGTCAAGACGCCGAGAACAGTGAATATATTGAATTTACCAGCAATTTAAGTTTTTAAAAATAAATGTTGTAGACTTCAAAACCCACGAAGTTCGGCACTTCCGTTTAGCGAAAGGTCTCTATGCTCAGTATTGAACCAATTGAGTGTTTTATCTAAGATTCAAGTTGCAGCTCGTGAATATTTCTTTGGCTTAATAAATTCTGAAAATTCGTAGCACTTGCCTATTTTGCGGTCGCAAGTTTCGCAGCACATTTAGGCGCAATAGTAGAGAATTTCTGCTTTTTGGCATTGTTCAAACACCGCGCTCAGTTATTGTGGGTACTGCACTATGTCTAACAATGAACAAGTTGAATTAGAAATATCTTCCACCGGCGCATTATTGCAATAGCGCTCTGTAATAATATATAGAACTTTTACAAAAAAGAATTTAGGAAAGGATCAATAAAAATATAAATAAATGCAAAAGTAAATAAGATCAACTCCCTGATGCAAAAATAGAAGACTAGATTTCTATAGATGCACATGTAGATGTTGAGGCAAATCAATTGCTTGCAAGAATAGTCTAATCGCTTCTAAAGAGCGAAAGAGGAAAAAGTTGTTAGGCCTACTTGTACAATACTAACGTCTTATTTACAATCAAGAAGCTGCAACTGATCATTGCTACGATTAAAAATGGGTAAATTTGGTAGCATTTTCTCCCTAAAACCACATTTTGTGAGCTTTGAAAAACGCCGCGTCTGGTGTTAAGAAGGGTTTGAGTTTGAGTGCGCATATCTACGATGTCTCCAGCACTAAAAGGTGTAGTTCGGTCAAATTTTCAACCTTTGTCTCAATGGCTTCTTCATTGCATGACAGTCAACCTTGCTAATTTTGTAACTTTAACATACTTCCGATGTCTCAGTTGACCGCAATCATCAAATTTAGGAGACGAGATGACGTCACATCTGCCAATGACCTGATAGGCCACTGTTAGCATGCTTTGTGACGAATCAGTGATGAGAAGTAAGACGAATCAGTCATATCACAAGACGATCAACGCACAGAGAGAAAATGAGCACGAAGCCATATACTATTTCAAGTCATTGAAATGTTCTCTCGCAGCACATGCAAAATCTCTAAAATGGCACAATATCGATCGAAAGGACATTGCCATCTATAGCTTTCAGAAATACAAAAAAGTTCATGTGCAAAAGCATTGGACGAGGCACAGCGTTGCATGTTCTGAATATTTCAAAGAAAATGACAAAATGAAAGATCTAAGATATATGATGTTGAAGGAAAATTGTATAATCAGACGGCCTTTCCTCCATTTGAGTAAGGAGGCTGTCACATGCTTGAAAATGGGACGCAAATTAGTTACATTTTCTCTCCCTAAAAGACGTATATGTTCTAGAAAAACTTAATCAAAGTCGGACCAAATGAACTTTTTGTGGTGAATTCCAGTACTGGTATATTTCTAATAGTTATAGTAAGTAATGCTGTTTGTGGTTTTTGTTTCATTTTTTAGCTTTGTTTTACAACTAAATTGATAAATGTAATTTGCTACTGAATATATAATGTATATCAAATAATGATTAAATTAATTGCTAAACTAATTGTTGATATTGTTGATTTAAGAAACAATTGGATAAGTATTGTGCTGTGTGAACTGAGATCTAGAAATAATCATCCTGCTTTCAAACTTGTTTAGCTTTCCAAATTTTTTGCGAAGAAATATTCTTTAGTAGTCGGTCTGAAAGTCGATCAATTAATACAGTTGCTTGAGGAGGTGCGGCAGCCAAGCAGAACTTTGCAACTGAACCGATCTGACTCTGCCATCTGCCAAATGAGTTTCCTCCTCTCGTAGACTTAGAATTGTTTAGCGCGACTTATTCATTTCCTTAAGTGTTCTTGCAATTATTGCAAATTGACTAGGATTTCTTGCGCCGGTGTTAGTGTTGACACTAACGAGATTAAAACCGCACAGAGCGTCATCGAGCATTCTTTTGGCACATCAAGAGTTGGCTTGCTGTTTAGTATGTTCCGTGAAAGCTACTTCTTCCAGGAATCAAAGCTGCACAGGATTTTCAAAAACTTAGAAGTTGTTTTGTATTTGCCAAATCTCGAATGAATCCGATGTAGAGAACAATTCAACGTTGACAAAATCTCATTGATCAACAAATTATATGAATTCTACATTTAAAGACTCGGATCATGTGCTTCTGATGTCGCAGCTGCCCAAAGCCTATCGCTGACCATTATCAGGAAAGGCATCTGAATTTTGAGCAATATTATTCTATGACCATATCAGCAAAGTGTCTGCATCCTGTTTTTGAGTCGTAGTGCGAATTTCACAACAACCGAGCTAACTCTGAACGTATAATTGGCTCATTTGTAAGAGCTCTGAGTAAATAAGGCAGTCGTTAAGCACGATAATTGCGATAGTGAAAATGCCAGCATATATATATGTTCTTTCAACTGAATCACACAGCAAGGAGACACAGACGATATAATGATCTTCAGAGAAGTTTGGGAGCTTTCTTTCATGTGCCTGCTAATTTTTTCAGTAATGATCGAAAGATCAACTTTATCGATAATACTAATGTAAAATCATGTGAATTCTGCGACTCTGAAGGCATTCACAGCAATCCTCAAGCCATAAGCGACTTTCCTTCCTATTCAACCGCTGCATTTAGTTCTCCTTCCTGTCAACTTGGCAAGTTCCTGGATGTAAGAACATATATACTGGCATATGTCTTCTTACATGTAACAAAGATACACTAGCATGATATAATCAATACATGACCGAATTTCACACATAATGCACTAACACAAACACGCACTAAATCATTCAAACTCTTTTTGAAAAAACATTCTGCATCCTCCGAACCCCTCTAAGTCGCCAAATTCATCAATTCAAAACAATGTCCAAAAGTTCTTCAATATTTTTGATTTGTAGATTGTCACCCAAAATCTGTAAAACGACAATTCTTAACTTGCAACTCCAGAGTCGTCTTGCAAGTTGCTGAGTGTCAAGAATCGCAAAATTCCATTTGTTTATCCATGTGCTTCCGAATTTGATACACTTAGCAATGTCTTGATCCAACATTCATTTAATTACTCAAACTGAGTTTTGCCATTTTTGTGATTTTGATTGCACTTTCAAGGCAGACATCTTATGGAGTAGGCCGAAATGTGATACTCCTCGTATCCGCTAGCTTGTCCGAATCGCCCATAAAGATAATGAAAACCGATGACAGTGTTGCAAATAAACAAACAGACTTTCCTGATCACAAAATGATATTCACAGAATTTATTATAGGTACAACACCTTTTATCTAATGAAGACGTGAATTTAGCAGAGGATTGTGTGAATTGAGATGCTCGGGCCCGCTTCCAGCTCTGATCGGCCGAACAGATAGGAGCCTGGATGCTAGAATCAAAGAACATTTGTATGTACATGTACCTCGTTGGCTTCGCACATGCGATTCATTATCTCGTAATCCATCCTCATCTACTTGTATACACGCAGATCAATGTAATTGATTTGTTGACAAAACGCTTTCATCCATTTTCTTCGATTTTGTGTTCCTCCACTCAAAGTGCTAAATTTCGTGCTGTGCAGAAACATTTTTCATTCTTGTTCGCAAACCTGGACTTTTTTCTCCAATAGAATTCGTTTAAAAAGTGTTTCCGTAGTCATTGACAACTCTCTAGTACCTTTTCTTGTTGTGTTCTCAAGTTTTCTTAGTTGTTGCATTTCATTGGATTCATTGCATTTCGTTGGATATGAACAGATACCACGAAAGCGCACGTGCTTTACTTTCTTGTTACATTGTTTTGATTTGGTGTTTATTGCTTTGGATTAGTGAATTGTGCGACTATCTTCATTTTCAAATACATTGAGGTGCATTCACACTGGACGCCGAGCGGCACTGTTCACACAGAGACACGCGGGAAACGCCACGTCCGGCGCGAATGGACCTTAAGCCATCACAGCTGTTTCAAAAGTATGAAGAATAATTGTGAAATAAGATTTCAAACGGGCATCAGCTATTGAATCAGCATTAAACAAAGAAATTAGAAAAATTTGACTCTATGTTCACTGAGACCCTAGGATTGAGAAATAGATTGGCAATAGTTGACATGGGTGTAGTCGGATCCATGTTCCTAAAGCGCTGTCATACTTTGACTCGGGATGCCTTCCGATCGACTTAAACAAAACAGAGATTGCTGGTACTCGAACGTGCGCTCGGCCTAAAGATCACTGATCCAAACAGCTAGCCATTATGTCACAGAGACAACACTAATAGTGAGTATGCAAGTATTCGCATAATGTTAATTACACACGTGAAAGTGTTTTCCTGACAAGTCCTATTTCAACCATTATTCGGTAATATACTTCGTTCACAGAAAATGTTAAAACATCTGTTAACAAGACTCTGCTGCATCATTTAGCGACGGTGACATGTTGTTCAGAATGATGCAATTACAACGAATTGACTAAAATGTCTCTGTCTTTCTATCTTACGGGGAATATTAAAGAAATGTGTTTTCTCGTTTCTTTTAAGCGCTGGAACTATGCGGATTTGTCATTTTCGCAAGGAAAGATGATTAGCAAACCATTTTAGCATTGCATCATCAAATTATCGAATGAAAGACGTCCATTAAAATTATAAAATGCATTTTCTTGTCATCTTGCAGAGATTTTTCATCAATCTTACTTTACTTCCACAGAAAACGGATTTAGGTAATGCAATATGATATTTGCTGATGCCATAATCATGATGCCACCGATGGGTAGAAATTTCAGTGTCGGACTGACTTCGTTGCTACCCATAGACATCGGATTATACTGTGCTAATGTAGGCATTGTCTGAGCACGGGCTATCTAATGCATTTTCAACTGAAGGTTACACGCTTAAATCAGTTGCGAACATTGATAGAGAATTCTGCAAATCAATTGTTGCAAAAGACATTAACTCGAGAATTTTGTTATACTGTGCTAAATTACAAAGAATACGACAGTGCAATATGAAAAATTCGGAACATTTCATCAATAATAATATTTCTTCCCACTCACTAAATTAAGGGAAGATCAATATCTGCAAAAGGATGTAGCACTCAGAAAATACTGCATTTTATTTTGCTATTGATGATGTAGTTATCATCGCCAGTTTCGAATTTTTGTAACGAATTGTCTTCATGATAAATAGGCCTATGTAACTGTTGCACAAATTTAAAGAAATCCTTCTGAAAGATGCGCCAGACAAGTTGTCGAGCGGATTACATGAGAGAATAAGTTGTACGGATTGCTTGCTATTGATTGTTGTGGGGCAAATGTCACAGGCTTTGAAGGAACATCCGTTATTACAACACGACACCTCGCTTTTCTTTTACAGAGGTCAATCAATGTCTGTAATTGACCCTTGAAGAGGGAAGTCAAAATATCAGGCTAAGTGATTATAATTATCTCTTACCTTCCGAGCTTTTTGATATATTGGCTTAATTCTATTAAATAAATCACAATTAACACTTTCAGTTGCTGATGCGACTCCCTAATTTGTTGGCATGTGATGGTCTTGAATCAGGCATCGTCAATACGCATGCGCTCTTATAATTCTCATAATTTATGTGGAATAGTCAATGCTACTCACTACTCAGAAAAATATAATTCCGTTGGGCGGGTTGTGTTAGCTACATGCGATGAGTCTGACAGGTTGGTGATGCAAGTATTTGTTTTTGTCGGTAGTAAGATGCATTGTACTTTATTAATTTGAGGCTACACAGAAGGAATTGACTTCTGTAGCGCTTCTGAATGAATATTTATTAGTCAATAATTTAAAACATCAAGTGCTGTCGCTGATCATCTCTGTATCAGATAGAACACAAAATCACTGTAACTAAGCAGACATCAGACCGATGAAATCTCGCATTCCGGATGGAGTCAAAACACGAAGTAGATGCACTTTTTGAGACACAGAGAATGATCGAGAGACTTATAACAGGAGAATGATCGAGAGAACGCATGAAAGAGACAGTGAGAAAGGGGGAGTGTGTACATAAGAGAGCTTGTGTGTGTGTTTGTAGGAGCCGTAGATCTATGCGATTTAAATAATATTTTAGGCAGATCTATGCTCACATAAAATTATGTGCGCATAAATATCGATATGCTCAAATTATAACAAAATGTCAATGTATTTTCAATATAACGGGAAAATACATGTGAGAATCTAAAACGTTTATTACACTCATCGGAATTTTCATTGAAAGAAATAGATTTTGTTTATGAAGTAAATATATGCTTTCTGTGTGAAGTTCATGTACTTGTTAACGTGTGCTAGATATGGATATCTTATATCAACTTTTATATGAGTCACAAGCATTGATATCCGTGAAGTGGGAAATGGACGATGGCACTGATGGCAATGACAATGACAAGACAAAGCTGCCGATACAAAACTAGAGTACACCATACTCAGATAGAGAGGAAGCGTCAGAAAAGGTAAGTCATTTGTGGGCCTACTTATTTACTTGTCTGAGTCAATGCTGAATTCAGATTATTGACAATAATATTACACATTGCACAGTACATTAAAGTTAAACCATTATCATTTGGCTACTAAGATAATATATCCGCTTCTTCTCTTCGAAAGTGAAGGTAGATATTTCTGAAGTATAGATGAATCTTATGAATTAAATATCATGCTCTTCTAAATAAGAATAAGTTTTGGATTGATTGTAAAATATTCGGGCCATGAATTTGTGACACTTAGAAAATTAGAAGATGTGCTTATACTTCGGTGTCTTCCTTTATATACATGCATATGATTCATAAATAAATATGTAACAAATTTTATGCATGTGTGCATGTACTTATTACTGAATGTTGAATAAATGTATTATTTATAGACATGATATTTGAAAAAAAGTGTACTAAGCATGAAGTTGAATTGCAATTAAGAAGCAATAATAATAATGATAAAATATTATGAACATGCTATATTCCGATATGACACACACATTGCACTGATAGATCGAACGGGAGTAGCTAAGAAGTACGTGTATGTATTTATTGTTATTGTTACTGCTGAGTATAACCATAAACGTGATCGATCTGCAATTTCTGTCGACTTGAATGTAATCGATTCAAATTAATAAAATTAATTGTGTCAATCTATTGTGCACTTTACTGTTCCCTTTGCAAATCCATGAATAATGAAACTGCAGATAGAATTCATTAAAAAGCACCGACGGTGTGTGAACCCGACCCGAATTCGGAGTCTGATCGGACTTGCGAATTTATTTCCGGTTCGGGCGGAAAGTGGTCGGATCGGGTTCGGTTTTCAATTCATAACCGCTGCACATCCCTAACTGCCATAATGCAAGAAAAACCGCAGCGTAAACAAAGAAAGAATTAATTGGATTCAACCAAAAGTCTTTGATGTTAAAATTCGATAATAAAGATGATGCAACTAGTTCCTATAAAATGATGATTATAATAATGAATACAAAATATGAAGAGAGGAAAAGAAAGGCCCTCGATGCTATCCATAGACATGTGAATACCAGTTGATCGTCAAGGCAACTCAGTTCCGCCGAAGCAATTGTTTCAAGATCAAAGAGAGTGAATTGGTTTCTCTATATCGGCATCTTTTATCTTAGCTTGATTTTCTCTGCGAAAACCGCGTCCTTTTCAATGAGAAAGAATGCAAAACTTTGGGAAGCAAAAGCAATAGTCAGGCGGCCCAAGATTCACAGCTCACTTAGTTTGTGAAATCAGACATGGATACATGACAAAACGAATCCTTGAGTGGAAAAAATATTGTTTAAATCACGTCTTAGAATTTCCGTCTAAGAGTTGATTATTTTGTTTTGTAATTTACGCAGCTTCTTTGAGCATCATTCTTCCGACAACGAACGCCTGCACCTGTTCAAACTCATTCAAGACAAAATCTAAATAAATCAACGCTTTGAAATTTGAAGATTGCATCGAGCAGCGGCGTGAAAATGCTTTCTCAAATGAAAAAGATGTTTATATTATATAGAAAATGTATTACAAATAAGGACAAAGCTATCCAATCTTTGACAACAAATGTATTCTGAACATGTGAATGAAGAGTGAAACAGAAAAATTACGTTCTATGTCGTCGGATTGAACTCAGCTTAGCAACCAATTTAATGAATAGCGTAAATTCATGAAATGAGCAAAATCGCCATCAAAATTGTCATACTTGTCTTATTGTGACTAGCAGATTTCATGCTTTATGAGATACTTTCTTTCAAAAGAAAATGTCTCTTATCTCTATAAAAAATATTAGAAAATAATGAATGGAAATAATCTTTCAATTCATTCATTCATTAAATACCGGTATAGTAAAGTGAAGTACAATTCTATGGTGAGTTTTTATTCAGTATACTACTAAGCAATTTTAATATGTTTGAAGACGATGATATAGCTTCGACAAACGCGTATAATATTTTAAAGATCAAGCAAGAAAATCATAACATCATTAAACGACGAAAGGAAGCTTTTTGCCACTGATTTTCATTACAATTTTGAAACATCCAAAAAATGATTAGCAGTAATGTCAATCATGCAACTATATTGATACTGACAAATAATCAAAGCTGCTTTAAAGCTATTGTAGAAAAATAGCAACTGATTATTTTTACATTTCGAAACTTTTCATCGACTTATTGGAATGCCTGAACGTCAAATCCACTTGAAAACAAAATATTTCCGTATGTTGAATGATGAGTAGAAACATTTCTGTGGAATATTTACGTCATTAAATACAAAATTTGGCTTATACATACTCTTGATTCAAGAATTTTAATTTTCCTTTGCGCCAGAATTTCGCACATGAGTCTTCAATCATTGATTAAACATTTAAGTAGTGGAATGAATATTTCGGAGAAGATCTCAGTAAAAAAATATTGCATAAAAAATCACTAGTCAAAATGGTTGACGTTGCTTACTTCATTACGTGTCAGCTGAAATATATCTTTTGCTGTGAACCTGGGATAAGCATGCTCTAGTGATAATGGCCATCGAAATTATTGCTACATTTAAGAAAGCAAAAATACAGTTAAAAATGTTGCAAAGGTCCACCGGTTCCAAAAATCCATCTCAAAAAGAAAAGCTTGCAATTAGTATTGGAACCATTTAAGTATCCCAACACAGTCGCTCATTCCATCTCATAATATTTTTGGCTTCAATTTCATTATCCAGTTAATCTCAATCGATCGAAGTCATATTTGTTTATTCAGTCATCGTGTTGCCATATTTTAATGGCCTCGTTACTAACTTATTTTTCTATTGGGCTTTGACAAAGTCCCGGAATGTTGAAACTGATTTGTTAAATTCTTTACCTCTGAATAAAGATCATTCCATTTCTAAAGGAGCGGGTGTTATACATGTAGTAAAACATCACTATGTAGAAGATCTCGTGAGTTGCAATTAATTTTGCACCAACTATTGCATGATTTAACCAAGTTATGACTTCAAAATTGTGTGTCTGCGTGATCATTTCTTCACGTCACCTGGATTCGTAAATTCGTGTTCACAAATCTATTCCGCAATGCACGGCAGTGAAAAACTCCAATGAAAAATACTGAGGTATTTTGATTGTCAAATACATCATGCATTGCATGACTAATTATTTGGCAAAATTAGAGTCACTCAGAAATGCATGAGAACATTTCAATGCTTTCAAGATCCACGCCAAGGCCGACGCCAAGACATCATTAGAAAATATTTTTGCAAGATATTGAACGCAGTGCGGTACGTAATCGTATAAGCTTCGTGTGAATTATCAACTGATAAGCATTCTTATAATTCATCCTAGCATGAGATTTCTACATTTTGCCGGACAATATTGCTATTAGTTGCAATATTGTCCGACGAATGCCATGCAATTCCTATGGAGGAAAAAATCCCAATATACATAGCCCAATGTATGTCCGCTACCACAGATGTTTCAGTGATTATTAATTACATTGATTTAAGCATTGTGTTTAGGTTCGTATATCTTTCAATGTTAAAATATTGAACCGCAATATACCTGTTTAGCATATTGTGGTTCAATCATAGATAACCTCAACACAATGATATTGCAATTCAGATCTCAGAACCGCAATAAGCTATGGCTTCGTGCCTGACGGCCCTCAGCCTTATAGCATATTGCGGTTCAGATATCTGAACTGCAATATTACATTGCCATTGTAGGCTATAATACAAGCGCTTAAACGAATCGCAAGGCAAATTTCTCCATGACCAAAGAATGAGATCATCTGTCTTTTTTACGTTTCCATTGGTCCGCTATCTGGATCCACCCATCGTCTATTGGTGTTGATGTAAAGCATGTATTCAATACATTCAAGTGCGCAGATGACTTGAAAAACATGGAAACAGTTATTTGGGTCATGTGATCATGTGACTTCACATCCAAAATTACACTGTCAGAGATTCGTCGGAAGATTTGTCTCTCAGCCACAGGATATCATTTACTTTTAGAATGAGCGAGATTTTTATGCACATGCTTCGTCCTCTGGTAAATTTCATGCATAATATCATCATCCTACGATCATTGTGACATAAATTTTGATTGGAATTTTAATTCGCATCAATGGTTGTTGAATCAATTACGTGAACTACATGCTGTAATGTCCATGCATGATAGAAAAAAACCTTTTTCTCAAATCTTTCCATAAAGATTAGCATTCTGGATAAAAATATTTTCAAATTTTTCCTGCCATTTTCACTAGAAATGTTGTCAGTTGCTATACATTTATGAAATTTACATTATAAACAAATTCTCTTTTCTCACTCAGCCACCATTTTTTTAAATAGAGTTGATGAAACTTAAGAAAGTATAAATAAGTAAACCGAATGAATAATAAATACTCCTATTCACTTTTAATTGACATTTTGTCACGCTATAAAGTCGCGCTGCTTTCCCTACTTGTGTTGACTAGCCATTGATAGATACAGCCTGTAGTCTGGAAAGTTTTGATCAATGTGACATGAAGTTTCCACTGCTAGGAATTTGAATTCTAATGTTCTGTGTCATATTATCCACTTCTATGGAGGCATTACCTTGGATGAATTATAATAGGAATATTGTCATAGTTTTATCGGACAAATAATGCAGATATCCTCGGACGCTTAATAATCTGCATTATTGTCCTCTAAACTATGACAATATTCCTATATTATCGCTTACAGTGAAGTATAGAGCTGCTAAATTCTGCACATACAGTATTATTGAAACTATCAAACATTTGACGTAAGTTGTGACATGAAAATTCCATGTATTCGTATTCAAATCCTGTTCATTATCAACAAACATGCTCATGGAAATCTAATTTTGTGACACAAAGTTTGTGACTGAGGCCCACGTTATTGCTCACATGTTAAAAAAAGTAAACTATCGGAGGTATAAGAAGGAAGTAGCAATAAGTGACCTACTTCTTGTCCGTCGCAACTCATCTTGGCGCCCTTTTAAAAAATAAAGGAGACAGGCCATTTTGATATTTGCCGAAAACTATTTAATAATTTCTTTTCATCTTCTTAACAATCATAAAATAGATTCGATAGAAAGATGATTTTTTAAAAAAAGTGAAAGTGGATCTGATCCATGATCTCCCTCCAGATTAGTTCACCGTGAACTCACAGGACGATGGAGATTAACGAAACGCATATAGAAGACTACTTTTTAACATTTTGGTGAAATCTGAGTAAAGTAAAAAATCTGAAGTAAGTTGGAAATGTTCAAGGAAAAACTACAGATTGCGCATGTGACTTTTCCAGTTCAATGATGCAGTGGTTGACAAATATGACTGCGCGTGAGATATTCGTGCCGCTATTGTGTATTGCATGAAGCTAGAGGTTCTCTGCATGAACGTTAACTTGTCATAAGTTTCTATGGCATAAACTGTCGTAGGTTTTGCGAACCTCGCAATTAAATCAAGTTCGGTCTAGAATTGATTAAATTAAAATTAAACGAATTTAAAATCGATTTATTCGCAAAAGCTATATACATATCATTAGCATCGTCAATCGATCCGTCGTTCGGAGCAGTTTAACTGTATAAAAATGGCATCAACTGTGACATAATATGATTATCATCACCTCACGGACGATTGAAGACAAGCTTTCCCGGCAGAACTTAACCGAATTTTGATGTTAACATATTTCTTGAAACTTGAATGACATTCCTTCAAGTAAATTTTTCCAATTTCATTTAATTCATTGATATTATTGTTTATTTCACTTGGTGTTTATTGCTCGGTTTTTTAATAGACATTTTCCCAACAAGCGGCGATCGCAAATATAAAGGACATAAAATTTAGCTGATTCGAATAATCAACCATCAATTTGCATTCATCTGCCTTTTGATATGAAACATCTGCTTAGATGGGTTCTTTCCAAATCTTCCATTTTTGAATATTAAACATGTTTCAGTTCCTTGAGACGGTTTCTTATCAATTTGTTGAACGAAATGAAAAATATCATCAAACTCATAACATCCCTGAGGAATGCTGAATGATATTTTGTCTACCAATTTTCTTTAAGTTTATAAAGGTCTATCAATATTTTAGTTTTCATCAATGCGTCATCAAACCATTGATCAAACGATTCTCAAGGCGATGTCATCAATATACGCATTCACCAAATAGTACGCATCTCTTGATATGAGCTTCAACTATTCCTCAACAGCAGCGTTCTCCCTGTGCAGTTCCCGGGACGGACATAGAATAGGAACGACGTTCCTCTGCGTGTCGTGAGGCGACTAAAAGGGGCCTTTTGCCACTGCAGCTCTGGTGTTGGCAGTTTGATGTTTTATTCTCATTGCCTTTCCTCAGTGGCTATACTAAGTTGATGTTTCGGGGATCCTGAGAGCCGAATCTTAGCTGTTGGGATAATATGCCCCTTGAGCTCTTTGAGCTTCCTTCCCTGTGGTATATCTGGCGATGCCAGTAATGGGCAAAAGACCGTTCCAGGACACCTAAAATTCAAAAAAATAGTATCTTTAAAAACGACATAAATTCACGAATTTGAACCCTTTTTCAGGTTTTTAAGACCTAAATACATGAATTTAGTCCATTCAAAAAGTACCATTTTTTCAAAAATGGTACTTTTTAAAAACGACATAAATTCATGAATTTGAACCCTTTTTCAGGTTATGAAGACCTAAATTCACAAATTTGGGCGTTTTTAAAAATACCCAATTTTCAAAATCTCAAATTTGAGAATTACAATTTTCACCCCCGCTTAAATCATGACCGTTCCAGGACACCGAAAATCAGAAAAGTTAAGAATCTCAAATTTGAGAATTACAATTTTCACCCGCCCTTAAAATCATGACCGTTCCAGGACACCGAAAATCAGAAAAGTTAAGAATCTCAAATTTGAGAATTACAATTTTCTCGCTTAAATCATGACCGTTCCAGGACACCGAAAATTAGTATTTTTAAAACGTCTTTTAAATCCATTTTTCAGGTTTTTAAAATATATCATGTGACTAATAATATTTCTTTAAAAATGGAAGAAACAAAAGTGGATGAAACAAAAGTGGAAGGAACTTCAGAAATGGAAGGAACCTCAAGAATATATCCTTCGTTATCTCAATTAAACTTTTACGGAGCAGCGTGACTTCTTTCTTTCTTTCTCTCTCTCTCTCTCTCTCTCTCTCTCTCGATCCTGTCTGTTACAGGAATATTGTATTCACAATGACATGCATTCTTTAAAACAATTGCTTGTCTTCAATGAGAATAATTCCCATATGCTTTTAATAGAATGACCTTGAACGCTAATGGAAAAATACACCAACTATCGAACCATGTCGACAGCCATGTCGACAAACTTTCTGACATCGGTTCGACAGTTGGTGTATTTTTCCATTCAAAGCAATGTCGCATGAATGATTGTTATGGAAACCAAAATGAAGAGAAATGCTCATTCATTTCTCTTCTCTCTCATATGTCTATTGTGTTTAGATTGTATTTTGTTCTTTTGTTCTCATAGTGTGAATGAGATTTCACAACCCGTATCATGAGCTATTGTCTGTGATTTCCTTCACTCGTATCAGCTGACACAATTTTAGCAGCTGCTACACGGCAATTCTTTTGAGAAAGTTCTGAAATATATTTTATTCCATTTAAAATGAGAAACATTAGAGACTTCCAAAAAATATACGGTAAACAAACTACGAATTTCGATTTAAATGAGATTGCTAAGCAATTGGGAATAAAGAATTTTCACATATTGATGAGTAATGAATTACTATTGATAAAAGATGTGCTAAACACTAACTCTACTAATACAATGCAACAATGTAACGTTTTAATTTAATCTAAATTAAATAATTTCAAAATCGAATAAGTAGTAAGGAAAGACATCATTAGAGAACAGTTTTAAATCAATACCCCCCCAAGTAGTAAGAAAAGTCATCATTATGAAACAGTTTTAAATCAATACCACCCCCAAGTAGTAAGGAAAGACATCATTAGAGAACAGTTTTAAATCAATACCCCCTCCCTTCTGACTTCTAGGGGCTCCCTAAAGAAATTTTTTTATTATAAAATGAGCAACATAAATGAGTTTTTGAAATTATATGGAACACAAACGACAACGAATTTCGACCTAAAGAAAATCGCTAATCGATTAGGAATAAAGAATTTTCATGTTCTAATGAGAAACGAATTACAATTCCTAAAAAATAGGCCATCAATAACTGTAAATTTCATAACAAATCTTCATACGTCGAATGAAAAAGGTGTACATTGGTCAGCAGGCGTTAAAAATCATCAGCAGAACTATTATTTTGATTCATACGGTTTGCCCCCTACAAATGAAGTAAAAGAATTACTTGGAACGGGAACATACAATACGTTTCAAATTCAAACACCAGGCACTACCTATTGTGGACAATTATGTTTATACGTTTTGTACAAATTACAAAAAGGAGTACCATTTCTAGATATTATGTTAGAGTTAAACAATCTATAACTCAAGCGAAGCTAGCTAAAGCGCCACCTAAAGGTTAAAGCTCTGTTTTCTGTAATTCATTTTGATAAAAACGACCTCTGATATCCTCATTATCTAAATCTTTAATTTCATAAGTAATCGGATAACTTTGATTTATTTTAGAAACTTCAAATATTTCTTTAGTCCAATAGCCAACAAAGCCTTTTTCAAATTTATTCTTATATTTAAATATTCTAACTCTATCTCCAATTTTAAATTTCGGCTTAAGTTTCTGCAAATTCGGATTACTCTCATTCAAATTATTATTCTCGAATATTTTCTTTCGTACTAGATCAGGGTCGTCAGAAGCATTCTTTGGAGTTTCTTCAATACCAGAATGAACTTTATTATTGTACTCTTCCACAATTCCTGGTAATATCTTCAACCATTTCTGATTTCTTTGCTCCGTAAATTTCTTGAATAATTTATTTTTTAACGTCCGATTGAATCTTTCTATCACTACGGCCTTCCCTGCATTTTCAGTTGAATAAACTGAGCCTTGGCGATGACTTTCGTCTGTTTCAAATAGTGGCTGAACGTTTCTGTTATAAAATTCCGATCCTTTATCAACAAACAATTTCCTTGGCTTTCTCTTACTTTCTTTAAAGATTTCTTCAAACGCATATTTAACTGATAGACCACTTTTATTTTTTAAAGGCTTTACCCAAGCGTATCGTGTATATAAATCTATAACGGTCAATGCGTATTTGTAGTCCCTTTCATTCGGCATATGAATAAGATCAGCACTCCAAATATCATCTTTATTAAATACTTTTACTTTCAATAAATATTTAGGCCTTCTATATTCCTTGTGGATTTCAGACGCGTAGGTTCGAGCGTTGCTCTCAGAGTTATTAGTTCGAGCGTTGCTCTCAGACAGCTTAGCTGTCGTTTCATTTAAACCCTGGCCGAATAATATTTTAGCTTGTAAAGCTTTCTTAATAAACATTCTTTCAATTTTTTCTCTAAATGTAGGATTTTGAATACTATCTAATTCTTGAATAATCTTCTTATCAGCTGCATGTCGAGAACTTAGATCATGATTTCGATAAGCTAAATCATGCCTGTAAGCTGCGGCATCTACTCTATTTATCGGTTCTTCACCTGGTTTCGGATTATTATTCTCATCTAGTCTTATATCTAATCGAGTTCCTGGACCGGTATATGAATGACCAGGAAGATGTTTTTCTTTCGAATATTTACTCCAAATAAATCCAGGAAAGTTTTCTAATGTTTTTTGTATGTCGTTACCTTCATAAATTTTACAATTTAAGTTTTTATTTTTGTTTAATAGATAATTCAATTAATCTAAATTAGAAATTTTTAATTTAATTAAATTTTCGGAATTTTTAGAATTCATTTTAAAAGATAAAATAAAATGAATGTTTTACCGAATCATACTAGGACTTAGATATATTCCAGAACCATCTTTTGTTTCTTTAATTTCAATTAAATCATCAACATTGTGGAGAATATTTTTAAGAACTCGTTTTCCTTCATCAACTAATTTTAATTTACTAATAAAATTATCTGCTATTCCTTCTCCCCTAGCAGCTTTCTCTAACTCTCTGTTATGACGTTTTTGTTCTTCTAATGCTGCCTTCTCTGATTTATTTTTATTTACTGCTTGGACAATACCAGCTGTCCCACCTGCAACACTTCCTGCAGCTGCTATGCCACCTATTATTAGTGGAATTAATGGGAGAATCCCGCCATTCTTTTCTTCTAGTAATTGAATATTCTCTATCATTGGTTTACTTATGTAATACTTTTTTTATTAATAGTAATAGTTTTAGGGGTATTTTTGTCAACAATATTACGTAATTTTAATTCAACAGTTTTATTATTATTACCTTTCGCTTGCGACATTTTTAATAAAAAAATTTTAAGTTACCAAAAAATTTTAATCTATTCTAGTTATTAAAAAATTTCAAGTTACTAAAAAATTTTAAGTTACCAAAAAATTTTAATCTATTCTAGTTATGAAAAATTTTAAGTTAAGAATTTTTAATCTATTCTAGTTATCAAAAAATTTTAATTAACTTATCCTTACCATCTTTCCATTAAGAATTTCAATAGAATATTTTACATCTTCTAGCAATAAACCATAAGCCATCAATGAAGTTGTGGAATCTTTTTTTTCAATATTAATTGTTACATCACAGCCAGTCTTGATAATATCTTCAGATTGTGCACTTAAATCGAAACAGAAAACAGGATATAAATGTCTCCAATCTCCAGGAGTTAATTGTGGTTCAACTCCAAATTCTATACAAAGATTTCGATAAGAATCATATCCTTCCATAAATTGATTATTGCTATCGTCAAATCTTAATGGATCAATTGGATAACGGGTTTGATTTAATGAAACTTGTAAACTTCGAATTGTATTAATGTGGAAGAGATTATTGTTCTTATCAAAACTTGGAGAATTATTTCTTTGAAAAGTTAGTAATAAATATCTTGGAGTATTCGCAGTTCTAGTAAAATGACAGTTAAATCTTTGTTCGGAAAAAGTTACTGAACTAGCAGTACGCTTTAGAAAATTTACTGGAATTGGTTTGTTAGTATTTAATCTTTTTGCAATAGCTGTTTCAATCTCTAAACTAGGAGTAATATGCTTAATCCACCATTCAAGTCTATCAATTTTTAAATATGCTTTTTTTCCAGTCTTACCAAAAAAGATTAATTCATTATTTGCTGTACGATGAATTATTAATTTAAATTTTAATTGATATGATATTTTATCATAATCTAAATATCCGAATAATGGAGACAATGACCAATTTACTGTCTGTTTACTTTTTTTGTTAAATTCACGTCTTTCTTTATATGCATCATTATTTGTTTTATTTAAATGTTTTGCAATATTTTCTACATCTTTCGCAATTCCTGCTGCATCTGTTCCAGCGTGAGTTAAATCATCAACAATTATACCATCATTAGTATCAGGAAACCAACCTTCGATTTCATACTTTTTATTATTTTCACCAATTGTTACAAATCTAAGCATTGTATCAATTACACCTGGAGAATCACTTATTGTTTCTATATTTTGAGTTGCAACATCTAAACGCATTTGTGTAAATAATCTTGGAAAGAAATTATTCTCTAGTGCAATATTATCGGTTTCTGGTAATGGTGTTGTAAAATTGGCATCACTATACAAAGAATATTCACAGTGTAAAAATGAATCAGGTAGATATAAATAACTCTGCTGATTATCAACTTCAAAAATTAAATCACCTCCAGTATTTACTCTACTGGAAGATCCGGGATTCATAGCAATTCTTATATAGTCATTCTTTTTTTGATTGTAACTGACGAACGGAGGATCGTCTAATCTAAATTTATTTTCGATAAGCGAAGACATTTTTATAAAAAATAATTTGACTTTTTGTTTTTCTCACACACAGAAAAAATTCTGCTAAAATAATTTTACTTAAATAATTTTACTAAAAAAATTTTGCTAAAATATAATTTTAGAATTTTACTAAAAAAATTTTACTAAAATAATTTTACTAAAAAACATAATTTTAGAATTTTGCTAGACCAGCTCCGCTACAGCTTTGCTGGTTAAACCGAAGGTTGCTACTCACGCCATTTCCTCTTATTTCTTCAATTGAACGAACCGTAGGTTCTATGGCTACGCCTGTTTTTTTATTATTTTTATTTTCATTATGTTTACTATTAGACGGAGCTCCGCTCCTCAAGGTTTCCCCAACAGCAATGTTAGCAATTTTGTTTTTTGTTTCCTCTGAATGTTTTTTTAAATTTTTTAGTTCTTCAGAATCATTCCTAAGTTTACGAATAGCTTCTAGTTGTTTTAATTCGTTTTGACACTTAACAGCATTTGATATTGCACTAGCTGTACTACCTATAGCAGCTGCTCCTTTTGCAGCAGATGTAATCAAATCTTTATTATTTTTAATTAAGTTAACGATACTTCCAATACCAGAAAAGATGCCAGCCCCTTCTTTTTGGACGGCACCTGCGGTGCCTAGGAACTTTTGTGTTCCGACAGTTTCTACACTATCATAATGGTACACAGGTTTCTGAGATGGTTCATGAGCAATTTTATTATTTGATGCAAAATGTTTAAGATTGTGTTTATAAATTATAGGCATTTTTTAGGATTAAATTTGACTTTTGGGAAAAATATCTACGTTCGGCTAAAGCCTCGAGGAGCTTCGCTCCGATTGGTTAGTAACCTGAGGACCTTTGGTCCGATCGGCTAAAGCCTCGAGGAGCTTCGCTCCGATTGGTTAGTAACCAGAGAACCTTTGGTCCGTTAAATATTTACGCTAAGATTTACGTTTGTGAATGGACAACAACTTCGAGATAACTTTATTAATTGACTGTTGCACTTTATCTATTGCGTCAAGCAGCGTGTGATGTACTTTAATTTCTTTTCTATTAACTTGCATTTTCTCCTGATTCATCTTCAACGCCGTTTTAAGTGCATTTAACTTAATTTTAAGAACATCTAATTGTCTTTTAACAGAATCTAACTGTTCTTTATTTTCTTTAGAGTTTTCTTGTAAATTTTTCTTTAATTCATTTTCTAAATTGATTTTAAGAGTTTTCATTTTATCAACTTTTTGATTAAGCGAGTTTACTTCATTTATTATTCTATTCATCCTTTTCATTTGTTGAGTAATTTTAGAACTTAATTCATCAACACTTTTTTGGAATGTAGTTTGTAACTGCTTTAAATTTTTTTAAATTCTTTCAGGAAGTTTTTCTATTTCATCTTCTAATTGTTCTTTTAACATTTTCATCTGATGTTTATTTTTAATGACTGCAGATTTTAACTTTATAGAAAGTAATATTAAAATTTTTGATTGTTCAGAAATCTTTTTAAAAAGTTTTGCTATATCTGCTTCTAGCTCTCTATCCTTTTTATCAAGTTTTAATAATTTTTCGTTTAATGATTTGTCATTAAGTTTTAGCAACTTTAATTCATTCATCAGTGGAACCAAAACATCGTTTATATATTTTTCCTTTAAATCATTGATTTGTGTATCAACATATTGTTTATTTGTTAACTCTGTATTTTGTTGCGGAAGAATAGAAAGATGCAATGGTCCAGATAAAACGTCTCCAGTTTTCATGATATAATTTTCTATCTCTATTTCTAATTCACGATTATTCGGGATATATGCACCTCCACCAACATTTGGTAACATCATTTTTTAACAATAAAAAAATAAAATTTTTTCTAATAAAAATAAAAAAATAAAATTTTTTCTAATAAAAATAAAAAAATGGAAAATCCAAATTTAAAAAAATTATATTCGCCCGCATCATCCTGTTCTTCTTATTCGACGAGATCAACGGGATTTGAAAATAAATGTTTTGATAATAATAATAATAATAATCCATGTATAGATGTTAATATTTTATTTCAATTACAAGCCGAAATATTTAGAGAACAGACTAAAGGTTTACCTTCTATAGAAACTAATTATTGTTTATTTCGGGGGATCCATTTATTAAATTTATGGATATTGTTAGTAAATATAATGATGTAGCTTATGTGGAATTAAATAAAGAAAATATGGTTATAATAGGTCATAATAATGTTTATGGATTTATTAGAGCAGTGTTACCAATTAGTAATACTGATTGGATAGAAACTAAAATTATTAATTATATCAATATTAAAGAATTAGTTAAAAAATTAAAATCTTTTTCGAAAGAAAAAATTAGATTATTTGTTGACGATCAAAATCAATATAACATTCACAGAGAGAGTAAAAAACATAATGAAGAATTATTATGTCAAGTTTATTATAGAGATACAATTTATAAACAAGAAACATTAGAAATGCCGCAAAGATATGATGATGATACATATATAGGATTATATTCAAACTTAAATATTAATTTGTTAAAATCTTACATAAATGGCTTAGCTCAACAAGAAAAAATTTATATGTGGACAACACCTTATACTATTAACAATGACCATAATCATAATAAAAGAACCGAAGGTTCTAGGGCTTTGCCCGATCTTAAAGAATCTTATGATAATAATGATGATTCTGTAACATCTGAAAAAGGTGTAAATGGTAAAAAAGATTATAAAAATATTAGTAATTATAAAAATTTATCTAAATTTCATTTTCTTACAATTGAAAATAATAATGATGGTATAGTTGAAGATACTGTTAGACAACTATGTGTCGGGTCTACAAAATTTAAATTAGGATTTGCATCTAATCAATTTAAAATCTTATCATTTTTAATAAAAACTAAAAGTGATTCAGATTATGGTGGTGTTATTAAATTTTCCAAAAGAGATCAAAGACCAATATTTTTCTCTATTATATTATTATCAGATAAAAAATGTAATTTAGAGTTAGATATTCCAATAAGAGAATGGTATCCTATCATGGAAGGGCATCCTATACCAAAAAGTGTAATTTATGATGATGAAGAAACAATTTATGATGATGATGAAGAATCAATTGATGATGATGATGAAGAATCAATAGTTAGTGAAAAAAAATTTAAATTATCTTTTGATAAAACATTATATGATGAAACTTAATATGATAAAACTTAATATGATAAAACTTAATGTGATAAAGAAAAAAATAACTAAAGAATGTGAAATATATAATAATATAAAATAACACTCAAGTCCTAGATATTAGAATGTTTATATCTAAAATTAAAACACAAATTTTTCCTTAAAAAATAAAAAAATGGAAAATAGTTATAAAAACTATCTAGAAACATTGCCTACTGATGTAAAAGTTAAAAAAATGTTTGACGATTATTCACATTCGGAATATAAAAAAGTTTTTAATAGTGAAGATGAGACCATACAAACCGAAGGTTCTATGGCTTCGCCCGTACCAGATGGAAGATATTTATTTAGCGATACTGATGAATTTGATGAAGCTGAACGAACCGATGAAGCCTTAGCAAATATAAAATATTTATTTAATCAGTCTGTTCGAACCGAAGGTTCCAGGGCTTCGCCCGTTGAATATAATGAAACCGATAAAACTTTTTCTGATATTCTAACCAACTTTTATAATATATTTAAGAAATCTTTCAAATGTTATATGAATGTAGAAGTACTTTATACAAAAAATGGACCTGATGGAATTCCTGAAGAAATAATACAAGGACATTTTACAAATTCACAAGAAATTCATAATGTAAATGATATACAACCCATATTTGAATCGATGATACTTAAATTAGAAAATTGCATAATTGAAGCCCAGTTACGTGAATCTGGTTGCAGATTTGTTAAAATACTATCTAAGAAAATAGTAATTGATAAATATAAAAATAATACTGGTGGTAGTTATGTTCCTTTGCCTTTCAGTTCACCACAAATAATCAACATAAAAAATGAAGATGATTATTGTTTTCTGTGGAGTATTATAGCACATTTACATCCTGCAAAATATCACAAAGAAAGACTAAGTCATTACAATAAAGAAGAATACATAAATGAATTTGATCTTTCTGATGGCTTAGATGAATTTCCATATGATTATAATAGGTTAAAAAAGTTTCATAAAAAGAATAAAAATTTAATAGAAGTAAATGTTTTTGAATTAAATGTGAATTATGTTTCTATTGGTAAAATTACTCCACTTTACTCAGATTCAAAAAAATTTTATTTGAATAATAAAAATTTATGTCAATCAGAAATAGTATATAATGATAGGGGAAATTACATGCATCATAATATTTTTTACCAAGGAAATATAATATGTACTGAAAAATTTGAAATTATAAAAACACTATCACCAATAATGATTAGTCATAATAATTATAAAGGACGTAATTATAATTATGATTATGATTCCGATTATTCATCTTTATCTTTAGAATATCAACAAAAATTACAAAATTTAAATGAAAGTTTACAAAAATGTAAAACAGATTATCAACAACAAACAAAAATATTAGTACAAGAATATGACCATAAATATGAAAATAAGATAGAAACGATTCAAAAATTAAATGATGACAATAAAGAATTAAATAATGAAGAAAATGAAACCAATCAAAAAATAAATGAATCTTTAAAAAAATGTCTACAACAATATAAAGAACAATATGATAAAGAATATAGTTATCAGCTACAAATATTAAATCAAAATTTTCATCGAAATACATTTAATCTTGCAAAAGAAATTAATGAAACACATGAAATATATCAAGATAAATTTGAAAAACTAGAACAGTCAAAACAACCAGCACAAGCGAATATATTATATTATCAGGGTCATTTTATATTGTGTAAAGATGTTTCTATATTCACAAAAACTTCAGATAATACAAATTTTCCTTGTCTTCAATGTATGACAAGTTTTAGAACTAAAGAAGAAATGAATAGACATTTGGAGAATTGTCAACAAAATGAAGCAGTCAGAAACACATTTCCAAAAGATGATTATTTAGAATATAATAAATGGTATTTTAAAAATAAAGTACCCTTTACTATTTATTGTGATTTTGAAGCGTATAATGTTAATATGATACAAAATCAAACGGAAAATTCCAGGGCTTCACCCGATTCTGAAAATTATAATTCTGAAAATGGTACGGGCCAAGCCCTAGAAACTTCGGTTTTTAATTATGAAAAAAGTGCATCTGAACAAAGTAAAGAAAAATATTTATTTGAACAAAAACCATTATGTTGGGGAATGTACATTCATTCAAATTATCCTGAATTATTTAAATCAGAATATTTTCAATACTATGGTGAAGATAGTTCAGAAATGTTTACAAAGAAAGTAGAAGAATTACAAAATTATTTTTCACAATTGCTTGAAACAAATATACCGATGATGCCATTAACAGAAAAAGAAAAATTAAATTTTGTTAATGAAACAAAATGTTATTACTGTGAAAGAGAATTTACAAAAAATTATAAAAATGGCAAAGGTAGATATCTTGATAAGGTAAAAGATCATGATCATCTAAATGGATTATATAGAGGTGCAGCACATAATTCTTGTAATCTTAATGCTAATAAATTTAAATATAACTTTGTTCCTTTATATTTCTACAATGGTTCTAAATATGATTTCCATCTAGTAATGAAAGATTTATTTTCATCTGAAAAATTACAACAACAACAAATAAATGTACTATGTAAAACAGAAGAAGAATATTTTTCAATGCAATTAGGTTGTATTAGAATTTTAGATGCATTTAGATTTTTTACTCCTTATTCATTAGATGTTATGGGAAAAACTTTGAAATCTGAACAATGTAAAATATTAAATAAATATAATTTAAAACCTTTAAAAGGAATATTTCCGTATGAGTACATAACTGAATATTTTAATTCTGTGAATAAAATTATGGAAGAAAAACAACTTCCTCCAATAAATAAATTTAAATCAACATTAAAACAATCAAAATTATCTGACGAAGACTATGCAGAAGCTGAAAAGAATTGGAGAGAGTTAAATTGTAAAACAATGTATGATTATACAATGAAATATCTTCAGATAGATGTATTAATCCTTACTGATCTTTTTGAAAACTTTCGTGACATGTGCATAGAATATTACGGAATAGATCCATGTTATTGTTATTCTACACCAGGTTTAACATGGTTAGCAGGATTGAAACATACTGGTGTTAAACTTAAACATTATAAAGAAAATACATATGATAAATTATTATTTTTTGAATCTGGAATTAGAGGTGGAGTTTCATCAGTTTTAGGTAATCGTTATGTACAGTGTTACAATAAAAAAGTAAATCCTGATGATTATGGAATAATGAAACCTTTATCTCCAGAAGAAAAAGAAAAAAATATTAGAAATTTTTCGAACGAAACGAGAAGGAGTAGAACGTGAAAAAGCAATTGATGAATTCATGAGAGAAAACTATTTGTTATATTATGATTTTAATAGCTTATATTCTTCTTGCATGAAACAAGAATTACCAACAGGTGAAATGTCATGGTGTAATATTCTAGATTATCAAAAAACATATGATGGAAATTATAATCATGGTTATATATATGAAGTTGATTTAGTATACCCTGATGAAATAAAAGATAAAACAAAATATTTTCCTTTCTGTCCCGAAAACAAAATTCCTAATATAGAAGATTTTTCAGATTATCAAAAATCTTTAATTCCTAAAAAATACAGACCAACAAAAAAACTTATGTTAACACAAAGCAATAAAGGAAAGTATGTTGTTGAAGGAAGAATGCTAGATTGGTATTTAGATCATGGAATGATTCTCACCAAAATACATCGAAAACTATTTTATCAAAAATCTAGGTGGTTAAAAAATTATATAGAGTTCAATATTGAAAAACGCAAAATAGCTAAAAGAAATAAAGATGATTTTGGAAACGTGTTCTTCAAATTAATGAATAATGCATTTTATGGTAAGACTTTAGAAAATGTGCGTAATAGACAAAATATTGAAATAGTTTATGATAAAGATAGGTTTCAAAATTTAACAAGGAAACCAACATATAAAAGAACTACTAGATTTAGTGATGAACTATGTGCTGTACATTTACGTCGAATCAGCGTAAAACATGATAAGTTTAATTTCATTGGTTTCACTATATTAGAATTAGCTAAACTATTTATGTATAGATTTATATATGATTATTTAGCACCTGCTTATGGCAAAAACTATAAATTACACTTTACAGATACCGATTCTGTTTTCTTAGAATTAACAATACCGTATAATTCTACACTTGATGAAGAAATTAATAAAATAAAAGATATCATTCATCCTTCTGATTTATGTAAAGTGAAAGATGAATTAGAAGGAAATGAAGATTTCATAACAGAAGCTATATTTTTAAAATCTAAATGTTACTGTTATGATACAACTAATAATATTAAAACACATAAAACATTAAAAGGAATTTCAAAGGCATCAGTGGCTAATCAAATAACATTTCAAAATTATAAAAATGCATTTATTAATAATGAAATAAAAACAGCATGTAATTATAGACTTAATTCAAAAAAACATAACATGTATTTAAAAGAAGAACATAAATTAGCATTAGATCCATTTGATGATAAAAGAAAAATTTTACCTGATGGAATAACTACTGAACCTTTTTAATTTTCTAATTTCTAAGATAGACAAATCTCATATATACATAAAATAAAAAATATTATAACACTATATTTGTACATTTTTATCACTCCGCGACAATATTTTCTATCGACTTTCAGTCAGAGAACAATTGTTCGATAACTCTTTCATGAATTTTTTTATCAATATTAATTGCAATGAAGCCATAATCTTTTGACCAAGCATTATTACACGATTGTTTAAATTCATCTTTATTTCTTACACATAAATCTCTTAACAAATCACTTAAGTTTCTTGCATTTATTTCAAATAGTATAAATATATTTGCATTCTTTCTAATAACACTTCCGTCTAATGAATACATACTTTGTGTTAAATAAAATACACTACAGTTATTATGTCTACCTCTTGTGAAATAATTTCTCTGAACTGACTGATTTCTATCATTAACACAATCATCAAAAATTACACAATGTTTCATTGTTTTATCTAGTTTACTAGGATCTTGCATATTACCACTATCATCTATTAATTGTATCTTTATATGGTTATTTTTATTAGATTCTACTAACTGATTATTTTTTGCTGCTTCTTCACACCACGAACTTATTTCTTCTTCATCTTCAGATTTTTCATATTCTTTGAATAATGAAGCAATTGCTGTTTTTTTAAGATTATTTTCAAATCCATATTTTAAAAATTGATAGACGGGTTGTTCTGCCGTTGTTGTATAAATTATAAGATTGTTATAATCCAAAAAATTTGGAGTCGTTAAAATTTTAAATAATAGATATGTTTTTCCACATCCTGATCTTCCACAAATAACTGACAAAACTTTATTAGATAAATTTGGATGATGATTAAATTTAAGTTTTTTTTTATTTAATGGAGGTAGTTCACTCATTTTTTAATAAAAAAATTTATTTTTATTTTTTTTATTTTTTGTTTCTAAAGAAGAAGAAAATTAAACTTCTCTAGCTTCGCGTGGGAGTTTATACCTCCCGAACCAAAAGATCTATCATAATCTCTTCACCTCCAAAATTTATTTCTTGTCCTTTTTCATCAGTGATTCTAATGCCAATGTTGTTAATAGTTTTTCTTGTAATAGGAAAATATATTAATGTTTGTGGAATTACATTTAATCTATAACCAATAGGTACAGTAAAAGCTGGAAAACTGAATATTAAATTTGATAATTTACCATTTATATATCCTCCTTCAATAATGTCACAATGTACAACAATTGAATTTATTTCAGTTATTTTTGGAATCTTCTCACCTAAATGATAACCTTGACTATAGGTTTGTTTATTAAATCCTAATAGCTTTGACAATGATCTATCATGATTAAAATCAACTTGATGATTTTCGTCTAAAGTAAGAGAAAATTTATTAACTGCCGGTTCAACTGCAAAATGTAATTGTTTCTTATCTTTAAATGTTATACCTAAATGTCTCTTAATTTCATTTGATATTGTTTCAACTTCGTAAGAACCAGGAAGAAAAGTTAGTATTTTCCATGTTTTGCCTCTATCAGTAGAATATCTAAATTGATCATTCACATCTTTGATAACGTTTTGAATAGTGTTAAATGTAGAGAAACTAGTCAATGCAATTTGATAATTTTTATTTTGTTCCAAATGTAGAATGGGTTCTAAATTACAAGTGTGTGATGAAGTAGTTGTTATAATTTTTAACGTCGTACTAAATTTTGATGAACCCAAAATCTCTGTCAAATTTTCTAAATGATTATTAATTTTGTCTAAATCTGCTGAACACATTTTTAAACTAAAAAAATTAAATAAATATTTTTTTATGAAATATTTTTTTTTATAAAAAATTAAAAACAACAACATATTTCAGCTACGGGCGAAGCCCTGGAGGACATCAGAGATGTCCGGTTATACTTTTATAATCCTCTTCATTTAGAATCTTCTTTTCTAACAGTCTTTTCAATATAGCATGAATTTCATTGAAACTAGAATTATGTCCTTCTTTTATTGCAGATATTAAAATATTAAATCTATTTAGTAATTCTTGTGGATCATCTGGTAAAAATACAGTTGTTTCAGTTTTCTGTTTTTCAGATAAACCTTTCCCTACTTTAACTCCCGTTGATAATAAATTTTCTAATTGTTTATAACGTCTAAGAGATTTTACTGCACCAACTCTGTCTAACATAGCTTTATATTTTATGAGATCTTCTACAGCATAATTATTTAAATCTGCTCCTCTTAAAAGATTAACAAAATTTCTATCTAAATTAAAAGGAGATTTATCTGGTGAAAAAATTAAACCTCGAAAAGGTTGTGGAAATATTTCTTTTTGTCCGAGATAAAATCTAGGTATTGTTTTTCCATCTACAAATGAAATAGAATGTTCAAATTGCATAGATTTTGGTAATTTCTTATTAATGTTTGATTCTAGTAATCCATAGTCATCTAATATAGTTTTGTGCTCTGGATCTGTTATATCAATTTGTTTATCATTTTTTGTACTTTCTTTTTCAAGAGTTTTAAATGGTTTCATAGTTTTTTCAAAATCAGTTTTTACTTGCTCGGTTTGCTGCATTTTTTCAAACATATCAGATTGAATACCAACTTTTATCATTCTATGTTGAAGATGATTTTCTTTCATACTATTTCTTTGTTTTATTAACTCTTCTAATTGCTTTATTCTTTTAAAATTATCAGCTCTAATTTTATCCATTTTTAAAATATAATATTTGAATTTTGTGGTAACATTGGAATACAACAAAAACATTTTACTGAACAAATTATTTTTTTATTGCTTTGTTGTTTGACATCTTTTCGTTTAAAGTTTTCTTGTTTTAAGTTTTGTTTAATAAAGTTTTGCTTAAATTTTCGCTTAAAGTTTTTAGCTCTTCTAAAAAAATTTTATCATTTTCTTCATTAGAAATTTTAGCATCACTAGAAATTTTGCCATCCTTTTTATTTTTATCATCAACTTTTTCTGTCTGTGATTGAAATGATATTTGATTTACTTCATTAGCTATTTGATCAAATTTTTCAATCTCATCTAACGTAATAACATTATCATCACATACTCTTTGAAAGTAGTAATGTAGTTTATCATAGACTTCTTTAATATGTAAATGCTTAGTTTTTAATGATTTTCGTTTCTTAGTTATTAAAGATTTATCTAACATTGTAACAAGTGAAGTTGCAAAAACACCCGTACCTGTTAAAGCTGTAGCAACTACTGGAATTACTAAAACACCTGAAGATATAACAATTGTTAAAGCACCTAAACTTATTGTTAAGAATATGCCAATTCCTTGTGTTACATTCTTAACTTTAGTCCATCTCTTTCTTAATTTTTTATAATGCTCTAATCTTAATAATAATTGAGATTCCTTATCTTTCATATACCTAACTCTATCTTTGTGTTTTTCTTTATTCATTTTTTCAATGTTAATCTTTTCAATGTCCATTAAAGTAGAACTACGTTCATATGATAACGAAGGATATATTCTTGAGGTTCCTTCCATTTCTGAAGTTCCTTCCACTTTTGTTTCATCCACTTTTGTTTCTTCCATTTTTAAAGAAATATTATTAGTCACATGATACATTTTAAAAACCTGAAAAATGGATTTAAAAGACGTTTTTAAAAATACTAATTTTCGGTGTCCTGGAACGGTCATGATTTTGGCGGGGGTGAAAATTGTAATTCTCAAATTTTGAGATTCTTAACTTTTCTGATTTTCGGTGTCCTGGAACGGTCATGATTTAAGCGAGAAAATTGTAATTCTCAAATTTGAGATTCTTAACTTTTCTGATTTTCGGTGTCCTGGAACGGTCATGATTTAAGCGGGGGTGAAAATTGTAATTCTCAAATTTGAGATTTTGAAAAATTTGAAAATTGGGTATTTTTAAAAACGCCCAAATTTGTGAATTTAGGTCTTCATAACCTGAAAAAGGGTTCAAATTCATGAATTTATGTCGTTTTTAAAAAGTACCATTTTTGAAAAAATGGTACTTTTTGAATGGACTAAATTCATGTATTTAGGTCTTAAAAACCTGAAAAAGGGTTCAAATTCGTGAATTTATGTCGTTTTTAAAGATACTATTTTTTTGAATTTTAGGTGTCCTGGAACGGTCTTTTGCCCATTACTGATGCCTCGTCCAAAGACTCCTCAGCGATGGCCGCCGCCCCTCTTCGGAGGTAAGGTTGGAGAGGGACCATTGGGGCTACCTCTCCCCCAGGCAATGCTGTTCACCCTACGTGAATAGCTTTGTCTTGGGTGTGGTAGCACACTGGTGGTATCAGAATGGCCATCTCTTCCCCGGGGAACTCCTCGCCATCAGTGGGCATTTATTTGCTTACTGGGTGTCTCGCTTCGTACTGTCTTGATCCGAAGTCTATCCGCTGAGCGGAGTCGGGTAAAGCAACATAAGCTGCATAAATTAAAAGGTGGATTGAAATGTACATTTGCTCTTCAGTCAATGTACATAGAGTGACAATTGGGCGATTATCAAATGGATTGTATAACTTTTTTAAACTGCCTTAAGTGGCACAATTGCATATTTTCCTGCTAATACTGCCAAGTAAAAATGTCAAATGATCAGCATGCCGCATTTTGAAAGAGGAACAAAGGCAATTGCTGACTAAAAATGGCACTGAACAGAGATTCAAATTTCTTCACTTTGCTTTACGTTCTTAGAACTTAGATTTTTCTGACAATGCTGGTTTTTATTCAAGTCGCAGAATCAACCACCACAATGCTTAGTGATGGAGGATTTAAGAAGAGATGACAGGTATTCCTCCCAACCTGTTTAGACGTATGATGGGAAACATAATTAATCGCTCTCATCCATGTGAAACTCCCGACTCCCATCAAATGACCCCCTGATTCCCCTCGAAGGAGTCCCTCGAACCACTTTGAGCGAACCCCATGATTCCACTCGAATGAGCTCCTCGAATCACCTAATCAATAAGCTCATTGATTTCATTCAAATGAGCCACTTTAAATACCTCGGAGGAGCACATCGACTCCCCTCGAAAGAACCCCATGAATTCCTTCGAATGAACCCCCTGAATCGATGCCGATAGACAAGAAAAATCTTTTGTCTGCACATTCTGGCAAACACTCAGTATCAAATGATGAATTCTGTCATAATTTTCTCATTAAATGCATCCATATAGGAAGTTCAACAATTCGGCGGGAAGTTTGAATTGGGAGTTGTAGTGTTGATTTTATTCAACACAAAAGCAGCTTTGTCCTGACTTAATTGATGTTCAAATAAACTCTCATTTCTCTAATCCTTTATCAATAACATTAGTCTGAGATCATGTTTTAAGTTCACCGACGTAAAAGAAAATGTTCGTTTTTGACGTTGAATTCAAAGTTAATGCTTTTACTACCTACCTATAGGAACGCATAAAGCAGAATGCATTTGATTCTGATGGAAATCCGAAGTTTCATTCATGTTTCGGTCAGTAAGACAAGAATGAGATTCAACATTTTGCTGATGGTCACTTCAGTTGCTCCGTTAGGCGCTGTGGCATCTTCTGAAGCATCAGATCACTGATACTTGGAATTATGGATTCTTGTCTTAATGTACCGGTAATGAATCTTCGTTATTTTATCAAGTTATTATTATTCGCAAATACACTACTCAAAAAAATTAAGGGTCACATTCAGAAACATACGTCTCTGGTATGTAGAGCTTTAAGTCACATAGCTAAAAATATACATATATTGCATGTTACTGTCAAATAACTTTTTTCAGTAATACCAGTTGTGAATTGTGAATATTTCTTTTTGATAGTGTGGTATTTAACTAGATTAGATTTATTGTGAATTTTATGTTCTACGAGTATGTCGTCGTTGCTACTTGTCTAGTAACGTTAACAGGACGCTTGGCTAGCTCTGCCTTATGAACCAAGTTGAATAACAATTCATTTAAACGAAATTTTTCGTGCAACCATGCCGATTTATGCCTTATAGACTTACATGTATCATAATCGAATTCAGTATCAAAAGTTTGACTCTTGAATGTCATTATCTCACTGCTTGCAAAACAGTAGTAAGTACCATGCAACATTAATGTGATCCTTATTGACAAAAGGCCTTAAATCAACATATTTCAGACATCATTGATGTTTTCCTTTTAACATTCTGCTGGCATGGCTTTAGTATGCAAAGCATACCACACTTGAAATAACATCCGAAAAGCATACAAATAGATACAGAAATACAACAAAAAATTTATTTTGGTACGCATCCTTCGTATGTGATTGGTATTGAGCGCTTTACAATGTACTTGAACGACGCAATCATTCCAAAGGCCGCACCAGTGTTGCAAGCTATCGGGGATGAAGCTCTGCTGTAGGATGCTAATGCTCGCCCACATCGAGTACAGTCAGTGAACGATTTCGTAGAGCATCAAGCTTTCCGAATGGAGTGGCCGACTAATTCCCCCGATTGTGATAAATAGAACACTTGTAGGACTTCTTGGAAGAGATGTTCGACAAACCACCCTCCTCCGACAAGCCGACAGCAGTTTCCATATAGTGGCAGCTGCTTCAATTTCTGACTCACGAATGGGCAGCAATTCCTGAAGCCACAATCCGTGAAGTCATATTATCCATGAGACGACGTTGCAGAACTTGTTAGCGAACGCGCCCGAGCTCTACGTAGGATCTCGTTGTTTCGTACCCGATCACGCCAGGTGACCTATAGCACTTTTCGCAGGCACATTTGGTGGAAAGTGCTTAGACGCCTATCAGTTTTGGCTGTGCGTTTCCACTTCTGACAAGCGCAGATGGCTGTGGGGAGCATAATGCCACTGTACAGGCGCACCTTGGTGGGCGTGCTCATGGCAGAGTTTGGAGTTTGACCAGATCGGATGCATCCCGTTGGAATACTGCAGCTACCTTTCCAATTCTGCCATTGATCTCCAGCTCGGTGTCACCACTGTTGGTCAGGGTACTGCCCATGTAAGAAAAGTGATCGACCTCGTCAAGCTTCCGCTGGTTCACACTGACTGCAGCTGCGCGACCAGCATGGTTACCCACATTCATAACCTTTGTCTTTTTGGTGCTGATTCGCAGTCCGATCTTCTCGGCATTTTGTTGAAGGAGGTTGTAAACTTATGTAGGTCAGCACCGTCCTCAGCCATCAAGGCGATGTCATCGGCGAAATCTAGGTCTTTAAGCCTTGATTGTTCCTTCTCCAGGATTCCTCGGCCAGGTCCATCGGTAGACTTTTTAAGAACGAAATCGGCCGCCAGCAAGAACAACAGAGGAGAGAGGATACATCCTTGCTTGACTCCTGAGACGATGTCGAAGAACTCCGTTGTGCCGGATTCGGTCCTCACACAACATCACGAATTGGCGTATAAGCCTTTAAGATATGGCGATGAAGCTCTCCGGGATGCCATACAAGCGTGCAATGTTCAACTGCGATTCTCCGTGCACGCTATCAAATGCCTTTTGAAAGTCAATGAAGTTGATCGCCAACGGTTTTTGCAATTCGATGCACTGCTCGATGATGTTGCGCAGTGTGAAATCTGTTCGGCGCACGAGCGGTTGCTTCGGAAACCGGCTAGCTCTTCTCTAAGTACGGAATCCACAGCTTGTCGCAGCCGTCGCAGCAGCACTGTACAAAAGACTTTGCCTGGGACTGACAGCAGTGCAATTGTTGCAATCTGCTAGGTTGCTCTTTTTTAGCAGTTTGACAAATGCGCATTGTTTCGAAACCGAGGGGCCACTCGTCCGTCCTGCCAACAACAGTTCATCAGTCTAGTCAGTGCTACGATCATACTGTCATCGGCAAACTTCAGCATCTCTGCCGTGAACTCGTCGAGTCCTTCTGCTATGTTGTTTTTCAAGGCTTTGATCACATCCCTAGTTTCTTCCTCGGTGATTGTGTCCTCACATATTTGAAGTGGTGTATCGCTTGCTGCTGACTCTGAGTCAAAGTCGAACAGGAGAGTGGGAGCCGGCTGATTCACTATCAAAATATTGTCCAGACAATTAGATCATTTGTAAACATCTAAATCATAATTTTGCCTGAAAATTCTTCACTTACGTGTTTATGATGTAGAAGAAAAGACAGATTGCGACGTTGTAGAGTTGCAGGAAATTGTATCGAGTAAGATTGTATCTCTTCGGAGCTTTCTTCCCTCGATAGCACTGATACATGCCCCAGAAACATATTGAAAATATTGCTGAAAATAAGAAATGATCTTGCTAGTGACAGACATTATTCGATTTTGTCATCAATTATATTTCACGTCATATTTCGCTATAAATGGCAAATTTGCTGCCAAACCATCTCTTTCCGATCATCACCTTTCTCGAAAAACAACAATGCATCGATAATGAATGAAGATGATAGTACCTTAAACACAGTTTAACACACACTTTCATGCTTTTTCTCAGCCATCCTAATATTCATGACTCATAACAGAAAGAGGCATTCTTTTCAGTCCAGTGTACAGACAACTCTTTGATCCATATAGCGAGCAGTATAGTGAAGATATTGGAGTGCGCATTCATCCAATCCCACATGCGCTTGAGAGCAAGGAAAAGCGACTTTTCGCTCTGTTTAAACCTCGATCCTTTTCATATCTTTTAAACCAAGCAAACTATGGCCACTAGATTTCTAATAGCTTACTTTCTACATATTATGCAGCTTTTGACAGAAGGAAAATGTTTTTGGCCTAATACGTTTGGCGTGAGAGCTATTCTATAATTTGAATGTTTGGAATATTTTGACTGATTTCGGCAAATTGTGCAGTTTTTTTGGAAAATTTCAGTATTAAGTTTGGGGACGTATTATACATGGAAACAGCGAAAGATAAAATTTTGCTTATGGACTTTTATGACTTCATTACTGTTGAAAAATGAGAAACAATGGAATTCTTCAACAAGTTAAAGGGTAGTTCATTAATCTAAAAACAATCAGCGGTACAAAACAAAAAAAAGTGGTTTTCTGATATTATAGTCATACGAAAGTCAAGTCATAGCCACTACACGTAATGGCCCATGTGTTTTCTTTTTTTCTAATTTGACTGGACGCGACAAGTATATTTCTTATTGTACGATACATCTCAGCCATAGAGTAGGGATACATAGGTAGAGTGTCGACTTAAAAGAGTATCTGTATACACTGAAAATTTTTATATGAAAAGATTCAGTTTTTCGTGGAGATTAAATTCCCGTGGTCCAAAAAATTATTTGAGCAGTTTTAAAAAAGCCAAAATTTTGCCATTTTATATACTACCGAGATGACTCCCCTATATAAGTAGTGTGAAACAAGTTGGATATCAAGAGGAATGAATATTTGCTAACAGGCATCCTAACTAAGCGGAAATTAAGCTGATTTGCAAGGGAATTTCATGATCTGCATTATAATGGAAGTCTTCATGAAAAAGTCATGATACTATTCGTGGTTTCTTGGCTGAAATTTCAAGTTCCTAATACAATCTTCACCGGCATGATTTCATGATTCACTAAATTCATATTTCATTTCTTGAATCTGAATAGTGATGTGGACCACAACTTTCAAAGTTAATTGAAGTCATTGTGTTTGATTATGTGATTTCGCTCTGCCAGTTGGAGATTGCCTGTGATGTGATCATGCTTAGAAAAAATACTCCTGAGGTTGAGTATGAAAATATAATAGGAACCCATCCAATTGCTAATTTAAAAAACATTGAATCTCCAAGGCTGTCATGAGAATCTGTGAAACAACATCATTCCTTTTGCATTACTAACATGATCACTCAATTCCGTGGCAATTTCTGCAAAACTGCAAAAATTTGCATATCTCACATTTGGTGACAATGCCACCTGTATCACCCTCGAGTTCATTTAATAAAATCAAAAGTGTATATACATTGGGGATTTAATAAATATGGAGTTACCACTCTACCTAATATACTTGCTCTATGGTTTTATCTGCTGAGTTTAGGGTGCGCATTATACATAGGGGCGTGTTATGCACGGAAAAATGCGGGATCTACTGATTTTCTTTACCTAAGGATTGTATGCGTTCTATAGACTCCAACCGTTTTGTATATTTTTGTAATTTGAATCTCATGCAAGAATTCAAGTAAACAGATTTCTGACGATGACCACTTCAGATGGTCGAAATATTAAGTTTGCCTTCCTGTTTCTATCAAAAATATATCATCGCAGTCTTAATTAACTATAAGAAAACATAGCGTGTTTTATGACCAATTGCATGTTTTTTGTTCATTTAATAAAGTTCCAAATATGAAATATTTACTTATGCAAACTAATAAACATTGAATACAGTAATATCCTCCCAACATTTGCGAGTGTCACTAATAATTTTTTGATTGGAACTAATTGTACATTTATTTTGCATTTTTATGATAATGCCCTGTACATAGTATACACATGAGCGCTCCGCACGATTAACGCAGGCTGTATTTTGCTAAATAATTAGGTTTCTATTCAATGTCTCGTAATTTTAATTGAACAGCTGCTTTATAGGATGGATAAAAATTACGGTTTTAGCACAGCACAATATTCATAACTTCTTCAAAGCGAGGTTAACGCGATTTCGAAACCATGCTTTGAAAAATGGTTGAAAAACATTGTTTTCGAAGACTGTTATGAACCACACATTTTTAAACATCAGTTTTATGCTGTTTTAAGCACATTGTTGTACAACCTTGCATCAAAACATGCTTTTAAAAAACGTGCTCTCAAAACATGTTTTGTTTGCGTAATTTTAGGCTTGCCACAAGTGGCGCCGTGACCAAATCAAAGCGCATTTATGAATCCAATGTCCATTTTGTTGTATCTGTAATGTCTTCCATTAACGGTCCTCACAGACACCGTGAAGATCAAGGTGCGCACTTCCATAAGATTTGCAATGAGGTTTATTGTTCGATGATGAACAAGTCTCCAGACCTGAACTCGATCAATTTTGACCGGTCATCTCTAAAACAGAATCAATGAATTACAGAATTTCAACAACTGATTCAATGTCATCAACTCAAACGAAGCTGTAGACAATGAAGCTTTTATGAAACAGTTCGAGGTTGATAACAATATAATGAGAGATGATCTACATATCTTCAAATCGTAATTTGGACTGTAGCAGCATCTTGTCTGAGAATGTCGCCTACCGCAGCAAATCTGAAGTGAGTCACTTTCATATGAATAGTTGCGATTCAGATTAAAAATGATCTGGCAGACGTTACCAATAGTTTATTCATAAGATGCGCATGTCACTGACTTGAGTCTCCTCAGCAATAGCTGAGTTCTGTTATGATTAAACGTTGCTTTCTTATCATCGGTTGCAGATGACATTGAAGAGGAATTTTGACGTGGTCTGTCATTAATAAAGACTTTTTGACAGAAGATGAAGTGATTTTCTAATCTGGAATGAGGCACTGACTGAGGGTTATCGGAGATCAAGGAAGAATGGAGAAATTCAATGCTTCTTTACATTCAATCTCTTTCATCATGCAGATAAATTTTCACCATGAGATAAATGACAGAGGCAGTTGGACTGAGGAATGAGCTATCTCAAAGTCATGGAACATTAACATTTCCAACTCGAGTGCATAGAAAATCCATTACAGGAAAATGTCAAAATGAGGAAATTTCTAGCAACAAGGATTGTCGCTGTCAATCTTGCCAGAATTTGAAACATTCGATTTTTCGTCTCATGCGGATTTTTTAATGGCTTATCGAATTAAATTTCGAAATTAATGAGTGCATGCATCAACAGTAATTAATCGCTCCATGCATCGGATGGTTTCGTATTATCAAATCTCTCGCGGTTTGGGTCTTTCAATGGAGGCAATATAGAGATAAATGTTGCTATAAAGTGGTGGTTAGGAATGCCGCTGTATGAATGTGGTCGTCACTACTCAACCAGCTTGACCATCATGCGCTAACCTGCTAAAGAGATGGTGACGTAGGGAAACGATATAACGGCGTAGCGTAAGAGATGTGATCTTCGAGACGTTCAAGCGTACACTTTGAATACCAAAGCTCGAATACGGTGCAGGACTTGGACAGAGCCATCAAAATCCACAGATATTTGCGTGCCACAATGGTCCCTTGGTAGGCCATCAGCAGTTGATGTAATGGTACCTCATCCACTTCACTGTAAACTCTAAGGCACGCAATTTCGCTTGAATTAGGCACGAAATTTAGGCATCAATTCTAACCAACACATGGCACGAGTAGGCACGAAGTTCATAGTGCCGAGTTCGTGCCTATTGATTTTCCCTTCGATTTCATTGGATAACAAAATATTTGGTTTGGTGCCTAGCAGTGACTAATGGCGCTTACTGGTGCCTCGAGGCACTAGAAAGGCGACTAACTAGGCGCTAACTGACACGACATTTCGGCTTCGTGCCTACGTTAGTGCCTTACAGTTTGCAGTGTTAATCACGAAAGCATGCATGGAGCGAACACTAAGGCTCGTGAGTTATTGAGAGCTACATAGGCGTGCAAGGTCAAGAAAAACAAGGAAAAGTCACGAACTGGAATGGACTTGCCTCCTGTTTGCAAGGAGTGCATATGGAGGACTTGGATAGGAGTCTACGAAATGTATGTGGAGCATCATGCAGAGGATATCAAGTGAGACAAATACCAAGGTTTCGGAGTGAAGGGAGTCAGTGTGACTTTGATGTGGTGACGCAATTAGGCGTCAATTACAGAGTCAACTAGGTGACCCTGATACGCAAGAACGTTCAAGCCATCCTTAAAGTAAGACATATACTCACAGAATTAGGTTCATCTGCGCGCGCTTCGGTTTCCTAGAAAGGAAGAGTTATATGTAACCTTAATATCGAAATGGCACAGAATTAGACAACTTGCTCCTTCTCGAATGGATAATTCGTGTATCGCTAGCTATTGGAAATGGCAAACAATAAGCTGTCAGTAAAGGACAATAGAGCCAGTGAGAGATGCGTGCGTGCTGTGATATCACTTCGCACACACCAAAACACACATCGATGCGTGCCTTCGATTCAATGTATGCACTATACGGTGAGCAATGCCGAGGAGAGGATGTGAAAACATCAAGTGAACTAATTTTCGTACGCCTGCTATTTTCTTTAATAATGATCGAAAGGGTCAACATTATAGAGAAAACTTGTGGGCAATGATCTGAATTCTTCGAATCTGAGGGAATTTTGGCAATCGAAGCACTTCGCTGGAACTCACATTAATCCGCAAGCGACGCACGACTTTTTTCCCCATCTCTGTAAGGTATTAGGAATTCCTTTTTGCCCACCTAATAGGTTCCTCAATGTGCCGTCCATTTCGCATTAATCACACTCCTAGCAAACCGAAGCAGATAAACAAAATATTTAATTCTGTGCATATACCATTAGCTGCTTTGAAATTGAACATACATTTGTTTAAGTAAGGTTCAGTCGCTGTTTAGTACGTGCAAATTATTTTCTTCATATATGTTTTGCGACTACAAATCTTTGATAGAAACAAAAATATCAAATTAGTATTTCAAACATATGAAGTGGCCATCATCAGAATTGTATTAAATCATAGGCAATTAGGCCTACTTAGATATACAAATTTCAAAATGCATAAGACTTGACTACAGCACTTCTTAACATTGGTCTAAGTGAGTCACTTTGATTTGTCAAGAGATGGTGAACGGAGTTAATGAGTGAAATTTCTTAAATTAAAAGAAGTTAGTTGCGAGTCGGATGTTCTTATCGCTGTGCTGCTGTTGCTTATGTCTGCCAATAGACGATGAAACTTGTTTGTGTTCCTCCACTCTGATATAGCTTACCTTGCACAAGTGCCATTTGCGGTTTTGGAACTGAGGATGTAATAGCGATGATATATTAAATATATAGTGCAATATATCAATGACATAATTTGAATTATAAGTATTTGTAACTGAAGGTAGTTTGAAGAGAAAAGCGGAAAGGGCAGTAAAGCACATTAAATAAGCTTTTATGAAAAAAGGTTTTTATCATTATCGATATCTGAAATAGCTATTCAATGGACGTCAACACATTTTCTACAACCTCTTCAAGCATATCAAATGAAATGCTGCTCTGATGCAAAACAGAACCTCCAGAGGACTGCCAAAGCCGAACAACAGAAAAATAGGGGCTATTCCAATAAATGACACTTCATTCCATTGCAATTCAAAGTTCACTCAATATTCCTTTATGAATTCGCCTGAATCCAGGATGGACGTCTGCTGATTATGATATCAAAACTGATAATAGTTTAGAATTACACGGTACTATGCAATCAAACTGCATCTCTTTTTCTGACACAGTCTACATTTCAACGAATAAAGTCCTGAATTATAATTCAAGTTCATGAAGAAACACAAGGTCATCGCTAGGATTCTTCGAATTCTCTCACTCAAATGTATCTAATTCTCTTTTCAGAATTAATTCTTTGTATTGATATGTCTCCGGAATACATATAACTTCCTTTCATTCTCTCGCTGAAGAGTAAATGAAGCTAATAACTCATCGAAGAGTAGGTTACGTAATATCAAGCTCTGTAAATAGTTCGGACAACGAGTCAATTGCAAGTTATCAGAAAGACATTTCATCAAATTGACATTAAATGATTTCATAATAAGAGGAATTCGATGAGCAAATTAGTTGTTACTCGTTGGAATTGTGAAAGTATTTCTTAATTGTGATTTATTCAAAGTCGTGATGAATAATCAATTTGCAAAAATCAATTGTAAACGGTCAAGTGTTTATTATGAAAAATTTTTGAGAAAAAGAGAATGTATAGATTCAGGTTTGAAATTGAAATAACGAAATTAGATATCACAAAAGCTTGACCGCTTGTAATTCAATTTGATATGATAGGTCAAAACGATTCTTCAATCTAATTTACATGTAAATACCAAAACAGAATTAGTTATGTCACTTGAAAATCATTTGACCGAGGTCAATTTAAGGCGAAAATTTGAATATGTGTCCGATGATATCGTCTACAGGGATTTCAAAGGTTAACATTTTCGATTTGGCGAAAAATAGACAAGCTGGTTCGACAAGTAACCAAAAGGAAAAGAGACGTATTTGATACCACTTCAGTTTAAAATAACTTAAAAAATTCTGAGAGAAGTATTGTTCATCTACAATCTGATGAGGAAAGAGAATTAGACAGGTCGTCACTTCTTCTGCTTGCCTAGAAAGGAAGCATTGGAACATGCAATGCCTATGAAATGGCACAATCTGCTGACATAATACCATATCAATTGAACAATGAGCAGCCTGTTCAACATAAGACACGCCAAATTGTGTGAAGTTTCAGTGACTGTTATCAACCGGATCACTCAGCTAAGAGACACACGATGTCAAGTTCTACAGAGAAGTTTGTGAACGTTTTTTCGTTTGCCTGCTAACTTTTTTAATAATGATCGGGGGCCCAATATTATCGAGAAAACTTTTGCGCAATGATCTGAATTCTTCGAATCTGAGGGAATCGTAGAGATCGGAGCATTTTGAAGGAATTCACAGCAATCCGCAAGCGACGCACGACTATTTTTCCTATCTCTGAAAGGTATTAAAAATTTCTTTTTACCCACTTACTAAGTTCTTGCATGTGCCATCGTTTTGAATCAGTCTGCACTTCTAGCAAAGTGTCACGTTTAAACAATCTAATTCTGTAGTTTTGAATGACTAAAACCAATTAAAGACCAAAATGATGACAAAGTGACTACACGTAAAAGTGATGATCAGAAATTATAGTTTGATTATCAAAAGACATTGCAAGCAATGAAATGGCACATTAATACAGGTAAAGCAACTTGACTTTTAGGAATCGTCCACTAAAATGAAAGAATTGGATTGTTCAATGCATTATGAATACTCGAGTTCTAAAGTTTTCAAAACTGTGAATCAAAATATCTCGCATTCAAAGTTAAATTGTTGCTTCAGACGTTTGGTTAGTACTAATCTGAAATTGATGTCTAAAAGTTTAACCGAGAACCTATAAGGAGTGTTTTAGCCAATTTTTGGTTAATATATGTTGAAAATCGTTAGAAATACGAGCATTGCATAATTTAAGACGAAAAAGATTCTGCCTGCACTGTGAAACTGATACACTAAACGAAAGAATGCTTAAAAACACTAAATTCTTTCTGTGTTGCCATCATGATCAGCTAACTCCGTGGTGATTTCTTCAAAACTGCATAAATTTGCATATCTCACATTTGGTATCAGTGTCCAACTGTATTCAACTCGAGTTCATTTAATGAAATCGAAACTGTATGTACATTGGAGATTTAATTAATTTAACAAAGTTTTAATAGTCTAGATAGAGTATACTTTACCTGATATACAGTAGTTATGCCTACTTTTTGCTGCTGTCTTGTTGGTAAGACATAGAAAACCAGACCAACAGATCCTCTAAAACGGACGTATTTTGAAATTTCTTATTGAATAGAACGTGCAATATTTGCCGGTCAACTCTTGAATATGTCCGGATTTCATCCCATTGACATATCGCCGTCCGATGATTGGATTTAAACTCTTCATAACACTGATTACTTGCCTTTGAACTGCATGTCCTCGATTCCCTCAAAGCATTCTCAAGATTTTCCCTTTCCAGTCTGTGTGAGTGTGCTACGGGAAGAGTCGTTCTTCACTACTATGATCCACTTTTATAATATCAATGGCTTCTTTCTTTTAGATTTTCAAAATTAATGTTTAAACGCTCAAGCAACTGCCGTGTTGTTTGGCATAACTGAAATGCATAGGCAGCATGATGACCAAGATGCCTATAGCAGATGCTTTAGAGGCCGGCGTAGCCGCATTAATCAGTAATTATTTGAAAGTAGTATCACAAGCAGGTAACCATCCATAGTTAAAGAAGTATCATAAGCTTGCAATTTTACGTCATTTTGTATTCTTCATTTCCCCAACTTTATTGTAAGGATAAATTTCCACAGGGATTCATTATTTTCGAATCGCTTGCTTGCGATGCGACTTTATGTAATTACTGATTGATATATTCACTTATTAATGTATTATTTTTTACTTTCGCTGTGCTTTCTTCTTGCTGCAAACTTTGTATGATGAATTTCCACATTTTGCCGAATTGTGCCTAACAATTATTACTAATGAGACAAATTGGCATCATATAAACGATTATTATATAGCCCATTTATTTTTCCCTATCTACTTTCCGATTTTTGCATATTTGACCCGACATTTTATAATTGCCATCTGGCAAATATAGGTAAAGATATCGCTTCCGCACAGAATAAGTGCGAATGATTCTGCATTATTACACTTTGATATTTTTGTTTTGCTTATGTCAGATTCGTAGCTCAGTCCACGCAGCAAACAAAGACAGCTGTTGGAATTTTGAAAATGCGGTGTTCTTCAGAAATCAAATTTTTAACTTTTGATTTTATAAACAAAATCATACAAAAATACGATTACTTTTGGATCTCCAACTGGAAAAAAATTGAAACATTCACTTCATGCGGTTATCAAGGACAATCTGTCCTCTGGCTAGCAATCGAAGATACCAGGAAAAATTGAATTTGGTTTCCTTTCTCACCAAGAAAGCGAATTACCATCTACTTGTGTACTTTATTGTAAAGATAAATTTTCTACTACTTTCTCAGACTTCCAGCGAGTGCGACCCAAAGAAATAATGTCAGCCAACTTGACTTGTTTAAACTTCATCAATTGTCGACGCGTTGACGAGGAGTTTGGATGGTAAGAATAGTTTACTGTTATTACCGATGCCTTTAGTGCAATAACGTTAATTGAAAAACTGAAAAGAAAAGTCAATATGCAATTTACTTTTGACTGTGTTTCTTGCTTAGGAGCACTGCACAGTAAATTTTCTCACCTTTTGAGCTTTCAAATGGAGAGAAAATGTCCTGAAGTCATTTTGAATACAGCTATTATCTGTCTGATATGAAAATCAAATGGATTCTATTATTCAGCAATTTTCGAAGCTCTAGAAAAAAATTGAATGATTATATCGGCCTCACGCCTTCCGAAATCAATACTAAATTGCTGAGACCAACTCAGAAAACATCTCACTCGCCACTCATCAATCTTCAATCAATGTGTAATCTGAAATGAATTTGAATAATGCTGATAATGCCTCATCAGACATCTTTGTAGCATTCTGTAACTCTTAATCTCTTCAAAATCTCTGAATAATGCGTCTCTGCAATCTCTCCGATATACTTTGTCAATTTTTATATCTAAAAAAAGTTTGAAATTATAATTAAGAATTTCAAGGAATTGCTGTGATGTTATCTAGAAGGCCGGTGGCTGGTATACTGAGAGTCTTGTTTGAGAATTCAGGAAGCTTCTGTCGCGTATATTGATTCAGTCGGTGGACAAGTCGTCATTTGTCTGAACACTATAAACAGCTATTTGAATTGTGAATATTTCTTGTATTTTTAAAGCAAACAGCTACGATAATTCATCGGTTTAGAATAGCGATGATGAAATGCTGAGTTAAAAGCTGGTGTAAATTTGACTTATATATTTCCATTGAATGTATCAGTATTACGATACGGTGGAAAGATTTGCTTCAACTATAAATTTGGCCACATAATGCATCTTGGGTGCCATGGTGCTTTTTGTGATGTGTTGTTGTCTGAGCATAGACGACTTAAATTCAGATTTCCTTCATTGTAACTGAGATTAAAAAATTGATTTTTCACAGTTCAAAAGCCAAATTTCAACAAGATGTTTCAAATACTCATAGACTAAAAGTCACGAAGGATAAGATGCCCAACCAACATCTACTGAATAGTGTTGTTTTCGTTAACGAAATTGAAAGCCTTTTTGCTCTTGGCATTTTTAGTTTTCGTCTTTAATGTTGGCAAGCGAGGTAGTACTTACAAAATAGAATGAACACACATTAACTCAGCCCAGCTCCCGCAACGTGACAAGCTGCAAGTTACATACTACGCCGGTAGGCCTGCATAGGCCCTACTTCGGACGGAATTCGATCGGTAACTGTTTTATTTACTGAGATATCCGCATCACTAGGACTACACATAGAATCCTAGCTTATACTAGGATCCCATAATCCGGCAGTAATCATAGTACACAGAACACAGAACTATATACACAGAACTTCATTCACGTTAGTGACAAGTATTCTGAGTTCTAAGGAAATATGTGAGAAAAACGTTGACGTCATTTTGCTGGAGTCGGAGTCGAAGTCTTATCAAAAGATAGGACACCGGACTCCGACCTATAACTAGACCCGAAATATAATGCAAACAAATTATTTATTCTCGTGCATACGTGTATAGCTGTCACTGTCTTGATATCAACTTTCTCTGTCAAACAAAAGTACATAGACAGCAGGGCATGCAAAACTTGTATAGTTGAGGGAATGAATCGTGGTAGTGAAAAAAGGATTTCTTTTCACTCGGTGATTTAGTAGAGAAGACAAGCTTTCCTAGCCTCAATCACACCTACGCGCCAAAGGTCACATCAGAGACAAAAATTAAACACTAGTTTGTTTGAGAACATTACTTGCTACCCTCACGTTAATCGTATGTAATGGCTCCTCTAAAGTGCACATTAAAATCCAAGTGAACTCATTTTTTTTTTGGAGAAGGATGGGGGATTTACCTGCCTGGTTGAGACTGGAGAAAAGCCGTGTGAAGCACACATCAACAAGATGGGAGGAGCCGAGTCGTATGCACCCAGCTTAAAGCGACATTTGATAAACTTTCATCGGAAATAATTGATAATTGATGCAACAATGATTACTAAAAATAGGTTCAGGTAAGCCTATAGTGATCTATGATGTAGGTTGCCAGTTTATTTTTTAAAAAACTAGGCTCTATATACTTGTCACCCGGAGTCAGAGTCGGTGTCCTATCAAAAGCCGGAGTCCTATCAACCCTCGGAGTCGGAGTCCTATCAAAATGATAGGACTCCGCATCCCTGCTCTGATGTGATGAGGATGTGTAGGTGTCACTGCGGGATTGGCTGACTGCCATCTCTTTCGTGAATTCGTCTTTCTTGCTTCCTATGAAACAGGCATGAGAGTTATGAGTGAGAGACCGAATATTGCGCTTTGGGACCACTTTATCTTCGAGAATGAAGTCGCGAAATGTAATTGTCGCACGGTAGCGGTGTAAAAAGTCACAGCCCAGAGTGTTCTAATTCACTTGCACCCACAGTTGGGAGAATGACAAGTATGAGAAGTGCGACTTCTTTGCAAGTGCGATGTATCACATTGAACCGATTTCTATGTTACTGCATCAACTCCACCTCAGCAATTCAATAATTAGATCCAAAAATGAATGAGTTTCAAACATGGAGGTATTTTAACTTTGTTTCCTGATACATAATGGTAGGATGAACATTTTACGACATAGCTGACCACTTTATGTCATAGAAGTCCATTCTCTCAATCATAATGATGGCAACTGAAAGTCGACAGTTTAGAAACGGTTTCAGAAATCATTGATCACGCTGTCCGATATCTATGATTCATGCTACTCATACATCGAGGAAATAATGTCAGCTTGGCAGAATACTGTGTACACAATTCGGTTACTCCACTCTTGATTAAACTCATGCTTCGCGCTCGTGTAATGACTCGTGGTGTAACCTAAGAAATAGATTGTCTATCTGAAGTTGACTAGAATGGAAATTGACTCAAGGTCGCGGCACATCCAGGGGAACTAAGCAAGGGCATGAAGAACCAATGAAGAGCTTATAATTGCACATGTGACTGATGCTAACCCAATGATACAGCCGTTGACAAGTTTATCTACGTGAAAGTGTATGTGATTTTGTGCCAGTACTGTGTATTGCATGAAGCTTTACTTCCATTCTAAAGGGTTTATTGTAATCAATCTCTATGGGTGCAACCTATAAATAATGTTCATTCATGCGAAAAGATCAAGTCAGTATCCTTACAGAAGAAACTTAATCGCGGGACAGCACCTCGAAAGGGAGGCCTTACTCTGGTGCAAGAAAACTTTGCTGTGACAGTTACTACAGTCAATTCATGGCAATAGGCTTTGGCAGTCTCAACAAATGAGGCTATAATAATACTTCAATTCATTTTATATTGATTTCTTTCGATCCAGTGAGACTGCTGCTTTTGGGAAGCTAATAAATTTCGTATACCGGTACAATTATTATGCTTACTTTATACTTCATGAATACTTGATCATCTTCTGCTCAGACTGCAAACATTGGAGAATATCATGCAGGTAACTGAGACGCATTATTTGCACCGGTATATTTGCTAACTAATGAAATACATGAAGGAGATTTTTCAACAATACGTTTTTTATTTCTTTAATTTATATTTCAACAATAATTTCCTTTCAATTATCAAAAATAATAAAATGTTGATAATGCGAAAAAGGAAAGCCGGAAAAACAGATAAATGAAAAGTAATCGAATTAAAAAAACGAAAGCGAAAGTTAAAAAAATAAGGACGTAAACAACATTTGTACTGCGATCTTTGACAAAATGTGGGTGAGTGCTCAAGGAACTCCCTGCATCGCCGTGGACCTAACTACAGTCCCTAGCAAAGAATGCTCTACAGCTTAGTGTACGTGTATTTTGTTGCTTTCTCCAGAATGCTAATGGACGGTCACATTCATCATGGAGGGTAAGTTGTGAACATAAAAAGCTGACAGCCATCGATATGACACTAACGGGCTTAAGAGATTGAGAAAAATGAGCTTTTAGGCTTAAATTCTTGTAAGAAAATTTCATGCAATTAAAAACTCTTTCAGTGTTATATGGGCCATGCAGCATAACTCAGCTATACATGCCCCTCCCTCAGAAAATTGGTTTTTCGATGGCAGCAATGTCTTCATCAAGACTTTATCAACAGCTTCAACGCATCGGTGGATCAAAATGATTTCAAATATTGTTATCAAATGCGATGCTGTTTGGATTGTGAATATCATGAGACAATTATTATGCAAGGGCACGATTTGGTAGTATATTCTAACAGATGTCTTTTCAAACCGCTTGAATATTTCATATCTGCTTAAGAGATAATCTCCATACCTTGACTTGAACAACATTCATTATGTCTGCATCATCAGGTGTGCAGAGAAATATTGGGATAGTCGGTAAATATTGATGAATGTCTGTCTACCATGCTGATAATCTCTTCACTCATCGACAGACAATTTTATTTGCGATGATAAAGATAGTCATCATATGCAACCCTGATATTAATGAGAAATTATAATTAAACAATATTGGGACAATTGCGACAGATCAACAATTGTTCAAAAATTACACTTGTTTCTCTATTTTTTCTAAAATCTTTTGTAGTATGCAGAGCAACTTTCAGCAGTTATTAAATGTACAGATGGGTGATGCAGTAATTAAAGGTTGCACCACGGGCGATTACACGAGCGCGAAGCGTGAGTTTAACCGAATTGTCGCCGCAATTTTCCGCCAAACTGACATAACTTCCTCGATGTATGAGTGGCATGAATCATAGATATCGGACCGCGTGACCGCAGATTTCTGAAACCGTTTCTAAATTATCGACAGGCAAAATTTCATTGTCTAATTGGTTTGTCGGCTGGTCATTGACTCATAACGCTCAATTTCTACCCAAGATTGCTGCATTAAGACAGAAATCCATGACTTTGGTAGGAAGCATTCTTTGCCAACTTACCCGAATGTTCTCTATCTCTCTTCTGTGTTTTCTTTTCTTTTTGTAGCTCTTCATAACTAGTTTTCAGTTGCTGTTGCTATGATGGAGAGAATTAGTCCAGACAATATATATTTAACCCGCCATAAATTGTAATAGTTTCAAGAGTGGGCTTATCTTGTAGAGAAAAAATCCCTTATCAACACATCAAAAATGTAGGGAAATCTAGTTAGTGGAACACATTGAACTTTCCACTTGAAGTCATGAGTCTTTTCGAAATATAAATACATGCTTACTCCAATGAAATCACAGATATAGATCTGCGACATCTGCAACAGCCAATCAAAATGAAGCGCTCTAGCTTTGTCTTACTTTCCACATGGTTCTTACCAATATCAGCTATGTTTTCTGAATTAAGTTCTCTCCAAGCGGTTACATTTCTTAGTCACTAGTTCAACAATACTTGTAACTACTACCTGCAGATGCAAACGGATGCAGATTTCTACAAGTTAAGCCACAAATCTGCGAGTTTTATTATGAATAAACGATTACTGCAACTACCATCTGGTGAAAACGCATAGTTGTTCAAGTCTCTAAGTCGAAACGCATTCATGCACCCTTGTCTTGTAGATAACTTTCCTGGGTACCTGTAGGGTGCAAATTGATAGAGTTTGTATAAGTTAGGACACAAATTTTCATTTTTTCGATCATTATGCGAGGCATTTTTGCATATACTCTCATACAGATACTTGCATAGAAATTCAAGTATCTCTATCAAAACCACATTTGCGCACATTTATTATCAAATACACATTCTGAAGTACCTTTAGATGTAAACTGATGCAAAATTTCCAATGGCAAGGAAAACATCTGATTGTATTTCCACCACCAAAACATCCTCTTCAGCAGCTAATCTCTCACAAAAACGCAGCGCTTCATTTTGATTGGCTGATGCAGATGTCGCAGATCTATATGGTGTTTAGGTGTTCCACTAACTAGATTTTCCTAGATTTATGATGTGTTGAAAAGGATTTTTTCTCTACAAGATAAACCCACTCTTGAACATATTGCAATATGTGGCGGGTTACACTGTAATTCGCTGTAGATTGCTTGGACTAAATGGACTTCAATGGCATAAAATGATCCACTAGTGCACGCCTTCAAATGTTTTCTCTTTAGACATCACAGTCCAAGAACTTTTCTTCTTGGATATCAGCAGTTCAGACGATTCTTCTAATGATATAATCTTTGAAATGTTCATCTTACCACATGTATCAGGGAACAAAGCTGAAAGACCTATATGTTTGAAAATCGTTCATTTTTGGATCTAATTGTTGAATTGTTGAGGTGGAGTTTCTGCAGTAACATAGAAATCGGTTCAATGTGCTGCATCACACTTGCAAGAAGTCGCATTTGTCATACTTGTCAGTCTCACAACTGTGGGTGCAAGTGAATTAGAACACTCTGGGCTGTGACTTCTTACACCGTTAGGCCTCAGCCACACAGCGAGCTTTTCCAAGCGTTTCCGAGCATTACGTTTTGGAGCAAATATAAAGTCACCATTGCAGCAGTTGTAAACTACCACACTGAGCAAAGCAAACCAGAGCGATTGATACCTTGAGGACATACGTTTGCTCGTGTTTGCTCGAGACGCTCATTTGCTTTGCTTTCAGTGTGGCTGAGGCCTTAGGCCTGCTTTACACCGGCATTTCATGTGCTGTGCAACAGATGACGAAGATGACCTCGTTCAGGGACTCCTATATACTATGGCTCAGGACATGACAATCAAACCGTCATACTGCAACATGCGGCCGACTTGTAAAACGAGAAACTATTCGAAGTTATTGAAAAGATTTGGAATGATAGATTGAGTTTTTTAATGTACATGTATACACGTAGCCTACATTATATCATCAATTAGAATTGTTAGTCAGTGAGTAGACCTCTATGTAAAAAAGGTGGGTGCTAGACAAACAACTTAAACCGCCGATATAAAAAATACTATGGACTTGATTTATAGTATATCATAGTAAGGTACGATGAAAAACGAGAGATGTCCGAAGACCGGTTTATCAATTACGGCTTAATTTTATTTTCTTTCTTTCTGTTGAAGATGGATAAGAAGGGTCTTTTGCGAAATTCTTCACGAAAATATTACAGAAACTACGGATCAGTTTCTCAATGAGAATTTGGAAGAAACTACGGATCAGTTTCTCAATGAGAATTTGGAAAGACTGTCCATGTTCACAAAAGGCACCCTCACTAACTGCGTAGCCGTATTCTTCAATCTTTTGAATGATAATATAGACAAGATCTGATAGAGGAGATTCAGTTGATAGAAAATCATCACGAAATTTCTCTTGGACGAAATGGAAAATGAAGTATGCAACTGATGATAGGAACAAAATTCCATCGGATTGGTATCGCAGTCCACCACGATCTCTCATTTCGATAAGATGAAATTGAGATTCATCGATTTCCATAACATTCTGAGTTACCAATAAGTTTTCACAGAAAGCACAGCTTTTGATTCTAGAACAGTTAGCCACATATCCAGCGATATAAGTGATCATGTTAAGATCCGTCGAATTCAAAGCTTCACATGTAAAACCCGGAATAGCTGTGATAACATTGGTGGTGAAAGCCATGTTTATTTCATTAATGTGATCTCCTTCGGATGTCATGGCAAGTTTGAGTTCGGCTGGAGATATATTGGTACTTTTCAGAAGATTTGAAACACTCGAAGTTATAGGTATTGGATGTTGATTAACGAAACACGATGAAACGGTAAGATCATTTGAAATCGTCAGCGATGCGTTGATAATAGGATTGTCATCGAATTTAACATGATAGAGATAGCATTTCGAATCAACGATTTCACATTTGAAGAAATAGCCGGTTCGTAAAATCCATCAACTTCGTCGGTATTTCATCAACATATGTAATCAAATCATTTTCGAAGAAATTTCCAATAATACTTTCGTTAATTTCAATTTCTTTTGCTTGTCTTTGGTCAGCATGAGTGGAAGATGTTCGTGGTAAGGCAGAAATTTCAGTCAAATATTTCGGAGTGTTCGGAAATATCGTTGGAACTGCATCGTCCTTTAAGTACACTCTTTTTAATACCTTCTTATCCTCACCAGTTACATTTCTTTGTCTTTGCTTATCAACACTGTGGACTTTAAAACAATGCGGAGCAAAATGACGGGAACAAACACGACTGTATGAAGTAACTTTATAGTCATGACGAGGAATTTTCCGAAGCCATGCTTTTTTCAGCTCTTCATTCGACGGAAATTTGTGGAATGTAAGTTGTGATTGCGAGTTATCCTGAGAAATCGATGAACACTGCACTGATTGATATCCACTTTTACACATCGGCAACATACACTTATTCACCATTTCGGACAGCCAGTGTATCAGCAATGCGTGAATAACACCACCTTCCTCTGACAGAATTCAGGTTTCGTCTATTCATCATGCAGACTGCTACAAAAAGACAATCAATAGACTGCCGAATCATAACGACGAACGCATCAGCTATGTAGCCTAGCTCATTGCCAAGACATCTCCCGTCTTGTCAATCAGCGTGAGTCAGCTCACTGCTTGCTTTATCGGCCGCATGTTGCATCGCTTTAAGTCAATCACAACCTATTGTCATGTCCTGAGCCATAGTATATAGGACACACAGTTAGTTTCTTCTAACACAGAACATGACGTCAGGGCTGCAGTGGCAGTTCAGGTGCAATACAGCGATTAGACTGGAGTTTATTTCTTTGCAGCCTGCTGCAATGATAGTGTCGTCTGATTGGTTAATTCTCTCTCAAAAGAATTTCTAAAAGAGTATTTTTTCTACGTTTCATTTGTCACTTTGGTTGGACAGTGCAGTACCCATAGAAATTGACAACAATAAAACCTCTAGAATGGAAATTAAGCTTCATGCAATGCACAATAACGGCACATAAATCGCACGCATTTTCACTTAGATGCACCTGCCAACGTCTGTATCATTGGGTTAGAATCAGTCACATGAGTAAATCGAAGCTTTTAATTGGCTCTTCATGCCCCAACTTAGTTCCCTCGGATGTACCGCGACCTTCAGTCAATTTCCATTCTAGCGAACTTCAGATAAACAGTTTATTTCTATGGCAGTACCTGACTGCTGATCGCAATGTAAATTAGGTGCTGTACATGCAGTTCTGTTTCATAGCTATGTCATGTTACGTTTTAATCACGTGACGAAAGTGTCACTCGTCTGCTGCAACTGCAGGGGACTGTCAGTGTAAAATAGGCTTTACTGTGCGACGAGTATGGATTTATCCGTCAATGCAGAACTCTAGAAACACAGAAATCCGCCGATCTGTAATACACATTGTTTCATAAAAAATGGATCACCTTTAAACATAGCCTTAACTTCAACTTTGTCTAACTCCGCCAAACTTGAACGAATTTCTCTGAAATTTGGAAGATATGTCAGTTGTGCTTACTAATATCATTGTTGGAAATTTCAAGCATGAATATTGAGTTGTTTTCCTGTTATAGATAAAAAAGTAGTGGATAATTTGATCTTCATTTAGCAATGTTACACAAAATCATACCTCACTCTTATAAAATTACATTTGTTTCCTTTGTTATGTAATATGTTGTTCTACAAGCCAAAAGCTATCAAGCAAAACAAAAATAAAGAAAAACGGTCAATTAGAGCCAGTATAGCACCATTATTCATCAACAATAATGTAACTGCTACATGTGATTAACTGGACTTCATGTTCCATAGCTTCCTGTCTTAGTTGCGGTGGTGTTGGCAGCACTCCTGATTGCTTTCAGCTAGAAATCTAACGGGTATCTCTTACCGGTTGAAAACAATACAAAGCACAAATGAACAATAACGAGATCGCATTCACAAAAGGCAAAGTGTCAGCCTTGCTAGAACTAGGGTTTCTCGTTAACTGAGATGGTTGCACTATACTCGTCTATTTCTAAGTCCACTATTCGTAGAAGACTTATTGAGTCGAATTTCAAGAGCTGTAAGAGGCCCTCTCAGATCGAATTATCAGATCAGCATACAAAAAGACGTCTCAGATGGGCAATGAGTCATTGTCACTGGCGAAATCAATGGGATCGGGTTGTCTGGTCTGATGAGGCATCAGTCCGTCTGAAGGATAGTGATGGTCGATTGAGATTATGGATAAAATGTGATCAGGAAATTCCGAGACATTTACATCGTCCCCGGGTACAAGGTGGTGCGACTCTACTGATTTGGGCTGGCATTTGGACCAATGGCCGCTCTGAACTTCACATATAGCAAGGAACCATGAATTCTGAACGCTATGTGAATGTTTTACGAATGAACATTGGCCAAATGACAGATCAACTTGGTGATCCATCGACTTGGTTATTTATGGATGATAATGCTACGTGTCACAGGAGTAGTAGAGTCAACTTATGCAAGTCTCAATTAGGGCTTAGGACATTATCTTGGCGAACTCGTTCTCCTGATCTGAATCCCATAGAAAATGTATGGAGTATTCTAAAACGTAACGTTCGTTGTTCACTGCTACCTACAGATGGCGTATCACAACTTACGTCACTGTTAAAAAGAGAGTGGAGAAAGTTAGATCAGTCAAAAATCAACGATATCATCGAATCAATGCCTAGACGAATTGGTAATGTCATTGATAATAAGGGTAGGGCCACAAAATATTAGCTTCTTAAGAACCTTTACTGTATCATAGCTTATCAGATTATACATGTATAAGGACACTTAAATATATTAGGGACATGAAATAACATGAAAAATGCTTTCTGTATCATACTTATGTTTTATTTAGTCAAATTTTAGGATGATCCACCTTTTATGAAACGGACTGTAATAAAGGACTAGAACAATCATAGAGTAGGGATATGTAGGTAGGGTGTCGACTTAAAAGAGTATCTGTATACACTGAAAATTTTTATATGAAAATATTCAGTTTTGTCGTGGAGATTAAATTCCCGTGATCCAAAAAATTATTTGAGCAGTTTTAGAAAAGTCAAAATTTTGCCAATTTGTATACTACCAAGATGACTCCCCTATATAAGTAGTGTGAAACAAGTTGGATATCAAGAGGAATGAATATTTGCTGACAGGCATCCTAACTAAGCGGAAATTAAGCTGATTATCATGGGAATTTCATGATCCGCATCATAATGGAAGTCTTCATAAAAAAATGAGATACCATTCGTGCTTTCTTGATATTTCAAGTTTTTAATTCAATTTTCACCGGCATGATTTTAAGATTCACTAAATTCATGTTTCATTTCTTGAATATGAATAGTGATGTGGACCCATTTATATCTTTCAAAGTTAATTGAAATCATTGTCTTTGATTATGTGATTTTGCTGTGACAGTGGCAGGTTGCTTATGATATGATCACGCTTAAGAAAATACTCTTGAGGTTGAGCATGAAAGTAATAGGAACCTGTTGAATTGCTAATTTAACAAACATCAAATCTCTAAGGCTGTCATGTATGGTGTTTATGATTTAAACAATTGTTTGTCTACACTAATGAATTATTTTCATGAACTGTAATGTGTTTTAATATAGACTTTCAGAACATTGCGAACTGAAATTCGATGCTTTTTACTTTTGTCATGTATACTAAGTAATACTACAATACAATAGAAAACATAATATTGGCGACGAGGATGTCGAAAATTATTTACTAAGTTCTTCTGTTTTTGCTTTACTATTCGAGTAATAAATTTTTAAATCCTTAGGTGTATAAATTTTGCTTACTTGAGAACTTAGGCTAGACTTAGTTTCTTTCTCTGAATTTTGTTGACATGGCCAGTGTTATTACGGGTGTTCATGCACCCACTCCTTTTCTCCATTCTCCTGGTGAGCCTCCCATTGCGTGGGATACATGGATTAGGACTTACGATAATTACTTGCTAGCCGTGGGTCTTGACGCTTCTAAGGAAGAACCCAGGTGCAGGGCATTACTGATTTCTTGTTTGGGTCCAGAAGGACAAAGGATTTTATACACATTTGACAGTTCCGATGTCAGTACGTTGTCTGATTTAAAGAAATCAATGCATAGCTATTTTGTTGGTACCACATCAAAGTGGACTCATAGATTGAAATTCAATGAGAGGAAGCAGAAGCAAGGTGAAAGTATTGAGAGTTTTACTTCTGACTTACGTCAGATTGCATCCAGCTGCGATTTCAAGGTCAGTAAGGATCCGCTTAATGAGTCGTTGTTGGGACAGCTCATTATCGGTGTCCAAGACAATAGGGTCAGAGAGAAGCTATTACTGCAGGATGATAGTAAATTGACTTTTGCAAAGGCAGTTGAAATTGCGAAAGAGTATGAACGCGTAGCGCAGGAAAGTTCAACTCTTAGGACTCATAACTCTTCGAGTCACAACGCTTTTCACATCCGCTCTAGGCAACGCGAACGAAACACGCCTAACCGTGAAGGCAATAGGAATTCGTGGCGCAAGCCAAATTCAAGTAGGCCTAATACCGGTACCGGATCCTCACCACCACGTACATGTTACAGATGCGGCTCAGATAAACACGTAGCTACTTATGAGAATTGTTTTGCAAGGAACAAGACTTGCAACTACTGCAAAAAGGTTGGACATGTTTCTAAGGTATGTAGCAGCCGTCCTAGAAGTCAATCAAATCCAGGTTACAACCGTTCAAGCACCCCGAGTAATTTTCACAGAAGGCAGTCGAGAGGAAAGAACTTCAGAGTGAATGAAATCTCACATGAACAGAATGATGATTCCACCGTATGTTGCATTACGATTTGTAGTCTTGGGAATCCAAATAAAGATGAGAAGTTTTCCTCTACGTTGGTTGTTCATGACAAAGCTCTTACGGGTGTACTCGATACTGGTTGCGGAATTAATATTATTCCAGATCATGTATTAGCTGATTTGTGTTCACAGGATGAAATTGATGATTCTTTACAAGCTTGCTCGATGAGAGTGTTTACTTATACTGGTGAGAGAGTGAAAGTCATTGGCAGGATTGAATTACGTTGCACTTCTCGAGATGGATTAGAAAGTTCTACTGTACCATTTGTGGTTGTGACACTTAAGGACAAAGATGTTTTGTTTGGTCGTGATCTGCTCCGACGTTTTCCGAGTGTCAGGAAAGATCTTTGGGATCTTCTCACTCCTAATTCCAAATCGATTTGTCATGTTAGTGATAGTCATGTCTCTTCACAACCTGTTTTGTCTACGTCTCATGTATCTCCTAGTTCTACTGCTACCCCTACGTCTCATGTCATCTCTGTTACTCCTACCACTGGGTCAGTTGCGTCCTCTGCTTTCGATTTTCATGTTCCTCGTACAGTTCAGTCGTTGTCATCTCCTCAGTCTTGCTCAGTCGCCCAGTCTAATTCAGTTTTGCATGCCAGCTCCATTTCACAGTCAAGTTCTACTGCTCAGTCAAGTCAGTCCGTTGTTCCTTTGTCTCAGTCCAGTCCAGTTTTTCAGTCTGCTTCAGTTGCTCAGCTCAGTTCCGGTACTCAGTCGTCTCACGTTGATCGCACTGCTGCGATATGCTCTACTCCTGCTTCTCATGCAGATGGTACCGTTCTTGGATGTATCAAAGGCTATATTCACAAAGTTCGCATTAACCCTGATGTTAAGCCTGTACGACAGTCCTTGAGACAGATCCCGTTTTCTATCCGAGACCAAGTTAGCAATGAAGTCCAGAGGTTGCTCTCAGCTGATGTCATTGAGAGAGTAGATGCTTCCGAATGGATATCGAATCTTGTTATAGTACAGAAAGCGAACGGCAAAATGAGAATTTGTGTTGATTTGCGCGCTGCGAATCAAGCTGTCATTGTTGATGGGTACCCAATACCAAGAGTTGAAGAACTGATGAGTTCTATGAAAGGTTCATGTACTTTCTCTAAGCTTGATTTATCTGAAGCTTACTTGCAACTTACTTTACACGAGGATAGCAGAGACCTCACCACATTCATAGTACCCGATGGCTTGTTCCGCTTTAAGCGATGTCCCTTTGGCTTAGCCTCATGTCCCTCTGCATTCCAGTCAGTGATGTCAAAAATTTTGAAAGGTATTGATGGAGTCGCATGCTATCTAGATGACGTGTTGGTTTCTGGTCCTTCAACTGACATTCACAATCAGCGATTGAATGCTGTTTTGAAGCGTTTGACAGAACACAATGTTAAGCTTAACGAGTCGAAGTGTTTGCTTGGTGTCGGCAAGATTACGTATTTAGGACACGATGTTGATCAACACGGGATCAAACCCTCAGGTGAGAAGGTGAAAGCTTTAGTACAGTCTCCTAGTCCGTCTTCTTTTGGTGAGCTGCGTACCACACTTGGTGCATTTGGGTACTACGCGAAGCATATTTCAAATTTCTCTACTTTGGTAGAACCATTACGTGAGTTGATGAATTCATCTCATTTTACATGGTCTCACGAAGCACAGGTCACTTTTGACAAGATGAAGTCTCTGATTAGTAATAGTACAGCTTTAGCACCATTTGATGTTAGTCTTCCAGTCGTTGTCTCCACAGACGCCTCTAATGTCGGCTTAGGAGCCACTTTATCCATCATCGACCCCATTCTTGGAAAGCGCACTGTCGAATTTGCTTCGAGAAGATTGTCCGAATCAGAAAGGAAATTCTCTACTACAGAGAAAGAGAGTTTGGCGTTAGTCTGGGCATGCGAGAGATGGAGGCCATACTTACTTGGTAGACGATTTGTATTGGAAACCGACCACGAGCCATTGAGAATGATATTTTCCCGCAAAGGTTTTGATAGGATGAGTTTGCGTTTGGCGAGGTGGGCCACAAGATTGATGGCATTCAACTTTGATGTACAGTACAAGAGAGGCTGTGACAATACTATTCCTGACTACTGTTCTCGATTTCCGGTAGAAGACATGGTGTACTTTTTGTCAGATGATACAGATGATGTTATAATTAGTTCCATCACGATTCAGAACTTTGAAGCTTCTTGCGAACAATGTCCAGACCTCTTGCGAATCCGTCATTTCATTGAAACCAGATGGCCAAATAAGAAAGATATTACGTCTGAATTACGTCCCTTCTATCTTATCCAAAATGAATTGTCAGTCCACAAGCATCAGATTTTACGTGGTCTACGAGTTGTCGTCCCTGTGTCTTTGAGAAATGATTTGATCGATTTGGCTCATGAATCTCATATGGGTATTCAGAGAACAAAATCACGATTACGTTCGATGTATTGGTGGCCAGCTATGGATAAAGCGATAGAAGAAAGATTGAAAGCTTGTTGTGTTTGTCAAGGCTCTAGCAAATCATTCAAAAATGGTCCTGCTCCTTCAAATGATAGATTGCCCCTTCCAGAATCTCCTTGGCAACGTGTAGCAGTCGATATCAAAGGTCCGATGTACGATTTACCGGCATACATGAGATACGCGATCTTTCTTGTTGATCTTCACAGCAAATGGCCTGAAGTTAGTTTTCTCCCCAGTGTTGAGACGGATAAGGTGATTAATTTTCTGAATAGTGTTTTCTCTAGAGAAGGTTTGCCTAGTGAGTTACTGTCTGATAATGGCAGCCAGTTTGTGTCTTCTATGTTCTCGGACTTTCTGAAAGAAAGAAACATTTCACATGTGCGATCACCCCTTTACAATCCTGAATCAAATTCAGTTGTTGAAAGATTTAACCGCACACTTTCTGAACAGGTAGAATTAGCACAGTTGATGAAGGTTCCAGTTGTTGATCATATACGATGTTTCTTGCATACCTATCGTTCTTCTCCTCATTCTACTACATTGCAATCACCTAGTTTGTTACTTCATGGTCGCGAAATGCGCACCAAACTTAGCTCTTTTATAGATACAGGTAGAAAGCAAAAACAGAAGAAAGTTAGGTTTCAAGAACGTTTCCCGATCGGTGAGAGGGTGTGTGTGAAGCATCCCCGATCTGGCAAAATCAGCCGAAATCTCTTTGTGTCAAAGATCATTGGTTCCAAGTCAGTGATTCTGAACAATGGTCAGAAGTGGCACGTCAAACATGTGTCGAAGGATCGGTCGTGCGAGAGTGACGTGGAGCCAGAAGAGTGCGAGCTGCCGGATGTACCTAGCGAGGGTACGAGTGCTACAAGTACATGTCTACGAGGTGCGAATCGTGGTGTCCGAAGACCAAGGCGAGTCATTGTGGAGGAACCAGTGTACCAAAGAAGAGGTCCCCGACACCGACGTGAATTGCGTGACTCAGATTATGTTTATTATTGATTTTATTGAACATTGAACTATTATGCTGTTCAGATAACGCTTGTCTGATATGGCATTATCGTTTGTGACGATTCTTCCGAGTCTTCCTCTTTTAACGAGAGGGAATATATGGTGTTTATGATTTAAACAATTGTTTGTCTACACTAATGAATTATTTTCATGAACTGTAATGTGTTTTAATATAGACTTTCAGAACATTGCGAACTGAAATTCGATGCTTTTTACTTTTGTCATGTATACTAAGTAATACTACAATACAATAGAAAACATAATATCATGACACTGAGCATCTATAAAATTCCACCATTGCTTATGCATAATCACTCAATTCCGTGGCAATTTCTTCAAAACTGCAAAAAATTGGCATATCTCGCATTTGGAAACAATTGACAACTGTATCCCCCTCGAGTTCATTTAATAAAACCGAAAGTGTTACACAATAGGGATTTAATAAATGCGGAGTTAACACTCTACCTAATATACTCTATGAGAAGAAGCAAGTATGTACATACATTGAAAACAATGCCACGTCGTGGACATGCGCTGTCATGACTACAGCGTCTAAACGAGCGGTTTTCAGTGACAATGCTTAGGTGCCTGTTCCATATCTGTGTACTTTGTAAAGATGTGAAGTTGTCATAATCATAATCTTTAAATATAAAGTTCTTTTATTAAAGCAGCTTACAATGAAAGAATCTACAGCTATTGCATGCATCCTAAATTTCATTCTTCTTGAGATCTAGCAATGTCTTATAGATAAGTGTCTAGTCGGGGAACTGAAATGTCCATCCGTAAACAGCTGTTATCCATTCTAGTCTCAATAACATGAATGAAGCGAAGCATCGCAATTCTATGTTTAGAACTTTCAGTATCAAATGCTAATCGATGACACAAGGAAGAAATTACAAAGTGAGAGAAAGAGAGTATTAGTATTTATTTTTATACTATTATATTTTATGCGATTTTTATACGATTTTAGTGTATTGTTTTTATCAAGTTTTATCCCGTACTTTCGAATGATGTGCAGTTTCGCAGTAACCAGGGTGTGCATCATTCTGTGAAAGTCTCATTTTCGGTCTAGTGCTATGTCAATGGGTCTTGGTTTGGAGTGGAAGCCGCTCCGAAACCTTGCTTTGCACTTACAACTGCTGAGATTCCCTGTGGGAACGCATCTTGCTAATATCAACAGATTATCTGGCGAGGTAGCGATTTTGTGGATAATTTTTTTAAAGGTTCATTTTCGTGTAAAAACTATCTCCGCATGTGAAAATGGTCATCATTTATCCAATAATATGTGTAAAATTAAAAAACGGCAGGTGGCAAAAAAGTTGCCATAATTAGTTGGTAGATATTTGTTTACTAATGCGAGCTGATTTTTCGCCAACCGGCGAAATCGTGGATATTGTAGCAACTAATTAGTGGTAAGTAGTAATGTTCGTATATTACCTTCACATGAAAAATAAAAATATATTGTATACTCAGTCTGATCTGATAAAAAGGGATCTTTTTTTAATTCACGAAGGCTTAAACTAAAAAAAGTATTTATGTCGCAGTAAATACTATGATATTATTCAAATATTTGTCATTGTTGTAAATTATTGAATGTCAAGAGATGTTATGAAAATTGATATATGCGGATTCTCTATATTCTTATCATTATCAAAGAATGATAGTCTGCACTTATTTCTTAGATAGATTAGCCATATGTGGGGGATAGTGAGGAGGTGAGGGAGAGAATAGAGCCTCGGCTGTAAAGGTGGATTACTAAAGAAAATAAGAGTGAAAGTCAAAAGTAAAAGGTAGCAGAGCGCGAATTGTCGCCGGCGAACTTCGCCAGCGAATATCCCGCAAATATGACTGAACTTTAGCATGATATTCTGCAGCTGACATTCGCCAGTTTTTCGCAAGATTCGTTCCCACAGGGTTCAAACTGCAAACTCATTCAATGCAAGATATATAGAACTGAAACATTAGCAAGGTTTTAAGAGCAAAGCAACCTGATCCATAATCACATGTAGATCTAAGGATTTTTGCTCTCTACTTTGGAGGCCTGAACTTTCGCACCAGTCATAATGAATGGCGCTGTAATTTTATAAATCACAAGTAAATATATTCATCTTGGCACTATTTTTCCAGAACCGTCTAGAATGTTAAAAGATATGTAAAGATTCTCTGAGCGATATACATTTCTTCCGCAGTAAATCGCATCTCAAATTTTCAAAGAAGAGGTCAAAGTGTGCCCTAATTTATGATTTCTCAGCTTTAACCGTGACATAAGCAGCGTTGCCCCGGGCCTCGAGACTCTATCCTCACAGGGCGATATCATCCGCGCAGGCAGTGTATCGATGTAGGGTAGCATAAATGAACGTCTAAACTCAAGCACATGATGTACTAGTAAATTGCATCCGTGAGTACATACTTTTGGGAACATTTGCTGCTCATAGAAACTATCTACTTAGCAGTGGATTGATCATTTGTCTCATGAAAAATGTTTACGAAAGGAACGTTTCTGTTGATTGAAATTGGTTTATAGCCTAGTCTAGGTTTTATGAATATCCAGTATTCTTGACCGTGCTAAAATACATCGCATAATTGTGTGCAATTTTAACCTTTACTTTACCAAGAATAAAAATAACATGGTTTACCATGGTGTGTGATTCATCCCATTTCATAAGAAATTGTTGGTGATGCTTTTAATCAATCATTTATGATATTTTCACACTAAACGATTTTCGAACATTGCTGAATAGTATACAGTAAACTGTTACCCGTAAATATCCGTTAGAATTAACAGCTAAATTTGGTTTCACGGTTTTTTACAGTCTGAACTGTGAATATCCGTGAGAACAGACGTTTGTTTTATCTGTTATGAATGGATTTTAACTGTTACGTTATCACTCATCACGTTGTGACGTCATCAATTTAACAGATATTTACGGATATTTTCTGTGAAGTTTAACGGTTATTTTAACTGTTTACGGAGTACAGTTTACAGTATACTGGAACCGGGAATAGAATCATTGAGATGGCTTGTATATCACTGCGAAGATTGGTATATTATACGATAATAGTTGTGCAAATAATCATTTATTTCACATGCTCCTTGTTTCATTGATCATCGAGGAAAAATTAGAATTTTTATAATATATTTTTTATAATTAATAGATGATAACTTATTCATACTAATTAATTCACAATTTATACCAAAATTATACCAGTTCACAAGTTTTGTTTTGATTGAATTAAATTTTATTCAACGTTTCAGAAATTCATTCACCTGCTGTCGCAAAGATGTATTCTAGTTCGATTACCGGAGTGAAAGATATTGTCAAGACAAATTTACACCTTTGCGCTGCATTTTCGAAGAAATTGTGACTAAATTTCGAGCTAACTATTCAGCTGGACCTGAATTAACTGTATAGATGAACAGTTGGTTAGTTTCAGAGGGTACTTTCCTTTTAAATGTTTACCGCATCAAAGCCAGGTCGCTATGGACTCTGTGTAATTCAAAAACTTATTAATGTGTCAATTGACAGCCTGGCGTAGAGTTGGTGATGTTCCGGAAAGAGGTCAAGGTCAGCGTGTTGTACTACAATTAACCGATCTTCTCGCAGGATCTGGGCGTAACATCTATATGGACAATATTTCCACGAGCTTGCAGTTAGCTAGAAAATCTTTTAGGAGGTCAGATGACTATGAAGGGCACCATTCGTCGCAATAAAACCGAATTACCTTCGAAAATAATGCCTGGCGCTGCGCGAGAGCAATCTACCAGTGTATTTGGGTTTCAAAAAGGAACAATGCTCTCCTACGTCCCTAAGAAAACTAAAGCGGTCAGTCTTCTGTCGATTAACCATCACGGTATTGACATTTCAAGTGAAGAGTCAAGGAAACTTCAGATCATTCTTGATTACAATAGAGGAAGGTGTTGTGTGAACGCACTATACCAGCTGGTGCGATTGCATTCGAAAATGCAATTGCTAGCATTTGACTTTGCTCATGAATTTTGTGAACATATGCCGTATGGCGCACTGGTTCTATTCATCTAAATGCATCCAGAATATGAATAAAGAAGTGGACAGGTTCAAAAACACATTCTACTTCAATTGTCCAAGTCTCTGAGTGGTTTTAGAGAGGGCAACGCACACGATTACCAATGAGACCTATCAATCAACCGGTACCGAAACAGTATCGATGGGAGTTTTGTCCAAGAGAATGTGACAGAAAATCAACAAAATGATGTGCTTCTTGTCAAAGTAGGTGTGTGCCGAACACAATCATCAAATTGTTATTGAGATCAATAGGAAAACTGCTTGACACAAGAAAATATGGATCATAAGCTTCCCTTGTTGTTCATTTGCAAAAATATATTTGGGGTGCATGCACACCACATGGCAAACAACGCTATAATTTTTCAAACATTTTCACCGCATAATGACGTCACACTTCAGAAATTTTATTACTGTAGCATCTATGGTGATATTCATGTTAAGGATAAACTGGTAGGACATTGTCGGACTTCATCATGTTTATTGTTTAAGAAATACGCAAATAATGCCGCGCATTTCAGATTTTTATTTCTTTGTAAAGATCTGATTTTTAATACACTGATCAAACTGCACATAAAACATCAACACTTTTTACGTAATGTCTCATTGTTAATACTAAAGGATAACAGCATTACACTGGAAAATCAAATTATAGGCCTATACGAAGTTTTAAACAGACTTCAATGAAAGATTGCACGCCCTGGTTGCACTCACGGAGTTTTACGCTATATCATCTTTCGACTTCTCTCTTCAAAAATAAAAGCTTTCGTCCCTGAAACAAAATTGGTTGGTACCATGACTTCCGCGCACGTGAGCCTATTTGTTTCTTTTGAGTTCATTGATACGAATATAACCATTTTATCTCAACCACATCGATAACAGGCTCCGAGTTAATTGTTTTGAGCTTAAACTAAGTTACTTTTATTATCAAAAGTAAATGAAAACACGCTATTTCAGCCTAAACAAAACATCCAAGTCGATATAACTCACAAATATTAGTTAGAAAATTCGGACATCAAATCAAAGTCAACCTCACGAGAATTCCTCATGACTTTTTGAGATTTTTCTCATATGTATCTCAAAAAATTTCATGCGGATTTGGAGCGTTTTCGCATGCAATATCTCATCCAATTTCATGAGTTTCTCATAAAAATCTCATTAATAAATTGACAATTCCTTTTTTATGGTTCTGAATTCATTTTTCTGTCATTTAGTTAATGAGGCTAATTTAGCTTCGCCACATTGTCCGAGAGCATTCCCACGTCAAGTCCACAATACTATTTCAGTATTGGTTGTAATAGGCCTTACTTACATAAACTCTACTTACAAATCGTCGATGTTATTTCCCAGACAAGGCTTGTATACGAATTGATGGTGAGCATCTTGGTGCGTTGAAATTTGCCAATTACTTAGTGTTACTTAACTCACGCCCGACTGAGTTGCAAGAGATGGTTCACCAACTAAACATTGAGAGCAAGAAAGTTGTACTCAAGATCAACATCAGTAAAACAAAAATAATGACGAATGCAACCCAGTCTCCAATCAGAATTGAACTGGAAGAAATTGAATATGTAGCTGAATACACATACCTCGGACAAATCGTCGCTTTCGAAGACCGACAGAACAAAGAAATTGACAAGCGTATACAGAACGCGTGGAAAGCATTTTGGCAACTTCGAGACACCGTTGACGATTATTCAAAATGTGCGTTCTTCCTGTAGTGGTATGCGGAGCACAAACATGGTCATTATCAGCAAACCAACAGGAGAGACTAAAAGTCACACAGAGAGGAATGGAGAGGAGAATGTTGGGAGTAACGAGAAGGGACAAGATCCAAAACGAGGAGATAAGAAGATAGACAGGCGTGAAAGATTTAATACAAACAGCGAGAAATTTAAAGTAGAGTTGGGCCGGTCACCTCTCAAGGGAAACTGACAATCGATGGACTGTACGCACAACGGAGTGGACACCGAGGGACGACGGAAAAAACGAGGAAGACAAAGACGAAGGTGGAGCGACGAGCTGCCCAAGATCTTCTCGAGAATTGCGAAGGACAGAAGTCTGTGGTCCAGAACGAGGAGAGAGGCCCTTTTCCTGAACGGATTAAAACGGTTACAGTGAGCAGTAAGTAAGTAATAAACCATTATTTATTATCATAGGATACTAAGCTGTGATTGTAAGTATGTATATTTTCAACATCTTGCATGGTAGGCTAATGATAATTGTAAAGTGAAATTGTACATGCATCATTTCGAAAAGGTCGTTGCAGATCGCTATGATATATTCTATATTTTTGCTTTTTATCCTTTATAGACTAAACTTGGAGATTCTTATTCATTGAATAAACTTTCTTGTAACTCCTTCCTTTCGCGGCTAGCATGCATACCTTATTACTTATAAACTTACTTCCACAAAAACCTCATGAACGCATCATGAGATATTATCCTCATGAATGTTCTCATTACCAATCATTATATTCTCATCAATGCATCATGAGAACATCATGAGTTAAATATCTTCTTATGAGAATAATCTCACGAGCTTTCATGAAAATCTCATGAATCTGCATTAAATTTCATGAGTTCCAATGAAAATTTTCGTGAGACTTTCAGGTATAGGCCTATATCTACATATTTATCAATAGACTAATAGTTTAATCATGTTCAATAAAGTCAAAGTAGTAGTTCTTGTAAAAAAATGTCTAATTGTATATCTACAAGAAATAAGCAACCGGTACTTCAAGAAAACATATCTCTTCCCTCCTCCCCAAATTTTAACCCCAAATAAAGGAATATTTTATCTTGTTCTCATTCTCCGTCGCATGAAATTAGGAAATTGTGTGATTTTTGCTGAGAGTTGTCGTCAGAATCAATTTTGGCAAATAATCCTAGAAACTTCATTCCTTTAATCTGTTACTATATCATTTGGATGAAGTGCACCGAGTCTATTATCTCTGACTTGTTTAATCAACATTTATCAATTATTCGGATACATTAAGCTTCTCTAGCAGATGTATTAGCGACCTTAATTCGTTGAAGCAGAAAATAAAAAGTTATTCATTATTTCGGAGCCGGTGCATCCTTCTGAATGATCAGATCAGCCAGCTGAGTAGTTTTGTTTGTCACATCCAAGCAAATCTCTAATAAGTTGAAAATGATAAAATGATGACTTTCTGAATTCTCCGTTTATCATGAAATCGTCCAAGTCATTGACCGTCATTGACACTGTTCAAACTTGGTATTTCACCTTTCAATATTAGGCAATCCTATCATTGATGTAATGTATGGAAATTGACAGAAGTGTCTTCTTGCCGCGAACTCGACATTAAATTCAATTAAATGGTTAATCAGCAGAGTTGTGCAGAAACTTACAACTTTTTACCACATTCACAAACCGAAAGAAGTTGTTTATCCCAATCTGACCTGGAAATTATCGAAGTGTCTGAGTCTTGGGTGGGGTTTTCGCCCCTTCCAAAAGTATTCTATGTCCTTCAATACATCAATTTCAATTAAAAAACTAATTTCCATGATTAATGTCTTCCTTGATTTTAAATATAAATAAATGCTTTGTTTCTATGCTTGAATAGAAAATCCGAGGCTTCGTGATCCAGCAATATATATACAGTACATAGTAGACTCCACGCGCACAAATTTCATACAAGCACAATAATTAGTAATTTAGCAGACTATGTATATACCGGGTGTTTATAAAGTCACTACCCGATTTCATTTCATTTTTACCACGATACCGAATATCGAATAGCTAAGTTTGCTAGTCACGTATTATGATGGAGACCTAGAGTATTATGGACAACAGTAATTATTAGACATTTTGTTCTTTTTCACGACTTCTGAAGCGAAAAAAAAGTAATGGTACAGTATATATTCCCATCTCTATGTTATGAAATTTGTTTATCTAATTTATAGCCAACTGTAAAAAACAAATGCTTAAAACTTCATTTATTACATAGACTAATCATAAGATAAAAATAATCTATAGGTACTGCTCAAAATGACCTCCTTCTTCACGTAGACACAGCTGAAGACGTCGTTCAAAATTTTGAAAGGATGAAGACAAGTTGTCCCGAGAGATCGCTGCAACTTCTTCGATGAAGGTTCGAAGTTGTCTCAAAGAGGTAGGTCTCCTGCCGTACACGCGATCTTTGAGGAAGCCCCAGAGGTAGAAGTCCAGAGATGACAAGTTCAGACCTCGAGGAGCCCAACGGAATGGGCCATCCCTACCTATCCATCTTCCGGGAAAATTCTTGTTCAAAAGAGCACGAACTTCTAGGGACCAATGCGGAGGGGCGCCGTCTTGCTGGAAAATCGTAGTTGAAAACTTTCTTCGCCTCTTTAGTTGAGGAATGAAATAGTCTTGAAGCATCGCTTTGTATGTTTTTGAAGTGACTGTCGATTCAAAGAAGTAAGGAGCTATGATTTCATCGCAGAACATTACACACCACACTGTGATTCCTGGAGACTTTATGGGAACTTCTTGAATTGCATGAGAATTCTGTGTTCCCCATACCATACAATTATGTTTATTCACTCGTCCAGAAATATGAAATGTTGCCTCGTCGGAAAAGCAAAGTCTGGTTATAAAGTTGTGATCAGTAGCAATGCGATTTTAAAATTCATTACACATAGTCACTCGCGCCGATTTGTCGTCAGCAAAGAGCTGGTGACAGAAAGAAATTTTGAAGGGTTTCATTTCCAACTGTTCTCGCAGAGTTTTCCTTAAGGTGCTGACAGGAGTTTGTGTTATGGCGGCGGCTTGTCAAAGTGATGTGGAAGGATTTTCATCGAAAATATTGCTGATTTCTTCGACCTTCTCTTCTTCAATGGAAGGTCTGCCGGAACGAGGAGCGTCCAAAACTGAACCAGTTTCCACAAACTTAGTGAATATGGATCGCATGCTTTTGTGAGTAGGCCCTTCTTTCTTCAAATGGCGTTCAACTGACGTAACGTGACTCTAGTTTTGCCATCAGTATCACAATTCTGATGAGATCTTCAACTGTCAACATAATGCAAGCAAGAAACTGGACAATATGCCTAAGAGACTCGTAGTGTTACAGTTTTCGACAGATACCGTGATCAATTGAAGGTAGTCAATAGAAACAGTAATTAGAATATCAGATACCTATGATTTTAAATGTTGATCGATTGTGTTCTACACTAGTTATATGAAATTGTTCATTCGTTCATTCAGCACAAAACAATTGGAGTAAAACTGATAATCCTTTAACTCATTACATTACTTTTGACGCTTCAAAACTCATAAATAATAATGAAATTTCATAACATAGAGATGGGAATATATACCATTACTATTTACGCTTCAGAAGTCATGAAAAAGAACAAAATGTCTAATAATTACTGTTGTCCATAATACTTTAGGTCTCCATCATAATACGTGACTAGCAAACTTAGCTATTTGATATTCGGTATCGTGGTAAAAATGAAATGAAATCGGGTAGCGACTTTATAAACACCCTGCATCCACTATTAGAAATACACATGATTTAACTATAAGCTAGTTTTTCTCTGAGAGCAATCAATATCTATATTTCAAACTTTACAGATAAAAACATATGGGTAATTTGTGTTTGCATACCAAAAGTCAACTGAATCACACTGAAAATAGCAAGTTATAGGCTTCTATAGTATCCGACACATTTTTGGGACTCCTCGTACATGTATAATGTACATATATATGCTATTTATTGTAAGATCGACCGCCGCAGCCGCTGGAAGCAGAAGATCAGTCTGATTTTTAACTCTCAATTATATCGACGACCTAAAGCGGATTGGGGAGTTTTTCACTTACTTTTTTCTGGAAAATGCCTATGATGGTACATGTACATACCTAGCTTGCAAGTTTTATTTGCGTACATTCATGTGTCATCATAGCTGAGGACTAATTGCAGCCATAACTAAGGCAGAAACAATATAGAAGCACCTGTCAATCGATCTTTTCAACGTCAATGGTGTTGTTCATTCAGGAGGGGTTTAGGAAATCCTGAAACGCATATTAATTAGTCCGATTAATTAGACGATATTAATTAGGTTTTCACTTGGCTGGAAGGGCTACCGATGGGTAAAACTTAAGCATCTAAGAAATGACACGAACGTCCTCCAGTTGCTTTGGATAGTAATTATCTTCATCAAATAAGACACGTAGTTTTATTATGAATCCGTGAGGCCACATCGTGTTGTGTTAGGTCATCATGTTCAATGCAATTTCTTTCTTAATAGGTTATTGTATGACACGGGAGGTTAGCCATTGGTCAAGAGAAGAAAGTTGAGTCACTCTCAAATTTCCGACGGTTTATTGCATAAAACAGAAAAGTTTGCTACCGACGCTTCGTCGTCCTACCGACTTGTTCACGGGAACAAAAAATGCATTTGAAAAAGGGCGTTCTATTCTAGTCGTCAGTGCACTTTCGGTGTGAACGCGTTCAAAGCGATTGCACTACAAATTAGAATAACAAAACGACTTCTTGAATTTCAAGGCTAGTTGAGAAGCTTTCGAGAAAAATTCCGAAATACAGGAACGCAGAACGATATCAGCCCTACAGTGACAGAGGTTTTACGGGGAATAATGCATCTGTTTAAGCACATCTAACACTTCGAGTTGGTTTTGTGACGCACAGACAGCATCGCTAATTCTTTTTGTTGCCGACTGCACAATTGCTGCAGCAATAGATCAGCTTTGCCTGCAGATTTAATCAGGTTTAACTTTGATTTATATGATTTAAATCGGCGCATTACCGTTTCACTGCCGTGCACACTTTAAACCGTCAAGGGTTTGCGTGAGTACAACGGAAAGTTTAATTACATGAGGGAGACATTTGAGGTAATGAGAGATAGGCGTTGATACGGTTTGTTCTTAAGATAAATTCCTTTTATTCCTCGCATCACATGAATGACTTAGTGCTGAAACGCTATGAGCAGTCAGATAGATTTCAAGAAACTTCTCAACTGCCTTTAACTTCATACAAATCTTGAGAATGGGAAAGAGGATATCTCAAATTCCAAAGGAGATATGAAATTGTCTGACTGCAAATCGTTACTGGAAAGTTTGATAACTTTTCGAGGAAGAGCCGCGCCTGTGAACTTCAAGCTTTGTTGCTGATTTCTAAGATTCCGCTTTTCTAATCCGGATATGAAGTCGTTTTATTACAGAAGAAAAGATAAGAGTGTTTTATAAATGTCTTTATTGTTTGACTTATCATCTTCATCTTGGGTGCATCTCTTTTGACGCAGGCCTCAAATTTCCGAAATTGCTACATTAGTTTGCAGGAAAATATATGAAAAAGAAGGCAAAAATGTATGAATCTAAAACATGCATTTGGACTGTGTTAAAACAGATGGCTTAAAATCAAATGAAGAAAAGAAAAGAGATGTTTATATTCGATCATTAATTTTATAAGATTTATGAATTTTATAATTATCCTGTTTTGATGAACATACATGTAATATAATATGCCTACATCCTGTAGGATTTAATATTGACACATTATTTGCCAAACGGACAATTTAAAAAGTATTTTTCATCCGCATAAATGATTAGAATTTAGAATAATAGGTAATTTTCATATTCTTTTCATGGAAACTTGTGTTTTTACTGTGTGCATGCACGTACATGTATGTTTAAGTTGTTTTTTGAACATTATGCACTTGAGGAAAGCCTGGAATATAATGTCCTATTACAATCTCATAGACACAATGATTGTGAAATAAGGAATACATTGGTTCATCACATATGGCCTATTTAAATTAAACCATTAATTAACAATTCATTTATTTAATTATCTTTTTTTGTGGGAGACAATTCCTTTCGCATTTGGGAAAATTCAAAAGTAACAAAATTGTATGTCCATTATTTAGCTGCTTTCTTAATATTATCTAGGCCTTAGTTGTAAATGCAGGCTATCCCATAGAGTAGGTATATTAGAATCTTATTAGAATTTTATATTGAATCTCCAATGTGTACACACTTTCGATTTCATTAAATGAACTCAAGGGAGATACAGTCGGAATTGTTTCAAAATGTGAGATGTACACATTTATGCAGTTTTGAAGAAATTACAACGGAACTGACTGATCATGATAGCATAATGCAGAAGGAAATGATATTATTTTACAGATCCTCCGTGCCATGAGGTAATGTACATTAAATTGGCAAATTGATGACATGCCATTGTTTTCATGCTGACCCTCAAGTGAATCTTCTTAAGCGTGATCATTTCATAAGCAACCTGCCACTGGTGGAGCAAAATAACAGAATCAAAGACAATGATTTCAATTAACTAAAAATGTGAATGGGTCCACATCACTATTCAGATTTAAGAAGTGAAACATCAGTTTAGTGAATCATGAATTCATGACGATGAAAATTGAGATAAAAATATGAAATTTCAGCCACGACAGCACAATAAGATCTCGACTTTTTCATGAAGACTTTCATTATAATGCCATTCATTAGATTTCCTTGATCATCAGCATGATTTCCGCTTAGTTGCGATGCTTGTTAAGCCTGATTCTCACTGACTGCGAACTCCTGTCGTCGAACACTGCGAAGATTTGATGTGAATGCTTTAGCAGTCGACTGCGAAGAACCACTGCAACCACTGCGACCACTGCGAGAAACCACTCAGTCAGTCTTGAATTTGACTGCGGAGGAGAAGTTGACTGCGTAGGTGTGAATGGTATCGCTAATACACGCATACAGGTGTGAATGAGTCACTGCGAACTTCATGTGAAATGAGGGGCACGCGTGTTTTCTATCACTGCGGCAAGAATGAAATAATTCATTTGCGTCGCAGTCAAATCAGTGGAAGTCAAGAAAGGCAAGAATGGAAGATGGCGAATTAATCGAAGCGATTGAAAACAACCCCCTGATCTATGATAACACAATAAAAGATTACCGAAATTTGACCAAAAAAGAAAATGCATGGAAGTGGGTGGCGTCCAATTTTGAAGGAGGTAAGCGATATGATAGTTTCTATTGGCGATGGCTGGTCTCATCCAAAATCGACGCTCCTTTCCTTTTCTAATTGCTCCAATAACAAGATACTGGCAATCGCCTTGTTTCTTTTCATGCTGTCAAGAATTTGAGACGCTCGATATTATGCTATCTGTTGTATACTGATGAGTTCCAATGTTTTCAACCAATGATTTCAACACTTGTTCATAGATGCAATTAGTTACCGCAGTAAATGCTCGCAGTCGTCGCAGTAAATTCACGCAGTCGTCGGAGTGGTTGCAGTAAATTCTCGGAGTGAACACATCGGCTGCAGTCGTCGACACCATTCACATTGAATGAGTGGTTTCACGCATTCAATTGACTGCGACCACTGAAATGATAAACCAACCTTCGCAAAGAATTCACTCAGTCTACTGCGAAAAATCTTCGTCGACCAGTGTGAATAGGCCTTCATTCCATCTTGATATCCAACTTGCTTCATGCTACTTATAACGGGGCGTCATGTCGGTAGCATTCAAATTGGCAAAAAAATTTAGCTTTTTCAAAACTACTTAAATAATTTTTTGGACTGCAGCAACGTAATCTCCGCAAAAAACTGAATCTTTTCACACATAGTTTTCACTGTAGGCTATACAGATACTTTTTGAGTCGACACTATTCCTACATCTCTATGGGCTATCCTGACTAAATCCGTAGATGTTTTTCGCCACCACATTGCAGTGCGTCATCAAACAAAAAGTAGCTGCGGGAAATTAGCCTATGATATAGGTACAACTTGTTTCATAAAAAATGGATCACCCTTAAACATCGCCTTAACTTCAACTTTGTCTAACTCCGCCAAACTTGAACGAATTTTTCTGAAATTTGGAAGATATGTCAGTTGTGCTTACTAATATCATTGTTGGAAATTTCAAGCATGAATATTGAGTTGTTTTCCTGTTATAGATAAAAAAGTAGTGGATAATTTGATCTTCATTTAGCAATGTTACACAAAATCATAACTCACTCTTATAAAATTACATTTGTTTCCTTTGTTATGTAATATGTTGTTCTACAAGCCAAAAGCTATCAAGCAAAACAAAAATAAAGAAAATCGGTCAATCAGAGCCAGTATAGCACCATTACTCATCAACAATAATGTAACTGCTACATGTGATTAACCGGACTTCATGTTCCATAGCTTCCTGACTTAGTTGCGGTGGTGTTGGCAGCACTCCTGATTGCTTTCAGCTAGAAATCTATCTCTTACCGGTTGAAAACAATACAAAGCACAAATGAACAATAACGAGATCGCATTCACAAAAGGCAAAGTGTCAGCCTTGCTAGAACTAGGGTTTTCTTTGCGAGGTACAAGCAAGCGACTAAATGTCCCATACACAAATGTGCATCGATGGCATAATGATGATTTTCGACTCTGTCGTAAAGAGGGCTCTGGCCGTCTACGCAGAACATCCAAACGTAGAGACCGCCTAATTTTGAGATTTGTTAAAGTTGATCCAAGTCTCTCGTTAACTGAGAAGGGCTGTAAGAGACCCTCTCAGATCGAATTATCAGATCAGCATACAAAAAGACGTCTCAGATGGACAATGAGTCATTGTCACTGGCGAAATCAATGGGATCGGGTTGTCTGGTCTGATGAGGCATCAGTCCGTCTGAAGGATAGTGATGGTCGATTGAGATTATGGATAAAATGTGATCAGGAAATTCCGAGACATTTACATCGTCCCCGGGTACAAGGTGGTGCGACTCTACTACTGATTGGTGGCTGGCTGGACCAATGGGCCGCTTGAACGAACTTCACATTCAGCAAGGACCAAAATGATGAACGCTATGTGTGTTGTTTTATAATGAAACATTGGCCAAATGACAGATCAACTTGGTGATTCCATCCGACTTGGTATTTATGGGATGATAAATGATAACACGATATGTGTAGAGTAGTCTCAACTTATGCAAGTTAGGGCTTAGGACAATTAGGGCTTTTATCGTTTTCCAGCTCGTTCCTCTGATCTGAATCCCATAGAAAATGTATGGAATTATTATAAAACGTTAAATTTCGTTCGTTCACTCTCACCTACAGATGGAGTTAACAAACACTAAAAAAAAGAGTGGAGAAAATTAAGAAAGTCAAAAAATCAAATATCAACGAATCAATACTCAGAATAAATCAAATAAATGACGAATTGGTAAATAATAAGAAAAAAGCCACAAAATATAAAATTCTTAGCTTCCGAAGCTTCAATGTGCTTGAAGACTATATATATATATATAGGACATGAAAAATAACAAATAAAAAATATAATAAATCACATGATATGTATTATTTTAATTTTTTATTTTTATTAATTTAGTTTTGAAACGGAATTAAAAACGGACAGTATATTCTACATAGCAGATTTATTGATGAAGGTACTGAATTCGAAGCTGATGAATTACACATTGTGAGGTGATATAGATACATTTAGGAAGCACAAACATGTGACTAATTTTGATACTTTTTGATTCTCTAAATATGCATTGAAAGCAAATCAGAATGTATTTTAATTTCTTTTGTTAGCACAAGAATAATGTCGACCGACATTTTCATTAATGTTATTGAATATTCATTTTTATGGAGAAATTCTAATGCCTATACTTTGATTGTCCAAAACGTTTGGGAAAATTCCCGACATTCGATGATGTAACAAAAAGTGCAACTGACATCTAAAGTGAATTCATCGATAGGAAGGTAAGAGTATTTATATATAATTCTATGGCGCCTACTTTGATTCAGTAATAAAGATGTAGTCAGATAGAATTAGACATAGGAGACGTATATTGCCATCTGAGTACAGAAAGATTTCCTTTTTTGCACGAGAAATTGAAGCAATCAAGAAAAACTACACGACTTAAATCCATGTTTGCTTCTGCCGCATGTATAACATTCCGAACATAAATTTAGATCAGACATTCAATTAGATTATATCATAATGTCGCATCATGTGATTCATACTTGGAAAGTGGAATGTCTTGTTTAAGGAAACTTGATCTGTCTGTCTTGTTATTTACTTATTTTATTGCGGTCAATGGATGATGACAAGAGGAATATTTATCCACCCCGAAGTTTATCCAAATATTTTCTCCAATGGAATCTGAATTGCTTAGTGGATAATGAAAACCTCTCAGTTGTATCTATGATCTATGCATGTTCACCATGTAGCACTAATTCGTCACCTATCGATGCACATGCGTGTGTGTGCGTGCATGAGCAGAATGCAGGTGATATGATATTATTTTCCCGCCGTATCTCGATATTGTAGCTTCAGTTCAAAGAGGGCGAAAGTGAATAAGAGTGTTAAGAGCTGCAACCGTTTTTTCCCGGGAAATCCCAAGCATTCCTGGAAATTGAGCGCAGGGGAAAATAAAAAGAGTAACACCGGCCTACCGGCAGATATCCTACACTATAAACTGTACACCACTAAAAACAGCCATAATAATCGTTGAACTTCGCAGAAAATATCCGCATATATCTATTAAAATGATGACGTAACAGTTAAAATCCGCTCACATCAGATAAAAAATGAAATGGCACAATCTGCTGACACATTACCATAGCAATCGAACAATAAGCAGCCAGTTCAACATTACAGAGGACAAATTGTGCGAAGATTCAGAGACTGTGATCAACCTGATCACACAGCAAACATCCACAGTCGATGTCAAACTCTACAGAGAATTTTGTGAACGTTTTTTCGTGCACCTGCTAACTTTTTTAATAATGATCGTAAAAACCAACATCATCGAGAAAACTTTTGCGTAATGATCTGAATTCTTCGAATCTGGAGGAATTGTGGCGATCGGATCATTTTGAAGGAATTCACAGCAATCCGCAAGCAGCGCACGACTATTCTTCCTATCTCTCCAAGGTATTAAAAATTTCTTTTTACCCACTTAATATGTTCCTGCATGTGCCATTGTTTTGAATCAGTTTGCACTTCTAGGAAAGTGATACGGTTAAACAATCTAATTCTGTGTGTAGGCCTTTTTTATTGAAAGCTATTTCCGAAGTAGTCAACAAATTTTACTTTAATTATCTTCACATTCGGCAATATTTTTCATATAAATCCTTCGAATTCTGACGCAACTGGAATCGAAATGGTGTGAGTATAACTTTTATGTCAACATTTCCAATGGCCAAGTCTTGCATCCTACTTCAGGTATAAGCCTAATCACTATCAAAATTTTATTAGGATGCTATGGTAACAAACAAAGTTCTTGAACTTCATATGGTGCGTTTATAGAAGTCGCTGTGGAGATTCTATGGATTGCAAAACAGATGTATGAAGATGAAAGTGCATGCATATTACGTCATGCAAGTTTTGCGATAACAAGTTACGTTGTGTTAAATGTCCCTTTATCAAATGAAATCTCAATACACGAACCGTGTCCTTCACTAAATGTCATGCCCAGCCGCGCTCATGGACGAAATCTAAATAAAATGATGTTTCATTATTCTTTGAAATTATTATAATTCTCTCTGCCTCTTACTTAGTTAAAATACATAAACATCTCCGATTAAAACAAAAACTGCTTCCTTGAATGAAAGTTCTGGATGATATAATTGCCTCGTTAGTCTTCGTAGAGAACGTACTCAAGGAATTATCTTGAATTCCTGAGGACATAATACAATCACATTCGTTATCGTTCTTCACGGCCTCCTAAACCGATTTTCTTTCACATGAATGTTACGTCCGAAGATAAAAATTATTCGAAGCTCATTGACTCTTCCTTATCTGATTTACTTTCATCCTATATTATCAAGTTTCCCAATAACAAGCTTTAGAACGAAGCAGAAGAGATTTTGATAAACGCAGATAATTTATGATTCTTCATGAATCGATTGAAAGTTAAGGCTCAACTAGCCATTGAATTCGCTGTTCCTGTCGTAAACGATAAGTTCAAAGTCTAAACTCGACTCATCCCAAAACAATGAGATCGTGAAACGCTTTTATGACTGCGTATTAAGATAAAAGCTTATTAAGTGAAGATAACGGATCACTTTCCATCAATCAAAAGCCTCTAGAATTTCATATTTCTTCCTTGATTTCAAGCCATTTTTCTACGATATCGTCAGTCTAATTAGTTATTGTGACTCAGAAAACGTCTGAAAACAGAAATCTTCATTGCGTATGAAATATTTGAATTTCGCAGTTTTCATCATAATAAACAATAGTTGGTGTTTTATTTTACAGGAATTATTGATGCAATTTTAAGCATAATAGGAATATATATGTACATTTATTAATACTAGAAAGACCAAGCGGTCATTTTGACCGCAAACCTGAATATTTTTTGCTGTTGAAACCTACATAGAACATGACCTGTTATCAGGCAAAGAAGCACAAGATGTGCTACTTTGACTCGATTCGACATGCAATTGAAGCGGTTAGTTCGGATACGCACAAGATGAAACCGAACACTATTTTATAATACAATCAAACAAAATTTGCCGTTGATGCATTGGACCAAATGCTGCGTTCGTCGTCGGTATTATCTGGTGTGAGACGATGGCCGTTGACTATATTCTTCAAATTTGTTGACATTTTAGCGATCAATGCCTACCTACTTTTGGAAAGGTAACGGGAAGGTCAATATCACGAATGCAATTTCTGAAGGATTTGGTGCATTCACTCATTTTCTGCATTGCAGAAGTCAACAAAATCAATCATCGAACAAAACCGCAAGCAACTGTATAGACTGTGGAAGACCAATCTGTGGGCAGTGTGTTGTCGAAAAGAAACTTCAAATTACATGTTATAATTTCATCCATAAGTGAGGGAAACCTTATTTCTCTGATGAGATAGATAGAAGTTTAGCTGGAATAGATTCGTTTTCATTTTAGTATTTTAAATTCAGGAAAATTCCACCCAGTGGTCAAAATGGTCTATTGGTCGTTCCAGACAAGTGATTTTGTCGGTCTTTCTAGTGTTAAAGTAATCACATTTTTCAAACTAAGAAAGCTTATAATGTAAATATCTGATTCAATGATGTTATTGAATAATTCTATGAAATGATAGCTGACGCAACAATGATGTCTTTTTGCGATATAATTATTGTACTTCGTATACTGATCTTAACATAGAATAGAGATATATAGGTAGAGTATCGACCCAAGAAAGTATCTGTATACAGTGAAAATTTTTATATGAAAAGATTCAGTTTTTTGCGGAGATTATGTTCCCGTTTTTTAAAAAGTCAAAATTTGCCAATTTATATACTACCGAGATGACTCTCCTATATAAGTAGTATGAAACAAGCTGCATATCAAAAGGAATGAATATTTGCTAGCAACCATCCTAACTAAGCGGACATTAAGCTGATTATCAAAGGAATTTCATGATCCGTATTATAATGGAAGTCTTCGTGATAATGTCGCGATATTATTCGTGTTTTCTTGGCTGAAATTTCAAGTTTTTAATTCAATTTTCATCGGTGTGATTTTATTATTCACTAAATTCATGTTTCATTTGTTGAATTTGAATAGTGATGTGGACCCATTTACATCTTTCAAAGTTAATTGAAGTCATTGTCATTTATTATGTGATTTTGCTGTGCCAGTGACAGGTTGCTTGTGATATGATTACGCTTAAGAAAATACTCTTGAGGTTGAGCATGAAAGTAATTACAGGAACCCATCGAATTGCTAATTTAGCAAACATTAAATCTCCAAGGCTGTCATGACACGGAGGATCTGTAAAATAATATCATTTCCTTCTGCATTTTACCATTATGATCACTCAATTCCGTGGCAATTTCTTCAAAACTGCAAAAATTTGCATATCTTACATTTGGCAACAATTCCGACTGTATCTCCCTCGAGTCCATTTAATAAAATCGAAGGTGTATGCACATTTGGGATTTAATAAATGCGGACTTACCACTCTACCTAATATACCTACACTGTAAACTCTAGGGCACGAAATTTTGCATGAATAAGTCTTGAAATTTAGGCATCAATTCTAACCAACACAAGGCACCAGTAGGCACGAAATTCATAGTGCCGACTTCGTGCCCATTGATTTTTCCCTCGATGTCATTGGATAAACAAACATTTGGTTTGATACCTGTCAGTGCCTAATGGCGCTTGCTGGTGCCTTGAGGTGCTAGAAAAACAGTAACTAGGCGTTAACTGGCACGAAATTTCAGCTTCGTGCCTAAGTTAGTGGCTTACAGTTTACAGTGTACTCTATGGATCTTAATTGAAGACATTTTTGCCTACATGTCTGCAATTAACCTTTTCTATTTCTATTTAAAAAAGTAAGAAAGTTATAGATGAGAGTGAAGTGTTCTAAACAAGAATAGTTTTTTGCACTAGACTTGATTTCTTCCTAGCGTCAATATTAGGATCGGCCATTTTATGGAAAAACGTGTAAATGCCGGATAAAAATGATAAAAATCGGGGAAATGGGAAATAACATAAATATTAGGACACGTGGGAACTTTGTGCTGCCATTAATATTCATTGTTAACCAACATACATAGATTCACATTATGTGTGTCCCTCACTCTATACTGGCTATTGTGTCATAGAACTGAGACATCATTTTCCTTTAAATCCTGCTTTCGTCTGCTGTTTTCAGGCATTAGTTGATTACATTTGATTTCATCAGCTTTGTGGCGAATGCACAGGGCATGTGCCGAATAATTTTAGAATGAATGTTTCGTAAGAATTAAGTTAGTCAGGAATCAACTAGTTGTGATAAATATGTAACAGTGTAATATGAAATAAATTGCAGAAATATGTAATTAATGAAAAATTAAATAATTGATGAAAGATGAGAACATTTCTCTTCAATTGCTAGATGCTATAGGCCTACCTGAATGTTATATTTTGTATTATTCTCTTCATAATGAGGGAATCATGAAAATGATAATTTCAACGAGTTTTCAAGTAGCTCAGATATGGGAAAAATCCGTAAATCGCAGATTCTACATGTACATGTAATAGCTTAATAAGTCTTGAGATTGCGTCCGTCTTACAAATATACCGCATAAAGTTACACTCGCACATGTATATCTGGCACATTGTATTCTAGTTGTCATAAAATCACAATGAGCAGCTTTGACCAGTTTTTCCCATTTCTATATTTTCACCAGGACTGATTTGTCGCTTTGAACACTGGTGTTTGCCACTCTTGGGAAAAGCATCTAACCATGGTCAATATCAATGTAAGCCTCAATATAAGCCAACACAGATATACGTGCGTAGATAAAATAATCTACAAAAAAGAGTCGAAGAAAAATTTCGCACCAAAGTCTCACATTCGTAGATGAACTAGGACCTACAAGCCTTGCTCGAAAAGGCAGTTCCTGCCGAAGCGGTCCGCTTATGCTATGACGATAGCGTCGATGTCTTCGAAACGTTGGCCCTTTTAATCAGTCTCATAGTGTCGGAACCAGTGGAATTCTGATGGAACCAAATCGGGGCTATACAGCAGATGTGGCATGTTATAGCATGCATGCTTGTTTTGATGGCATTACTCTCATCTCTGGATCTCTTACATTTTTATGATAATGAAGAGGTATCACTTTCGGAAGGATCCATGCATAAGCATGAAGGCACCTTAAATTCATCATTCAATTTAAGTACCTTTTCATGAAATTATTGCAGCATCAAAGTCTTCATTTCTTCAAGTTTCAAGGATCGACTTCAAGTTTTAATAACGGAACGTTGTAGCGCATGCTCTACAGATTTTTTTATTAGCATACGATAAAAAGCAGTAGCTATAAAATGATAAGATGATCTCATCAAGTGTGTAAAGTATCACTTCGCTCAGGGAGAATCGAGACATGCTTAGAAAGAAATTGAAATGTTTTGATCAAATACAGTCATATGATTTTTCGAAGTCAATTAAAATATTTCCACAAACGTTTTTGCTTATTAAGCAACATGCTATATATTAATGTCTGGCGAGGATTTCATGGCTTACTTGCAGCTAGGCATCCCATCCTTTTGCAGTATTGGTAATTGGCAATCATTTACTTGTATTCAGAGATATCATGTGATTGAATATATCGTGCTATCTACATTGCTTTTCCTCTCCTACTTACAGAGTCAGACCTGCTTCTTTCTTCGTTTTCAAAGTATATTATTGTTATTGAGAGTCTCTGCAATTGGCATTTTTAAATGTCACTATCAAAATTGCATGTCAAACTTGAATAGACTACATTTGTTACTTACGCGTGCATGCTCTACATATTCACGTGAAAAATGGAGATTTTGCTGTTTATCACTCTTGGAAATCTGTCTTGAACCTCGCACTGCAAGACCTTGCAGTTCATTAGTTGTTTCCGCTGGTTTTGATGCCTTCTCAAGACATACTTATGAATTCTCACGAAGCTTTCTATCACCTAGGACTTTGATTATGAAGAACATTGGTTAATCTGATTTATATCCTTATCGAATCGCATGGAAACCCGTCGAGTTGCAATTAGTTTTCATTAACAGAAAATGAGTGCCAATTTCTTGCTTCATTCGGTTTGTAACGAATGATATTATTTAGCGGATATATCCACTTAGTCGGAGTTAATTGAAATCAACACTGATACTGCGCAAAACAAAACTAATTTTCATTATGAAAGTCGAAGTTTCCATTACCCAAAGGAGCCTTGCTAGCTTGTTTATGATCGCACTAATTAACTGACTAACCTTTTGATAAAGCTTCAAAAGTGAAGAACTGACTTCATGGTGAATTTAAGGAACTGTTTGTTAGACGGACACAATCTTCAGCAGATTGGGAAATGGGGGATTCGATATTTGGATATAATCATAAAAAGTGCTTTGAAGTGTGACATGTTTTGAAATACGAATGCGTGCATTTCCGAATATGAAAGAATGTACTTAATATAGCCATCAAAAGTCTTCCATTTAGTTGGCACACTGTAAATCGCTGAATACGAAAATTACATACAAACATATACCAAAATCACATAGAATTTGAAACTGACATTTGATACGAGATTCGCGTGTGTTTACACAGATCTGGTATGTTTTTCATACGAAATCTCACTTAGTTTCGTATGTGATTGGTATGAAACGATACGAACTATTCTATCTGTGATTGACTGTTTTACAATGAAATACGAGTTGTTGGCATGTTTTATATACGAGACCCGATGCGAATTCGTCCTCATTCATACGTCTCTCGTATGTAGAGCTTTAAGTCACATAGCGTATACATAAATATATATGTACCAAAAGGTTTAAATCAAAAATGGTATTCAATAATGTAAAGTAAATATACATATATATATATATTGCATACTACTGTCAAATAGCTTTTTTCAGTAATACCAGTCATGAATATTTCTTTCTTTGTGATAGTGTGGTATTTAACTAGATTACATTTATTGTGAATTTTATGCTCTACGAGTATGTCGCTGCTACTTGCCTAGTAGCATTAACAGGACGCTTGGTTAGCTCTATTTTATGTATCAAGTTGATTAACATCAATTCATTTAAACGGTATCTTTCGTGCAACCATATTGACTTATATATCTCAAACATAACTATTTTTGCGTTCATGAATTATGATGTGTTTTTATTTCGGATTGATAATATGCCTAATTTCAAAATTACATAATGTACAATTGTTGATGGTTGAATAATTATTGATTATTTATGAAATGCCTCAGACTTACATGTATAAAAATCGAATTCAGTATTGTAAGTTTGACTATTGATGTCATTATCTCACTATTTACAAAACAGTAGCAACTTTTGTGTGATCTTTATTGACAAAAGGCCTTAAATCAACATACTTTAGACATCATTGATGCTTTCCTTTAACATTGTGCTGGTATGGCTTTAGTATGTAAAGCATACCACATTTGAAATAACATACGAAAAGAGTATAACTAGATACAGAAGTATACCTTCGGTATGCATCCTTCGTGTGTGATTGGTATTGAGCGATTTAGAGTGTAGTTGTGTATATAAGCTCATAAGTGCTCATGGAACTTTATTCTGAGTAGGATAATCCCTTGAGAGAATCTTGAAATGACAATTGATTATTCAAGCACAATTTACAAATGCATTTAAGTGATCACTGACTTCAACTATGACTGGCTGCGGGGCGTTCCACATTGGGCTGAAACTGGGCCCGGTTTTAACTCTGATGTCAGATATAACTCAAAAGGAAAGTTGAAATGCAAGAAATTATATTAGCACTTATTAAACACTTATATAAACTAATCATGAAATGATGATAGGGTTTTCATAGGGAACAATGGACTTTTAATACTGTAGATCCTTTAAAACTGATAAAAGGCTGATAAAATTACACTTAACTTAGCAGTCGCTGTAAATTGCATCCCAACATTTTTTTTGAGTCATCTTTCAGCAGGTAGATAATTCACAGTCAGTCGCTTGACATGTCGTCGACATATCCGTTATCATAAACAAATGAACTATTTCTGTTTTATATTTGTTTGCTTTATCCATTGTCTGAAGTATGACATAATCACCTCCATCACACGCTTTGAGGCATCGCTTTCACTTGAATGGGATTGTGCTTAACAGATAAAAGTGGAAAATGACAACTTGACAACTCATCGGCAATCTTTGGCTCTGTCAAATGAATGAGATGTCTGAAAATTTTGAACATCAATTAAATTGTGGGAGAGGGGCATGAAAGGTTGTTAATTTTTTAGGGGCACGTGACCCCGGTGCCCTCGGTTCCGCCGTGCCTGTCTAGGGGCTCCTTACCCACGGGTAAAATAGATGAAGGAAATGATCACGATTGCTGGTTGTGCAAATTAATGAGCGTGCATGGTTGCGTAAATAATAGACAATAGTTTGAGAACATTTTGGAAAAGGACAAAACGTCACGTTTGATTTCAGGAAAAAAGTTCACAATTCATTATTATACAGGACGTAATATGCCATATTGCGTCATACTTTCTGACGGATTATACTATTATACATATATCTCTTAGGATTATATTTTTTGTAAAAAGGTCATAAGGAGTTTAAACTCATTCGCTTATCTTACGCATGATGGAAAATCAAGTCATATTAATGAATAATTAATAATATATATTATCTGTTATATCATTTGAGTTTTTTTCTGGCAATTTGATTGGTCGATTGAATCTGTCCAATAAATTATTATTACTGCTATTCTTTTATATTCTATTTCACAGCAAAACTTGTGGTGTGCTAGCTGAATCCAAACTGATAAGAATAGTTCTTTTGATTTCTGGCGCAACGGCGCATGTGAAAGCGAAAGGAAGCAGTCGTATTGTATATCAATTGATTGTTTTCTTTCATAAAATGACAAAAGATCATCAACTCTGCAAAAAGAGACCGTTTGACAAACACATTCTGTTGACCGACATTTGAGTTTTCTTATGAAAATGGCCAATAAGTGGATGGCAAACACGTGTGAAATTTCAGATGCTGAATTGAATTTTTTCTTTTTTTCGCAGTAATTATTTTGTATCTAAACTGTGACTTCAATTAACACGATTACCTGGAATAATTGAAAAACGGGGACAAGGAAATTGAGCGAAGAATTTTTGATACAGTATAAACCTCAAGGTGATAGAAATGACGAGAAAAACAATGGAAAAATGCTTTTAATTAATCTAAAAGAAATGTACTGAATCTGACAAGGATATCAGTGACCATAAAGAATATCTTTTCAAGAATTTTTCAGAATTTTTCCGAAAATCAAATGTAAATCTCATCAAGGTCAAACGAAACTTAACTAGCAATAATGTGCGATTACATTCAGGTACGTTAGTATGATATTCATGCTTGGCTAGCATTCCGCGTCAATATTGCAACTGATAACGTAACTAAACAGACGTTCACTGCGATGCTAGGCCACACATCTCAAGCTATTAATGTTCAAAGTGTGAGAATCATTCGACTTTGACCTTCTTTCTGTGCTTAATGATGCCATCAGATTCCATCAACACAGAGATGCCATCATTTTGGAAGAGCTCATAAACATGAAATAAAAATATTTAGAGAATAACAGTAATGGCCAGAAATTTACTGGGTAATAACAATAAAATTCACATCAACCATTGTGGTCGTTTCTCAAAATATTTTTATAATTTGGCCACCTTCAATTTTTTGGATGTAATCACGGTCCAATTTTCCGTTACAATATTACCTATGTTACAGGCAATGCAGCAGTTCAGGTAACTTCGTTATTAATTAGATAATCACAGAAGAGGCCTATATAAGCTTGGAAACGTGATATGGCTATATTGGATATGGGATGTGGTCTGCACATTGTATTGTAGGCTCAAACTCTGTATAGTCAAAACGCTATGTAGAATTTAGTGGTTTTAGAGATTTTTAGTGATTTAGTGATCTTGTCTAATATAGCGTGTGCTACTTTTGTGAGCACTAATCCTGCAATCATCTACCATCAATAATGGCAACTTGCTTTGCTTCATTAGAGCAGATTAGCCTGGAAATACAGTGTGATTCAAAAGTGGGCTATTCATAGCCTACATGCCGCATCGCATGGCCAGATATCAAAATAAAAAGCATACATAAATGTATGTTGTGTAACATGAGCATCTGAACATTGAAATGATGGAATTTAAAGGTGTGCATGCATGTAATTATGTAATACGCGCACTATAGACCTCATGACACGAACCTATTATGGATGATTAGGGATACTTGTTCGTGACAACCGGTATTCTCTCTTTTTTAGTGTACATGCATGACACAATTTGATACACATGAACGATCACATTGAAAATTATAAATGCTTAAACTTACTACTGGACTCCTAATTGAAGATACGGGTGCAATAAGTAATAAGGGTTCAAAAAATCATATTTTTCTGTTTTTATCGTTTTTTATCCCAGGATTTTGCATCATTTCTTTTCAATTGAACAGCCTTTTAAATGTGTTGACAACTTCAAAACATGTTTTGGTGTGTGAAATAAAGCAGCTGCATGTTATTCGAAGGTTTACAAAGATACATGTTTGTGTTATACTACCTGTATTTTCTGACAACTATTCAACTTTCTAAAAACATTCTACATGTTGTATTCGCCTCTGAAGCAAACCGTTGATAGACAATAGGACAATAGGATTCTTGGTTAACATGTCTCAATCTCCTCTCGTTTTGAATAAAAAAACAACACGTCTATCAACAAGTCTACAGCATATTTGTGTATCATGTTTGTGCCAATATTTATACCTCTATCATTTTCTATCAAGTTTGAACCATATCAATTAATTAATCAATTAATATCCCTGAAGCAACTATTGCTCTCATCTTCTCCTGATTATTTGTGATATAATAGACGCGTCCTTGTAGCTTCAGCGAATCTTTGCTTTCGAAGTTCAATAATATTGATTTATTGTTATTATATTGTCATCATTTACTGGGATCTTAATTGCAGTTTAGAAGCATTGTCTATTATAAATTGCGGGTTAAAATATGCTTAAAATCTCGGAAATAATGGAATGTTGGAAAGCACAGATCAATAAACAAGTTTGAAAAACAGGTTTTGCAAGCATGTTTTTAACATAGCATCGAGCTCATGTTCAGAAACGTGGTTTCAGAACCATCTTTGGAAATATTTGTTTTGAATCAATGTACAATGATCGGCTTTAAGACCATGTTTAAAAATCTGACTTAAAAATAGTTTCAAAACATTGTTATAAACAAGATATTGCGAAAAGTCAATATTTCATCCATTTGATATTCAGAATAAAATTACATCATTTTGTCAAATGAAGCATGCGATGATATGTAATATATTTCTGATACTGAGCATTATTGCGAGAATGTATAATAGGTGACCATCAAATCCATCTACAGACCAAAGTCAGTGTCCATCAGATGCCAGAATGGTTGTTGGTCTATGCTGTGAGTTGGCTCGGTATCCAACTGTATTTAATCTTCACTTTTTCATCCTTTCTTCTATCGCCTAAATGAATGCGCTCATTTTTCATTTTGGATGATGCATGGCACCAGGATTATACAGACGCAAGCATCGATATAAGACTCATTGATTGGGTCCTGAATGTTTTTGGCGCTTCTGCAGAGACCGCCGCTTAATGTGATAAAAAATCAAAAACGAAATCGACTTCAATCATTTTCCATGGCTTCTACGCTGAATATTGTGACCAAGCCACAGGTTAATATAATCAAACCCTGGTCTGCATGCAAGAATTCCTGGTGCTTTCAACTGCAATGCACGAGGTGCCAGTCATGAGCTCTCAATGCGTGTGCAAGAAGGGTTAAAGTTCCAGAATTAGACCGGCCGTCTCTTCTTCTGTTTGACTAGAAGGGAAGCATTGGAACCTGCAACGGTAATTAAATGGCACAATCTGCTGACATAATACCATAGCAATCGAACAATGAGCAGCCAGTTCAACATTAAAGACGCCAAATTGTGCGAAGATTCAGTGACTGTGATCAACCTGATCACACAGCAAACAGCCACAGTCGATGTCAAGTTCTACAGTTATGTTGGTGAACGTTTTTTCGTGCGCCTGCTAACTTTTTTAATAATGATAGGAGGGACCAACGTTGTCGAGAAAACGTTTGCGCAATGATCTTAATTCTTCGAATCTGAAGGAATCGTGGCGATCGGAGCATTTTGAAGGAATTCACAGCAATCCGCAAACGACACACGACTAATTTTCCTATCTCTGCAAGGTACTGCAAATTTCTTTTAACCGACTAATTAAAGGCATGTGCCTTCGTGTTGAATACGTTTGCACTTCTAGCAAAGTGTCACGCTTAAACAGTCTAATTCTGTGGTCAAAGCTTTATTTGCATTAAAGCCAGGAATCATCCTTGATCGACAGATGGATGACGAGGGATTAATAAGTCATGCACACTCATGCACCATAGTCCAGCAGCCAGAACGAGTTTCTGCAGGGAACGAGGCCGAAAATGAGACTTTCATAGAATGATGTACACCCCATGTCTACTACGAATCGGTGCTTCTGCCGAGATCTAATTGGCTCCTCTTCTTGTCAAACAGGATCAAAATAAAATGGGACGCAGATTGAAGTTTTTGGCTAAAATGAAATTTGTTATGTTTTTTCTGATTAAGAAAAAAGTGTGGAGTCTCTTCAAGTCATTTGTTCTGGAAAATTTGTCCTTGAATCGCAACACATTCAGATTTGGCAAGCTTCGTAAAGTCAGTAAATACAAGTACATTGAGCAATTTAATCCACATTTAATCACATTCCTGCATACATAGACGATCAGAAATATGATAATAAGAACATCCAAATGATAGGAATTTAGCTGAAGACATTCTATGCCAAAAATTATACCTCTAGAGTTAGTAGGCCTACTTTTCAGCTGATAAGAGAAAACATAGAAAATTAGATTTTTGGCAAAAACTGCGATCTGTGTCCGATCTGTTTTTTTATCCTGTTTGACAAGAAGAGGAACTCACTAGAACTCGGCAGACGTGCAGATTCGTAGTAGGTATGGGGTGTAAATCATTCTGTGAAAGTCTCACTTCTGGCCTCGTTCACTGCAGAAACTCGTGCTGGCTGCCGGACTACCAGTGGCAGTGGCATGAAGCAATGAAGTGCCACCAAAGCAATGAATTCCATAAAATTCTATAGAATACTGCTTTTACATTAAATTTCAGTTTTAAAATCGAGTTAATAAGTAAAAGTAAATCAGAAGTATGACATGGCATTGGCGTAGGTAGCCATATTTACTCGTCTTTATTTCGACACAAACACGAAAATTCTGCATTATCGATTATCACAGGCGCAAAGGTGCAAAATATGTGCAATCAATTTGGTATCAGGCGCAGTGAGATACAACTAGACGTAGTCGAAGTTTTTGGACCCCAACTACGGCCGTATGTCGATGTTTGACCGTATTTCACTCTGTATGCCACTAATCACAGATGAACTCATCCTAACCGTTGGAGGAGTCGGATTACAGCTAATATTAATGTAATTATCAATTCTTCGGAAATCAAATTTAATGAATTCAATGTAACGAATTCATCAATCAAAACAGAGAAAAAGAACAGATCGAAAGTAGCAGTGGTAGTGATATAACAAAATTTAATTTGGGATGACAGTTCCGTCTCAAATGTTTATCAATTTGATGTGAGTCTGATGATTTAGTGAGATCTGAATTATCGTCAGTCTGCCTGAGTACTACGTTCCGTATATTTGATTATCCAACCAAGACAGTTGACTATGATTAGATAATTAACGAAATACACGTCTGTTGCACTTTTGATAAGTAAGCAAACATTATTGAATAACTTCTCTTCATGGTCTCCGTGGCACAGTGGTTAAGTGCTTGGCCTAGCGATCTTCCGGCTCAGAGGTCGAGCCCCAAAAGTGTCATTGGAAGTTGGCAGGAAGGGCATCCGGATTAAAAGATCACAACGCTCGAGATGAAAGTCGGACTGTGTCAGCATCGTCCAAGCCCCCAGTAGGGGGAGTAGAGACGTTAAACCATCATTTTTTTAATGTACAGTTTTTCCACGTACTTGTTAAATACTCAAATAATCACTAAAACTGCTGTGAAAACTGCTGCTGATGAAGAGTATAGGTTAGGTTGGTGAATAAACCTAACCATAGGCTTCAAAAATTTGCGGGATTAGAATTGAGTAGTATGAACTATAGTGAATGAAAAATGCCATAGGTAGGCTAATTGATTACATGTATTCTCGAGGTTTTTCGTCCAGTTCTCGTCTGGCGAACACACTAGAATGATTCTACATACATCAAACAATCAGTTTAAGAGACAATGACATCACCTGATGCATAAATGAATTATTACCTAGAAATCATGCTAATGAACATGCTGCTACACATTAAAGATAAAGTCCGGACAGAATCTTTCTATGTATACACATCTATGTAGATCGAGGTTACAATGCGTGATAACACTGGCCTCTGATGTGCGCAACCTCACAAAGTGATGGGAGAGGTATAGCACTGTGTAACTATCACAAGCACCAGAAACATCCATAGGGCACACTTCGAGATGGCGACTGATAACACTCGTAGAGATACGTGTAGAAGGCGACTGACAGTTAGCATAGGAAAAGATCGCCGTTCTTTTCTGTCTTTGATTCTATAGTTTGGTGTAGGGTCAGACATGGCTCAGGATGTTAATCAGCTAGATTTCTATGTCGCATCAGGTGTCATCATGTTCTACTGGATCGATTAGTCAATGTATTTCAAATGATTCCGTTGTGTCCGCCAGACGAGCATCGGACGCAAGGCCTCGCGAATATATATGTCATCAGTTAACTGACTTGTGCCATTTTTCATTCTCAAGTTGTGCAAACGGACTGCTTTTTCCTTGTGAATTAGTCAAATGCAGATCTGTCATTGAGTAGTTCTTGTGATGATCAATATCGATATTACACAAATTACATGCAGGTCACGCCAACACCCTATCTTCACGACCGCAACATGTCTGACCAGGCCCCGAACACAAGTCAGCTAGAAAGCTAAACACGTGCTCTTTCCGCATTGTCACAGAGGCGATACAAAAGAAACGTTGATGAAGGTCAATGTCATACCGTACTGCTCTGCACTGCAGTGGTTTGTTTGAAAGCTGCTCTCTGCAATCCCGAGACAGAATTGCATTCTGATGTGGTAAAGCAGAATCCATCTGTTGTATGGCTACCGGCGCTGTGGCCTTGTGGTAGAGTGCTCGCTTTGCGTCCGGGAGACCTTGGTTCAAATTTTGGTCGGGTCAACCATAAGACTTTTAAAATAGGTACACTCTGCATTGTTGCTAAACACTCAGCACAGAAAGAGTGAGAGTGGGATAAATAGCAACTTCGTCACATGGAAGAGAGGCACCGTGCTTTTGAGTATGAAAAAAATCATTTATTTTATTATATTTTATATCAATAAATCAAACTGATTCATATAGAGCAATAACTTTAACCAGCCTGAGTTTCTTAACCTGCTGAGGACGGAGGACGAGTTCAACTGCTGAGTTTGTGAAATGAAAAGCCTATTTGCAGCTAATCTGTGGCATCTCTGTAGTGCTGCTCGTCCTTTGCGATGCTTGAGACAGTGATCAAAATTGCTAACCCGTCCTTTACCAAGTTATCAATTCTACATCATGCAAGTCAGACTTGTAAATGTCTTTTAATTATTACTTGCATGGAGATCCAGTTGACGCTTCGGTTCAATAATCACTCGATGGCAAGTCAGAATCAGGCTAATGGCAAAAAGTCTCAATTCGAAGAGGAGGTCGTAGTCGGCAGTCTTTTCTTAAGACTCTGACTCCAACATGCTACATGTTACATATAAGCTACAAAAGTCTAAAATTTCAAAACTTTTAGAGACTGCGGATTTAATATTCTTAAGTTATTGATACGAAAATCATTTTGCAGTGCGAATATGTAGGTCTACTGGTAATATTAATTGAATTTCGCCACTGTAGGAGGAACAGATAGTCAAATTTGTGCTTTGATTGACATTCAATTTTGAGAAATGCTTAAGAAATGAAGCATAGGAACGATAGACCCCTGAGTTCTCGATGCGGTTCCGATATGGATGAGAGCTCAACAATGTAAAAGCACATGCATGTACATTTATTCACAACCTTTTTTAACAGTTTTGTTTTCGGAAATGAAACCACATGCACAAATTTATAAATGCGCGTAAAAAGGAGCCCATGGAACCTAGGACTATCTCCTCCATGCCACCAGAATGACATCGAATGCAAAATCAACGACTGACTTCTCATTGAGAAATAGCCCAATAAACTGAATGAGGTCAAAGTCTTCTGTCCGAGGTTCCCTTGATAATTCCAAATTCAAACAGAAAACTGAAACTGATTAATCATTCAAAATAAAACCTAAAATGATTGAAGGAGTTGACGTTCGCTTAAAACTCTTCAATGTCAGAAATATTTTTCATTTTCTTCTAAAAACTTCGCTAAAGGATTTAACTATTTGAAGAGAACGTTTTATGCAAAATAAATATTTCCTCATCAGGGCTTACCTGCCTGAGCGACGTAATCCCAAACCACATGTGAGCATGCTGCTAAATTATCTTTGCTCATCCGTTCTGGCACGGGAAAGAGGAATGTACAGATGATCAAATATATCAGCAAGCTTGCTATCAGAAGTGCAAGACGTTTGTGAACTTCCGAGTGAGAAACATTAGTCCGTTGTAGACGGGTGTAGTCGAGGACAACTGCGATACTGGAATGACAAACAAGGAGATTGATTGGATCAAGCAATTCCAAGTCCAGTCGAATGCTGTACAGGATTCAAAAGCAAGCTTTATGGAGTTTTTCTTCTTTATTCTCTTTTTAAATAATGATTATGATAGATGCAAACTAGTACGTTCTAAATATTGCCTCCATTAACATATTATCAGCTTTCTGATATGTTAAGCTGGTGGTTACATGTATTTGATATTCAGTAATTTTGCGTTCATGCAATATTGGTGACAACCTCATATACATGTACACATTAATAAAGGACGCATGCTGTAATTTGTAATAAAGCTTCTAGCATCAATTGAATAACTGCTGTGTCAAGTCGACAAAAACAGCAATTTAAAACAAAACTGCTTTTACAGGCAGGTTCTCAATATGGCTTCAGGACAGTGTTTGCCACATTTCTTCAAAACATTGCTTTCAAAGATGATTACAAAATCACGCTTTTTAGCATGAAATTAACTTTGAAATTGCACAGATTATCAGATATTTAGACGCCTTTAGCTTTCAATTCAACTATTTGCAAATGATTAATGTGACATCTTATACGATATGAGAGAAGTCCTTGTTCAAAAGTCATCAGTTGGGGAAATAGAGGAAACATCTAAACAGGTACTTCTCTTACATCCAATAAAATTGAATAGTTGGTCCTGAATTTCCTGAAATTCGAATGACATAAATTTTGCGACATTATATTGAGACTGAATGCTTATCAATTAGGTAATACCAAAGTGTCGTTTTTCGTACATCTGACCTGATGTCTTTGGGACAGTGTCTGTAGACCAATGAAGGAAATGACAAACGCGATTCTAATGGTACCACTGCAGACTTTATAAAACTCCTAAAGGACCCGAAAATTGCGTTTGAAAGAATTGTTTGAAAATAGCTCAGGCATGAAAGGTTCAAGACAAGTGAATCAGTATTCCTATTGTTTACCGATAGCTAGCTATAGAGAGGTTGATGCGAAGATTTAGAATACTGTCAAGAAATTGAGTTGTGCCGGCAAATGTAAGCAAAAGTGGTATGATATAGACATCTTATGACTTATATAAATACACAATAACCTTGAAAGCCTTGAAATACACAATAATCTTGTAGATGGCCACCAGTCATTGACTAAATATCTCTGATTTTGACCAATTTCTTTGTCTGTGAATGAGGACAGGGGAATGTCATTAAACAAAACCTGATCGCGTTTTATTTCATTTTTCTGGAAACGCGATCACAGAAAGACAACAATCTTATTCTTCTCCTGATGTCTGCATCTAAAAATTTGTTGATGAAGAAACTGGTTCTACAGCAAACTTCGGAATTTAATACTGATTGAAGCATGCCTGATGTGTTTTCAATCTGAAGATCTACATCAGCTTCCTTTGACGAATAATTTGATGCAAGGCTATCACACGTGATGCCTCATTGTACATAGTCTATCTTAAAACAAGATTATGTATGCTAAAAGCTGACCAAATCGGGCCCCAATCCGATAGGATCACATGTAGGCAAATGGGTTCAATTTGGAAAGGAACACATGCAGACAAGCATGACCGAATTCGATAAGACCACATACAGACAAGCGTGACCCAATCTGATAGGACAACATAGAAGCACCAAGGACCAATACACTAGCATGCTATTTTCGAACATCAACACTTTCGAAATGGCAGCCATAAAGCTTTGACATCTTGTGAAAGACTAAATATTTCCTTCTTCTTATTTAGCTTTGTGATCGCTTTCATTTTCACTGCATTTTCTTCAACTTTGTTTCCACGTCTTTCAATTCTTTCGTGTCGAATTTAAGAAGTTTTGCCTGAGAATTATGAAATCTTATGCAGATGTGAGTCTCACATGATCAAATATTTCGTCACTTATAAGCTACAACAGTCATTTCATGCTTCAATTTGTGTTTCTTGACCATTCATCTGCAGCAGGTGGAGATAGAAAGTCATCACGCAAAGGTAATATGTCCCGACAGGTTTCCTTATTCAATTACTGACCAAATTTCATTATCAGGTTAGCAAAATGCCTCTGGAGCAATGATAACGATGTTGAACAAGATGGATCGCACGCATACCTTCATGAACCGACTTACTTTCATACATATTCGATAAGTCATGCTCATGGGAGAATTCTAAACAATAATGAATGGTTGCGATTCAGTTTGAAGTGGCAGCAAACAATTTTTCACTATCTCTCTGACGTTTGCACTTGAATTTGCATATTGTGAACTGTCTTGAATTTTACTTCATGGTATTGGCTTTGAATAATTGCGTGATTACTACTCGAACACATTGAAAATTCTCAAATATCGAGATGAAAAAATTCATCGAGTGCATTACAAATGTGTTATACAAAATCCATTTTGCTGAATTCTATGCACGTTCTTGGCTCATTGCCAGAGTGATTGAAAATGTGAGATCTCATGACAGGAAGCATCATCACTAGCTCCAAAATGATTTTTTAGCAATTCAAAAAGTATTAGTAGGAGTTGGATCAGCTGAAAATTGCTACATAATTGAAAATGGATGGACCTAACCATCCTGTAAGTGCATTAGTTAGAGCAGCAACTAGGCATTAATTAAATCTCCAGTGTGAATCCAGTTTCGATTTTGTTAAATGAACTTGAGTGAAGACACAGTAGCAAATGTGAGACAAGCAATTTTTTGCAGCTTTGAAGAAATTGCCCCGAATTGACTGATGATGACAGTAATACATAAGGAAAAGTAGTATTTTACGAATCCTCCATGTCATGACAATCTCAGAGAGGAAGTGCTTGTCAAATTAGCAATTCGGTGGGTAACTATTGCTTAAATGCTCAGTATTTTTAATAAGAGTATTTTATCAAGCGTGATCATAACACAAACTACCTGACACTTGAAGAACAAAATATCATAATCAAAGACAATGATCATAATTAATTTGGAGAGATGTAAATGGAATTACTATTGAGATTACGGAAATGAAACATTAATTTAGTGAATCACAAAATCATGCTGATGAAAATTAAATTAAAAACTTGAAATTTCAGCCACGGGGAAAAAAATCTCAATATCTAAATGAAAACTTGCATTTTAATACGTTTCATGTGAAATTTCCTCGATAATCAGCTTAATTTCCGCTTAATTATGGTATCTGGTAGTAGATGTTCATTCTTTTTGATATTTAATAAGTCACATACTACTTATATCGAGGCTTCAAATCGCTAGTGCATAAACACAGAAATAATTTGCAAAAATATAGCTTCTTAAAACGTTATCAAATATGTTTTTATACCACAGGCAAGCATTCTCCGCAAAAACTGAATCTTTTGATACAAAACAATTTTTACTTTGTGCTAACATTTTTTGAGTCGACACTCCACCTACTTTATACTATATGGACCTAACGATTGACTACATAATATTTTTTAAGTACAGTCTTTACGATAGAAGAGTGCAGTTCGATAAAGGTCTAGTAAAATAAACTCCTACAATTTTTATTCACTTCCAAACAAAGATAGTGGATATTACATAGTGAATATTACATAGTATTTGCTTCCAAACATCTGCTATTAATTACAGTTGCTCTTTGCCATTTTAGCACAGAAAGCAAATGTTAAACACAGACATCGACTCTGCAAAACTGTCTTTGTTAAAGAGGACAGACGAGTTGTAATTAGCGCAATAGTGGTGATGTTATTAACTGCATACACCGTCAGAAATCATGGTCACTTGAAAAATGCAGGAAGTTTGCAAACGGATAATTACAGCTAGTAATTCTTCATGGATAAGCTAATTGGTCGAATTCTGGTATTATTCTGGTAATTGGTAGGAATTGTTTTTCATGGATCGGGTGATCCATGGACTCCTAGATATATACAACACCTGGACTGAAAGGTAGCATAAAACTGCTGACAGCAGTGTACGATACAAGGCTGACGTCGATAGAGCATCACACTTCTGGTAGAGACGCAAAAAATGCCAAATAAGTGCTCCGCGTATGGCTGTCGCAGTGGCTACGATTCTCAAAGAAGAGACGAATACACCACTTTCCATCAATACCCAATTTATGACAAAGAAAGACTAAATAAATGGATCTCTCGGAACCCAATTAAAAATTTTAAAGTGACTAAACATTCAAGAATGTGCTCGTTGCATTTCGTGGATTCCGATTTCATCGAGGAACGACACGATTCGAACAAACGGCGATCGAAAAGTTTGCACCAGAAGTTAAAAAGAAGGAAGCTAAAAACAACTGCGATCCCTAGTGTCTTCCCTAATGCTCCTGCATATCTTTCCTCAAAATCCACGACCGAGAGAATGACATCCGCTACCTCAGCGCAAAGGCTTGAACGCTCTGCTGCTATTCTTGAGAGTAAATCGAGGGACTTTATATCAAGTGATGAAGTAACTGATTTAGATGACATCGAAATGAGACTTTCTTATGATAATTGTGTACCTTCGGGATTTCTGTCAAAAACTATTGATAATTCGATCTACCTATTTTACATTGAAACAGATAACGACATTCCACAATTAAAGGCCACTTTGATCATTCAGTGCGATTTGAGTGTTTCTATCCTCATCGATAACAAGCTGATACCAAAGTCTAACTAATGTGACATTACATCCAATTCTAAGATTTCTTCGTTTTCACAAGTGTTAAACTTGATGGCAAGGACAAAATTTCTTGCAGACTCGAAGGAAACTGACATTGCCATAAATTATGCTGAAGAGATTATAGATCTGCTTCATAGATGGAGGAGTGATGCGGCTTCTGATGAAATGGGACAAAGCTTGACTTTTTTACAGAGCAAATTCAATTGTTGATTCGAAATGAATTTGCACGATCATATTCTCCTGAACTGATAATAATGGCGTACCAAATTCATGCCGCAAGCGCAGCGGCTTATAATTTTCTGTATCATCAACAGCTATTGTGTCTTCCATCTGTGTGCACCCTCAGAAAGCTTACGAGAAAATTTTCGACTGACAGCGGGCTAGAAATCGAGAATTATCTCAAACTTCGTACTGCCAAGCTTAATGGTTTCGACTGCAATGTTTTACTAATGATTGATGAAATCTATTTGTCCAAGCGGATAGAGTACAGCGGCAATCAGGTACATGGATTGACTGATGAAGGTGCTGCTGCAACTACCATTCTATGCTTTATGGTGAAATCAATCAAAGGAAAGTATCGTGATGTCATTTCTCTCTTTCCGATTCACAAATTGACAGCAGAAAAACTCAAGCAATGCTTTGATGAAACCATGATGACACTTAGAAAAGTCTTCTTGAATGTCGTTGGTGTATCAGTAGATAATGCGTCCGTGAATCGAAAATTTTACGTTGACATTTGTGGAGGCAGTCTGCAGACTCACATAATGGATTCGGTGACTGGTCACCCAATATATCTCTTCTTTGATCCTGTTCATGGCATCAAAAATATTTACAACAATTTTCAGAAAAGGAAAACTTTCTCATGTCCTCCTATGACCCGCTATTTCCCAAATGGATGTTCTCCAAAATTCGATGATGTTTCACGGCTTTATGAACACGAATCATGCATGGTACTTAAGAAAGCGCATCGATTGACATCGACTGTGTTAGAGCCGAAAAGCATCGAAAAGACTTCCGTGAAATTGGCGTTGAGTGTATTTTCAGAGTCAACAAAGGATGCCATGTTTTATTATTCCAATAATGAGAATAGACCATGGAACGAAACAGCCAATTTCATTGCTCTAATTATTAAGTTGTGGAAGATATTGAATGTCAAATCTCCTGTCAAAGGTAAACACAAGCGCGACATAGCAGCTGATCCAGTTCGCCATGCTAATGATTGGAAATTACAGTTTCTTGAGGAATTTGTAGATTTTCTTCAAGTAAGTCGATTTTCATTGCCAATAATTATTAAAGAATGAATTGAGGATAGATGATTTACAAAAATAATTGTCACACTGTTAGTTAAAGAAAATTATGCTTTCACATATGAATGATGCAGTCTAGAGTTAAATTAGCCTGTAGCATGTAGCCTGTGTGTGGGGATTTACTGTACCGTAGTTTGTCATAGGTTAAAAAGTAATATATAATATTTCACTCAATTCTATCAATAACTCAGTACCCTAAATTGAAATCCCATTTTCAGAGATGGGAAGACTCAAAGCGTCCTGGTTTATCTAAGGTGACCTTTCATGCTCTTCGACACACTTGTCTGGCTCTGTCTGAATTCTGTCATTATTACCTCATTTGGAGTTCGATTACATACTTTTAGGAAAACTACAATCGGACAACATTGAATCTCGATTTGGTCATTATCGTCAGCTATCAGGTGCCAATTACTTTCTATCATTTCGAGACGTCGTTAACAGCGAGCGGAAAATGCGTGCTCTGTCTCTCCTGAAATTTTCTGATCTTACTATTCACGATGTAGATGTTGCTATCGATAATCAAGAAGGTGAGGTAGACATTGAAATCATGAAATTGGCTTCTGAAATCAGTGGAGCTCTTCATTTGGACTACATTCCGACAGAGAGTGAGGAAAATATTGTTCTATATGTTTGCGGAGCTATCTGTCGCAGCACCCTGAAGACAACTAGATGTCTTTCTTGCAGGGATATTCTCTGTAGTGATACTGAATTAAGTGCCATTATCAAAATTGACGACATTCCAGAAAGTGCTTCAAATTTTCAAAATATTATAAATCGTGGTGGACTTCTGCAGCCCACTGATTTCGCCTATACGTTATGCCTGATTTCATTCAGGGTCTTCGAAGAAATTAGACGGAACACAAAAATGATTGAAGCACTTCTGAAATGCTGCGAACAAAGACAACTGTTTCGGCGAATAGTCGAACGAGTGATCGACGAGACGACGTACACGAATTTAGTTATCGGACAGGACTTGTGCACACATGGACACAATTTATTCATGTAGCTACGTGATTAATCGCTTCTTCAATACCTTGATGAAGGGTTTGACAAGAAATTTGTCTATTTGTACATCAAATGTAAAGCACAAAGCGATTGCTTCAAAGATGAAGACCGCCAAGTTAAGCAGTCATTGAGCTGTTTGATTACAATTTCCGATTTTATGGGTAATTGAATAGTTTTCCAATACTAGCGTGCATTTGAGAAAATGTTAATTAATTATCAAAAGCGATGACATGTAAATATATAAACATATGAACAGGGGGCCTACATGTGCAATTGATAACTAGGATCTGAAGGCTGCCGGCTTCTGTAAAGCTGATCTCATTCGTGTTTTTGGGGCATTTATTCGTTCCATTATGGAATATAACTCTCCACTTTTTATTGGCCTTAACAAGAAAACAACAAAGTCGAAGGAAAAAAAAAATTCCGTCTCTCATCGAATATCCGTCGTACTGCGGCAACGTTGTGTGTGGAGAATGTTGTCTTGAAGCCTTTGTCAGCCAGAGTTTTCAACAATGCAAATGGGACATGTGACAACTCCTGATGTCATACATCATACACTTCATTCCAAGAAGACTAGACTTCACTGGCACCTCGAGTCTCGCCTTCATACCTTTCCCATCGACGGGTCAAAGTACTTCGTTCCTTTTGTACCTCTTTTTAATTTTTTTACTTCTTGATGAATCGTAATCTAACCTTTTATCGCATCTCCTACTTTTTACGTTTATACTGATTTATAAATAAGAAACATTTTAAACGGAAAGTACTATTGTTTTGTAATCCATGTGTGTAGTCATTGTGATTCCATTTACTTTGAAATAAAACGCTTTACATACATACATACATATATAGCAAAAAAGGAATTCATTTCACAAACTTTAATAGATGAATATCGATGATTATATCCTTCTTAATTGTACGTGCATGTCTAATTGCTCTGGCATTATCTTTCAACTTGCTTTGTTCTTCCCTACTCATTATCGTACTCAGTAAGTATTGAATGCTGAAAAAAGGCTATATGCTTGATTTGACACATAATCAGTTTTTATGCCTTGAGACGGATGTCTTTCATTACCTCGAGTCGAAGTACTGTATATGCAGTGATATCAGCCTTGTATCGTACACTTGGTCAATCAACCTTTCAGTCCAGGTGTTATATATCTAGGAGTCCATGGTTGATCCCGTTTCTTAGCGAATACCTACGCGAAATTGAAAATCATTATAGCAAAACTGAGTCAGAAAGTTCTTCTGATGACTTGTTTTGCTTAGAGGCTAAACTGTAAACGAGTTATTACAGGCAGCAATTAACGCAATCATATAACATCTATAGTGGGTATATGTCACTACCCACTAATGACTGTGACGAACAAGTGGTACAAGCAAAAGTCTTTTTGGATTTAATGGAGCAATATATTTTCAATGTAAATGAATGCAAAATATTGGTTCGTGAAAATTCATTCAGTCGGGTGAGTCTTTTAGATCGGCTTCTAAAGTGTAATACAGCGATTATTAATAATTAAATTGAGTTTTATAGATGAGATTATAATGATACACGCATGTTAGAATTCCTTTAGTACTCCCCTGTCACATGCATGATATACTGTAATTAAATACGGAAATATATTCTCTTTGTCACACACACGCACAAATGCGCTTAATTGACTGATTGAGTTGATATTTAAAGGTCAATTTCTACAATGAATTTTGGGATTTGGTTAATTTCGGATCCGGTACCCTTCGGGTCGAGTTGACTTAATTTTCGATGACACTTCTACCGTAGCCTCCAGCAAGGAATGTACATGTAACAGAAATGCCTTCAGTGGAAGTTTGGTGCTCAAAGCAACAAGATACACTCGCAATCAATCGTCATTTCAAACCTCCCTTCCATCAAAAACTAACTATTCGAATCATGCTCCGTGCTTCCGTAATCATAATGAGTCTTGGGTTTGTGCCTCCATCGTAGACATCCAATATGGCTCATACTCATGGATCGCATTGGTACAGTTAGATTCTGGTATAGATAAAAGTGATAAGAATGAAATAATGGATGATAATTCAGCTAGATCAAATGAATGGTTCTGCGATGTCCTCTATTGACTTCAGAACTGATCATATCGAATTTGATTGAAATCAAGTTTGACTGGAAGACTTTGATAATCTCTACCCAGTCTCAGAACACAATAATGCATTAAGCAGCAAAAACAGTATCCTCTTATCCTCAATAGAATTTCTCAATCATATTAAAACTGCAACATCTACCAGTGTTTTATCTGCGATGAACGCCGTGAGGTCGATTACATGAATATCTTGTGCAGATCATGAGGAAATATTTGAAGAGGAAACGAATTGTACAGATTGCTTTGTGAAATGAGAAGGCAATTATCTGAGATAGTTGAATGACGTGATTTAGTCTGTCAATCAAATAAAAGCCATAATGTAAAGGATATTAAAAATGTCAGAGTTAAAGGATGCATCAAATTGGGAGATCCACTCTCGTTCCTTCGAAATAGCGAATATCTGAACCTCTCCTTAAATCAGTTCAAATAAAAATAACAAGATCTGCCTCACACATTGCGAATGGTAGCAGCAAATGTGGAGATTCTACCAGCAGCTTTCGTAACGCACTCTTAATTTCGAAACCTCGTAAGTGATGCAGGTTTTAAAGATCAAGTAGCAGCCATAGAGTAAGTATATTAGGTAGAGTGGTAACACCGCATCTATTAAATCCACAACGTGTATGCACTTTTGATTTGATTAAATGAACTCGCGGGGGATACAGGTGGCATTGTCACCAAATGTAAATTATGCAGATTTTTGCAGTTTTGAAGAAACTACAATGGAATTGACTGATCATGATGCTATAATGCAGAAGGAATGATGGTATCTTGCAGATTCTCAGTGTCATGACAGGCTTCGAGATTTACTGTTTGTTAAGTTAGCAATTCGATGGGTTCTATTGCTTCATGCTCAACCTCAAGAGTATTTTCTTAAGCGTGATCACAGGCAACCTGCCACTGGCAGAGAAAAATCACGTAATCAAAGACAATGATTTCAATTAACTTTGAAAGATGTAAATGGGTCCACATCACTATTCAGATTCAAAAAATGAAACATGAATTTAGTGAATCATAAAATCATGCTGGTGAAAATTGAAATAAAAATTTGAAATTCAGCCAAGAAAGCACGGATAATATCACGACTTTTTCAAGAAGACTTCCATTATAATACGGATCATGAAATTCCCTTGATAATCAGCTTAATTTCCGCTTAGCTAGGATGCTTATTAGCAAATATTCATTCCTTTGCTATCCAACTTGTATATAGGGACTACTATATAGGGACGTCATCTCGGTATTATATAAATTGGCAAAATTTTGACATTTTGGACCACGGGAACGTAATCTCCGCAAAAAACTGAATCTTTTGATATAAAATTTTTCAATTTATATAGATACATATACTTTTTTGAGTCGATGCTCTCTCTACCTGTATATCCCTACTCTATGGTAGCAGCCATTTCTTTAATGAATGATTCCATCTATTTCTGTCCTTTCTGAATCAGGCTTCTTCATGTCGATTAGTGTTAGGGCAACATGTGTCCCATCATCATGCGGGGGGAGGGGATCCCCTAATACATTGGATGATGTTGCTCAAAACTACATGAGCTACGGCTCTATTTCTTGACTTCTACTTTCTTTGCAATCCCAATATCATCAGATTTCGCCAATGAGAACATCAAAAATTTGACCTCTACTCAAAATACCAATTTTTTGAAAATCGAGAATTTTTGTCAATTTACTGTAAAATTAAAAATTAACTGTAAAATAACCGTAATCTTATATAAATACTACTCACAATGCATGTATATAAGCAATGCTGTCAGTGTTGTGCTACAAATATTGGATTCCAGGTATATAGTGCACAGATGATCATGTCTCATTATATATTGGATGCATTTGTTAATGTAGTAGATGTGCATGCATCTGTGTCTTATCTTTCTGTTAATTTTTGCAAACCACTTGGAGCGAGAATACGCCACGTGTGCTGCGCAGTAACAGAGTGGGAAGTTAGAAAGCTCCGGCTCTTTAACACTTTCCATACCGAAATCGGGAGTTCTACACCGTGCCATCCCTGTACCAATAACTTTTATAGGTAATCATTCCTAGTGGAGAGAGTAATGGACTTAGAATAAGAGAGAGTAAGAGAGTTTGGAACAATTGAACACAACATTATCGTGATTTTCTAGTTCCTCTAGACTTTCCCGTATAGTTGAAATTTTCCTAATGCTTGATCCGATGATCAATAAAATGAGTGTATAATTTAAAATTTAGGTTGGATGAATTGATGAAAACTAAGTACTTGTAACTTGTTTAGACTAAATTGAGTTTTGTTTCATAAGTTTTAAGTTGACAACTAAGTTACAAGCTTAAACTAAATTATAACTTACTTAAACATATTTCACAGGAGGCCTATGTCCTGACACGACTGATTGATTCCTGATGATTGCAACAATAAGTAACTGTAGTAACTGTAGTAACAATAATAACTGTAGCATCAGTTCCAGGCCGGAATTTTTGAGTTAATGTCTTCAGAAATGTTTTGGGAGCGTCTACACTAGTGTAAAATAATGCATGTCGGACGCCAGTCAAAGTGGCATACGATTCGGTGACACATTTTGTACGCGAACAGTGTTTCTTTTTCAACATCGACAGGAATTGAAGCATTGTCGATTGTAAAAAATGTTTGAGATGACAAAGAGGTTTTCTTTCGAACTTGTTGAACGGGTTTATAGACATGAGACCTTTGAGTTTGCAAAGAGAAGATTGAATGGATGTTACTTTTTATATCTTGTCATCCGTGTATTCTCCGTATTTGCAATCATATTGAAAGTAAGTTCTCATACGCAAGCAACACGACCGACTGATAGTATTTTTCACCTCTTTGTGGAAAGACAAGTGCAGGAAATTGAACAAAGTAGGCAAACTTGTTCATATAACTAAGTGTGAATACATGCGCTAGTAAGAAACACTATCACCCAAAGGCCAAGCCCCCAGTGTGGGGAAGTAGTGACGTAAGAGCTTCATTTTACATTTTCTCTACGAGAATATGAGTAGGCCTGCAAACTGACAATGTCAACAAGCTTATTGCACGCAGAATTCATCTTCAAGGGACTACCTATTCCAAAATCTACGTATGAAGGACATTTTGAAATTTAGCTGAAAAGGCAGAATTCCTCTGATTAGCAATATTGTTCATGAAAATGATATCTATTTAGTGACAAAAGATTTGACTTTACATTAAAACAATAGCTTTGCCACTTAGAGAAACAAGACTGACATGTGATAATCGAATCTACAATTTTGAACTTCTTGGCCAAAACCAAAATTAAGTTGTAGATGACGATAATTACTATCAAGAACAGATAACGGAGCCGTCATTCGCCCTTCGATCGATACAGTTGTTGCAAAGTGCACTATGAATCGCAAGTCAGATTCATGAAGATGTAAGTCTATTTTTAAATCATAACCAATTACCATTCAATCGAGTATCCAATAAAGTGCAAATCTTAATGAGTCAAATTAGGTTATCAGATGCTATAATGTTCAATATTCATTACTGCTGGCGCTTAAATTCATTCATTTATCAGGATAGGCGCAGGAGGTAATAATAAGAGACAAATGATCTCAGTGAGGTCGTCAGCATCATTATCGGCAAAGGAAATTATGCTGAGATATGAATTATGAATCTAAAGTACATTTGTTGGGTATTATTTAGGGGATGTCTGTGATCAATTATGTTGTGATATTTTTCTGTATTTGAATAATATTGCTTCTGTAGTTGAGTTTTTACAATTCTTCAGAGATGATCCAAAGAAAAATTGGATAATTTGATTTTCAATCCAGGTCTAGATCGCATAATAAGCAATGAATAACATTTAAGACTTTCAAAAACTTCAAAGACAGTCAAGAATAACAAGACAGTCGCATGAATTTTACAAAGCTTAGGAGTTACATAAATATTATGAATCTGTAAACGAAATAACACAAATATATGACCATGAGCAAATCTTCAAGCTTCTGCAATGTGAGAGATTTTTGTACATGTATAATGTGAATAATTTTTGGTGAAGTCTTTTCGACGTCCATTGTACTGTGGGCTCTCTTTGATTCACGTTAAAGCACTTGCCAATTACTTGTTTATACTTACAAAACACAGACAGACATGCGCTCGATCGAATAAACGATGTTAATAATAATAATAAGTAGGCGTTTATTCTCAATAAATGGAAATCATATAAAGACGCAAGTACAAAGTCAAAAGTAAAATATTGCAGGAAGGATCATGCCAAAGAAGGCTTGTGTATGAAAAAGGTCAATTTCGGCACCATCGTGTAGGACACAAAAGCTGTTATCGCAGAGTGAATATTCTGCGTTCATGACGTGGATGATATACAATATAATTATGTAACTAATATATAACTAATATACTATATATAATGCCATATATAATACTATATACTATATATAGTATACTAATGCTATATATAACTAATATATGACTAATAATAATACAGTATGTTAGGCCTATACTGCGTGCAATTCTTTTGCGTCTACGGAACGTTGCAGTCTAGAAAGTGAGACGAAGCTTTTTTCCTTATTTCCGTAATATGAGAGAGAAAACATATTTCTGTCGATACTTACTCCAAGGATTCTAATGCATTCTGATGCTTCGATGTCAAAAGAAAGTGTCGGATTAGCTTGAGAAGATCTGGGTTGAGTAACCATAAATTCTGACTTTTTTTCTCGACTATGAGTTTGCTTTGATAGTATCAGTTTTCTATGTTCTTCATTTCTTCATGAATCAGTTATAAATGGCTTTCAAATTTTAAGATGGTCAGAACTTGAAATACATTATCTGCTTGTTTGACTTGTTGACTGCATAATCTTGCAAAGTTTGTTGACAATATCACCATATGTACGCCTATTTTTAGAAATTCAAACAAAAATCATATCCTTGAAGAGAATCAGAATTTTCGTGATTGGGCAGCTGTAACGAAGCTCATCATATCATAAATACTGCGAAGTCAAAGTGGATCGTTATACGCAAATCACCCCTTTGTAACCCAGTCTGTGTTCCAGGAATCGATTTTGTGACAGAACATAAGATCCTCAGGATTGTGTGGAGTGATGATCTAAAATGGCATAAACATTTTAGGTATGTTGAGAAATTGTTCGTGCAGCGTCTCCATAGTCTTAGAATGCTGCTATTTCATAAGTAAGGCAGATCTTATTCATGTTTACAACTCTCTGCTGCACTCTCTTCTTGAATATTGTTTCCCACTTTTTGTTTCAATGCCTGTGTATATATGCAAGAATTTAGAGAAATTACAACGCCGAACTCATCAAATAATTTGTGGATTTGACTTTAAATGTGACTGCTTACCATCCTTGTCTTCAAGACGACTTGAAAATTCAATTATATTTTTCAGAAAGTGTGCTTCTCCAGATCATATCTTGCATGGTGTAACATTGCCAACCAGCAAACGATCAGGTCTAACAATCTTTGATTCATACAAAACCAAACGCCGATGTGATGCTTTCTTTGTGCTTATTTAATTGTATTTAAATCGGTACATTGATCTGTCAAGCTGATTTCCTATATGATTTGACTGTAAAATTTGACTTATGACTTATGTTATCATTTGATTTCTATTTATAGAAATAAAAATTTCTATTCTATGTATGTAAAAGAAGAAGAAGGCATCACATCATTGATGAAAATGTTGAAGAGAAATGGCTTTTGTATAACATCTATCTTGGCCTTTGTAATTACCTACTGCTATTAAACTCTATCATGCACAACAGTGAGTCTAACCTGGAAACTTAAAAAAGGAACTTTAATAAAGATCACAACAAAGTCTTGCAATTAGCATGTTTTTATGTCTGCTGGCGGATGAGATACCGTCTAGACGATAGATGTGCTAATTGCAGCGATGCATGACGAATAACGAGCAATCTCAAGACTATCATTAAAAGATGGATGTCTGACAATTGGCAATGACCATTAAAGCACAGACAAGACCTTCTTCATTATACAATAACTGTTCCTCTTGAATAATAAACTAACCGTAATCAACTTGCATCATTTTTATTGGGAATGAAGTGTGCGAGGACCTCCGCTGACTACTTATCTTTCGCATGATGGAAATTGTTCTCATCTAGACAAACTTTTCCGCAATTTGAATTTGATTTCTTCTCAATTCCTTATCAATGAATGCATGCTCAAAATGTACAAAGTGATCATATACGAATTTTGACAAAAGTCAAAATCGCGTTATCCTTTGTACCGGTACTCGATTTTGTACAGATTCAATTTGAATTCCGAAAGCATATGAATTTCTAAACAAAATTTCTTCATGTTTACAATGCTCATAGAAATAGCTGGAAACCATCTAAGTGTAAAATAATCAAACGAATAATGATTTTTTTTCTATTGAGTCTGGTGTATTGTTTGCCGTCTGAATTTCAGACTTTATGTGAGTTGAATTCAGGAAACATGGATCGACGACATTTTTCTACAGCTCTGAAGTATCAAATTTCTGTTATCAGAAACCGAATTTAAGATGCGGATGTTTCTATTATAGTGATTCAGAATTATATGATGGGTGTTTTTTAATTATTTTTCATTTTTCCTTTGTAAAACTTACTCGTAGATTGGAAAAAATTGTATTGCCAAATAAGCCATGGGGTCATCCATAAAGGACGTCCGCAGCGTGGAGGGAGTTGGTAAATGCAGACATATATGACGTGTGTGGGGGAGGGGTCAGGGAAAATACGGACACGTTCACAAACTTAAACACTTACATCTTGGGAAGACGAGCTCAGAGAATATTGCTGAGTAGGCTACGATCCGTAAGCAAAAAATGCATTGTTGAAATAAAACAAGTAATTCAACAAGGTAGACACGAAGAAGTCAATTCGTGTACTATCCTTCATTTTATCTATTAATGGCTGCCCTTCATTTCCTTACTAAGACAGTGATAGATTAAATTAGCATCTGCATATGCATATATACACATGTATATTTATCAAAAATACTTATTGCACGGAATTTCAAGTATAAAATTTACCAGATGATAATAGCAGGCCATAGAATTCGAGAATTATTGCAAATCATAATTGTTGCATAGGCCCACCAATAATTCAAAATGTTTATCTTTTTCACGAAGACGTGTTTCTGATCCAGTGAATATAGTTCTACTGCAAACTTGAGTGAACATGCATTACATAAAAAGACATAAATTTGTTCTAGCATTAATATTTGTATGTTTTAATTCTACAAATATTGCAACTTGCATATGAATAGAAAGTTCTGTGAAAATGCGACGTCCTGATCGAAGGAGGGGGCAGAAGATTAGGACATGCGGACAAGGAGGGGAGTCGAGGGGAGTCGAAAAATGCCATTATTTTGAGGACGTCCTTTATCGATGGCCCCTAATGATGTTAAATGAGCTTCATGGTCATCTACCATGATGCTAATATATGTGTTGAATGTCCACTAATGTCAAAAAGAAAATCTGATGACATGTTTCAGAATTTCCTTTACTTGGAAAATAATACATGAAATTTGCATGTTTTGAGTTGCTTTCTTCTCTTCGTAATTTTTGAAATCAGTATGCACAAAGAGTGATAATTGAATTGGTGACAGAATAAATCAGGTTGCTGAATGATTCAATAAACAACTGCACAAGAATAATGACGAACAACAATTCCACCGCTCATAAGGCGGTGGATCACTTGCTTTATTCTTGACAGACTTCAAAGGATAACTGTGATACTATGCTCTTCTTTGGTGTTTGCATCTAGTGGAGTTCCTCATGGCACCATCCTGGGATCCATTCTGTTGGAAATGACCGTAAATCACATAGTGTTCTCTAACGCGAAAGACATCAATTATGCTGACGACGTTTTAGTCTTACATTCTGCAAGAGATCTCATCGATTACAGACCACAAGTTGAACTTTCTTTCCTGCTAGCGAAGCTAAATTCAGGCCCGTGAAATTAGTCACCAAAACGAATCTGACGGTGAATGCTGCAATAATAGCTCATTCAAATTCTTGACGAAGCCGAAAAGCTCAAATTTTTGTTGATCTAATGTATATCTCAACTGACATGAAGTATAATTCTCATGTGAATCATATTATTAGAAAAGCATGTAGGCGCTTTTCATTATTCGTAATTTGAGAAGGGCTATCATGCCTTCATCCGTTCCCTTTTGATTTGTGTCTGTGCATCATATTGCATGATGTTCGCACATCTTTTCTTTTTCACCGGATAACTCATGCTGAGGGTTCTGCATTTCTTGTTATTGGTTTAATTGCAACATAATGATACTAATTCGATGATCTTAGTGGTTAATCGTCCACCTACCAGCATGACTTTCTTCAGGGAACGTGCAAAAAGTGAGACCCTATGGCTACTACGAATTTTCGCGTCTGCAAAGTTCTACTCGGTTCCTCTTCTTGTCAGACAGCATGCAAATCCAATGGCAAACATACTAAAATTCTCGGTAAAAATTGTGTATTTAAGTAGGAAGTACCAGGTCCAGTGCCAAAAATCCTTGCCACTGAATGTCTGAATAATTTCCTTTCATGTGCATTTGCTTATCATACATCTTATCGGTGATGTATGAGAGAATGTGGATAAATGTGTCAAGCATTGTCCAAAGTGTCACATTTGCCGACATTATGAGACTTTCTACATGTAGATCTGAATGTGATTAGCTTCATAGACAGAGGTACATGAGTGTGATAAGAAATGACCTGAAGACATTCCATGACCGAAAGTATGGCTTTGACTCTGTACTATTGATATCAGATAAAACTCATAGAAAAACTCATTTCTACCGATAACGTCAATCTGCTTCCCATTGGATTCACGTGCGCTTTTCTTTTATCCTATCTGACAAGTCCAGGAACGGAGTAGAACTCGGCAGACGTGCAGATTCCTAGTAGGCATAGGATGCACATCATTTTCGGCCGGACTGTAATCACTTTTGTGAAATACTTTTCAGCAATATCGTGCGGTTCAACATTGCGTAAAACAGTCAACAATTCAAGGAACTATAATTAACGTTGCAAGCTCTAGTCGTGCCCTTCCCTTTCGTAAGGCTATAGTAGGAGCATGAGCATCTTTCATAAGGTATTGTATATTTTCAAAGCAATTCTTAATCCCTTGACACATGTTTCATCAAGTAGCCTATCTGCGAGTAATCTTGGATAGCTCTTTCCGCCTTTGCTCGCTTCGTGCTTTATGTTTAAATCGATCATTATTGTCATTATAAACTGCTCACATTTCTGCTACTGACATCAAAAACGTAATGTGGTTCTTACTCTGAGCTTCTTCTGTGATATTCATCAACAATAGGGCCTATTACTTATCCGTTGCACTATTCGAGAATAAATACCTTTATTTTCAATGACGAAATAAACAGGCTATGTGCACATAGCTTTCTTTGGTACTCTTGGAGTGTGGTGATGTCGGCAGTCAGATCTGACTTCGTCTCTTCGACGCATTATTGACGACATCAACAAGTTGTTAATTTTCATCGCTGACTGCAGTTGATGGTCGACCACTCCTCGACTTGTCCACAATTTCCGATTCTCCTTCACGAAACTTCTTCACCCAACGGCGACCGTTGCTGAGTGTCCATAGACATTTATCAGTCGAGTGTGGATTTCTACGGCTAAACAACCCTCCCTGGTCAAAAACTTGATCATTGCTCTATGCTTTAGTTTCTCATCCATGCCTTCGAGTGTCAGAAGAATGCAGTTACACCACCGTAGCGATTGAAAATATGACTAACTGACGCGCCTGAGTATTACTCATTGAAATGTGTCATGCGCTTCAAAATTACTTTGCAGCGATCGATTATGTGGTTGTGCAGAACCATTGAGTACAAGTTTACCTTTCTTCAAAAGATCCTGTAGATATGTGCCGATTTTTTCGATTTCACGAACAAACAGGCACTACTTTTTGGTCCACCCTCGTATTTGAAATCTTCCCACGGCCACTACCTTGCCACACCTTTTTAAAGTAAAAATGTTAGTGTAAGGAATGTGGCCTGGTCATCATCCCTTCACGAGTTGTCGGGAAATGACTTTATTGGCCTCAAGTGCTTTCTGCTCAGACGATGAGGTCAGAAGAAGTCAGATCAAGCTCTTGACATCGCTACACTTCAAGTTATCGCCCCTAATTCAAAATGTACTTGTCCGATTTGCAAAAATTTTGATAAGTAGGTAGAAAATATCCTCACGTACGTGTCCTTAAAGTTTTGTGACTATTGGCTCATTTCTACGGATTTTAGACAAATTTAAAAACGCGGGGGAGGGGGGATAACCCAAAAGTACCCTTTTTTCTTCCATGCCACATTTTCACCAACTAAATGACATCGCAGCTAAAATGAATATCTGACATTTCTGTGACAAGGGCATTTTCTTAGTTGTTTTTATTTCTTATCATAAAATAGTCGTATTCCTTCGAGAAATCATTCTGACCTGATAGACGGCTAAAAGTGACTCCTTGTGAAGGAATAGAGTCGCTGCTCAAACAAGGACGAACTGTTTCAAGTTATTTGATACGAAATTCCAACAGACGCAAATGGAAATTGCTAACAGAATTGCCTGCGCCACTGGCCTTGACAGGATTTCACCGGAGGGAGGTTTTGACTCGATTGCCTAGCGCTTGTTGATAGACTCATGAGAGAAGGAGACTGAAGCTGTTGTTTGTAAAGGATATGTACACAGGAGATGTTTGAAGACCAAGTCAAACGTTGATGACCGCAAAATACTTGCAGAATATCGACATGAAATTTCATAGGGAAATGAGACAAATTATCTTCTAATTAATTTAATTCATTAAGATGATTTTATGAATTGTTCTTCTGTGATAACAGTTAACATAGAGGAAAAATTGATTCAAATTCGGGTTCAGCAAAATTTGATAATTGAATTGCCAAAAGCATTATATTCCCCAAGTATTCCCTTGACAATCTGCGCATAGCCCTGACTTGAGCATTTGGGAGTGTTTCTTAAAGCCCTTAAAGGGATATGGGAGATATGTGTGCCATGAGTGAAATGTTGCACTACAAGTGTGCACAAACCCGTTAGTGCCATTTAAGAGTGATGTAATAGCAATGAATGGAAATCGCACACTCGCTACGTCACTAACAAAGGAAATCAGCGGTTTCATATTCTTCGTCGTCTAAGAAGTATTTTATCGGATGATGAGCTGCACAATGTTTATACTTCGTCGATTAGATCGTTGATGGAATATGCTTCCCCAGTTTTTGTTGGAATGAACAAAACTCTGTCAAAACAGCTTCAACACGTCGATAACCGAGCACATCGCATAATATACCGGACTTATTTTGGCAGTGGAAACAGTCGAAAATGCTCATGTCTTAAGAATGAATTGAAATTTAGACGTCTGCCCAAGAGCAGAAAATTATTTTTGTCAGTGTTTGGCCAAAAAGACCACTGTCTGAAGTATTGTGTTCCAAAACGCCTCAGGAATCAATACTCTGTAACTTTGTGCCGTTCACTCAAAAGGAAAAATACGTTCTTCTCTTTCGCTACTTCTATGATAAACGCTGATTTAAACGCACATCAGTTATAGATTGTACAGTATGTCAGTACTTTGTTGAATGTTTCACCTTATTTCTATTTATTATGTACGGGTTCGAATGCATATGCATTATCTTTGTAATGATTTTCATTTCATCATCATCATCATCATGAACAATATATGAATAATCAGTTTTATGACTGTTTAGAATGAGTCACTCCAGCGAAATATAGTACAATCTGTATTTGAAATTTAAAAGGCATATATAGTTTATATTTAGATGTTGAAATTTCATTATTTCCAAGTGATTTAATTTTCAATCTGAGCAGGATCTGATCGCTATTTCTCAGAAATGGTGCGCGCATCCATTACAAATGCAATGTTGTATGATCTTTTGGGTTATTCCTTCAGGAGACATATGTACGTCCCATTAGCCAATCAAGGGTATATTTGAGTAAAATCTCAATTTTAACCCAATGATGTGAAAGTCAGAATTGGGCACTGATGTCATTGCTAATTATATTGTTGACTTATATAGAGGACAGCAGCTTTTGATATAAAGTGTTGCATCACATATAAAATTAGAACAGAATTGGATAAAGTGCACTGTAAATTGCTCAATACCAAGAAAATACAAAGTAAGATATGTAAACTAGGAAGCAAAATACGATGCTAAAATATTCTTCGGTATATCTTCGCAAATCACTTGTTCAGTTTTTCATCAAATCATTTATTAGACTTCAGCAAAGGTCTTCTGTAAATCAATCGCTAGTTTCATTTTGCATGTGAATTTCGCATCACGTTGTTTATGCTTGACGTCTAGCGATTGTGTTGTCAAGTGTAGAAACTACAGACATTGCAGAATGTTGTTTGCTGTCTTGCATTTCAGCTTAACAGCCGCCGTCATTGGATCGAAGCATGAAAGCAAGTTTTATGTAGAAAAATTATTGTGCGCTTTGTTTAGACACAGTTCTTGACGCATTCGTCCATAGAGTAAGTATATTAGGTAGAGTGGTAACTCCTCATCTACTAAATACCCCATTTTTATGCAGTTTCGATTTTATTAAATGAACTCGAGTTGGAATTCTTTCGAAATGTGAGATATGCACATTTATGCAGTTCTGAAGAAATTGCCACGGAATTGACTGATCATGATGCAGAAGGAAATGATATTATTTTACAGATTCTCAGTGTCATGACAGTCTTTGATATGTAATGCTTGTTAAAGTAGCAATTCGATGGGTTCCTATTACTTCATGCTCAACCTCAAAAGTATTTTCTTAAGCGTGATCACAGGCAACCTGCCACTGGCATAGAAAAATCACATAATCAAAGACAATGATTTCAATTAACTTTGAAAGATATAAATGGGTCCACAACTCCACATCACTATTCAGATTCAAGAAATGAAACATGAATTTAGTGAATCATAAAATCATGCCGATGAAAATTGAAATAAAAACGTGAAATTTCAGCCAAGAAAGCACGAATAATAACGCGACTCTTATGAAAACTTCCATTATAATACGAATCATGAAATTCCCTTGATAATCAGCTTAATTTCCGCTTAGTTAGGATGATTATTGTCAAATATTCATTCCTTTGATATCCACTTTGTTTCATGCTACTTATATAGGAGAGTCATCTCGGTAGTATATAAATTGGCAAAATTTTGACTTTTTTTAAAACTGCTCAAATAATTTTTTGGATCACGGGAACGTAATCTCCACAAAATACTGAATCTATTGATATAAAATTTTTCACTGTATACAGATACTTTTTTGAGTCGAAACTGCCTACATATCCCTACTCTATGCATTCGTCCATCTTATTCTACCCTGTATATCCTGCATGCAGGGGGTATGCTGAGATAGGCTCACAACAACCGAACTTATTTTTTTGCAAATTTAAGAGGAAACGCATTTTTCCGCGAGTTTTTATGATCCAGTTACTTCTTTAGCAACATGCCGCTGAAAATCAAGATGCACTGGTCTGCTGTATTAATTCATTTTCTTGAAATTCAGGTGACCAACTGGCAATTATGGATGCAAATTCGGATGTAAACAGGTTGCATCTGTGTAATTATGTGATCGTGACAGAATAGTTACTCATCTAATTCCTCCATTAGCTACAAGGTCACTCCATACACAGTAGAGCAGGCGATGGACGAATTTACAGGGATGGCCAATGAGATGGGATGCCATGGGATGGGCCCATGGACCAGTGGGTCCCCTATGGGCCGAGACATTTTCATCATATTTCATCAACGTTAAGCAATACTTTTCAGCAGTTTAGTATCGTTTATATGATGAATTAATATTTTCACAGCTTTGACTTAGGATATTAACATGTATGCAACTATATGCAGATTAACGCACTAAGCTGCTATTTTAAAAATGATTGCTTAAGTTGCGAGGAGCGGTGGGATTCTCATGGGTCATGGGTCTCATGGGATGGGGCTGGGAATGAAAACACGTTCCATGAACATCCTTGCTAACTGATTATAGAAAATCAAAAATATCAATGCAAGTAGCTATAGTGCTTTCATGCTTATTACCAAGTTACAGTCTGCCAAACATTTTCATTAGCATAAATGTAAACAATGAACATAAATGTAGGAATAACCAAGACCACGATTCGATCGTGGGTTAGCTGATTCTGAAAGTAAATCATATCTCATGGACACTGTTATACATTTGAAATAGATTGTTCTTGCTCTATGACATCGACAATTCTGGCTTGATATACCTCTCAGTTATACGTTAATAAAGGTCTTGCCCTCCTTTGAATATTCTGCCTTCATTTTGGCTCCACTAATGAATGGCATTTTTGTGACGCGTTCGTGAGCAGCACCCTCCCATTAAAAGATTATGACGATTAAATGAAACAAAAATAGATGACGCGTCTATGGACAGTATCCGTTTAATGACAGTTACATGAAGCGTCTTTAAGGTTCCATTTAATAAATGACGCGTTATAGGACAGGCCCAACGTCAATAGTAGAGTAGTCACAGAATTAAATATTTTGTTTATCTGCTTCGGCTTGCTAGAAGTGTGATTAATACGAAATCGACGGCACATTGAGGAACCTATTAGGTGGGCAAAAAGGAATTCCTAATACCTTATACAGATAGGAAAAAAGTCGTGCGTCGCTTGCGGATTAATGTGAGTTCCAGCAAAGTGTTTCGATTGCCAAAATTCCTTCAGATTCGAAGACTTCAGATCATTGCCCACAAGTTTTCTCCATAATGTTGGCCCTTCCGATCATTATTAAAGAAAATAGCAGGCGTACGAAAATTAGTTCACTTGATGATTTCACCATCGTCTTCTCAGCCAGCCCTCACTGCATAGTGCATACATTGAATCGAAGCCAGGCATCGATGTGGGTTTTGGTGTGTGCGAAGTGATATCACAGCACGCACGCATCTCTCACTGGCTCTGGTGTCCTCTGGTGACAGCTTATTGTTTGCCATTTCCAATAGCAAGCGATCCACGAATTATCCATTCGAGAAGGAGGAAGTTGTCTAATTCTGTCACGTGCCATTTCGATATTAAGGTTGCACACAATTCTTCCTTTCTAGGAAAACGAAGCGCTCGCAGATGAATCTAATTCTGTGAGTAGAGTAATATTATACACCTGAATTTTGTCCAATTGTTCTAGAAGATTACAATAACGTATCTTTTAGATGACACACGAGATTATAATGTGCTTGACTTTTAATTCCGTCAAATATCACCTGTTAAATTATTGACGCATGATCAAAATATTTCGACTTTTGTCTAACTCTTTTGACCCTAAACTGCAACATATTGGGACAGCAGTTTTGAAATTAAAGGGTGACACAACACGATTGTAAATTGTGCGACTTAAACTATCAAATTTATCTGTGCTGTATACAAAATTTCACACAAAACTGATTCAGGTTCAGCAATTCAGTTTATCAGAGGAGTAGAAGTGTACTGAAGAAAATTTGTCCAGATGTACTTGGTATGCTGCCACAAAAATGTCTCATGTGATGTACATGCTCAGTCTTAAAGCACAGTCCTATTGTTTAGTGGCGATGGCATTTCCCTGCATGTGTCAAATACCGATGAACATCATGTGGAGAATGCCTATACAGTAATGAAGTTACAATGCAGAAGAAGAAAAAGAGAAGGAAACTTCTCTGAAAGTCGGTAATTCATCAATATCTAATGAGCACTTTTAAATCATAACTGTCACAAAAGTTCATTAAGTCAACAACAAAACCCATGAATTGACTTAAAGTGTCTTGTTGTAAAACATGTGTCGTAGTATTTTCAGCTGACTTTTGCAAGAGTTACATAGCCGTGATCGTCTAGGGGTTTGGACATTGCGTTGTGGCCGCATTAACCCAGGTTCGAATCCTGGTCACGGCAATTCTCATTTTTTTTGTATTTCAGTTTATAAATAGATTATCTTCCATTTAGAAATCATTAGGAATCGAAAAAATAACTGCAAGGAACCGATACAGGAGAGGGAATCACGTGCATTGCAGAATAAAGCTGGCTATTTTAGGTTGATTAGTAAAGGACTTCGGTTGATTAGAGGTAGGCTGGTAGCTCGAAAACTGCATCACCGTTTCAACGATACGTAATCACCTAGCACTTGAATAACTCATGTCATGATGCAGAACGGTTGTCATCAGATTTACAGCGGAGAAAGAAGCCGCTGTATGAGGAATGAGGCTGTATGACTTTATATGAGGAAGCTCATGAAAGATCTTATGTTAACATGAATATTTCAGTACGAAATTATTTTCTCAATTGCCTGTCAGATTTTCAATTGCAACTCGCTTAAAGCAAATCCAGATTTCAGCCACATCTACATAGTTATCAGAAGTACAACTACCGACAAAAGTTTATGATAATGTGTGAAACTTTCGCCAACCAGATTGAACTCGTTCAGATAATGCAGTCCATGAACCACCCCCGATTTCCATCATATCACAATCAAGGTAGCAAAATCTGCTCACAGCCTGATTGTCACAGCTTAATTCTATAAGAAATTGACACAAATTCTCAATTTTCAGAAAGGTGCTTTTCAATAAAGGTCAAATGTTTGCATTGGCCAAACTTGAGGAAATTTGGACTGTTTATTAGAAATCCGTAGAGGATAGAGTCACAAAAAATAGAGTCACAGCTATCATGGTTTTTGAGGAGTGCTCCTGGCTGGGGCCAGGGTGAAACAAGGTTGATGATATTTGTTCGATGCTCCATTTTAAAACAAACATCGATTGCAAAATTGTCTTGTTATTGAAAAATGTGTGGATATCTGACCAATGAGATACTTCAATCGATTAGAAGTGACCTGATAGAATGATAAATACATTGCAGAATGTGAAGAGACTTTGTAGAATGTGAAATATGATGAAATTCAATCAAATTGCTACTAAGAAATCGAAAATGTCAGAAAATGAGCGAAAAATTAGTTATATATAGAAGACTTCTGTTTCTAACTACAGATTGTTTCATAAAAAATGGATCACCCTTAAACATCGCCTTAACTTCAACTTTGTCTAACTCCGCCAAACTTGAACGAATTTCTCTGAAATTTGGAAGATATGTCAGTTGTGCTTACTAATATCATTGTTGGAAATTTCAAGCATGAATATTGAGTTGTTTTCCTGTTATAGATAAAAAAGTAGTAGATAATTTGATCTTCATTTAGCAATGTTACACAAAATCATACCTCACTCTTATAAAATTACATTTGTTTCCTTTCTTATGTAATATGTTTTTCTGCAAGCCAAAAGCTATCAAGCAAAACAAAAATAAAGAAAATCGGTCAATCAGAGGCAGTATAGCACCATCATTCATCAACAATAATGTAACTGCTACATGTGATTAACTGGACTTCATGTTCCATAGCTTCCTGACTTCGTTGCGGTGGTGTTGGCAGCACTCCTGATTGCTTTCAGCTAGAAATCTATCTCTTACCGGCTGAAAACAATACAAAGCACAAATGAACAATAACGAGATCGCATTCACAAAAGGCAAAGTGTCAGCCTTGCTAGAACTAGGGTTTTCTTTGCGAGCTACAAGCAAGCGACTAAATGTCCCTTACATAAATGTGCATCGATGGCAGAATGATGATTTTCGACTCTGTCGTAAAGAGGGCTCTGGCCGTCCACGCAAAACATCCGAACGTAGAGACCGCCTAATTTTGAGATTTGTTAAAGTTGATCCAAGTCTCTCGTTAACTGAGATGGCTGCACTAGACTCGTCTATTTCTAAGTCCACTATTCGTAGAAGACTTATTGAGTCAAATTTCAAGAGCTGTAAGAGGCCCTCTCAGATCGAATTATCAGATCAGCATACAAAAAGAAGTCTCAGATGGGCAATGAGTCATTGTCACTGGCGGAATCAATGGGATCGGGTTGTCTGGTCTGATGAGGCATCAGTCCGTCTGAAGGATAGTGATGGTCGATTGAGATTATGGATAAAATGTGATCAGGAAATTCCGAGACATTTACATCGTCCCCGAGTACAAGGTGGTGCAACTCTACTGATTTGGGCTGGCATTTGGACCAATGGCCGCTCTGAACTTCACATACAGCAAGGAACCATGAATTCTGAACGCTATGTGAATGTTTTACGAATGAACATTGGCCAAATGACAGATCAACTTGGCGATCCATCGACTTGGTTATTTATGGATGATAATGCTACGTGTCACAGGAGTAGTAGAATCAACTTATGCAAGTCTCAATTAGGGCTTAGGACATTATCTTGGCCAGCTTATTCTCCTGATCTGAATCCCATAGAAAATGTATGGAGTATTCTAAAACGTAACGTTCGTCGTTCACTGCTACCTACAGATGGCGTATCACAACTTACGTCACTGTTAAAAAGAGAGTGGAGAAAGTTAGATCAGTCAAAAATCAACGATATCATCGAATCAATGCATAGACGAATTGGTAATGTCATTGACAATAAGGGTAGGACCACAAAATATTAGCTCCTTAAGAACCGTTACTGTATCATAGCTTATCAGATTATATAAGGACATTTAAATATATTAGGGACATGAAATAACATGAAAAATGTTTTCTGTAGCATACGTATGTTTTATTTAGTCAAATTTTAGGATGATCCACTTTTTATGAAACGGACTGTATTATAAAGTTGAAGGAATGCTGTAGTTGCTGTGTCCTGAAACAAGGGATCTAAAGATTGAGACTATTAAACTTATATTATATACAAATTATATTATATAAAATATTATATAATAAAATACATATATATTATATTAAAATTATATTAGTAAGCACAACTGACATATCTTCCAAATTTCAGAGAAATTCGTTCAAGTTTGGCGGAGTTAGACAAAGTTGAAGTTAAGGCGATGTTTAAGGGTGATCCATTTTTTATGAAACAATCTGTAGTTTAATTTATTTAGCATCACTTCCATCTTCATGTTCACTTCGTGCTCACATCATAACAATTTCCGGTAGAATTCAATGAAATGCTTGAGCTTTACATTGAGGGGGAACCAACTGTTACCGCCTGTCCAATTCATTGCAACGAGACAGAAGACAAACAAAGAAATTCATCAATTTCCATTGTTCTTGACATTTGATGTCTTCAAAACTTGTCGGTACGATTGAATCCCTCAATAACCCGAATGATCAATGTGGTCTGAATGCATCAGCCTTTGACATAAATATTCAATCATTCGACGGGAAACAGATGGAGAGGAGTCGTATTTCGATATCCGATTGAATTCGCAAATTATTTATTTCTAAACTGCGCATTCGCAAAACTTCAAATATTTAATTTTGAAACACGGATCGAGGAGTTTGCATTTCAAATGCCAAACGTCATGTAAATGTTATCCCCTGACTGATCATTAATGGGCCGATTTTTAGAACGAGGGCTAAGTTAAGCCGCGGATCATGGAAGGCCGCGGCCTCACTAGGCCACGGCTTATCTTTGCATTTATAAAACGAGGATGAACCGCGGCCTACCGAATTCGTGACTTTGAGCCGTGGTCTATCTCTGACACATCAGCCACACCGATGAAATGTTAACTCTGACATCATCTTGATGTCATTTCAATCAAGGCCACTATCTCATTGGATTGATTATCAAGAACGATATCGAGAAGAAGGTTTCCTATCAATTTCCATGAAATATTAAATTTGTTAAAATAATGAACTCTACAATGATTGGAAAATTGTGATAACACATGTTATTACATGTATATATAAGTAGTTATCTAATAGGCTGTAGGGCGTGGGGAACGATTAAAAACGAAGATTTTCCAATATTACTATAATTATATATAATTATAATAATTAATATAATTAATATAATTATATATATTACTGATTTAATCTAAGTTGAAAAATGATTACTAATTAACAAATTCCGTCTTATCATGCCACTCCGGTTCTGTGAACTGGTTATAATGTGTGGACTCACAGCATCACTCAAAACAGGTTCCTGTACTTCGTCAAAGAGATCCAGTCTTTCGTTTCGCCACAATGAAATATTATGCAACACTGCAGTGGCCACAATTATAACCAGTGAATTGTTCAATTCGGTGCGATGACCCGAATGAATGCAGGTAAACCTTCTTTTCCAAACTCCGAAACATCTTTCTATAACGCGCCGAGTTTTCCCATGGGAGATGTTGTACCGCATTTCTGATGGGGTTCTGGGATTGGAGAGTGGGGTCAATAAAAAATGTAGACAGTGATAGCCACTATCTCCAACAATGATGTTGTCGCCGAAGCACCTTCTTTCGAAATCGCTGCATACCCGGCTGTTGTCAAAGATCCGGGAATCATGAGTGCTTCCAGGCCGTCGAGACACGATATTGCGGAAAGCCAACTTAGCATCGCAAATAGCTTGAACATTGATGGAGTAAAAGGCTGTGCGATTATAAAAGACTTGCGCCAAATCTTTTCCAGGGCAGATGATTCGGATATGACAACCATCAATTGCACCAATAGTCGAGGGAAATGAGCTGATATAGTAAAATTCTCTCCTCGCAAGTTCCATGTCAGCTTCACTTGAGGGCATGCGGATCCAATCCTCTTTCAATCCAGTGATAGCCTTGGAAACACGTTGAATGGTGATACAAACATCAGCTTCCGATACTCCAAAGTATACCAATCACTTTTTGGAATGAACCAGTGGCGTAAAAACGAAGTGTTAGGAGCACTTGAAGCTGGACAGAAAGAGATGCTCCTTTGTTGTCACGATCCAGATCGGTGTAAAGGGTTTCACAAAGCCATTTCGCGGTTTCTTTACTGAAGCGATAGCGGCGAATGAAATCGGCATCGTTATAGTACGACAGGGCATCCAGAAGATCGCAAAAAAACGCGAGTTTGTATACATGGAGATGTACATGTGAGCCTTCGAAATCTTTCCTGCCTTTCGCGTATTTGCTGTCTCAACTTCAAGTAGTTCATTCTACCTTCGTCCTTAATGATCGAAATTCCGCTTTATATGGTGGAAAACCCGTAGCTCACTAGCATTTAGACCTGCCTCCGCCGAGGTCTAACTTTGACAAGAAAAAGAGAGCCGCGGCTTAGTCTGTGCAAGCGAAGCTTCGTTTTAAAAAGAGAAAATAGAAAGCCGCGGCTGAGAGAGTGAGCCGCGGGTTAGCCCGCGGCTTTGACAGTCGTGTTTTATTAAGTGAAAGTTTGTTAGACCGTGACCTAACTGCAAATTGAGCCGCGGCTTAACTTAGCCCCTCGTTTTAAAAATCGGCCCAATGGGTTATCTCTAAATATTTTGCTATTCTTCATTGTCTGCGATGTATTTTTACACTATTTGAATAATATCATACTTAATGACTTTCGCAAGTGACACTGATGTATTCCATTTTTTTGTCACTAAATATGTAGGAAGCTTACTGCACTAGGTTTATAGTCTACTATTAAATGAAAACACTTTTGGAAGCTTTCGTTATATACAAAAGAAGAAATCTATGAAATCGTGAAGTAAATGATTTAAATATCCCAGTTATTTTCACAATACATCTAGATTGTAGAGTGCCAACTCGCCCAGGCATAAATAGAAAAGTGCTCTGAAGCTTAAGCTATTTAAGCACAAAAATCCATTCTAGCGCGAAATGCACCGTTCATAGTTGGCAAGAAATCCTTGTGCTCTAATTATGAGGAAATCTGAGGAAATTCTGAAATTGTCCCGCCCGGAGTACCTTATAAGAGGAGAATTTAAATGAGCAACTCGTTGAAATATTATGAAGTATGATCATCTGCCCATTTTGCACTTGGGACTATGTGTAGCATAAAACTGATAGTATTACTGATAATTTCATTGTTAGTAGTGTTTGTATGACATTGCTATTATTCATATAAATATTACATAGATGCTATTATGTCTGCATGTTAGTCGTGGTATTTAAGTAATAGTCAAATCTTTGATGATTCCATAGGTCAAATTTGGTAAAACTTGAATTGGTGATCAAAAATGAGAAAAACTAACTGTCGCAAAGAAAATTTAAGTCATAGCTATCACAGTTTTCGAGAAATAAAAAATGTGTAACGGAATCCATGAGTCTCCCTCGGCTGAAATAGGTTAAATGTGTCATGATAATCATAGAATCATGATTTCTAGACATGTAGATCAAGTAATGAATACTTAAAGTGAAAATCAATGAGCTCCATCGAAAAATTTCAAACATTTTAAAATACTGGCGAAATCATTTATAAATAAGACATGCAAGGGCATGCACAACTGTGTGGACTGTTGTTTGTATTCATTACTTACATCACTACTTGTGAATGTTTGAATATGATTTCACGTAACAACGAATTGTTATCCAATAAATTGCGTGTCGACGGTTTGGTCGTTCTTTCTGTAATCTACACATCTGTCTTGAAGTCACTTTAATGGGCCAAAAGCACGAGCTCTTAGCGATTATACTACAGCATGTTTACAGCATTAATAGAATGCTTCAGCATGTTTAATCACTTGCAGGATGATGATCGTAATCGCCATTAATAAACAATGTGACCTTGAAAATTCCGGTTCAGAATGTTGCAGCCAAGGGGATTAAGCATCATGAAAAGTAGGTCTACATTCTAAAATTGCGCCTGTGTATTATAAAATTGGAATTCAGTCAGCATCAATTTGTGAAGCAGCCATTTCTTTATAAAATGAATTCAAATGACATAGATATCGAACTCCTGTTGTCTGAACACATCGATGCATGGAGAAGACTGTAGAAATACACAAGTCAAGGAAACCAAAGATACACAGATTAGTTCCAAAAGATCGCAGGAAAAAGCCAGCGGGAGTCGAATGGGGCATTTCAGTCCTAAAAAATAGTTGTCGGCTACAGTTATTCTCGTATATTAACTTTCAGCACACATAAAAAGTCAATGTCTGTTGATGACATTTGTCAAGGCCCGGCGAGGCAATCTAACTTCAAATCCATCCGAGTTATTTCCCTGATCAGCAATAAATCTTTCGATATCACAGGGGAACTTGTGCGGAGAAAAGAAGCACTCGATCACATTAATTTCCTCTACTTTTTTATACCACGATGCACCTATTTTGCTTTCTGAAGACAATTTGGATTTTGTTCATTTTCTCATCGAATGCAATTAATTCATAGAGAAAAGTTGTCTTATTGCAGACAAATTCAATGTAACTGAATCAGTACGAAGTCATGTAAAATGTTTGAGTACATGGGAACAGACGGCAAGTGGAGAAAGACAAGATTTACATTATCATGGCGTCTTGGGTCTTTTATCTCATACACGAAGGGGTTCTACGCATAACATAGCAGTACTTCCTGCTCACTGGAAATGCTGTAAGTGAGTTTTATCACCTGTCATTGAATTCAATGTGTCCCTATTCCTCATACGAACAATCTACTCGGAAAGACAAATGAATCTTTTACAAATTCAGAATCTGACTGCATGAAATCTTGACAAGTGACTACAGTTCGCGCTGCATCTCGTCACAGAGTTCTAAACTTTTATATTTAGATAGAATTAATTTCTTATTGATTTGCACACAAAATGTAAAATAAAATTTGCCAAATTGATTGTGTGAAATTGATAACATAGAAATGCAACAATTCCTTCGCCTTACCATTCTGCATGTTTATTGCACATCAATTCAAACTTATTTGACAAAGAGAGATTAATGATGTTCATCAAATCGCGGTACTTCAATTCTTCCCCCCCCCCACATTTTTTAAATTTTCCAAAATGATCAAATTTCGCCCAAGTTAGCCACATTGGGTTTAGAATAGACTTGATCTGTCACTGAGTGACACTTCAACACGACTGAGAAGTCTTACTTGAAGCCTGGATTCTCAGATAGAATACAAGCTACAGCTGTGATCATGAACTTCGTGTGATTGTTGTCTACAGACAAATAGCGAGCAGTTGTCTAATTCTGAGACTGTAAATGTTCTACAAGTCAGATAAGAGGAGTTTTACACACTCATCAACGCTATGCGACGTTAGTGTGAACAAATAGGAGCAAGATAAGATCATTGACGATGCAACACTTCGGAGTGTCAATAACAGAAATGTAGGTGGTGGAAGAATAGAAGTACCCAAATCGCCATAATAGCAGGCATGCATTTTACAGTAGCCTAATACTGTAATAATATATTTACATGGAGTCACATAAAAGGTTCACTCTGATGATTAACTGATGTCAATATTGACAATAAATGCTTGTAGTAATTTATTAAATATCTACAGAGAATCTCAACTATTAAATCAATATATGACGTCAGCACCCTTGATTCCCCGATCGCACCCGTACCCGCCTGACCCAGCAATCGAGCTGAAGTCCACGGTGGAGGCGAGCTCACACATTATTCACTAGGCCAAGCCAACAGTAGAGAAGGCTTCAGTTCGATTCTCAGATCAGGCAAGTGCTAACGGAGACTCAAGGTTGCTAGCGCTTCTTACTGACTTTTAATAGTTGTCATTCTCTTTTGATATTTGAAATCAAAGATAAGCCGTACAATTGCATGTAAAAGTATAACCATGGCACTCTCAACATGAAAACAACAGATCTATCTATTAAATAGATCAATTGACTTTCACAGACCTTCAATCTGTGAATTCTTAGATCATGATCTTTCTGACTAATTTTGCAAACCAAAAATCTATTTTACAAGAGCGAATCAAGATAATTTCATGATAATATCGAGATAGAAACACATTTTCAAAAGCATTGAATCTTTGCTGCATGATCGGTCATCAAATTTGCTTATTTCTCATCATGTTTTCTAGTCATCACAGAAATGCGATTATTTAGAGCGTTGCGGAATAGTCATTGTCGATTTAAAACTCCATACGCTAAAATTCTGCATTCGGCATCAGCAGTTGATCTAGTCTTAGTCTGATGTTTGTAATGCGTTACGATGTTCTATTCACAGATAAAATCATAGAGTAGGGATACATAGGTAGAGTGTCGACTCTACCCAAAAAAAATTTATATGAAAAGATTCAGCTTTTTGCGGAGATAGCGTTCCCGTGGTCCAAATAATTATTTGAGCAGTTTTAAAAATGTCAAAGTTTTGCAAATTTTTATGCTACCTACATGGCAGCTTCATAAGAAGTAGTATGAAACAAGTTGGATATCAAAAGGAATGAACATTTGCTAAAAATAACTTAGCTAAGCGGAAATTAAGCTGATTATCTAGGGAATTTGATGAACCGCATTAAAAATGGAAGTCTTCATGGAAATTATGGATTCATGGATCTTATTGTGCGTTTTTAGCTGAAATTTCAGGTTTTTAATTCAGTTTACATCGGAGTGATTTTATGATTCACTAAATTTATATGTTTCATTTTGAATCTGAATAGTGATGCGGACCCATTCACACCTTTCAAAGTCAATTGAAATCATTGTCTTTGATTCAGTTATTTTGCTCTGCCAGTGGCAGGTTGCATGTGATACGATCACACTAATGAAAGTATAAAAGCAACCTGTAGAATTTCTAATTTAACAAATATTACCTCTCCAAGGCTGTCATGAGACGCAGGATCTGCAAAATATTGTCATTCTTTCTGCATTACTATCATGATCAGTCAATTCATTGCTAATTTCTTCAAAACCTCAAAAATTTGCATATCTCACATTTGGTAACAATATCCAACATGTACCCTCTTCGAGTTCATTTAGCAAAATCGAAAGTGTATTCACATTGGGGATTTAGTAAATGCGGAGTTACCACTCTACCAGGGGCGTCGGCAAGGGGGGGGCGAAGGTGCGGCCGCCCCCCCTCAGCTGGGAGTAACTTTAACTGTCCAATTGATGATGACTTCAACTATGACCAAGGCGAGAAAAAATGCTGTAATGATAACGACAGATGAGGAGAAAGTTTCCTGTGTGAAGTGTTACGGCGTGCGCAGCAGGCGGTCATATCGTGGCGATCAGGTTCTCTCGCTGCCTAAGCTCCCTAATCTATTTACCATCAATGTACAGATGATTATCTAATACAGTATTGAGAATCGGCATCAGCCACAGCCAGTGGCCACAGCCTCAGTCCCCATTCATCCCGAATGGACACTACAGTGCGAGCGTTAACCCTTTCTTTCACTATTTTTAAATAAAACTGAAAAAAATTTTTTTGTCACTTAGGTAGCTTTAATTGGTCCATAAAATCATATACTGGAGCAAAATTCAGAGAAATGCAGAGGAACATAGATTTTTATAATGTTGTTCTGAAAACAGCATTGTGCACGATATACATTACCAGATTATATTGTCGCAATGTAGTACCATAACAACATTACGAAATTGTTGTATTTTTATATGCGTATTAACCCGAACGACGTTGCACAACGTACTAGCAAGCATAATATTTGTGCTATTATATTCTTTTATTTCTTTGTATTTTGTTTAGGCTGCTATTACATAAGCTATAGGGCCTACCCACAATAAATATAGGCCTATTAATAACAAAATAGTTATGATAATATGTAGTTAATCCTTATTATGATCATCCTATGAGTCATATGAGCGCATCCATCTCGATATGTTATACAATAATAAACTATGTACCTACATTCAGTTTCCATGAAATAAAACAAATTCATTTGCAAAAGTATATGTATAATATGAAAAAATGTATAAAAACATCGAGGCTAATTCATCCTCGATGGAAATACCAATCTGACATTGATTGATTGATATTTTACTTGAAAAGATTAAGATCAATTACTCGTTTATTGTATTTGTTTTCATTGTTTGCCAAATGGTTTAGTAAGATGACAATGTTTTCAAAAAATTTAATAAACTAATTAATTGATTTTATCAATGATCATTCACAACGGAATATTTCATTTACAGCAAAAATTGAGTGCTTTATCAAGGCGCAACATGTTGAAAAATACACATGTTCATGGAAATCCAGATGACACAACATAGGGTTCCGTTTTTGAAACTCTGATTTCAGATTTGTGGTCAGCGAACTCGATTTGTCTGCAAGACTAATAGCAGTTACTTGCTTGAAATAATAATTTTACTAAAAATGTTTAGACAGTGAATTCAAAAATTACAATTTTTGGAAAAGTACTCTTCGGAGTGACCTTCGAAACTTCAATTAGGATCAAGTGGAAGATATCAATTTCTGAGATATCAAAAAATACATACACAGGGCTGATGGAGCCCCCAGGCAGAATAGGATTAAAGTGCTTGATTGCTAGAAACCCCTGCCCGGCCGTGCCGATTGGGGTCTAGACCGCCCCTCCCTTCGAAAAATCCTGGCGACGCCCCTGCACTCTACCTAACATTCCTACTCTACGGTCTGATGTTCTGAATAAACTCTGTTCACAGATTAAATGAATTTATTGAGCGTCCGATCTGATTTGTCAATTTCAAAACAAGAACTGACAATAGGACGGGCGCGGCAAAACAGTAGACTATGGTCTTCATTACGTTGTGGATGTGAATCCAATTGCAACTCCCCCACCCTCCAGGAAAGTTGATGTCACCAGCCTAGACCGTTCCCTTGTGGCTGCAGCTATCTAAGTGTCATTTTCATGCCTCTTTCATGTTCCGTTGTCGTATTCTCAGATGACGCCTCCGTACTTAATTATCTGCGATCTGGGGATTCTAACTGCGTCATGAAAATGCGAATTGCAGACAACTTACCGCCAGGCTTGCAAACTCAGCACCGTAACAATGATCCAGGATCCCAAATTAACTGTCCATATCGTTATCAGACACTGTATCCACGCCACATCCAACCATACAACAAGTAGAGGCTGCAGGAGAAACGATAGAGGAAATTGAAGTTCTCTTATGACAAGAAATGATAAATTTGTAAGTCGTATTGAAATGTAGAAATGATCAATGGAAAGCATATTTTCATTTGTTTTGATTGACCGAGGAAATAAGATATCTGCTTGTTTAATGAGCATTTGTAGATCAATAGAAATCAACAACAAAACTCATTATAAAACTGAGTTTAGACTTTGACATTAACATGTGCTGCGACGCTCGGAGGCTCCGTCGTTGTATTTCAATATTTATATGACCGATATCAGTAGAATTGTAGATATTTAACGATAGAATATAATCGTTTATTCTACTAGTAGATTATCGCTTATTATACTGGGTACATAGATCCATAGTAAAATATTGAAAACTATGATAAATTAGTAAATTGAACAAATTTTAATAATTTATCAACAGTAAGTATCATACTATGATGAGTCAAGTCACATTGTCTCTTACTTCTCAAACTTGACATTGAATACACAGTTTGAGAAAGTTCCACTAAACATGTCTTTCATGTTGTCAACATTTGCAGTGTTAAACGCTTGAGTTTTATGAATTTCTATTCCCTTTAAGACATCGGTCATATAAATTAGGATATCACACTGATTTCCGAAGATAAGCTCTGCTTGAAAATCTACTCGTATCATAAGCTATCTATTCTCCGAGCCGGAGGCAAAAATAAGAATAGATAGCTTATGATACTCGTAGATTCTCAGCGTTTATCTACTGAAATCAGTGTGATATCCTATACTTAATTTTTTGTTTCTAGTCGTGATTATAAAACTTGTAAACTGATCAAATGTATGGAGAGATTGTTAAAGAAGCATATTTTTGTTTTATTCAAGTTTGGTTTACATTCTGCCAGAGTTGTTTATCCTGTGTGGCTTTGGTTAAATTTGTTATCGACAGTGTTACTGTGTAAGGGGTCCGCCATTTCGGCGGGGGCGTACAAGATGCTAAAGGACCCGAAACGCGACCTAGCTGGTCATCTTGCTGATGAGCCCCTTCTTTTCGATTTTTGTTAGCCTTGCAGATGTCGTTTTATTGTTCTGTGCGCCTAATGTTTTATTCTTTATATGTAGGACAAGTATCTACTTGTTGACCGGCGTGAACGCCTATCAGTCCTATTCAGGACTAACATTATCAACTATTGTGTATTATTATCTTTTAAGTACACTAACCTGACTTTTTCCTTGATTAGGATATATCTAAATAGTCTCGGCAAACCCCCAAGACCGGAGGCACTGAGAATATGCCAAGAGCCGAGATTTTCCTTCAGTAGCTTGTTCAGTTAATGATAAGGCAGTTTGATCCGGTATTGATGAGTTAAAAAGTAATCACAAATTTTCACAGTTGACCGTCTTGTTCAAGGTACAAAGAATGACAGTCTATAGTCCGGCGGACAGAACGAGTTTCTGTAGGGAACGAGGCCGAAAATGAGGCTCTCTCTCAGAATAATATGCACCCTATAGGACGGGAGCTACAGACACTTCCCCCTAAATTCGCGCTCAAAGGGCTTAATAGCATGGATTTGTAGATCTTGAAACGCTGAATATAAAAATCAAATTCTTCAGTGCCACAGCCAGTCGCCATTGGTTATCTCTTAGTCTGGCAAGTAGTAAAGCCGATGACATCGGCTTTGCGATTATTTTAGTTAATTTACCGTTCTCTCAGCACTTAATTTATCGCCAATGTATTATTGAAATAAGTAATTATTTGTGGAAATATAAAAACAAGTAATTTACGATTAGGAACAATTTGTAATCTGCTGAATTACACTTCTTAACTATTCAATAGGAGTGATATTGTTCAAAACAGTCCGGATGTAATCCAATGTTGCAGGTGGAGCACTCGTACACTGTTCGTTTGCGACCTACACCAGATTTTTTACAATGAACACAGTCACGCTCAGGCGTATGTTTTGATCGAGATCCTTTAATTCAAAAATTAAAAATTCATTCAAATGCATTTCAAAAACAAATTCTGAAGACCAATAGTTTGCCAAGCGAGGATAAGGATGTAAACTATTGAACACGGCTAAACCCAACCAAGATAACAGTTCGCGCAAAGTAAGAAAATACCACTCACGAGGATTCAGAACTTCTGATGCCATCGATGCAAACGTCTTCGCTGCGTAGGCGTTTGTTTCTTGGACAGTTTTTCTCAGCATAGTCTCGTTAATGAATAAATGAAAAAGATGTGCAGGCGACGTAATCTCCTCATCCATGCAATAATCCATCAAAAAGTACTGATGAAATCATATCTCTGTTCGTCCAAATGCTTCGATATCTCTGGGAATCTTCCTCATTTTCGAATTCTTCAGATTGATCAATCAAAGTTTGCTCAATAAATTCGTACGCTGCTTCCACGTCGCTGTCTGTAACCTCCATTATCCACTTCAAAAGAGCGTCACTGCTGTGACATCAATTTTATCATTCTTTAATAAAGACTTGCACAATAGGCGACTGGTATCACACTTCTGATTTGGCCATTCTTGCATCGGTATGGCCAAGCCGATGACATCGGCTTCATCTTCCCTAAATCTAACTTTCAATAACGAGTGAATCACCTAATATATCACGTGATGTTGTACACGTCATGAAATGAATGAATAGCTACCCAGCAGTCAATGGTAAACGAAGAATCGGTGTGTCAGAGCCAAAATTGTAGCGAAAAGCCGATGGCATCGGCTTTGCCAGGCTAAGAGCTAGGTGAGGTTAAAGGATTCCCATTGGAATCCAATGGTAACATTAAAGAAATATCTATGGATTGTTAACCCCTTGGCAGTTTTTGTACATTTTCTTTTGCAGAAAAGAAATTACTTATCCTTTGACCTTACCTATAACCAAAAGCGACTGGCTGTGACACTTAAGAATTTGATTTTTGTATTCAGCGTTTCAAGATCTACAAATCCATGCTATTATGCCCTTTGTGCGCAAATTTAAGAAGAAAATGTCAGTACCTCCCGGACTACTACACCTACTCCCAATCTGCACGTCTGCCGAGCTTTAGTTAATTCCCATTCTTGTTAGACATGCTCACAGAAAAACACATGTAAGTAAAATGGGACACAGGTGTAAATTTTTGAGCAAAAATGAAATTTTCTATGTTTTCTCTTATCAACCGAAAAGCATTGAGTCTAGAGCCATATTTTTTACATGGATTGTCTTCAGGTCACTTGTTATCATACTCACGAACATTTGTCTATGACGCTTAACACATTGAAATGTGGCAAGCCTCCTACCGTCGGCGGATGTTTACATGTTGGCCCATTTTATCCACATTGAACGTTCTCGCATTTATCGCAGATCAGACGCATGGTAGCATCACATACAGATGATAGGAAATGCCTTGAAGACATATCATGTCGAAAATTGTGACTGTAAGCTTAATACTTTTCAGCTGATTGATTAGAGAAAACATAGAAAATTTCATTTTTTGCCAAAAGCTGCAATATGCAAATCCTGTCAAAATTTGCAATGAAGAGGACGTGACTAAAATTCGGCAGACGGGCAGATTCGTAACAGGCACGGGGTGTACATCATTCAGTGAAAGTCTCATTTTCGGTCTCGTTCCTTGCAGAAACTTGCTCTGGTTGCCGAACCAGACTGTCAAGATCAGCGAACGTACAAGTTCAATGACTGATCAGTTGTGGATCACGTGATCAACACCTGACAGCATAGAAATAGATTGTTTATCTAAAGTAGACTAGAATGGAAATTGACTCAAGTTCGTGCCACTTACGGGGGCATGAACAACCAATGAAAAGCTTAGAATTGCACATGTGACTGATTCTAGCCCAATGATTCAGCCGTTGACAAGTGCATCTAAGTGAAAATGCGTGCGACTTTTGTGCCACTATTGTGAATTGCCTGAAGATTTACCTCCATTCTAGAGGTTTTATTCTTATCAATTTCTGTGCCTAACAGGAGATCGCAGTCTGGCAGTAGAGAGAAATGCAAGATATCTATGCTCTACCCGACAAATGAGGATCAACTACGTGCATGCTTTTGGTGCAAAGAAGAATGAAACCAATGTCAATGTAGAAAAATACAAAAGTGAAACAATTCTTCACATCATAGATGTCGTGAGCACATAATTCTATGAATAGCTGCATCTTCAAGGACGAAATGAAATGCAAAGAATGCTTCTGAATCAAAGTTCTCGGACGTGAATTTCAAGTGATTTTCGAAAATTTATAGACACTTGAGATCAAGAGACAACAGCCTGAAATCAATTTCAGGTAAGAACGAGAAGAACTTAAGGACATTCTGTTTTAGCTTCCACTTTTGTTTTTGTCTCTGCATTGAGATTGGTTTTATTCCTCAAGCACTAAAAGTATGTACTTAGTAGATCTGCATTTATCGCGTTCATTCATTCGTTTAACAGATTTCTTACGCAAGACAATAGTCTACCATCCAACGGATTACATGATGTGATATTTCTTAATTAATTCTTTTTGCAACAAATTTGACACAAAGGAAATAATTATTGTTATGATGCAACGGTTAATAATGCAATTTTTCAAAAGATGAAGTCTTTGGTATACGATTTTCACCTTTGTTTTAATTGCACAAGTTGAATAGAATTCTGGTTTTTGTTGATTGGCGTGGCTGCACAGATAGGCACATAATCCGAAAGCTGCTGACGTTTTTTTCCTAAATTCGTGCACGAACTTCTTACTACTTTCAAATTTTAGATTGTCCCCCAACATCAGCAAAGAAACAATTCTCAACCTATGCTTCCAGTCGTCTTGCATGCTACGGAGCGTCAACCATCGCAAAATTCAATTTTTATGTAGATCCAGGTACTTCCGAGTTTGGTGCACTTAATAACGTAATAATCTAGCAATCATTTAATCACTCAAAATGAGATTTGTCGTTTTTATGATTTTGATTGCACTTTTATGGCAAACATCTTCCACAGTAGACAGAGATGTGGTATTCGTCGTACCCGCTAGCTTGGCCGACTTACTATTAGAGATAATGAAAACGTCATTGCAACCGATGCTATTGTTGCTGACAAACAAACCGGCTGTCGTGATCACAAAATGATATTCACAGAATTTATTATATGGGTACAACACAGAGGACCGTGGGATTGGGATAAGACAATTCATATTTCTTCTTCAATGCGACTTCTTACTTCAACTGCATTCCGAAAAATGTAGACGGTGTCCGCATCACTTACATGCATGACGTGTCTCAGTCATTCTTGCTGATTGTTTTAGTTTCTAGAGGATCATTTCATCTCGTCAGATCAACACTAATTATGATATGCTATGAATCGGTTCAACATCCATTCAACAAAAGTCTTATTTTTTCAGCTGATAGATATAACTATAGATAACTGATAGAAACTATTGCAATTTGTGGCCGGTTGAAGTGCAGTTTGCTGTAGATTGCCTGGATTATTTTTACAGAATTAAACTCTAAACTTCATTCAAGCATCGATGGATAAATACGCATGCTCTACTTTGGCATTGGTTTCCATGATTGGTCAGTGCATTTAAAGAAATTAATTTATTGCTAAGTCATCATGTATCGGGTTTTCACTTTTAATTACAAATGTATTAAACGATAATTCACACAATTTGAGCTTTTTTAATTAAAAACATTTAATTGGCATTATACTAGTCTGTATTACTACAACTGGACTTGAGAATTACTGAATTTATTTAATGATATATTAATGATTTTTTGAGTCGTCTTAGCTCAAGCACGAGTCTTAAAAAATGATAGCAATGTCACTTTACAAAATGTGTCCCCGCCTCCAAAGTCAGATAGAATGTTTTTAGACAGATATGAAGGAGAAGTCTTCCAGGTTATTGAATTTTGACCATTTCCCAATAATTGGCTTTATTGAAGGTCAGGACATTTCGTCAAGTGCAGATGAAATTTCAGATAGTCACTTCATTGATAATGTATTACTACAGCATCTAAATGGGCAATTATCAGGACATTTAAAAGTAATTCGTTGAAGCAATTTGTTTTTAAACAGATGCGTGATGAATGTAACAGCATACACTGGAGAGGAAATTAAATTTTACATTTGTTGACAGATTTGATGTCTTCGAAGCAATTAAAAGATGATAAATTGCCAACTCATCAAATGTTATGAATCATTATTAATTCTCTGTTCCAATTGAGCACCGTACTGAAACCACATTTGCGTGTGGGTCTAAAGTCTAGAGCGGACATAATCCTATCCCACCCATTGTATGCAATGGTAGCAAGCGATAGAAACTGACATAGATATTTGTCTCTCTTTGTCTTGCGTGATTATCCAAGCCCTCGCATTGCAGAAAAGATCGCATCAGCGAACCCACGAAACTCATCGGTCAGATTGCAAGCAAGCGCAAAGTTGAAATGTCATTGGGGTCATACAGTCAGGAAAGTCATACAGTACAGTCTCCAAGTAGAATGTTTGCCACATCGGATATAATTTTAAAGGCTGGATTCTTTGTCAACATGGCGTCCAACTTTGTCTGCAGCTTCTCTCCTGTGGCACCCAAAATATTGTTCAGTCGTTTCCTCGCGTCTACCACTATTTGGCACGCATCAACCAAAGTCAAGCCTCGAGTCTCCAGTTGTCTGATGGAAGCAAGAAGAAAAGAGAGATTGCCGTGAATGTATGATGAGAATTTATCATGAGAAATGGAATTGCCTGAAAACTGGCTAATAGAAATCCATTTAACTGCCAGTCCGAATATCGCCTTCACAGTTATATGTGAAAGCCTCGAATCATCTACTGTTTTATTGAATTTGATCAATGTCATGAGCAGAAATTGATATTAGGTTTTTATTCCGAAAAAGTTGTTTTATTTCTAAAGTTGTGAAAATAGTTGAAAAACTGTTTTGTCGAGCTTTAGTGATTGATTTATCAGATAGATGTGCATGTATTATTCACACCGTTCGACTCTTCACGATCTAAATTTACTGACTGTTCACTTAATGCGTTGTCAATATTCTAGTTCGGCAGATCCAGGCATGAATTTGCATTACGTTTAAAGGACAATTGATCTTCTCTCCCCTCGAGAAATGTTCTTGCCGTGACTTTTTGTACCGAGGAAGGTCATCTCTAGACTTTATCTCCGAGACTGAAGCACTTGAAAAATGATTTCACTTTTCTCAAAGATAAATTAAAGTGCCTAGATATTGCGGCCTTGACGCAAGGTCCTAACCACAAGACGATCACGACTACACAGCTGTTAGGAGAGTTACAAATGGCGTGACCATTATTGAAAGATGAAATTATTTGTCTGATAAAACTCAGATACTCTAATACTGTTGATTTTCTGACATTCTGCGCAATTATCTCCTCTTTTCTTTCTTCAATAGCGCCTCACATGCAAAAACACACCCTGTACATGTGAAATGGATATCTACTTTTTTTCATATAGAACAAAACAAGAAATGGATATCGTTTTGACATAAAAATGCAAGATTCAATCCAACATTTCGTCATTCAAGCGACTTGTTCGCGGGTATAGGGGGTATAGTGGGTATAGGGGGGCAAGAGGAATTCGGGGAACGAGTAAAATAGAATTGTAGTAGCAAGACAATGAAAGCTGACCACTCAACATGTGATACGTTTTCTATTGATTTCAGGCTGGTATTGGGCAAAACAATGGCTTTCAGATAATCTTGCTGGATATAGAGAATCTTGATTTAATGAGGAATGTCTCAATTAAAACCACTAATGACAAAGAGTGACATTATTTTGAAATGTTCAGAAAGCGCTTTTATTGCCCTCATTTAGTTTTAGTTTGGATTAAAGATGAAATTGAAGTCTGCATTAAGAAAAGCAACCGAGATGGCACCCTTCTCTAGCGATTGCTATAACTTATAACATATCAGGACCTTCAAGAGTGGTGCAAGGCTATTAGACCGGCCGAATTGGGATAGACAATGTCTTTGCAGCAAATTGGAGAACGTGGAAAGAAGAGCTTCAAAGATCATCGGATTGAAGACTTGCTCCACTCTTGTAGGGAAAGTGATGTCCAGCGACTCTCACCCTCTTCGTGAATTTTTCACAAGCAAGAACCGTCTGCTGAGAAGCAACTGTGAATTCCGCCCACTGCGTGCCAAGACTTCAAGATTTCAGAAGTCATTCATTCGATTTTGCAAATAGCTTCATGACCACATTTTATACATAGTTGTGACTGATGTTTTTTTATGTATTTACCTTCTGTAATTTTCGTATGTGCTGCGTCTACCGACTCTCAGTAGACCATTGAATAAAGATTATTATTATTGTTGCTGCTCCCACTTCACGTCTTCCATTTTTTTCAGAATGAAGTAACCAATGCTGCACACATGCACGAAATTGGCACAGTCATGAGAAGAAGTGGAAGAAATGCACAATGGAGCACAGTTTGAGCGATATTACGGACAGGTGTTGAAATCGGTTGCCGTGTCGGACAAACTCGGAGGTGATAATCGATATTATATCATTGAAAACATGCATCCAGCAGGTTTACAAGCAGGGTGATCGCGATCTTACCGCCGTTTTTTACCGCTTTGATTTGAATGAATTAAAACAAATTCAATGTCTCAAATCATGTTCTATACAGTGAAAACAAACAATGACTCAATCAAATGTTACAAAATCAAAGATTCTGTTCGAAGTGTCCTCCATAGGATTCCTCGCACAACTTGCATCGACGAGTAAATGATTCATAAGCCTTTCGAATCATCGATTTCGGAATGCTGTCAAGTAAGTCCATCAACCTTTCCTTCAATGTCGTGGCTGTAGACGGTCTTGGGGGCTTGTACAATTCGTTGCGGATGTATCCCCAAAACCAAAAGTCACAAACCGAAAGATCTGGACTTCTTGGAGGCCACTGGAAAGACACACCACGACCAATCCATCGGTTGTTGAGTTGAATGTCGAGTAACTGTTGAACCACTACCGCAAAGTGGGGAGAAGCTCCATCTTGTTGATAAAATTTTCTCTTATGTCGCTGCTGCTTGGGAAGTGGGATGACGTGAGTTTGAAGAATACCTTTGTAATGCTCTGAGTTCAAAGTCGTCTCTAACAGTTCATACACAACCCCAAAGTCAGGTGACACCATAGCCCAGCACGTAATACCAGGTGAGCGCAGCGCCTTGTCTTCAGCAATCATCTTCGGATTATCCGTGGCATACACGAAACGGTTGTGTTTCTTGACGCAGCCATTTAGGTGGAAATTTGCTTCGTCACTAAAGCAGATGTTCTTCACTTCTAACTCTGTCAGGATAATCCTGCAAAAATTCAACCGTTTCCCTGGATCGTCTGAAAGCAATTCCTGAACAGATACCATCTTCCATGGCTTCAAACCCTCTTCCTTTAAAATCTTGTTGACAGAGGATTGCGCAACACCAACTTCTTGGGCCACCTTACGCTGTGATAGGAATGGGTCGTCTCCAAATGCGGCAAGGACATCTTCTTTATTTTCTGTCGATAATCTTCTCTGTTGATGATCACCAACAGGCTTCCCAGGTAAGATGATCAGAGTGTCCAAGAATCTTGCTTTTCAATCACGAAGGGCACGTGCTGGTGGTGGCTCTTTTCAAAAATTTCTCTAAAAATATTTGCCTGGCTTCTTCACAATTGAAAGTAACTGAGAACGATACAATTGATGCGAATTCAGTGTTGTTTAAATTGCGATATTCCATCGTGCGCGTCTCAAAAATAAATGAATTTGATAACATTTGATGAGATTTGAAATTTGAAACGTAGATATCTATGAATCACACACTTCATCCATACGTTTGAATAAACTGTGAGAAGAATCGGCGGGAAGATCGCGATCACCCTGTATGATATATATTTTCATTGTTCTCTTACCCATCATGTGAATTTGCTCACCATCTTTTGGAATAAAAACCAATAGATAAAAAATTAAATTAATAAATTAAATTCTATATCTTAATTTCATTTAGCATAACTTCAGCCGGTCAGGAGCAAGGCGAAAGTCAAACTGATGCCGGACTAGACCATTCTGTAGGTCTCTGCCGCTTCCATGTGTGATGCAAGCTCCATCTTTATCTCTCATTGAAAGTGGAGTCAGATGTTTCATTTAGGCATTTTCTGTCGACTTGTTTGAATTTCGAAAGTTTCTCCATTCATCTGCCCGAGATTGGACTTAGCGGATTTGTCCAACTAACCGACACGAGTAGCTTTTTGTGTGCCGAATGTTGTAAATAACATTCGAGTTGCAGAACTTCAAATGAAACTTGAATTCTAGATGCGATATCAGAATATTAAGTATACTTTCTCGGATATTCATCAAATGTATCTTAATGCACTACTGGTATTTAGTATAATAGGCCGGGAGCCAGGTCGGTTCACTGCCGACCAAAAGCGCCCTAAAGTTTGAGAATATAAAGTATTGGGGATTAACAACATACTGGACATTTGTGGTCTCGGCCCAGGAGACCCAATATGTTATGAGGCCCAAAAAAAGTGCAACATTATTCGAGGTCTCGCAAAATTCAAACGTTGATTTGTTGCTTAGTACCTGTTGATCACGAAAACACCAAAGACTGACGTTCTAAGAGGTGGACTACTTCCCCCGACAGTCGACCCAAAAGGACCCCCAGAAAAATGTGTTAGTTGCAGCATTCGACGCCTTGCGAAAATTCAAATGTAGATTTAGCGTTATACACCACTAGCTATCAATAAATGTTGTTTTTTGAAACACAATGTAGCTCTATAAGGAAAGATGTCAAAATTAAGTATTTATTGAATAGCAAAGGAAAACGTTACTCAACCTTATGCAACGGAAAAGGGTAACTTATTACCCCAGGCGCATTCCATCGTATGTAATTCTTAATGCATAAACAATTATCTTTCGTCATTTCATGTGCTTAAATATTTTATGCAATACCTCTGAATGATCGCCTTTTATAAATTTCTAGTCTTTTGTATAATCTGAAGAATTATGTCTTTTAATCTCGGGGTAAGTTTTAACCCCCTTCCGTTAATAACCGGAGATTTCTACATAAATGAATAAAATGCAATACACTAAAATCCGTCATTCTTTCGCAAAAGTTTGATGTTCTCGATGGTAAAATATGTGTTCGTACTTGTATAAGACTGTAGTTTTTCATATAGTATGCTCTGGCATCTCAAGAATGACACTTTGAGGGGATTTCGATGCAATACGAGGGCAGTCGAGATGGCGGAAAGATAGAGATTGGTTTTTATCAAAATATATCAACTAAATTCTTTCCTACTATTTCTCTACATTGTTCATTCATCTCATTAGACCTCACAGATTTCGATGAATCAACTAAATTCCTTCCTACAGTCCCTCTACATTGTTCAGACTATCTATGGTACTATTTGCTAATAAGCGTTCAACAATGATGAAAAAAGCGGTCATGATACCACTTGGGAATATCATAGATTTATCAATTGAACCTCTATAAAATTTTACCGATAACTCTGATCATAGACTTCTATAATATAGCATCTGGACAGAAATCTGAACAGATATCATTGACCCTTCTATACGAAATGAGGCTGACTATTTGAATCGATGTCATTCATACAGAAGTTATGTGCATTGTATTCTTGTTATTCTTGCTCTGCGGGCGTTGTTAATTAGTGTTTTTCAAATCATCAGCGATGTTTGTGGAGAAAGGAAAATGCTGAGCACATGCTCTGTGTTTGTGTACCGGTATAAGAATGACAGTAAATTTAATGACTCTCCACCTACATTTCATTGCTTGTCTTTGAAAAATAAGCCACAGAATCTATCGATAAAGAACAATGTGATTTACGCCGACGACCAAACCAAAATTACTCTTCTTTCGTGGCAAAGTTAATACATTCTCACAATTGTCTTCCTCAAGAAGAAGAAGAAGAAATTTCAAGCGATATGGAAGCATAGCCCTCAAATGTGAAATGAAAACTGACTTCGTTCGTCGCCTCAAATTAAAGTAAACAATGTGTGAATACGAGTAAGACTATACTCGCACTTTATGAATTTCGGAGCGACAGAAATCTGATTGCAAGGTTGCACACGAGTATATTCTCTTGAACTCATCCTTGCAACAATCGAAGAATTCAACACAATAAACATCATGAACCTTTTTATCTTATTTTACACAGTGATTTTAGACCCTATATGGATAATGCATATCTCATAGGATGGATCATGAAATTTCATTAAGTGATGCAAAAACAATACAAGTTTGCAGTGCTATTGCATTATCTTCTATCACACAATCGAAATGAGTACCCGGTATGGATATGGCTATTTCTGAATAATATTTATAAAATAAAGAGCTCAATTCTATCCTGGTGCATGTTGCATCAATATTCTGAGCTTCTATGCGCTACTATGGCATTAAAGGCCAAGCAACAAACAGATGTAGTGTTTTCTTTGGTGTTGGTTCTTCGAAAGTTCCCGAATGAACAAAGTCATTTCAGGAAGTAAAACCAAGACCAATAGCCAATCCACGAATCAACGTAGCACTTTGTGTTATTTGATGTGCTGCTTCACTTGGAAAAGGGAAGATATGACCAAATATTTGTAAAAAAAGAATAAACCTGAAATGCCAGTTTGTTTCCAAAGGATTAATTATTTGACTATTTGACTTTGATTATTGATTAACTCTCTTTTAAAATCTTGCGTGTTCGTAACTAATTTCTGTAAATAGCAGTACTCCAATGTTTTATTTAATTCAAAAAATAGTAGCCAGCAGATCTATGTGAATGACATTGATTGATACATGAATACGTTTCCTCAGATAACTCATTTGCCAATGTGCAAAATGCGACTGAAAATTCTGATCAGAGTCTCACCAATGGGCAAAGTCAGACTGAAAAAGAGACTATAGGAATTATACTTCAAAATTGATGCAAATCTGCATGATCTTCCAGATATAGTTACATATTATCACGAAAATTAGTCAACCGATGCATGCTTAAATGCATCAATATGAAATACAATATCAGCCTCATCTCGTATACGTGCTATTTTAGATATCTGTCCAGATGCTATATTATAGAAGTCCATGCTCTGATACATCCATGGACGCCTAGATATATGAAGCACACATACAGTGTAAGCTAGATATATTGTCTTAATTGACGCAGAATAAATGAAATGAAATGAAATATGGTGCTTCATATATCTAGGCGTCTATGATACATGATACATCACACTAGGCATAGTTCTGTATAGTACCATAGATAACCTGAACAATGTAATTATATATGCCTATTTCTCGGTCTTACGCGACCTCCAGTTGAATCATTGCTGACCTCTAAATAGACATATAAATATAACATTGTTTATTCATCTCATTAGACGTTATAGATTTGAAATAATCAACTAAATTATTTCCTTCAGTTTCTCTACATTGTTCCATGGACGATCATTGTCCGCACGTTTTTTTAATTTGCAAAATGGACTACGAGATAGCTAGGAATATCTTGGATTCCATACTACAGTTTATGACTTCGAACAATGTCTATTGAACAGTGTGATTATCATGTTGGTTTGGCGTGTGGTAATACCACAGATACTCAAGCACTAACGCGCATTCGTATCTCATGGTCATTGCCGCACTTCAAACCAGCTTGTCACTTTGTTCATTCATCTCATTAGACGTCATAGCACGCTACCACGTAACATACGCATGCTTGCTTGCGGCAAATCCCAATATTCTGGCATCAGATCCTCAAAGATTCCGCCGTAAGCAGCTCGGAAAGCTAAGGATGGAACTCATTAGACCATTCATCGAATGCCGGATGACAAAATGGCGAAATAACCGTCAAGATATTCAGGAGAATCTTGCGTTGTTAGCAAAGTCTCTCGGTTTTTGGGATGGCAGTACTACAGAGCAGGCTTCCAATGTCATTTCGTTTCAAACATCAGGACGCTGTCGAGTGTCGATTGTGTGGTCGTAAGAGGGATCAAAAACGTGTACAATGTGCGCAAGTTGTGGTAGCTTTGTCTGCAAAGATAATCAGCGGGTTGCTTGCTGTAATTGTCACAATTGTTGATGATAAACGTCACGGACCACACTATTTTTGTTGAAATTAATAAATGCATATATTTTGTTTATCACTGGAAATTGTTGTTCTGTTTAAAATAGGAAAACTGTGACAAATTAACCTGAAAACAAATCTGGGGTAACAAGACACCTTTCCGTAGTTCATGGGTGAAAAATGTTTCCTTAGTATATGGGTTAATGTGCTGATTGCGTATCTCAATTATACTCTGGGTATATCTACTGATTAAACAGGAAGCGATGTTGAAGGATATGCGGCAGGACTGCCTCATATGAAATGACAGCTAAGCAAATCCGCTCCTATTTTTCGACTGAGGATGTAACTCAATATTTAATGATTCTTTATACAAAGTAGCTTTTGAAAAAGTTTAATGCGCTTATGAATAATAGGCCTACATGACTATTTACATTGGGACAATAAAGCAGGTGCATGAAATAATAAACAATGCATTATCGATAACCTACTTCGCACTTAATGCATCTATTGATCTATCACGTATGACTTCCGACTATGAGGCTATTATTGCCATGGTAAACATAGAAATTTTTGCTGTTGCCATTCACCTCTCTTGACTATTGTACGAGTACATTATTATTGCCTTTATGTAATATTTCTCTCCTTACTTTAAAAGTTCTTAAAAGTTTTGTTTTGAAGCATAATCGTGACGTCTACAATGGTGCGATGTGATGTTTTTGCGAAAGCTCTTATCACTAAGAACTTATGCATAATAAATGTAAAAAGAAGTTTGAACAAAATTGCCTCAATAATCATTATGCATTAGATTAAGTAATTAAATAGATGATTCCGATAAAGATTATATATTAGGCTAAAAATGTATGAAGGAATCAAAAAAGACAATTATTGCTTGAGCAAGCTGCCATAACATGAGTGCTTTATCGGAGCATCATGTCTACATTTTTATAAATTAACTTATGTATAGGTTGACCCCGTCTGAGTCTCGACATACACAAACACACACGCATACATCTACCTCTCAAAAAGCAAGTTTCAAAATCCTCATTCCTACAAATGGCACGAAAATAGAATAGCGCAGTAGATCACACAGAACAAAACTATTGATCTTCTAAATAAGCTAAGCACGAAATAACCTAGGCCAGAATAGTTGTTCATGTTGTAGCTATAAAAAAACAACAACCACCGGTGCTGTGGTCTGGTGGTAGAGGGTTCGCTCTTCGTTCCGGGAAACCTTGGTTCAAAGTTCCAACTTAAGACTTTTCAAGTAGATAAACTTTGCATTCTTAGCTAAAGACTCTGCACTGAAGAATGAAAGTGGGGTAAGCAAGGCTAGGTCACACGGAAGAGTGGCGTGCCGGCGCTCCGAGCAAGGATGGGTCAAAACTTGGGGTCAAAACCCAAAACCCAAGTCCAAGTTTAAATAAATGAATGAAGTCAAGTAAACGAAGTTCATTCTTTGTATTATGTGCTGACATAAAGATTCTTCTATAGGCCAAAATTCCTATTGGGCCCATGAGAAATGTGGTATTAGTGGGAAACGATTTGTTATTGGAATAATTGTATTCAGTAGCCAAAGTACATGTATTACGTCATAAAGTCTTCTTTTAATTTAACCTACACTGATATACTGACTAATTGAAGATCTTTGATTTAATTATGATTGAGTTACACATTGCTCATAGCAAAGCAGTTGTTTTCATTTTATCATTCAGAAATATAAGCAAACTTGATAAATATCATAGCTGCCCAGTAAGTGCATGGTTAAACATATTTAGAATACAAAATCGGAATGAATTAATTTTTGGATGAATGTCGGCTATCGCAGAAATATGTGTGCGAAGATAACTGCGAAGATATAAAATATACGGAATATATAAAAATTCAATATGCACAAATGCAACAAAATACATGTAAGCTTACAACAGATACAATATGTATGAACGTTTAATGCGCAGTATTGTCCAGCCCAGAATGAAATAGCTAATAATCACAAGTATTTCATTTTTGAAATATTCTGTGAATCCAGTGGTATTTTGATAAAATATCAGAACCTTTTGCTCTTTTCCTGTAGCTCTCCTAGGATTCAAATCAAAATATCAATTCTTGTAACTTGATCTGTATATATTCAGCATTAATAGAAAACCCAAGTCTTGCATTGTTTACCCAAAGTCGACGCAAAACCCAAGGTCCAAACTTGCTCCGAGCATAAACAAGGCTTATTTACTTTTTGCTTTAATTTCATTATACGCGAAGTGAAAGTATGCTTTTAGATGAACTGTTCACTATTGCATATTTCATGTTAGCTAATTAATGTAAATTTTATTATAGACGCTAGTATCTCGTTGTTTACTAGATTTCTTGCTGTAGTTCTTCACTATTTGAAATAAATATTGTTCAATGCCTTATAAAATTTGAAATTGGTGATCAGGATCCAAGCTTGGGTTAGTGCGGCCACAAAAAATTGAACCATCTGGGTTTTGAAAAGATGTTGAAGCAATTTATGCTTCAATAGATGGGATATTCAAAAAAAGAAGTAAATGTGCTCACACTCCCATGAGACAGTATATTTTGCCATATTGAAGACATATTTCAAAGCTTCCAAGAAAGTTAAAAAGATGGTAGCAAATAAATGACAAATTCATCAAGAGGAACATGATTATTGTTACATCTATTTGCTTTTTGAAATGTCTGATACTGACACTCAGATTGATTTTTTCAGAGAACTCGGAATAGGTTTAGCGATCAACTCATCAATTATGACGGATAATTACATTTTTCTCTATAGAAGCAAGCATTGAAGAATTCGCTAAAATGAAGTGCTCAACCTCGAAGTATGCAAAAATTAGGGATTCAGTTTTGTTAAGTGAAGTATTCGTAAATCATTTCGCTCATTTCTGAAAAAACGTGGAGACTTTTTCAGACATACATAGCTACCATGACCAGGATTCGAACTTGGGTAATTGCAGCAACAACGCAATGCCATAACCTCTCTACGATAACGGCTATTCAACTCTTGGCAGCGTTCCAAGCAAATGTAATGACACATGTTTTATGATGTGACTTTTAATGAAAGTTCAAGTTCATTTTAGTTGTTGCTTGCTGATTAAATGAACCTTTGCGACAGTTACGACTTGGAAATGCTCATCAAATGATTCTTCACTGACATTCGTCGTAATTTGCCTTACTTTTGTCTCTTACGAGTTAGAACCACATTTTGGCATACCCTGTAAATAGACGAATACAAGGAAAACAGATAGACGCAATATAAAAGTTGCACAATTGAATAGTGTTGAAAAATATACTTATATAGAGGATTAATGTTATTTTAGTAGAATTCACAGTACTTTTATGTAACCCTGCATTCAATCACGGATGCATGAACATGGAATATTGTGAATCATGCCTTACATGTACACTGGAATGGAACTAAACAGAAACATGATTGATGATATGTTGCTTGAACTTTCCAATTTAGTCTATCAGTGATGATATTTCGCTTTTTGCCCTGAATAATCTAGGAACTGATTTCTCTAATAATATGATCACTCTTCTAACTATGATGGATCATGAATGACTAATTTAATCGTAGATTACTTTTTGATGACATGCAGCGGTCCCTTTTAAAATCTCACTTTTCGCATTTCAAAAGCACTGGTACATGCTTACGAAACTTTTCGGAACAGAAAATTCAGAATATCCAATATCGAGTTAAATGTATTCGTGAAATTCATTTTGATCGATTTATATGAATTTTGTAGGATGCATAGTTGATTATAGATAACGAAAAACATTTGCAACTGAGATGTTAATCTTCAACGATCTTCCCGACTTAAGGGTTCTGGTTTTGATCAAAGCCTGCTTCTATTTATTAGGTTCACTAGAATATAGAGCCGAAATTCTTTTTAGAACTATCTTCTATGTCAAATAGACAAAACTGCGCACTAGATTCATGGTCTGCTTGATCTCAACCCATTTGGCGTCAGTGCATGGCGTTTTCTGTACACTGTAAATCGCTGGATACGAAAATTACATACAAACACATACCAAGTTTACATACAATTTGAAACCAACATTTGATACGAGATTCTGGTATATAAAGAAATCTGGTATGTTTTTCATACGAATGGCCATTTACTTTCGTATGTGATTGGTATGTAAACGATACGAACTATGCTAACTGTGATTGGCTGTTTTACGTTGAAATACGAATTCTTGGTATGTTTTATATACGAGACCCGATGCAAATTGGTATGTGCTTCGTATGTCTTTCGTATGAATAGCTTTATGTCATATGGCAAAAATATGTTATATTACATACTACTTACAAATAACTTTTTTCCAGTAATACCAGCCGTGAATATTTCTTTGTGAAAGTGTGGTATTTAACTAGATTAGATTTGTTGTGGAATTAAAGCCGCATATCATCTTTGCAACTTGTCTTATAGCATTGACAAGACTCATAGTTAGCTCATTTCCTTGAACTTAATTGATAAACATCATTTCAATAAAACGATAACTTTTCAGCAACCATGTTGACTTATATATCTCAAACATAACTATTTTTGCGTTCATGAATTATAATGTGTCTTTATTTTGGATTGATAATATGCTTAGTTCCAAAATTACATAATGCATAATTGTTGATAGTCAAATACTTATTGATTATTTATGAAATGCCTCGGACTTACATGTATTAAAATCGAATTCAGTATTGTTAGTTTGACTATAAAATGTCATTATCTCACTACTTACAAAGCAGTAGTAGCATTAGTGCGATCTTTATTGACAAAAAGCCTTAAATCAACATACTTTGGACATGATTGATGCTTTCTTTTAACATTGTGCTGGTATGGCTTTAGTATGTAAAGCATACCACACTTGAAATAACATGCGAAAAGCATACAAATATATACCAAGATCATACAGAAATATACCAAAAAAATATTTTGGTATGCATCCTTCGTGTGTGATTGGTATTGAGCGATTTACAGTGTACAGCACGTTTTGGAGTCTACTGTCTTCTCTTTTTGACCACATGCAAAATTCATAACACAGAGAACACAATGAATCATTTAAAGCAAATTCATCCTGAATTCAATTCTTCAATTCTTCGATCAGTCTACTTCATGCTGTTTGGATTTTGTTATGAAATATGGCGAAGCCAGGCAAAAAATCTGTTTATATGCTGGATGGCAGTGTGGTAGTGTCAGCAGGAGCTGTACAATCAATGTGATTTATGTGATCTAGCAATTTTCAAAATACTGAATGTAGCAACTAACACTTCCTTTGTCATTCATTGACGACGAATGATTGTTTTCTATTAACCGCAACGATTTCTGACAGTATCTCACACCTGTCAAGTCACCCGCATTCCGCAGATGGCACACACTATCCACGATTCCCATTCATTTTCTTAATTCGCAAGTGCAAGTCTCCTGCTAATTAATCCAAAATTGTCCAAATACTTGCATTTACCTATGCCAATTACTTCCCAAAATACATCCTACTGAACTCAAGGCCGAAAGAGAAGTGGTGATAATGATAAGTACACTGAATATTTAGATGTCAAAATCAATATTTAAAGAGAATGACAACAACATAGTCTATAAAGGACACCAACACCCTTGATTCCCCGACCGCACTCGCCCGACCTAGGAATCGAACCGAAGTCCGCGGTGGAGACGAGCTCACACCTTCTTCACTAGGCCATGCTGACGGTTAAAAAGGAATGCGGGTGAAGGCAGAAATCATCTCCAAGTGATATCGACAGCATATTGTCCTATTATTATTGATAGAACGCTACCAGCGTTCATATTGTAGCGAGACAGCATATCAGCATGTCATACGACTACGTCACCGTGTAGATTGACAACAAAAGTCTGTCGTAGATCATTGAATATCAGATTGTTTCATAAAAAATGGATCAACCTTAAACATCGCCTTAACTTCAACTTTGTCTAACTCCGTCAAACTTGAACGAATTTCTCTGAAATTTGGAAGATACGTCAGTTGTGCTTACTAATATCATTGTTGGAAATTTCAAGCATGAATATTGAGTTGTTTTCCTGTTATAGATAAAAAAGTAGTAGATAATTTGATCTTCATTTAGCAATGTTACACAAAATCATACCTCACTCTTATAAAATTACATTTGTTTCCCTTGTTATGTAATATGTTGTTCAGCAAGCCAAAAGCTATCAAGCAAAACAAAAATAAAGAAAATCGGTCAATCAGAGGCAGTATAGCACCATTATTCATCAACAATAATGTAACTGCTACATGTGATTAACTGGACTTCATGTTCCATAGCTTCCTGACTTCGTTGCGGTGGTGTTGGCAGCACTCCTGATTGCTTTCAGCTAGAAATCTAACGGGTATCTCTTACCGGTTGAAAACAATACAAAGCACAAATGAACAATAACGAGATCGCATTCACAAAAGGCAAAGTGTCAGCCTTGCTAGAACTAGGGTTTTCTTTGCGAGCTGCAAGCAAGCGACTAAATGTCCCTTACACAAATGTGCATTGATGGCATAATGATGATTTTCGACTCTGTCGTAAAGAGGGCTCTGGCCGTCCACGCAAAACATCCAAACGTAGAGACCACCTAATTTTGAGATTTGTTAAAGTTGATCCAAGTCTCTCGTTAAATGAGATGGCTGCACTAGTCTCGTCTATTTCTAAGTCCACTATTCGTAGAAGACTTATTGAGTCGAATTTCAAGAGCTGTAAGAGGCCCTCTCAGATCGAATTATCAGATCAGCATACAAAAAGACGTCTCAGATGGGCAATGGCGAAATCAATGGGATCGGGTTGTCTGGTCTGATGAGGCATCAGTCCGTCTGAAGGATAGTGATGGTCGATTGAGATTATGGATAAAATCTGATCAGGAAATTCCGAGACATTTACATCGTCCCCGGGTACAAAGTGGTGCGACTCTACTGATTTGGGCTGGCATTTGGACCAATGGCCGCTCTGAACTTCACATACAGCAAGGAACCATGAATTCTGAACGCTATGTGAATGTTTTACGAATGAACATTGGCCAAATGACAGATCAACTTGGTGATCCATCGACTTGGTTATTTATGGATGATAATGCTACGTGTCACAGGAGTAGTAGAGTCAAATTATGCAAGTCTCAATTAGGGCTTAGGACATTATCTTGGCCAGCTCGTTCTCCTGATCTGAATCCCATAGAAAATGTATGGAGTATTCTAAAACGTAACGTTCGTCGTTCACTGCTACCTACAGATGACATATCACAACTTACGTCACTGTTAAAATGAGAGTGGAGAAAGTTAGATCAGTCAAAAATCAACGATATCATCGAATCAATGCCTAGACGAATTGGTAATGTCATTGACAATAAGGGTAGGGCCACAAAATATTAGCTTCTTAAGAACCGTTACTGTATCATAGCTTATCAGATTATATAAGGACATTTAAATATATTAGGGACATGAAATAACATGAAAAATGTTTTCTGTATCATACTTATGTTTTATTTAGTCAAATTTTAGGATGATCCACTTTTTATGAAACGGACTGTAGAATGACAGCAATTAAGTCAATACAAGACACTAACACCCCTTGTTCCCCGACCGCACTCGCCCGACCTAGGAATCGAACCGAAGTCCGCGGAATCTGAGTCCGCGCTATGAATAATAGGACAATATGCTGTCGATGTCACCTGAGATGACTTCTGCCTTCACTCGTATTCCTTTTAACCGTCAGCGTGGTCTAGTGAAGAAGGTGCGAGCTCGTCTCCACCGCGGACTTCGGTTCGATTCCTAGGTCGGGCGAGTCGGGGGAGCTACTATAGACCTTTGTTGTCAAAATCAATATTGTTTTAGATTGTTTGCACACGTCAGTATATCACAAAGTGGACTATTTTCCTTTTCCTGTGGTGTTGCTACCGTTTCCAGATAGACATGCCCCAGAAAGATGGGGATTCATATATTCGCGAGCCAATTAATTGAAATTTTACGCATTTGCCGCATTTTCTGTATGTTGTTGAAAGGACACAAAAGATTGTAAATATTCTTGTTAAGAGAGGTTATTTTGCTAAAAATATTTCGTTGTGGTACCACACATCCTATGTAAACATAAGAATTTGTTAGAAAAGTTTGGGATTTTTTCTTGTAAAGAGTTTTTGATTATTGAGTGATGTAGGTGTCACAGGGTTCGCTGTTCTACAGCGGGGTCCGCCAAGGAGGGCATGCAGGAAATTAAAGGACTCGAAATGCAAAACTGGTTGGTTTCCTGCTGACAAACCTAAAATGTGACTCACTGGTGTCGATATTTGGGTTCGACGACATGTAATTTTCCTTCGTCCTTTGTTTTATGATAACTGCACTAGGTGACATGCCAACCTCAATTACGCGTAATTCACCCTAAACATCCGTGGCTATGCGGGACATTGCTGCAACATCTGTTATATCAGTTAGTATAGTTGGCAGTCTTGTTATATAGACTTTGCGTCACATGTGTCTGCATGTATCAGAGGCTAAACAATGTGATAGGACCTCAATTTCATGCTCAGGGAAGACAGAACATGCTTAGCGGTTCATCCGTGGTTCAAGCGGCAGCGCAGACAGCCGTAGACGACGCGCAAACTATAAACGCTCGCCCGCGCGTATTCATAAACATTCCCCATGTTTTAACAGCATCAGATCAAGTGATTTCTGACTCTTAGTGCAGCGCGTATGTACGCGGGTAGAAGAATAGAATGTCCTCAACCACGGATGTTTGGTTGGGGGTGTTCCGTAATTACGCGTGAATTACGTGTGGCATGTCACGTAGTGTGTCAATTTGTATGTTTTGATATTAAAAAATTGACTTTGCCTGGTCTACCTGTGGGAACGCTTGTCGGTCCTCTTAAGGAATACTTAAATTTCCATGATTATGTAAGCTTCTAGATTATTTGTATGTTGGCCTACTTGGCAATGCTGCACATCATTTGAAAATGTGTAATAATCTAACATGATTCCACTATTACAAGGACATAGACACTTGTTTTTCATTGCATTTCACGATTACCATCTTAGAATTTTAACTGACAATGTTTTCCTTGCATTGAAAAGAAGGTTAAGCTTTGAATCACTTGGTATTTCTAGTTAACTGATGCACTGATGCCTTTGCAATATAACTCTGTGGAGAGAAATGAAGCTCCGTCAGTGAGAATGATAACTGCTTAAAAACATATGTCTTCATGCACAAGATGGAATGTCCGACTGTCTGTCATCGTTGCTTTGATGTCAAATATTTTCCCATGACGAGAATGAATCTGAACACACTGCCTCATTTTCCATGAGAGCCATCACCAAGCCTGAATGCACGCTACTGTCCCCATGTTTTGAATTCTACACCGGCAAATATTTAAACAAACAAAAGAAGGAAGAAAGTAAAATCAAAAACGAAATGTTCCTCCATCTATTCGATATATATATTAAAAAGTAAGCACTTCAATTTCCAAACGTTTCGGTTTGGCCGTAATCAAGGGAAGCAGGAGCCAATTATTCAGCAGGGTATTTAAAACAGGTGACCGCGAATTCATCTCAGCCTCTTCAAGTCCACCGCAGATAAAAATGTACGCTCATATTTGTGTAAGCAAATGCAGCAAATATCCTGGATTGTTGGTTGGCTGTGCATAGATATGTGTTCAAATACTGCAGAGGTGCGGAACTAATGATCGCGATAAAATATTATGAAAGAAGAAAAAGGAAAAGAAGAAGGAAGAGATCGATTCTAATGGCACAATTCCTAACCTCGCACGATGCCTAACGCCCGTAGAAGTTTTGAAAATAGCGTGGGTAGGAATGGATTAACCACCCACTGGACATCCACTGCAGGTTCCTCTATTGCTCTCGAATATCATCTACATCGAACAGTTCGTTGTTTTGTGGCTGAGTGTTTGACGCCATCAATAATTTGCATGGTTCATTTCAACAAACTACAGTGTAGGCTAAACCATGGCTAACCTGATACATCCTCAAGATGGGACTACATGTATTAATGAAACAAAGAACACATGCAATTAATGTTGTGAGGATTGCCTATCAGTGTGAAACACAGGGAACTCCAAATGTGTGGTCAAGTGATACTCGACAAGCTTGAAAGCAAGCGTGAGTCATGCGCCAATCAGCAGAGCAGGGACACGGCCGAAAAAATGACAGCACAGCTAATGACAACACAAAGTTTTGCCCATAGAAACCCAATAGTTTTGAATAGTTTTACTCGTAGTATACTGAGAAGCTGCCGCCGCCTCCCACTGTCAACCACAAGAAAGCGCCATCGTTTAGGTACTGTTGTTTAGGTACTGTAGGTACTGTAAGTGCGCTCACGTACTTTTGATTTTCTCTAATGTATAAATTGACTCTCATTGCTTCAAAAATATACACCTCTCTCTCTTGTTCATGACAGCGCATGTCCGTAAGGCACTGTTGCACATCCAAGACCACTCTAGCTCTTCTTCACTATAGTGTCGGGTTTATATAGTTAATGCTGATCGATTTTTCAGTTAAAACATATATTTTCTGTTTTTCGCATGTTGCACAATATTAACTGCAGCGTCAGTGCTACAAATTTTTGCATTCAATCATCTTTTCAATGTTTTCGTGGATTGGGGGTGAAATTCACCATCACATCAGAGGTGCAAAACAGAATTCACTCACCGAGAGTTAGCAGTTAAATGTAGGATTTCTATGACTTTGCATATAATTTATAGCAAATTCCCCTTTCTATGCTGAATTCTTCATTTTTCTCACTTGCCAAGACAATGCTTTGAGCACTTTTTTAGTCATCCTTTTATCAATTTAAAGCAACATCAAATCGAATGAAACTTCAACATTGTATCTATTTCACCCTTATTGTGCACATATCGCAGTTCTGATAGATCTCTATTTGAATTCTGCTAATTAAAAAACAAAGTTCTGTTTTACTGTCATTTCTCAACCAGACAGTATGATTGATGTTCCTCAATTTTAAGAACTTCTCTACTTTCAAACCCATCAGAAAACAGCAGCTACTGATCTTTCCTCATTGCAAGAGCGAGCTAATTTAAGTATTCTTTTTCAAAGACAAGAATTTCTTATTCTTCTCTTCCCTGAAACTGTTTAACTGTCATGAGGCCGATGCACCCTCGTATTAATACCATAAGCATTCCAAAGAGAAGTGATCAAAGCAAGTAATTGTGCCTGACAAGCTCATTGAATCCATGACCTGATTGTTCTTCGGAATCAACCGCACAACCATCAAACGATGCGAAATAATAGCAGAGAGTAAGTTATAATAGAAGATAGACGGCATAAATGCCAACAAGAGAATGTCAAAGCTACCTGATTGAGTGATTGTAAAATTCATCTCTGAATAAGGATTATCTTGGCGTCTCAATTCAATCAAATGCCTCTCTCTATTATCGGCCGAATTTTCAGCAGATGTCGAAAATGCTATCATCCAAAATAATCTCTTTTCTCGACGTGAAGAAAGTTGACATCTGTACAAGTTGCTCCGGATTCATGGGAAAATTGATACTTCAAGTAAGGATCGCCTCTCTTTAATCTCTGACAGATATTTTGTACATGTGAAAGCTCAGAATTCATCTGAGGGTAAATGTTCTGTAGGTGAGGAAGTGCATCGCAGACTGTCTATGAATGTCTGAGTAGAAATTGTACAAAAATCGACGTATCCATTCCTTAGAGCAAAAGTCGGGTACTTCCATGCTTGTAGACCACAGAGATAGATTCATTTGCTTGTGGGTTCGTCTAGAGCGGACATAATCCTATCCAAGCCGTTGTATGCAATGGTAACAAGTGGTAGCATAGAGTAGGGATACATAGGTAGTATCGACTGAAAAAGTATCTGTATGCAGTGAAAATTTTTAAATAAAAAGATTCAGTTTCTTGCGGAGAATACGTTCCCGTGGTCCAAAAAATTATTTGAGCAGTTCTAAAAAAGTCAAAATTTTGCCAATTTATGTACTACTGAGATGACGCTCCTATATGTAAGTAGCATGCAACAAGTTGGATAGCAAAAGGAATGAATATTTGCTAATAAGCATCCTAACTAAGCGGAAATTAAACTGATTATCAAGGTAATTTCATGATCCGTTTTATAATGGAAGTCCTCATGAAAAAGTCGACATCTTATTGTGCTTTCTTGGCTGAAATCTCATGTTTCTAATTCATGAAAGCAATAGTAGGTCATCGAGTTGCCAATTTAACAATTATTACCTCTCCAAGGCTGTCATGACACGGACAATCTGTAAAATGATATCATTTCCTTCTGCTTTGCAATCATGATCAATCAATTCCCTTGTAATTTCTTCAAAACTGCTTAAATGTGTATATCTCACATTTGGAAACAATTCCGACTGTATCTTCCTTGATTTCATTTAATAAAATCGAAAGTGTATACACATTGGGGATTTAATAAATGTGGAGTTACCACTCTACCTAATATACTTACTCTATGAGTGGTAGAAATTGACACAGATATTCGTCTCTCCTTGGCTTATATGGCTTGCGTGATTGGCCAAGCGCGCGTATTGCATAAGTAGCTCGTATCTGCGAACCTACGAACCTCAACGGTTAGATTGCAGCTACAAAGCTACAAAGCTACATACAAGAAGACTGAAGATCGCAGTGGGCGAAATCACCCCACATGGACTCCTCCCCCACTTTATTGTATCTTTATCTACAAATATTCAAAAGCGTTTCTATATTAGTCTCGCGGGTCACAAAAAATCTTTCACGGGCCGGATATGGCCCTCGGGCCGTAGGTTGTGCAACCCTGGATTATTGAATGACAGTGGAAATACAGTGGAAGATTATGACTAATCAGGGAAACGAATTTCATTCGTAGTTGAATCACCAAATAGCATCTACAATATTGAAATATCGTTCAATAGTATTGAATCAGCAGTATATTTCAATAGTCACTTCTTGCAGCATCTTAATTGACAACTATTGACTATTGAACCTTTCAATATCAATGAACAATCGGCTGTTGTCTGAGATCCATGGTGCCACATCTCTTCGGTCTCATCCGTTTCGTCTTCCATTAGGTACTGTGGGTCGTAGATTCGACTACATCCCACCGATTCCGTGTTACTGGCTGATAACTTCGGCATTCACACTTATGACGAAATGTTTATTAATTGATTATAATTGCTATTACAACCGATGTGTGATGGAGAAGATAGATAGACCTGTTATTTGACATCTGGCGTTGCTTTCCTGTGGTACATTGATTTATCCTTTATCTCCTGTAAAAAAACCACCACCTGATCATTGCTTTTGAGGCACCGAATGTCGAGGAGACGAAATATTTGTTCGACCAACTTGATTCTCGTTCAGCGACAGCACTGTGCTCCTCTTCGCTTGCAACTTGATCTTTTCAAGTGATCTTGGACCTACTAAATTCTTCACGGATGTTTTTGGTGGAATGCATAAAGTTTCTTCCTTGTTCTAACTCTATTCTTCCACATTTTGCTTGTGTATAAGTAAATTTATGTAGGCCTAGTAATAACGAAGCTTTTACATGTAAGAGTTTTCATGTTTAGGATATAAATACCGAGTATATGTATATCAAATAAAGCACTACATATTATACCCGCATGCAGTTATGACATTTTCGGATTCGTTCAGCTTGTTTCAGTGGGATGGTAATTGAAACTATCAAGCGGATACCGTAAAAATACATGAAGATTTTAATTAAGATCCTACTCTTGCTACCATATATTTTCCCTCGCATGTAGGCATTTTTGTGAGTAATCATAATCTTTTATCAGACCTACAAATATTTGAAATTTTGGGGTTCAAGCCAAAACGATCGTAATCTAATTCGATGCTTCTTATAGCTGCGGTAAGTGCTTATAAGTCATCAACGGATAGTAATGAAAGTACAAGTAAAGAAGAGACGACTCCCTCACAAAGTCATTAGGAAGCTGTAACAGATTACATTTATTTCATCATGTTATCAAATTCAACTGAGGACAAATTTTGTCTTTCAAAGTATGAGTAAATTAATGAAACGATGATATGGAAATAAAGAATAGTCGACATACTGCATTCTTGATACCAACTGTCGCTTAACTAGTTCGTCTGATATGTCAAAATGTGGCTTATAAGCGTGGCAATGAAATTCATTTCTTAACTTTATTTCATTGTAAATGTCAGATGACAGATTGCTAGCAATTGATAGCGAAAGTCAACTCTGAATTATTTCAAAACTCTTTCCAGCATCACATTTGCGCAAGAGCTTCTTATTTTCAATTTGTAGATTGTCACCCAGCATCATTAAAAAGAAAATCCTTTTCGCTATAGTTACAGTCATCTCGCAAGTTGCGGAAGATCAAACATCGCAAAATGCAATTTGAATTTATTTATTTATTTCACTTAGAAACGAATTCGCTTACAAAAGTAGGCATTATGTATATAGAGACTTCAAGACCTGAGTACAAATTACAATAACGTACAACAAATTATAAAGGGCGGTCACATAAAAAGCTTTTCAAGTACGCAAGGTGTTGAGGGAGTTAGAGTTCTGTATGGAGACAGTTCCACACTCGAGGGGCCTGAGACGCGAATGCCCGACCTCCAAGTGTCTTCCTGGTAGTCAGGGGTACCTGCAAGGATAACCCAGATGAAGAGTGAAGGCGTGAATGACAAGATAGATTGGCAGGGAACTGCAGAAGATCAGACAAGTAGTCAGGACAAACTTGTTGTAAACACTTGAAAACCAACGTGGCCAACCTGTAATCAATTCTGTTCTTAACCGGAAGCCACTGGAACTCGCGCATAAGATGAGATATGTGGTCATGTTTTGATTTCATGTAAACCAGGCGCACAGAAGATTGAATAATAGGCTGTAGCCGATTCAGACAACTTCGGGCAGACCAGCCAAGTATGAATTATCTAGAGCTCGAATTATATTCGAGCTTAGCACACTTAGTTAAGTAATGATCAAAAATTAATATAATCACCCAGAATGAGATTTGTCATTTTTGTAACTTTTTTGCACGTTTAAGGCAGGCACGCCTTCCAAAGTAGGCAGAAATGCAATATTCCCTGCAGCCGCTAGCTCGAGCAATTTGCTCCTGAAGATGATGAAATCGTCATTATGACCAATGGTTGCAGATAAACAAACAGACTGTCCTGATCCCAAAATGATACTTATAACTTTAATAGCGTATCTGTAAGTGTATGCGCAAAGTCACTTGAACTACATTCTCGCAGCCATCAGGCAATGCCCACGTATTGTTGGAATATTACCAGGCTTGCCGTTGGGATTGGGATCTCAATTGGGATCCCAATAGCTATTGGGATTGGGTTGGGATTGAGCTACCAAAAATCCACCCCAATCCCAATAAATCCCAATAGATCCCAATAAGCCCCGATGCAGCTTGGGGTCACATTGCGTACGTTTTTAGCCATGAAGCAGGCTATTGGGATTGGGATCTGTTTGGATCCCATGGAAATTCTCATTGAGATTGGGTTGGGATTGGGCTGGAGATTCATCCCAACGGCAAGCCTAAATATAACACAACACTATGCACAAAATGCTTCGCATGATGACTCAGGGCAGCCAGGTTGCCCTGAGTCCTTCCAAGAAGCATGAATGATGACTAATCAGGGATACGCAAAACATCATTTTTTTATTCAAAAATTGGAATTCAAACTCAAAATTTCTATTTATAGTAGCAAGATGACCTCCTCCAGGTTGTCAGACCTCAAATCGCCGGAGTAAAATAGAGTTGAGGCTCCGTGAGCAGCGGAGGAGGACTGAAGTTTGATCAGAGTGGCAGGAGAATTTGGATGGCGATAGAGAATTTTACCCTTCAAAGCATTTACAAGCACTTAATGTTCATTGTGAATTAAGAATAAAATCAAGTTATAAGAATTGTCATTACAGTTCACTGTGGTTTTTATTGGAAATGTACATTCATATAACCTTTGGTACATTCATGTAAAGTAAATCTCTACAATTAAGTCAAACCCGCCGATGGGATGTAAGCCAAAACGAACAGTAGGTGCATTTAAAATGTTTATTATCGGACCCTTCCCAATCGATTGATTATAAAAGCGCAACCAGGCCCGTAACCAGATCTGATCTACAGGGGGGGCATGGCCCCAAAGGAGAGAAAGTTGATGTGAACATCATCAACCATGAGAAGACTACAATCTTGAATTAATAATATCTACATTTGCAGTTTAAATGATTGTTGTTATTTAATTTAATTAATTATGTAGTGAAAGACTTTAATGATAATGCAAACTCCTGTATATATTGTGTTAACCTTTTCTTACAATGATCAACTATCGCTTTTGCTTAGACATGAAATTACAAGTTGCATAATTATTAGAAACAGCATTATGAATGTGGCGTAGCATAATTTATTTTAAAATTTTACATTTTTTTAGAATGTATTACATGTATATCAGACGATTTAAGACTGCATGAAGCCTTTTTTTATGATAATAAGTTTTAGTATTGAATCACTTGCAGTACATGATCACTTCACAAAAGAAACATTAATTTAGAAATCCAATCATTTTTCTATTGGTAACGTATTTCTAGACGCTCAACACTCGCTAGATAGTTGCTTCTCTCCTACAATTGATCTGTGCCGACAAATAATTCCGTTCTCGCCAGTCATCAATCAACTTCCCCTCCAATTTGTTCTCACTTCCGACGATTTGATTGATTTGTTTTATTAATTGTATATTGATCATATAGATAACTGTTTTAGCAGAGGGGACACAAAAATGAACAGGGGGCCTGGCCCCCACCATGCCCCCCCGTGGTTACGGGCCTGAGTGCAACCGAAGGCAAATTTTCAATGTTTTCTTCATATGAAAACCCACTAACACTGGGAAATTTTAGAGATAAATGATCTGTCATTTTATAATGAGCGATTTGAAATATTGATATGACATGCATTTTAACAATCGTTGAAAAAATGAGTTAAAGTGATATGGAAATAATTCAAGTTAAGAAATTATCATCAAAAAAGAAGTTGATCAAACTGCGTGATTTTGAATATCCGTGCGTATTTGGGAGCATAAATTCCTCAAGTAACACTGCGCCTGTCATTGAACAAAAATTAATAAAAATGTAAGACCCCTAAAAAGATTTTGTACAAAATTGAATGCAATGTTTCCGCTAGCATCAGTAATATTACGAAACTTTTCTCATTGTGAGAAAACTGTTAATTGAATATTGAATGAATTGTATTTTGAAATTCTGGCTGATCAGACTGCAATGTCGTCGCATAGATATCCTATTAGTCATGAAACAGTTCGTAACACCATCTTTTTTACGTAAATGTCACTGAATGCAATTTCTCTGATAAATGGCACTGTGTTTTACAAGACCAATAGATTCCTCCCATCATAACTGATTTTAATCAGCTGTAGCGATCTCTGGCTGTCAATTCTGTTATTCTCTGACTATCAACAGTACAGAATTGCAAACATAACGTCTATTAATTCCTTCATGGTATAATATGTCAGTCACAAGCACAATAACGTTGAAGTTTTCATGGGGAGTTTGATAAATGCCAACTGCGGATTAATGTTCACATGACAGGAAGTAATTGATGAGAAAATGTGATCTTGTTGAAAGATAATTTCTTTCAAAACATTTTTTTCAAATAAATGTACATTTAAATCTGTGGAAGACCACTGTGTAGGAAAGATCAACTCACCTGTGTTGCAAGAACGGCAGAACCAGCTACGAGCACGAACAAGGAGATTCCACCAGCTAATCTTACTTCCTGGAAAAGATAAGATGAGCTGAAGTTTTCAACATTTCATTTGCAACACAGTCAACACTCAACATGATCAGCAAGGCTCACATCAGTCAATTAAGTCAAAGTCTGTATATGTGAATCCTCACGTAATTCAGGGTCTGTGTTCGTGTCAAGAACATGTGTGTCACATCTCATTTGTGTCGTGTTTTGCAATCATAGAGTAAGTATATTAAGTAGAGTAGCAGCTCAGTATTAATTAAATCCCCGATGTGTATGTAATTGGGATGCGGAGTCCTATCATTTTGATAGAACTCCGACTCCGGGGGTTGATAGGACTCCGATCCCTGACTCCGGTTGGCCAGTATATATTGCCTATTTTTTTAAAAAAACAACTGGTAACCTACGTCATACATCATTATAGGCTCACTTGAACCTATCTTTAGTGATCATCGCTGTATCAATTATCAATTATTTCCGATGAAAGTTTATCAAATGTCGCTTTAAGTTGGATGCATGCGACTCGGCTCCTCCCTGATGTGTGCTTCACACGATTCTTTTCCAGTCTCTACCCCCAGGAAAATCCCCCATCCTTCTTCAAAAAAATATGAGTACACTTTCGATTTTAATATGCGCTTTGGAGGTGCCATCACACAGGATTAACGTGAGGATAAGAGGTAATGTTCGCAAACAAACTAGTATTTCATTTTTGTCTCTGATGTGACCTTTGGTGCATAGTGGGATCGAGGCTAGGAAGGATTGTCTTCTCTATTAAATCACTGAGTGAAAAGACAATCTTTATTTCACTATCACGGTTCATTCCCTCAACAATTACAAGCCTTGCATTCAGCAGTTTCTCTGCACTTTTGTTTGACGGAGAAAATTGACATTAAAACAGTGACAGCTATGCACGAGAATAAATAACTTGTTTGTATTATATTTTGGATCTAGTTTTAGTCCGGAGTCCTATCATTTAATAGGACTCCGACTCCAGCAAAAATGATAGGACTCCGGGACTCCGACTCCGCATCCCTGGATAATAATGCCCACATATGAAATTAGCTCATAGAGTAAGTATACACATATTATGTAGATTCGGAACTCAGCATTAATTAAATCCCCAATGTGTATGCAGTTTCGAATTTATTAAATGAACTCGAGTTGAAAACCAGTGCCAAATATGAGATGAGCACATTTTTGCAGCTTCGAAGAAGTTACCACAGAATTGACTAATCATGATAGCAATACAGAAGGAATGATAGTATTTTACAAATCTTCCGTGTCATGACAACCTTGCAGAGGTAATGCTTGTCAAATTAGCAATTCGATGTGTTAAATGCTCAGTCTTATTGATAAGAACATTTTCTTAAGCGTGATCACATCACAAGCTATCTGCCATTGACAGAGCAAAATATCATGATCAAAGACAATGATCATGATTAACTCTAACAGATGTAAATGGGTCCACATAGGCATTCAGATTCAAGAAATAAGGCGTAAATTTAGTGAATTATAAAATCATTCCGATGAAATTTGAATCAAAAAGTTGAAATTTCAGCTAAGAAGCATAATGAGATCTCAGCTTTTCCATGCAGACTTGCATTATAATGCAGTTCATGAAACGTCCTTAATTGTCAGCACAATTTCCACTTAATTATGATTCCTGTTAGTAAATGTTCATTCCTTTTGGTATCCAATAAGTTTCACACTACTCATATATTGTGGTTTCACGTCGCTAGTGTTTGGCAAAACTTTAGCTTCTTAAAAAGTGATCGAATATTTTTTAGACCGCAGGAGCAAATCTCCGCTAAAAATCTGAATGGGTAAATATAAAAATTGTTCACTGTATGCTGACATTTTTGAGACAACACTCTACCTATATACTTGCTCTATATTTGCAATTAATAATTAGAATCAAGCATTATTGCCGCTTTGACAATTGTTTAGCTTTCTAGCTTAACACTTTTTGGTTCGACATAAATTGTTAGCTTTAATTGTTCTAAGGATCTAGAATTCACTTCATTTCACGACGATGGAAGGATGCAATACAATTGATTAATACATCGTCATGCCTCAATCATCAATGGTCTGCTGTGCGGACCCTTTGCGGTGGTTGGTCGAGCGACCTGCACAATGCCGGAACCTAAACGAGCACTGCACGTCATTGTTACCCATTCCACTTCCACATGCAAGAGAATGTGCATTTCAGCAGCCGGGCTTGTCGTACACAAGTGACGTTGTTCTCCAGATGACAATTCAGGGAAATAAACTAGGCTATATGTCGCTGGTAACCCCTTTGACTTGAAATGAGTTGCTCAGCGCACAGTCCATCAATAGATGAAATTTATTTGCTAATGAACTTAAAACTAAGTTACAGTGCGCCAGCTTGTGGCAAGAAATACAACTAGGACTGTGCGCTAGCCGCACCTGCTCGCACTGGTGCACCAAAAATTTTGAAAAGTTCCACAGAAGAACTTATTAAAGTATAGACGAGATATAATGTTCCGCATTTGAAATTGCCGTGTGATAGTCAACTATAACTTCAAAATCTTGAAAGTGTAAGAGTCTCTATCTTACATAACAAATGCTCACATTTTCTGCAATTCAATGAAAATTTCATGGAGTAAGTACTAAGAAAATTCCATTGACGCTACAGAATTTGAAACAGACTTCCATAGGCATCCTATATTTTGCCAATACTTGTGAGTGACTCTTCATGCTTCAATTAGATTCTCTTGAAACATTGACTTAACTCGGTCCCGAAATGAGCAGCTGAAATCACTAGCCCTGACTAATTGATATTCCAGTTCCACTAACTTTATAACAAATACTTAATGTTTGTCGTCTTGTTGCTCGACAATCTGAAAAATAAGAAAATTGGACTTTGGTGTCCTCTTTCAAATGTAACAGCAGACCTTGTTGAAGTCCTATTTAATGAACTACTGCCATACCGGTTTCAAATACCGTGGTATCCATCATCAGTGGCGATAATACAACAAACGGATAGGGTTATATACAAATTTGGACATGAAATCGATGATGAACACATTTTAAAAAGAAATCCGGACAGTCTCAAGGCAAGAGTACAAACTAAAATCGTCAGTGGGCATAGAAATAGAATGAGCCACGCATTGACAGAGAAATATCTGTCAGCAAACATAAAATCTCATAAAGATAACATAAGATCTCATAAAATCACGCCAAAACCTCATGAACAATCAAACATCATCCGAACTTTTACATTTATTTTAGTTGGTGACCAATTCTACTTCTATGTTTGCTGACAGATATTTCTCTGTCAATGCGTGGCTCATTCTATTTCTGTGCCCACTGACGATTTTAATTTGTACTCTTGCCTTGCGACTGTCCGGATTTCTTTTTTAAATGTGTTCATCATCGATTTCATGTCCAAATTTGTATATAACCCTATCCGTTTGTTGTATTATCGCCACTGATGATGGATACCACGGTATTTGAAACCGGTATGGTAATAAATCTCAACCATGCAAAATCTTTAGGGCTTCTAGCTTGTATTAATGAACTACCTTCAAACTAATTCTCAGGAAATTGGTTGCCGCAATAACAGAGTCTATTGTGTGAACTGCAGTATCGTAAGTAGTTGAATATTCTGTTGATAACAATGATGTTTTCACTATCCGCTAAATCCACACACAGGACGATAAAAGAGTGTTGAGAGTATTCGTCTGGGGAAAGCAGCCAAATAAGTTTTTCCACAATCAAATTTCCATATGTCCTTCAAATTCACATTAATACTTCATATTCAAATGTCATAGATTTTGACACAACGCCAAATGCATATTTACCATCGACAAATTTGGCAGCATATGTCCACATACAACAGGGAATTCAGTGAAACAGATGCACAAATGTCGTACTGTTTTCGCTTCGCTGTTTCAACATTAAGGACGATTGTTCTTAACCGCAAATGCGATAAGCACTTGGATATCGATATTTATTATGTTTTCTATAAAACTATAGATTGCATAGCTGGTATGTTTATCAATCAATAGACAACTCTGGCTCTCATTTTCGGGATGTTGAGAAATGAAGCTTTTCTAAACAATTCCACAAATTGAATGGAAGAAGTTCGATCCTCGATGGGAACTAATTTATGTGCGGTACACCGGACAACCAATTAATTGACATTTAGGGGAGTTATTGAGGAATCAAACACTTGAAATCGGAACAAGTGGACAATCAATTAAGTCAAATTGGAATAGCTGAGCTGTAGCTGTTACTGCAATAGTCGAAATTTTCTCAAATTGACAAACGGTGCATTTCGTGACTTATAATTTTTGTGAATTCATTCAAACTCTATACTAAACATACACCCTGCACGAAAATGGCACCATAACGAAATCGAAGCATACAAGGGAGCTGCTGTCGCAAGCTTGCTAATCATTATACCACAGAATTAGATTCATCTGCGTGCGTTTCGGTTTCCTAGAAAGGAAGAGTTATATGCAACCTTAATATCGAAATGGCACATCACAGAATTAGACAACTTACTCCTTCTCGAATGGATAATTCGTGGATCGCTTGCTATTGAAAATGGCAAACAATAAGCTGTCAGCAGTGGACACCAGAGCCAGTGAGAGATGCGTGCGTGCTGTGATATCACTTCGCACACGCCAAAACACACATCGATGTCTCGCTTCAATTCAGTGTATACACTATACAGTGAGAAATGCCGAGGAGAGTATGTGGAAACATCAAGTGGACTAATTTTCTTACGCCCACATTTTTAATAATGATCGAAAGGGCCAACATCATGGAGAAAACTTGTGCGCAGTGATCTGAATTCTTTGAATCTGAAGAATTGTGGCTTTAATTAGGAAAAGGCGAAATTAGGAATTATTTTTGCCCACTTAATAGGTTCCTCGATGTGCCGTTGATTTCGTATTAATCACACTTCTAGCAAACCGAAGCAGATAAACAAAATATTTAATTATGTGCATTTTACATATGCTAACGAGTCGAGGATGAAATACACACAGATCACTGCGCCTCATTCAGTGCATATTAGTTGCACATAAATTGCTCGCATTTTCACTTAGATACACTTGTCACCGACTGCATCACTGGGTAAGAATCAGTCACATGTGTAACTAAGCTCTTAAATGGTCATTCATGCCGCAACTTACTACAGGTCCCCCGGACTAAGGCTATGCCTCGACCTTGATTATATTTCCATTTTAGTAAGCTTCATATAAACCGTTTATTTCTATGATCTATGTCATTGTCACTGTCCGCCACGAAGCTTCAAAAAACATGAAACAAAGTCCGGCAGCCAGAGCGAGTTTCTGTAGGGAACGAGGCCGAAAATGAGACTTTCACAGAATGAATGTGCGCGTCTGCCGAATTTTACGAGGCTCCTCTTCATGTCAGACAGGATCAAAGAAGACGCAGATCAATGGGACGCAGATTGGCGTTTTTGTCAAAACTGAAATCTTCAATGTTTCTCTGTGTTTAAGCATATTGTATTAGCTATTATCCTAGAGTCACAAGTTTTGACATGGAATGTCTTCAGGTCATTTCCTATCATGTTCATGTATACCCCTGTCTATGAAGTCAAACACTTTCAGATTTGGCAGGCCTCCAAACGTCGGCAAACTCAGGCATATGGAGCGATTTCATCCACACTCAATCATATTCTCGATACATCAACGACTACAAACATGATAATAACACATGTACATGTATTGTGCTGACGGCCGGACTAATATACTTAATGATAATTGACGATCGATCAATATTGGATAGTCCCTGGTTAGATTATACATTATAGCTGCATTTATCGATCAATAACTTTTTTGTTTCTCATTTCAATATGTTGAGAATTGAAACTTTGCCAAACAACTCCACCCTGACATCTTGGCGAAAAGAAGTTCCATCCTTGATGGGAACGCAAACAGTTAATAAGGCACATCATCGCGAATTTGTCTCTTGCTGCAGAGTAAGTAGACTTAGTTGCATTAGGAAGAGAAACAAGATTCATTATAGACATTCTGTGCTCCCATTTAGGAACTGGCTCCGATATTGTTGGACATTCTGAAGTAATTGGAACAATTTCTCATTTCATGTGAAAATCCTGTCAGCTGATTTATCATTCAATGTTTATTAACGGTTACAAAAGATATTTACATTACATAGGAAGAATGCTCGATAACCATTTAGTGAATACATCACTGGATGATGAGAAGTTTGATATTGAAAGGTGTTCTCATTGCAGATACAGCAAATTAATTAATTCTACCCATAGAGTAGGGATATATAGGTAGTGTCGACTAAAAAAAGTGTCTGTATAGTGAAAATTTTTATATCAAGCGATTCACTTTTTTGCGGAGATTACGTTCCCGTGGTCCAAAAAATTATTTGAGCACTCTTGAAAAAAGTCAAAATTTGCCAAGTTATATACTTCCGAGATGACTCTCCTATATAAGTAGTATGAAACAAGCTGGATATCAAAAGGAATGAATATTTAACAATAAGCAATCTAACTAAGCGGAAATCAAGCTGATTATGAAGGAAATTCATGATCCGTATTATAATGGAAGTCTTCATGAAAAAGTCGCGATATCATTCCTGCTTTCTTGGCTGAGATTTCAAGTATTTCATTCAATTTTCACCGGCATGATTTTATGATTCACTAAATTCATGTTTCATTTGTTGAATATGAATAATTAAATTGGTTGAGGCTAACCTCCGGTAGATCATAAAGAAAAATAATAATACTACAGGCCTAACTAAAAACTGAGAGAAAGAAAAACAATATATCACTCTACTTTGCGTTTTAAACAAAAATTATAAATTACTTACACCCTTACTTATGGAAGGAGTGGTCTAAAAAAAGGAGTGATTATAGCAGGCAATTGTGTGTCTGCTTAAATTACTTAACTTTGTAAATTGCTATCAATCCCAATCATCTATCAGTCAATTACAATTAAAAAGACCGTACCTGTCATTTCTAATGCGGAAACCACGTGTGGTGGTTACGCAATTACCTTAATTTTAGTGAGAAGAATGAATGAAAAGAAAGATGTTGAATAATGTATTTGATCCCGATCTGGACCGATCTGGGTGCCTTTCCACCGGTTACATGAAGTGCAACTCTAAACAGATAATTGATAATATTGCTGTGATAAAGTTGGCAAATAGAGGTCATAGATAGTGACTTGAGTTGATGAGGGACAAAAGATTCACGATCTGGCCCCTTAATTCCTGTACGTTCAAACTCGCTAAGCGGGCCCCTGTTAAAGGAAAGCAGCCTCGAAAGAAAAATCTCGGGACTTGTAGTCACGATACATGATTCGAATCTCGTGATGATCGAAATGACTAAACTGGAAATATGGAAAAGAACTTAAATAAAGTAAAAGGCAGTGTCCCAAAAGTTTAACTAGCGGGAAGAGAAATAACCGGTATTTTCAATAACTGCTCTTCAAATTTTGCTTTCTGCTGTTCAGCAATGCGCTTAAGATCAAAGCGATTATGGTGGAGGTTAATGGGGGTGGTGGAATAACGAGTTATTTTGTTCAATAAAATCCTCTCATGTGTTTACAGAGGCGAATATATCTCAAAACCTGTCCGCGAAAATTTGTACCTTTTTGTAGGGCATAGTGTTTTGAGGAAAAAAATAGAGTTTAACAGGAAAATTGAAGTTGTCAACCTTATGTAATTACAGAGGTTATCGCTTCTGTATTAGTATTTTTGCATTTTTGTGTCTAAATATTCAATGTTGTTATCATGATCTCCACTTCTACTTTTTAGAGACTTCGTGCGATTTGTTTAGGGAATTTTAAATTTTTATCGTCTATTATTTTTTTAATTTTTTGTTTAATTAATTTTTTTTATTTTTTTTTTGATTAATTTTTTTTTTTTTTAATTTTAATTAAGATTTTTAATGTTTTTTTTTATTTTTTGTTTATATTTTTTAATTTATAAAATTTTATTACTTTTTTCTATTTAAATATATTTAAAATTTATTTCAACGAAGCGAAAAAAGTAAAAAAATAAATAGCAGATCGTCTATATATCTAGAGGTATTCGATAGAAGTTAGCACTAGACCATACTTAGCTAAAAAAATAGATTTAGAACTGAAAATATATTCGCAGTGTATAAGAAAAAGGTCTGCTCTAAATGGGCTACAATTACTCCAATCGGTATACCTTGATATCTGTCGAAAAAAACCTGTCACCCAAAAAAAGCGTAAACTTCATGACTAATGAATTTAATAGCACTCCTTAAAGTTAGAATTAGTAAAAACACTATAGCCTTTGATATTTTTACTAGCTATAAACATTTTTTCATATATTTTGATAAGTATTTCCTATTGAATCATTAAACTTTATTAATAGCAGCAGAAATGTGATGAATAACATCGTCATCATGATTCAATGTTAGTGTTACAATGTGGAGAATTCAAAAGTTGCACATTATGTATATTGATGGTTTGAATCTCTTTAGGAATTCGAATCGAAGTTACTATACTTTAAACAAATGCTAATTCCGCTAATTTTGTAAAGATAGATTTTATGTTATCAGGTATGTAAATACTATTAACGGTTTAGGTTAATATTAATCTTAGTCGAAAGTTGTTTGTAATAAAATTGTTTAGCACATGCTATGACAAATAATTTGTAAGGGTTTTTATGCAATTTAGGTATCCAATACAAAATGTTTATTTTAAGATTATCTTGCATACAAATAGTATGGAAAGGAAGTACTAATGTTACTTTTATGAATTGTAACTAAAACTATTGATCTCTATTGGTTCTTGGTATTATTGTACCTAGTTTGTATAGGAGTTAATTGTTTCCAAATTCAAGTTTCGAATCCTGTGAATAAAACCATAAATAAGTATTTCTTACAATCATGAACGCATAATTGTATTAGCCATTACTGTGATATGTCTAATATATAAGTTATCATGATAATAATGGGTAAAATGCTAATCTTGCTAAGAGAATTAATGTTACTATTACTCATTGTATTCTTGCTAATTCTTTTTTTTTCCCCCCCCCCCCCCCCCCCCCCCCCCCCCCCCCCCCCCCCCCATTACACCCCCCCTTAACCCCCATCCCTTTCTGACTGTTTTGGTTTTTGAGCTTATTATTAATTAAGTTTGTCTCGCACTAATTTTAAAATCTTATTTCTTCAATTCCGAATATCAGTCTTTAAATTAAGAAGTGCTTCCTACACTTCTTAGCTATGTGCTTATCGAGCGAAAACTGTGGATACTGTCTATAATATTTTTATGATTACACTGTTTGGGTAAACGATGCTTCGTTCCTTAGTTACATATAATTCTTTTTTGGGAGGTTCATTTATAATGTACAAAATCACCTGTGAAAAAAATTAAACTCAAAGTTACATATCGTGTTTGTGATATTCATTAACAAATAAGAGGTGTGTCATTAATTTACACTTTAGTTTTAAGATATCATGCAATCAGACTTATCTAAGCGTTTTCAGTTTTTCAAATAAATTGTTGCAGATTTCAAAGAGACAGGGCTATTCAATGTAAAATATTTTTTCGGTGGATAACATCCTGTACCTGTTCTGGAACAAGTCGATTAATACTTCTGTCATGCAGAATACTACTGATATCCACTTTGTCTATAAAATTGTTATCAGTCATCAAAATTTATATTTGTTATTACAACCTCTAGACTGCTCTATCTTCGAATTACATATTTGCGTGTATTAATATGCAGATACTAAAATGTCCAAATCAACTAGATAATTTTTCGGTTTCTTGTTAATTATATGCAAAGTAGCTGTAATCAAAGACCTAAGAAGAAATGTTAACTTAGCAAGATTATAATCGTTAAAGCAGTTTTCAAAATATGTTTCGAGTTTTCAAAATTATTTATTGGTATTTTTGACCTTTTTCCTATTTCTATACGAGTAAGTAACGTTTGCGTTTGGGGATAAATTGAATGAAATAGTCTTAAGATCAACAGTTCCTTTTGACTACTAACCACCTCGAATCTAAAGGAAGGATTTAAGTCCTAAGGGGTGCAAAGTATTTAACGTGCGTATATAAAAGATCTTCGCTTGAAACAAGTTTTCGGAACAATTCCAATTTATTGTTACTGTCATGAATTATCATCTATAATTTGAACAGAAAATGTCATTACAAGTATTGGCTATGACTTTACTTAATGATTAATAAGTGTAAGTCAAGACGTTGTGAGTTAATGCTTTTACGATGTCATAAATTCTGCCGTTGTCGATGCTGGAGTAGTCAGACCTACATACTGTACCGCATTTTTGCAAGAGAGTAAAGTAAATCACATTTTTTGGTATAGCAATGAATTTTCCGTCCAGCTATACGTGAAATTTCACCTTTGTACTAAAACTAGTGACTGAAGATTGGATATCAAGAATGGCATTACGCATAAGCATCTATTGGATTAGAATCATAATTAGGAATAATATTACTAAGGGCGCTACCCATAACATTCGCATTATATACTAAATACTTTTTTATGATAATTTCCATAATGTTACTAGAGACTTACTTTTGTGATTTACGGAGTATAAACATTCGTTGTAAGCTCAATGCTATTGTGGATTACAGATAAAATTTAATTAAATGTGTATACTGATGTCTGCTACGAGTCTTTCTTAACGTGAAAAGCTGAAATGATTTCTAATGCGTTTAGTTACAATAGGTATAGCACGAAGGACAGTTGCTGAATAGTGATATGGAACCATTTACATCTTTCAAAGTTAAATGAAGTCATTGTCTTTGATTATGTGATTTTGCTCTGCCAGTGGCAGGTTGCCTGTGATATGATCACGCTTAAGAATATATTCTTGAGATTGAGCATGAAAGCAATAAGAACCCATCGAACTGATAATTTAGCAAACATTAAATCTCCAAGGCTGTCATGACACTGATAGCCTAATCTGTGAAATACCATCATTCCTTCTGCATTACAATCATGATCACTCAATTCCGTTGTAATTTCTTCAAAACTACATAAATGTGCATATCTCACATTTGGAAACAATTCCGACTGCATCTCCTTTGAGTTCATTTAATAAAATCGAAAGTGTATACACATTGTGGATTTAATAAATGCTGAGTTACCACTCTACCTAATATACTTACTCTATGATTCTACCATTTATGGAAATACGTCCAATGAGTTGATAATTGCCATAGAGATCCGATTGCTAGCCATCATTACTATCTTAGTATAGAGAGGGTATAAGGTAGCAGCTACAAGCTGAATTCAAATCATAGTCATCCGTGAATGTGACAGAAATGGTGAAAGTTTTTGCTAATCTGTCAGAAGACTCATTAGAAAAGCAAAACTTTGTAATATTGTGATCGAAACATTTAGTGCTGGGCGCATGTACGAATCAGACCGACCTGCAAAATTTCTCTCATATATTTTACATTATCGTATCTGTGAAATTTCGTGCTATCTCGGTGATTTAACCAGGGACGTTTAATAAATTATAAATATTTTTAATTCTTTAAAAAACCGAGTAACATCACGAACCAAGTAATAAATATATGACAAAAAAGATATCACGAGGTAAAAAGAGGAGTAAAAAAACTTGGTAAATGAGCCAGAAAGGTACGCTTTACGGAAGTTGCTATGGCCGTTGCACCAACCACGCCTTCTGATGCTGATCGCCAGTGGATGCCATCAGGCGATTTCCAATATCCCCTATGACGCGGGTTGAATTTGGACCCCAGGCCCCCGACGTCTCAAAGCCAAGAGGCTCAAAAGAATAGTCACTGCATAGGGACGCGCATTTTTGGCGCTTCTTTCCCTAAGCTGTTGCTTGCAGCAGATCCCGGGGTAAGGCACGTGCTGTTGATGTTAGACTGACAGAGAGTGTCTACCACTGTGGCATCCCAAATCATCCTGATTTTTTGGGATAATTATTCCTGATTTGTACGGGAAAGATGTCAGTCCGTCAGGCCTCTTGCCGGCTCCTCTGTCGAGACCTGCTGGTTCCAGCTCTTCTGATTATGTTGCTGATGGCAGCATGACGTGGCATTCGACCGGCACTGAATTTGCAGGACAGAGGATTGTGACCCACCTCATCGACTTTTGTCCATAACGGCAACATTTAGGCTCGCTGATATAATATATAATACTTAATTAGTCAATTAATTACATGCATATTGTGCAATTATATTGTTATTACAACCATTTGAATATCATAAACTTATGTCGCAAAAGAAGACTAACAAGGGAAATTCCATGAGGTTACAAAATTACTATACATTTGCAAAAATTGGGATGCACTATGTTGAACTGCTATTCGTAATGCAAAAGGAAAACGAGGAATAATAAAGCAAATGAATATCGTCATTGGAAGGAACGAAAGCCAAATGTGTCGCACGGTGATTTTTAATGCATATAATTCTGGAGAGTACTTCGAGAGTTTAGCAGGGGATGCCATTTCAGACATCAGAAGTATTGCACCATTAATTGTTATGGGACACAAAGTTCTATGAGAAATTTCAAATTCTCAACTGTTTCGGGTTTCTAGGGTTCTTTCAAACAGAGCTTCATGCTCATATTGTACGACTCTTGACATGTGCTAGATTGATTCCAACAGTTTTGTATAGAATTCTTAACAAATTTTTCATCTCTGCATACTTCTCGTTATCATTCCTTTAATGCTGTTTGCAGTGATCACTACGCCATACGCTGCACTTCCCTTTTCATTGTGAACTCATCTCAACTTCATTTGTCTTGTGATGATCGTCAGATTCCAAGTTCATTGCGTCTCAGAAATTGACGAAATATTTAACCTAAGGAATTTGTTACTGAATTGAGCTTTGAGTTTAGACGATGCGTAGTCCAGCCGTCTTAGCACATTTTATGGCTACTACGAATCTGCACGTCTGCCGAGTTCTACCTAGTTCTTGTCAAACAGGATAGAGGGAAAGGCGACCGAATCTATTCATGCGATTACGTCAGAGAACAAGAAGAAGCAAGAAAAGGGCATTATACAAAGTCAAGGGGAGTAAAATGAAATCAATGCCATGGAAGGGCAAGTGTCATCACTGTTTGCTTTTCAGCACATAGCACTGGACGGCTCTGATGAATAAACATTGAAAATCGACCCTGAAAATTGGCATACATGTAGTTAAGATTGTGCTTGTTAACATAACAAAAGTTAGCGCAAATTCGTCATCTGCTTTTTGAGTAAGTCTCCCAAAGATGGCATGTTACATGAGATTTTCATCTATTTTCATGATATCTGATTCCCTATTCGTGAAAGAGTGACGCATACGTAAGTCAGGTGACCCTCTCAACCAATGAGCGTGCAGCTGACAGTGAATGGAAACCTGCCATGCAAATATTCATGATCGAACGTTTTTTGGAGTGCTTATCATCGGCTACACCTTTCAATCTAACATCTGATTGATTGACTAGTTATCATCAGGATAAGTCGCGGAAAATGAAGTGATAGTGTAGCAATGCACTGACCGTCCGTCAGACATTTATAAAGAAAGTTATTGGTCAACAGCGCTTTTCAGAAGCTACATCAGAGTTAGGCCTATTTCACAACTTAACAAAATAATAATTTGTGATGATGTAGTCACAATGAATTCTCAACTACATTTTAATCGAATGCTCTGCGTATCTAAGGGACTGAATGACCTGAGATCATATTTCTTTCATGAGTCTCTCTGATGATGGCCAGTTGGATGAGGCGCAAAGGTGGTGCCCATGGGCATGAAATGGACATGGGATGAGAACTTAAACCCATGGACCGAAGGGTCCTCAATGGGTAAACAGATTTTCAACAATAACTCGAATATCAATGTAGAAGATGCACTAATTGTGTGCTCTTTGACATTGTGAATATTTAGAATCATTTGATTCAAATAATTATTTTCTGTATTGCTGCATGATTAAGTCAAAGTCAATCGAGTAACTTTAAGCAAAATTGAGCAACCTTGAATAATGGAAACTAAATATACTTGTCCTCATTAATAGAAAGATATAGGACAATCAGGCACTTCATCTAGTAGGCCTATAAATTCATTTTAAGAAGATACTTGATAGAAAAAAATCAAAATTAAATGAAATAAAAAAATGAAATTTAATGATGAGTTATAGTGATATGTAATAGTAGACCTATCAATTTATTAAACGATGATTCGTTTACATGAGTGCGCGTCTTCTTACTAAACTATGACGATAAATGCTACGACCTAATCTAATGAAGATACCGATGAGAATAGAAGCATACGTTCATAAAAGTAGGTCATAGTAAAATATATAATATGCTTTAGCTGCAGCGGCCTGATCGTCGAAATATTATATATTATTACTGAAATAAAGCGCATTTCAATTCCATAATTTCAGGTTACTCAAGTGCAAGTCGATTGATTTTTAATTTATCAGATTGATTTTTATTCTAATTACAGCGATCTAGAAGATGGTTGTTTAATTCATATGATTTAAAAATCTCTCTATGAGGAAGGTAAACTTTTTCATGAATATTTTATAACATCGGTTTTACAAGCTTATCTATCGAATAGACTAACGAGTATTAAGTTATTCGCCACAAATGCTGCAGTCTATTTTGGTAACCATCAAACCCATCCGATCGCCACAAAATGTAATTCATGAATTAATGAATAAGAGACATTTATGCCTACTCGTGTGATGGCTAGTGTTCGTTGATGATGTTGTCTATATTACTTCAGAAGGGCGAGTAAATCACTTACCAACTACGAACACAGACAATGGAATATTGCATCGTTTTCGCTACGAATGCAGTAAAATATTAAGTATATATTAAAGACATCAAAATAAATATTGGCTATAATAGCTCAGTATATCATACAAATGTAATTGCTAAGTGATTCTCATATCCTTAGAATGCAGCATAAACAATAACGCGATCGGCATCAGGCTATCATCCACAGCTTGTATTGTTATGTAGACAATGTCAGCCGTCAAAAATTTTGCTTTTGGACATTCAATCAATTTAGTTTTATATTTTGAGGTTCCGAGAAATTGGCTTTGTGGTGAAACAACATGCATATACATACAGTATCCTCACGAAATAGTACATCAGGAGTAATTCCACACGTGGCTCGTAGACATTGTTTGTGGTTGACGTCTCGGGATATTAATCAAATTCGATGAAAGTGCTACATCTGTAACTACTAGCAACAAACCTAGTTTTCCTGCACTAACATCAGAAGCATAATAATTGAGGGTTGCATCACGAGTGTCGATCGAGGGCGAAGTCCGAGATCGACAAACGAGTGTTGCAACCACAGAATTAGACAGGTCGTCCCCTCTTCTGTTTGACTAGAAAGGAAGCATTGGAACATGCGAGTATGACGTTAATGAAATTGCACAATCTGCTGACATGATACCATAGCAATCAAAAAATAAGCAGCCAGTTCAACATTAAACACGCCGAACTGTGCGAAGATTCACTGACTGTGATCAACCGGATCCACAGAATTAGAATGTTTGATCGCATCACTTTGCTAGAAGTGCAAACTGATTCAAAACAATGGCACATGCAGGAACTTGATAAGTGGGCAAAAAAAAATTTTCCCACCTTGCAGAGATAGGAAAAATTGTCGTGCATCGCTTGCGGATTGCTCTGAAATCCTTCAAAATGCTCCGATCGCCACGACTCCTTCGGATTCGAAGAATTCAGATCATTGCGCAAACGTTTTCTCGATAATGTTGGGCCCTCCGATCATTTTAAAAAAGTTAGCAGGCGCATGAAAAAAAGTTCACAAACTTCTCTGTAGAACTTGACATCGACTGTGTCTCTTTGCTGCGTGATCCGGTTGATAACAGTCATTGAAACTTTGCACAGTTTGTTTAGTGTTGAACTGGTTGCTCATTGTTCGATTGCTATGGTATTATGTCAGCAGATTGTGCCATTTCATTTACGTTACATGTTCCAATGCTTCCCTTCTAGTCAAACGGAAGAAGAGACGACCTGTCTAATTCTGTGACCGGATCAAACAGTAAATTGTCACAGACGATGTCAAGTTCTACAGAGAAGTTTGTGAACGTTTATTCGTGCCCCTGCTAACTTTTTTAAGAATGATCGGAGGCCCCAACATTATCGAGAACACTTTTGCGCAATGATCTGAATTCTTCGAATATGTAGGAATCGTAGCGATCGGAGCATTTTGAAGGAATTCACAACTATCCGCAAGCGACACACGACTATTTTTCCTATCTCTGCAAGGTATTAGCAATTTCTTTTTGCCCACTTAGTGTTCCTGCATGTGCCACCGTTTTGAATCAGTTTGAACTTCTAGCAGAGTGATACGCTTAAACAATCTAATTCTGTGGTTGCAACCGAATTGTTGCAGTCTGTTTCCTGGTAACAGTGATGCAAGCGATTTATCACTACCACACTTAGCAGATTTCTATGTAATGGATAGAGGATGGCTATGCGATTCTCTGGGATATAGAGAGGGAAATTATTTTATGGATCCCGAGGGCTTTAGCCCGAGGGATGTATCAAATAATTTCACGAGCTATGTCAGAGAATCGCATAGCTATCCTCTATCCGTTATAAAGTATGCCAGATTATTAGGACCATAGATATCCGCGATAAAATCCCTCTCTACCAAGAATTTCCCTGGGAACAGATTTTATTAGATATAGAAGGGATTCTGAAATACGATTCTACAACTATGCAATAATCTGGTATACTTTATATACAGTAATTGCTTGCACTATATCAGGAATCTATAATCTGTTGTTCCGCAATGAATGGCATAGAAATCGTCTTTCAAGCATAGCAATTAGCAGTTTAGATAATTTACAGCCAGCCAGAAGCGTTTGGGCTATCAGATTTCTCTCCACTAAAGTAAGTGATTAATGGCAAATCTTCGGAGTGCACTATTTAAATAGAAATAAATCCTTATTGATGTTTGAAAATAAAAGTTGCTGCCGCATCATTAAAATAAAATCAACGTTATCTAAATGCTCTTTTTCCTGAGGTTCTGAAATCACATACAGTTGCGGCCATGAAGTTTGCAACACCGTCTCATAGAGTAGAAAAAACAACATTTCCCTTTCTATGTGTAGATTTTAACATAGTATTATTCAATCATGTAACCAATAAAGACTCATAACAATTTTAAACAGAACAGTAATAAACAACAACGATGAAGAAGCTAGTACTTGGTTTGGGTGCCCCTCGCTTTGATGACAGCGTTAATTCTTGATGGCATGGAATGAACCAATTTTGCACAAAAATCACTGATTTCTACGTCATGGTGCCAAATATGGAGAAAGTTTGCAATCAGAGTTTGTTTGTTTGAGGCTGATAATTGTTTTACACGACGTTCAATAATGCTCCATAGATTTTCAATCGGATTAAGGTCCGGAGACGAAGGAGGCCAGGTGAGAAGTTGGATGTTTCGACGAGAAAAGTGTTGCATGCTGAGCTTACTCACATGTGCCGGAGCGTTGTCCTGTTGAAAAATACCGCTTCCGCTGGGGAACCAATCACGAATTTGCTGAACCACTCTTCCGTCAATAATTTCGTCGATGTACATCTGACTGTTCATGTTTCCTTCAACAACATGAGCCCGTCCGGTGCCATGAATTGAGAAACATGCCCAAATCATCACGCTGGTAGGATGCTTTGTCGTCTTGTTAAAGTGTTCTGGGCTCAAAGGCTGTCCATCTACTATTCTCACATACCTAGGACAGTTGTCACTGATTTCTAAAATAGTCTCATCACTAAAGATGACATTTTGCCAATCTTCTTCACTCCACGATTGGTGCTCCCTAGCCCACTTGAGACGCTTCTCAATTTGAGCATTGCTCAAAAAAGGACGTCGACAAGGTTTAATAACTTTACATCCGGCAATGTTCAACACACGTCGCATTGTTCTTTCGCTGTTGATGTTGATGGATTCGTCACCGGATGCCCCAGCTTGATAGTCACGCAAAATGTCCTTCGCACTCGATCTGGGATTTTGGACAACCAAATGCTTCACTCGGCGCAAATCTCTTTCATTGAATTTTTCTTTGGGTCCACAATTTTGATAGTTTGTCTCGTAGCATCCAGTTTGTTGGTAGCGACTGATAGTTCTGCTCACTGTCGATTTGCTGATGTTCAAATCATTGGCAATTACGGCTTGTGACTTCTCTGTGTGTTCAAAAAGTGCTATAATTTTGCATCGAAGCTCATTGCGTCCTTCCATGATGCCGCAGGCGTGCAAAATGGAAGATAAACTGAATTCACAGCTTGCTTTCAAATTTGAATTTGCAGACTGCAATGAGATATCTATTATTTACCTATTCAAAACTTTGTCAACAACATTGACAGCTCAGGCATAGAAATCAGCTAAGAGACGTTCAGTCCAAGGATGCATAGACTCACAACAAGTTGCAGTAATTTTTCACTTCATAAGGCAGTGTTGCAGACTTCATGGCCGCAACCGTATTTACCATCTTCTAATGATGCAATGATTTCAAAGAGCTCAGTGTAAATTAATTCTGTCTGACCTCTCTTTTTTCTGAGCTCTTGCTGTTTTTCAGACGAATGCAATCTTTTCAATGATTAATTATGGAAATGTTTAATTTCGGCATATATATGCATTACATTTATTAAGATTACTCTGCTACAACATTTTTGCATCCCTCTCGCATTTAGAACTGACACTTAAATCAATATGAAAAGTTCAATATGTCAATTTACTTGATGCTTAGCTTCTTCAGTTTCGATTCACTTGCATTGTTCATTCATTTCTAACTTTTGTTCAGTTATCTCTCTTATTATTCAGTGTAGCTTGCTTTCAAATTTCATTTGTAATGTAGAATAAAAGAATTTCCAGATATCATTTATCAACTGAAAAAGACACATTTTGGCGGAAAAAATATCAATTTGATTAAAGGACAATTAATTTGCCTTTTGGTTTAGGAGGAACAATGAGTCGATTCCTCTCTTTTACATGCATCAACGACACTGCTTCGAATTCCAGTTGTAGATCGCATTAATACACTGACAATCAACCAATCAGTTTATGAAGACTGGCAGTGTAGTTCTACTGTAGCAAAAGAAATTTATAACAATAAAGACAACAGCAAATCAGATAACTGCAAGGTTCTTTAACAATTTCTGTGACTGTAGCGCTTGAAGCGCTATCATAGCGCTGTCATAGCGCTCATAGTTACAATAGCGTCACAAAATTGTGTTGAGACACAGCCTTTCATACAAGCTCCTGCATGTCCAAAATATGGAAATACCTAGTCACACAGTCCAACGCTATCTGTGTTTCATACAACTCAGACATGCAGCGAGGAACTCGAACGGTATCTAATAAAGTGATATTGTCTACTTATATTTCTAAATTTATGGTGCAATAATATAGGAATAATGGCATTACCCTGCCGTCATTTTTCAATGCTTTTAACTTAAAAGTTACTGCTAAGATCATGAACTTCTAAATTGCAGAAGAATGTTCTGTTAAAGGAAGTCTATGGATAGATGTAGATGTACTCGTATGTAAGTAGACAATGGAAATATCACATGAGATTTCTCGGCAAGTAATGAACAAATCGTCGGCCGCTAACGCAGCCTCTTGCACATTACTTACCTTGAAATCTCATATGGTATTCCTACATTGTTATGTTTTTCTTTGTTCAATAGTTGAAGCAAGGGAAGTTGTATCAACTGCACTTCCATGAGGACGCAATGCAAGTGATTTAGAACTTCATGTCGATGTAGCCGAAACAGTCACAGTTAATGCATATGCATGGTCAGAATGAAACAATAGCGTTTACACATGATCAATGACAATCTGAGGATATTCAATACAACCTGAATCTGGACCTAGCATTTTTCGGTTATCAGAGAAAACATAGAAAAAATCATTTTGCACAGATTCTTGTTGGGCATAGGGAGCTCATCATTTATAAAAGTCTAATTTTCGGCCTCGTTCCCTACAGAAACTCGCGGTCGGACTGAAGAGAACATGACGAATTTCTCAGACGTGATGCGTGGACACAATGGATAAGGCCAGTGTGACCTCAGCTTTGATTGGCCATGACCAGACAAGACCGACTGGTCTCCTGACCATAAGTTCTTTCTTGGTAACGATGAGGGTGTCATGCACTGGACTGGGCGAATAGGTGTGAAGTATTAGGGGGGCACTAAGCCCTACCATTAAGGCGTATGGCATAACATAATAAGCTGTACCTATTTTGGATGTGTTCTATCCGATGGAGTCATCAGGTTTTCATTCAAAGTTGATATTGTTACTATAAATAGCATTTTAAAATTCAAACAATCATTTCTTTTAATTTCTTATTTATATATAGTGTGTATAGAACATACGTAATATTTGTCATCATAACGCGGTAAAAAGTATCTGAGTGTTAATTACTCGACCATATTTCCATAACGGCTGAACTACAGAAGTTGCTAATCAACCTAAAACTCACAATTCTTATCAATGGAGGTGAAAATCCAAAATATCGAAAACATATTAGTCGTAAATTTTTTTCATGTGGCTCCTGTGGCTTAAATATTGGGTCTATAGAAAACAGCCACCACTCAGAGAAAGCCATCACAAAGTTAGGAAAGGTCGCTGAAGGAGACCTTCAAACAATTATTCGCTCCGGCGTGAGATAAAAGACCGAGGGGCCATAAATGCCCCTGCCCCGAGGCAAATAGGGTGAAGCTTGAAGAGTAAAGAAATTGTAGCAGATACCGATGAACACTTGCCGAACAGTGTTTCTTTTTCGGTGTTACAGTGTTACTTCACTTTTCGCCTTTTTTTACATTTGTAGCCTTACATTGAAAATGAAGATACACGATTCAAATCCGTCCTTTGTATAGAATGCTGCTTAAATGTATCCTAGTTGTAGTGCGCCTTCCCACAAGTCATACTATATGTCCATGCTTTCGAGGGATAAGTAAGAAGCAGTCTCAGCAGTTTGAGCGCATCGCCAAAAGAGCAGAGAGAATCCTCTTTTATGGAGATACACATCGATCCACAGAATTAGATTCATCTGCGAGCGCTTCGGTTTCCTAGAAAGGAAGAATTGTGTGCAACCTTAATATCGAAATGGCACATCACAGAATTAGAAAAATTGCTCCTTCTCGAATGGATAATTCGTGGATCGCTTGCTATTGGAAATGGCAAACAATAAGCTGTCAGCAGAGGACACCAGAGCCAGGGAGAGATGCGTGTGTGCTGTGATATCCCTTCGCACACATAAAACACACATCCCTGTCTTGGCTTTGATTCAATGTATGCACTATACAGTGAGAAATGCCGAGGAGAGTATGTGAAAACATCAAGTGAACTAATATTCGTACACCTGCTACTTTCTTTAATAATGATCGGAAGGGCCAACATTATGGAGAAAACTTGTGGGCAATGATCTGAATTCTTCGAATGTGAAGAATTGTGGCAATCGAAGCACTTCGCTGGAACTCACATTAATCCGCATGCGACGCACGACTTTTTTCCTATCTCTGTAAGGTATAAGGAATTCCTTTTTGCCCACCTAATAGGTTCCTCAATGTGCCGCCAATTTCGTATTAATCACACTTCTATCTAGCAAACCGAAGCAGATGAACAAAATATTCAATTCTGTGTATCGATCAATCATGTGAGTGCACTTCGGACTCTGTAGCATCAAGACGACTTTAATTATCGAAAACGTTATTTCTGCATGTCTGTAACATTCCGTTGCATATTATTCCTAGCTGACTCCAAAGATTCTGCCGCGCTCACGGAAATCCCATTCATTTTGCACTTGTAAAAATTGCAAGATCTCGTTCCTTTTTCCCGAAAATTACTAGCTGTAAACTCTGCAAATAATGGTGTATGACGTTCTATTTTACAACAGTATTATTATGTGTCTGACATCACTTCTTGACTTACATTGTACGTTTTTCAATCAAATGCACAACACTACTATTTTAATTATTCGAATGACGTTCCATATATCTGATGAAGATAATTGAAAACTAAATTTTCTTCACAAGCGCTTTCAGCAAGCACCGCAGGCCATTATTAAACGTCTGATAGTGGCCTGCGGTGCGGCTGAAAGCGCTCGTGAAGAATATTCAGTTTTCAATTATCTTCATCAGATACATGGAACGTCCTTCGAATAATTAAATGTGGTCAACCGTTCTAATTTATTTTCACAACACTACTACTACTATTGCTACTGACGAAGGCCTATAACGGCAGAAATATTTGGCGTCCTCGTAACTTAACGTGTTTTCTTTCTATTTCGTGACAGAATTGGGGCGGCGACAGAGGGCGAGACAATCGCCGACATTTCAGTCGACACAGTTTCTCTCGAACAACTACTAAAGAAAACGTCTTTCATGACTTATTCTGTTTATAATTTGTGATTAATGTCGTCGAATGCTTTAAGACTAACATCAATAAGATTGAGCGGTCCTTCATCTACATTTTCCCCAATTCATTCATTCACTCTGCTTTACTTTAATTGATAATGCAGATTAAGAACTTCGTGCTCATTATCTGGAATAGAATTTTCTGCTTAATCCAAGCCTGGTTTGTCTACTGCACATTAATGTTCTCAGGTTGCTGTTTCAAGTGACCTGCATTGAGACATATTGCGCATTATAAGCTTTGATAGAGGAAATGTCAATGAAACAAAGTTTGTTTTAGATATTTGAACGCTTTCATTTCGCTGTTTACCTTGGATCTTCTCCGCATACAGCTAAGGACGTCACTAGTCCAATTGAATATTTATAAAAGAGTAACACTAAAACGTAGTTAGTATTTGCTTATCAACAGAGTAGAAGATCAAGAATGAATTGCAAAATGCCTGAAATGAGTCAGATAAGTCGACGTTTTAAAGACAAATTTGCGAATAAGGATCTTATAAAACCCATTCAAGTTAGATAAGGACATCGGTTCTTCCGCAATATTTTTCAATCACAGTTCGAAGCAGAAAATACTTGGCCAAGAACTATTGTCATATAAACGCATTCGATTTCTCTCCGCAATCATGAAAGTCGATAACTTATGTGTCGCAAATTTCACTACTTCGCCCTCATAAAGTCCTAGGCTACTACATTAGGTGACATGTCACGCTCAATTACGCGTAATTCGTGCGTAATTACACATGACTCTAAACACCCGTGGTTACGCGTGACATTGCTGCAACATATGTCGATAGTCCTGTTATATAGACTTTGCGTCTCATGTATCTGCATGTATCAGAGGCTAAACAATGTGATAGGACTTAAATTTCATGCTCAGGGCAGACAGAACATGTATAAGCAGTTCATCCGTGGTTCAAGCGGCAACGCAGACAGTCGTATAGACGACGCGTAAACTATAAACGCTCGCCCGCGCGTATTCAAAAACATTCCCCATGTTTTGACAGCATCAGATTACGTGATTGCTGACTCTTGGTGCAGCGCGCATTTACGCGAGTATAAACTGTCCTTAACTACGGATGTTTGGGGTGCTCCATAATTACGCGTGTCAATATCATCCACTGCATGAGGTTCTAGGGCCACCAGAATAGCACGAGAAAAATATTGTGAAATCCTTTGGCAGCAACTTTTCAAATAACATGAGGACCGACGCATGTCAAGTTTTGCTAGGAAATAACAATTTGTTCAACTTGTCAAATATGCTGTACGTTTACATTTTTGCTTGCTCGTTTATTTCTGTGTTTTTAATATTTGAATTCTACTTTCAACTGAATTTCAGTTGTGAGATGTCATTTCTCTCTTTGACTCTTTTCTCTATGAAAGCTCACATTCCATGGATTTTGAATGTCTTAATATATTAGTCTCCGCAAATAATGGTAGTCAGTTGCACAATTTTGACATTTAGTCAGTGTCGTTGGTTAAGCGAACTAACATATTCTGCATTTCATCGCATCCCTCCCCATTCTAAAGGACGAATCGGATTTCCATGAAATATCAATTGATGATGAAAAATTTTTCTTGAACAAAAAGTCTACATTTTTATGATAATTGGGTTTGAATTATGAAGAGAGGTTTGAACATCTGAAGGAAAGAATCAATAAGCACCTACGCTCAAAGGATTCTAAAGAATATTTAAGATAACATCCATTGTTAGTTGCATAGCTCCTTTCAGTTAAAACATTGATAAGATTCCATTATTGCTAAAGATAATATCAGATCTGATATTAATAATCAAGCAGGATTTGAGGAGACAATTTCATCTCTTTACTGATAATGGATATGATCCCTTATCTAATCTTCAATCTGCCCTTAGACAGGAACTTGCTCCTCGTAATACTCTTCCATCTTTGTCATCAGGCACGGAGTTGAAGAGAGAACAAGGTGAAAATAGCAGTTCTTTTCATGTTGAAGTTATTATTTGGTAGAAGGATGGTAAAATTTGTGAAACCAATTAAATTGGTGATTGACGAGATTTCTCCAGATTGAATATTATGCATTCAATTTATTTGAAGAACGACATGTCAGGGTCTCTGATGGTAGTGCACGGCTGTTGTTACACTGCTATTTGGTGGGTAAATGCTCTGGATCCCCCTATGCACATTCGGAGTACATGCCTCTTTTATTTCTTCGAGGTGACTTTGGCTCCAGGCAATACATCTGTTGACTGTGTAGAACAGCTCGACTGACTATCGGCAAACACCACTCAACGAATTTCTTTTGGGATGCGAGCGGCTTCGTATTCTTGAATGGAAGGATCATATCTAACGTTAACATCGAAATGGCACATCACAGAATTAGACAACCTGCTCCTTCTCGAATGGACAATTCGCATATCGCTTAATATTGGAAATGGCAAACAATAAACTGTCAGTCGGGTTTGGACATCCGTCCAGAGCCAGTGAGTAAGTGGCGTGCGTGCTGTGATATCACTCCACACACATCGCTGTCTGGCTAGTATTCAGTGTATTCACTATGCAGTGAGGAATGCTGAGAAGAGGATGGTGAAATCATCAGGTGAACAAATTTTCATGCGCCTCCTATTTCTTTTGATAATGATCGGAAAGGCCAACATTATGGAGAAAACTTGTGCGCAATGATCTGAATTCTTTGAATCTGAAGAATCGTGGCAGTCGAAGGACTTTGATAGAATTCACAGCAATCCACAAGCGACGCATGACTAGTTTTCTTATCTCTGTAGAACATTAGGAATTCCTTTTTGATCACTTGCTAAGTTCCAGTATGTGCCGTCTTTTTGAATTAGTCTTCACGTCTAGTAATCTGAAAGAGCAAAACAAAGCATCTTATTCTGTGATTGCAACATATCAGGGCGTCGATGGATGGTGCACAGCTGATGCGTTGGCACTTGATTGGGCAAGATTGTTGCTATTCTGCGTGCCACTCAAGGGTGTCTGCAAAGAGCCCGTACACATCATTTTGGTCACTGCTTGAGTGAATGGTCTTGCATCTATTTACTGCAACATTCATTCGCTAATGCTTAATTTTGGTGTGCCCTAAACTTAGTCATTTGTTATGCTACTTGACCGATAAACAACAAAATGGCTTTTATTTCCATGGAATGCCACTATATGAGGTGGGAGGTAGAACAGAAACGAAGAAAGAAACGAACTGGCGAAGTCTCATTATTTCCACTCTACCCCAAAACAATCTTTCATCAATTTTTTAGATTGAAAAACATGACAATGTCGGTCTCTGTTGCAAATCGTGAGATAGATTTGTCTTTTCGACTGTTGCTCTGATCTGAAAATTTCAAAATGAAACTTCCAAATCAATAAAAAATGAAAGCGCTCTCATTCAAAACAAGAGAAAATCCTTTTGTTGACATTTTGATAATAACTTCTGCTTGAAAAGCTCTCTGGAAATGAAGTTAAATTTGACGTGCGCAATTTTCTTCATGAGATCACTGACAAATTAAGCAAATCAATAGTACACGGATCCTAGATCTTCAACCGTAATGAAGATTGGTTGTCTGTAGTTATAAAACGCAAACCCTTATTCATCCGACAAGAGAACACTTTCCTTGAAATAAAACAGATTTGCAGTGAAAGAGAGAAATTCAATCAAATTCCGTTGGAGTATAGCAAATTATTCTGTTTATAATGCGCCGCTCTAGAAACTTTTTGTAGATTTTCACATGTAAATGAGAAATCAAGATGCTTTTTGCATCTGATCCAAACATTTAATGTTTCTGATGTGCCAGTTTTCATACTTTTTAAGATGCGTGGAATAACAAAGCTGCCTGCATGATTGTCTGATTCTAATTGTAGAAGTTTGTAGAAGCTTGTTTTGCGGCAATCAGAATGTAAATATTCATGCAAGATAAAATTGCGTGAACTTCAAAAATTAATTTGTTATTTGCTTGTATTGTAAATCCACATTGGTTGCTTTCTATAAATAGCTGCTCTCAATTCACTAAATCTTTACTATTTGCAAATTCATCTAAAAGAAAGCGCAGACGACTTGGTCAGTCCAAAAAGGTCAGGCAAAAAGGAATTCTTAATACCTTACAGAGATAGGAAAAAAGTCGTGCGTCGCTTGCGGATTAATGTGAGTTCCAGCAAAGTGCTTCGATTGCCACAATTCTTCACATTCGAGGAACTCAGATCATTGCGCACAAGTTTTCTCCATAATTCCGGCCCTTCCGATCATTATTAAAAAAAGTAGCAGGCGTACGAATATTAGTTCACTTGATGTTTTCACATCCCCTCGGCATTTCTCACTGTATAGTGCATACATTGAATCAAAGCCAAGACAGGGATGTGTGTTTTATGTGTGCGAAGTGATATCACACAGCACGCACGCATCTCTCCCTGGCTCTGATGTCCTCTGCTGACAGCTTATTGTTTGCCATTTCCAATAGCAAGTGATACACGAATTATCCATTCGAGAAGGAGCAAGTTGTCTAATTCTTTGATATGCCATTTCGATATTAAGGTTACAAATAACTCTTCCTTTCTAGGAAACCGAAGCGCACGCAGATGAATCTAATTCTGTATTTCAAGCGCTCCCTCAAAACCTTTCTCTTCTCTCAATCTTATCTCCGGTCCTAATTTAGTTCTGGATGTACTTTTTTTGAAAAGTGGACCAGCAGTACTTACACGATGCGCCACTATAATATTGTTCCGTTAATTAATATATCAGAACTACCTGTAGGAACATAAAGTGAGAAATAGACTCGGCCTTGCATTAACAATGGATGTCTGTTATTTTAAAAAATTGAGGATAAAATGAACTTGGTCAAAATTTGAATTTTGTAATTTCTTCGCCAGTTAGTTTGCTACCCGCTTAACGCATTAAAGTACGCCCTGTCATTAAGTGAATCCACACTTGAATTACTGCATCACATTCTTCTCAGGAAATAGATTTTTGCTTACAAGTTTGATTGTTTTAGCTCGTCAGATGCCTTGCATCGTATGTACATGTGTGTATGATTGACCTGTTGCTATGCTTTGTTGCAATATGTCTACACTCATTTGCACTTTATTTCTAAGCTTGGCTTCTTCAAGCTTGGAGAAGCCTTCCAAATTGCTTATCTGATTGACCCGGTCTGGCCTCGCCATGTGGACAGATTGGAGGTTAGCCATATGGCTATTCCCTAATGGCTCCTTGCCTTCTTAATCTTTATAAGTATCAAGAATTCTTCTGACTTTTACTTCGATTTTGAATTGAAAAGGATTCATTTTTCTCATCGCAGGGTTTTGCGGCTGTGCTTATTTGACCATTAAATCTTGTTTTTTAGCGTCGTGGATTTTCAATAATCTATTATCGACCAGGAATAAGCTATTTTCCATTAAGATATTCGTTAAAATATGTATTTTTTCGGCTCCGTAATCTTCGCAGTTTTCAACATGTCTGTTTTTCAATTAGTGCTTGTTTAAGAGCAGCACTTTGACTACAATCTGTAATAACTATGGTTAGCTCACCGCAATTGTACTGATACATCAATTCACTTAGCATGATTTCTCTAAGCAATCAAATATATGAGCAATAATGGAAAAACTCTCAAGATTGATGTGCAGCAACTTCGCTAATCATTGAATGATTCTGCGCCGTAATTCATTCAATTTGAGGTCATTTCAGTTCCCAAGAGAACGAAACAGACAGAAATTCTTCTCGGACAAGAGAGGAGATTAGAAAATTGGGAACTCAAAGACTTGTCAAACTTCCTTACGACCAGAATCGGCCGAGCTACCAGTTCACAAAGCTTCATTTAATTGTTGTGTGTTCCTCCGAAGTACGCTGCAAAACTCTGTCAAATCTTTGAATCCTAAACTCGGAAGTCGGACAATCGATTTTCTTTCCAACATTGGTATGGGAATATGAACATTTCTAACTTATTTCAGCTATGCACGGTAGCCGCGAAGACTACATCAGGAGATGCTATCGCAAAGTGAAGTTTGTAACAGATTATGAGCACATAATTATTCTCATTGAAAGAAATTGAAGAATGGGGTTTAGTTGTCTGTTATTCGGTGAAGGAAAAAGCGGTACTTCTATTCCCCCCCCGCACATTTTCAAGTTTTCCAAAAATCATCAAATTTCCCCAAAGTTAGTCACATCGGGTTTAGAATAGACTTCGTCTGTCACTGAGTGACACTACAACACGACTGAGATGTCTTACTTGAAAACTGGGATGAAGGATTGGTCCTTTGGATACTCTGTTAGAATACAAGGTACAGCTGTGATCATGAACTTCGTGTGATTGTTGTCTACAGACAAATGACGAGCAGTTGTCTAATTCTGAGGCTGTAAATGTTCTACAAGTCAGATAAGAGGTGTTTTAGACACTCAACGCTATGCGACGTTAGTGAGACTCCCCGTAGGGAGCAAGAGAAGATCGTTGACGATGCAACACTCCCGGTAGTCAACAACAGAAATGTGGGGGGAAAGAATAGAAGTACCCAAAAAGGTCTTCTGTGTTAAATTAAATCGAACGGGACCACAAAAAGTGACCCTGCGACGGTCATCTATGAGTGCACTCACGTTTCGTTATTTTGATGTAAGCCTATGCATACATATACATGCATCTCTGAATGCTGTGAAGCTCTAAGTACTTATTTTCCCACATTATGTACATTGGAAGCACCATCCAACCCTTTCAAATCAGAATTAATGAACATCTGAATCCAAACATCTGCAGGCATGCAATGCAGAACAACGCAAATCAGTCACTGATCACAGGTGACAGAGACGATGTGAATGTAAAGCTTAAAGAACTCTGGGACTAACAAGAACGTAAACCGGCCATGAACCCAAGAGAAGATACTAAAGATGATCAGCATTTTCTTTTTCTGCATCATTCCTTGCAGATATCATATTTCGAAGTCATGACATGATAATATCACTGAGAGTGGTTCTTTTTGCAGTCGCCAGTGACTTTCATAGCCTGATCTTTGTTATTGATTTTGTCTAATGTCTATGTTTCTTACATTGGTCACTTTTCTTTCAGCGGTTAGCCGGATAATGCATGGCAGCTAATCTGGGTTGCAGTTACAGAACTAAAATGGTTGGTGTAATCTGGGGTCAGGAGCACTGTCCTTGAATTATTCTCTACACGTTATTTGTAGAGCTGATAAAAAAGCGGACCACCTACTTTTCGCTAAATTCAATCGAGTCTCTTGTCTTCCAATAGATCATTCGAGAGCTTCGATTCTCAGCTTTAAAGTAATCTATGATAAACTTGTATTTGTTGTTACATTTTCTGAGCAGTGATAAAAAATCGCAATTTTTTCAGTAAGAAGACATGTGAGTATTGTAATTATTCAGCTACGGGGAGAACGCACATTTTCTGAGCTCTGTTTTTATATACTGGTAATCGAAATCGGTGAACTAGGAAAAGGTCAATGACATTGCACAGTTATAACAAAATCAGTTGTGAACGAAAGTTCAAAACAAAGCAATTAACAAAGACATGTCCTTGTTCTCTCACAGTGAGTGCGGATTGTTCACCTTGATTGTTGGTGTACTTTAGCGGAAATGAGAAAAATGTCATTTCCGCGACAATAGTCTTAGGTTTGACCCGACCAAGATTTGAACCACGTTCTCCCGGACGGAGAGTGACCACTCTACCACAAGGCCACAGCGCCGAATAAAAGCATGTTTTCTCACTATTTCCAAGCCCCAGAAATCCAAATCAGACTGGGCTACGGATCAGACTCCTCTCGGATTTTCTTCAGCTCGACCAGACACCCGATAGGGCAGATATTACCTTTCCGGCTTTTTGACCTGATAAACCTGTCCAACTCCATCTTTTCATTCGGTTCCGTGTCACCTATTCCCGTATCCTCCCTAATGATTTTTTATTATCGCATTGATTATCAGCCGATCCCGCAAACATTTTCATTAATATTTTCGTTCAAAATAAATTGTATAGAAAATGCTGTATTTGTTGATGTCGCTTTAGGGTTTAAAAAGCCATTTTTTTTAATTCCAGCATTTCCCATCGCTTCTTTTTTTTGCTCGAAACCAATTAAAATCGTCGGCAACTTCAAAAGCTGTTTTACTGAATTATAGCGCCTGTTTTGCATGTTATTCGAATGCAGCTATTTTTTTTCTTTGGCTTTTTGCTGCCAGCTACTCAAATACTTAAAATAGAGTTTTAACAAGCCATTGACAGACAATAGGATTACTGATTCATTTTCTAAAAAATGCCTAAGCAAGCATTTACCACCATCTTTGCAACATAGCATAAAAATCATATTCTAGCGGGTTTTCGAACTTATCTTTGCAGACAATATTTTGAAACAATGTGGCCAATGCCCAAGAGCAATTTTAGAAAAGAAATTTTAGAAGCCTCTCTAAAACGTGATTTCAATAATGCATTGTATTCAAACTTATTATTGTCTCATTGACAAAACAACTACTGAATTGATATTTGAAGCATTGTATTATAGCAAACTACAACCTGTGTTCATCGTTTTTTATGCTACTGTAATGTAGGTTTAATGTTCAGTACTGAGCAATATGGCTTAAAATACATCTTAAGATGCACTGATGAAATATGTCATGCATGCTAGGGGAATTTAAATTATTTGCACCCTGATATACTAGCTTGCATTAGTACGGTTTATATCAAATATCATTATTTGAAAAATTAAAGATACAACAAAATAATGTTTTTTACAGCCCTCAAAAACATGTTTTAAAACAGTCGTTCTCTATAAAAGTCGTTTCTCTGCTCAATACATGTACTTGCTCTATAAGCATGGAGTCATGAGTTTCATATTCAGCAACAGAAACTTCAATCATCACATGGCTGCTGAAATTGGCAAAATTATTCACTTCATGAATTTCTACTCAACCTCGAATCTACTGCTCACCAACCCTTTTGGAATTCTGATAGCATTAAATTCTCAATCAATATTTTCTTCGCAGTTTTAGTATTCATTTTGCTAAATATCTACCGCAATGATGAAGCCAATAATCCTTGAATTAGTGTGAAATCCTTGAAATTGGCTGATTTTGGGCCAAATAACAAGACATGTTTCTATCAAAATTGTCAATGAAATTTATTTCCTGCTTCGTCAAAATTCCAAATATTCTATTACCGTGGGAGGAGCTTAAGAGATGGAGGAAGATTTTGAATTATGGAAGGATTTGTCAATTTTATGCTCATACAATGCGTTCAGGCAGCAGAAACAGACGAGGATTTTGTGAATGAAAACATTTGAGAATGATGTTATGCTGCATTGAATCTAAGGATCTAACAATGTTACGCTTCACAATGAAAAACAAAGAGTCCCAAATTCGAAATTTAGGAATTTAGAAATCAATGAAGTCATGATGAATAAGATTTTGAAAATTTTATCATTCGAACAAGGAGAAAGTAGACCTTAATAATCGCGTTGACTATTTTAATTTCCTTATTATTGCATGCAAATTTAGCTTGAATCTCTGTTACTGAACCGTGTATTGCTGTAAGAGCTTCACAACAAGCGAGGTTGAAAATATTATTTAATCATGCAGTTTCGCATCATGAGGTCTTACTATCATCATTAAATGTTGAATTATATACTCAGTTGAAAACCGATTTGTTCTCAATCAAATGAAAGTCCTTTAATGCTCTACGGTCCCGAGCAGCTGAAACGGCTCCTCAACCACTGCCCTCACCACTATCTTGAACGAGCTATTATGAACTTTGATAATTCATCTTGCTACGTTCTACCTTGTTGACATAGGATTTTGAGAAATCGTTCGACAAGTGAAACCACATTCTGTTATCAAAAAGGTTTCTGAATAAAATTTTACCTCCTAGATTCATTTATCTCCATATATGAAAAAACCTCTTGTGTACACTTGAACGGAATTCGCTCGGATTATTTCGATGTCGTTTTGGATATCCCTCAAGGAGCACTGTTAGTCCGTTTATTCTTGCGCCATTCCTTGGAATTTCTAATGTCTCTCTATATCCGAGAGTACTTTGTATGAAATACGCAGATGACTGACTTTGACTGTACCTGCAAGATCCCAAGAAGACTATTGTATAGTGGTGTCCCTCTAATTCCGTTGTGCAGGACTGACGTGCTTCAGAAATCTTTCTCTCCTATTGCTGCAACTTTATTGACTCATCGTTGATCATAAACTGTCTTTGCTTATTTGCTCTTCTGAATGTGATCATTATTCCGTGCAAGTTATGATTTTTATTTTTTGATAAAACAATTCTATTCTATTAGAATATTAACTGTCGATGTCATTTCATTAATATAGTGAGGAAAGCTTCGCAAATTATCAATTACAGTTGACCAAACAATGCTATGAGCAAATCAAAAATCCTGAACGTCTTGAAAGTAATCATTATCGGACTAAAACAGAATTCAGATTAAATTGCAGATAAAATGCATAACAATGTCTCTTAAGAAAATCTCAAAAACATTCAATTAATTACGAAAGCATCAATAAAATGAAATTGCTGCAGATGGGAATAATGTATACATATTCTAAAAACAATAAAAAAAATCAGAATCCAGGTTGTGCACATCTTGAATCGAGATGAATATGATTTTTACAAAATTTGTCGCAATCCTGTGTCAAGCACAACAGAGAAAGATTAATGACGTCATTAATGATGTATTTCAGTTAGAGTGATGAACAATCGGCATCAGAATGAGCGCTTGCGTGCGAATTTATCTGATCCGCAACAATAGCTATGCCGAATATTTTCCCACAACTGTTCCAGATGAAAATGAAACAAATACACGAATATGCATGCCTGGAAATAACTGTGAAAATGCCAATATTAAGTTAGCCCCAAATTTGCAAATCGACTCTTGTCTCAAAGTCTCTATTAAAACTTTGAAATGGAACTCCATCGCAATCATTTGCAAGTCCTGAGGAATTTAATGGAATCGAATCCTCGTTGATTACGGTAGTGGAGCAGCAGGTGACAGTACACATTGGAAAACAGTATGTCACTCATTAATTAGACCAATAATGAAGTTGAAATTCCACTCTAGTTTATTGAATTTCGTCATTGCTATGAGCATATTCCCAATTTTTCCAACTCTTAGTTCAAGTTTTAGTTGAATGAATAGTTGGGACTTATTGACAAGCACGTAAATCAAATATTCGCGAATCGAAGTGAGTTTCCTATCAATGCATTGAAGTCTTGAATACAAACATTCAGCGCATGTGAAGTTGTATTGATTCCACGTTGCTTCATAGTCGCGTCAGCCGGTTGAGAGGCTGTCTTTTTATGATAATGAATGAGTGGAATTTGTAAATCTTGTTTTTTATAAATGAGCGTAAAGTTGATATTTTATAGAATTCAAAATTCAATGCTTTTTTAATGCTTTTATATCTCCCTGGCATTTTCAAATTAATCTGAAACCTGTAAGCCTACGATCTCCACAAAACATGATCTCCATACAATTTTAGGTAATTCCAATACTTACGGAATGAGCAGCGCCAGAGATATGAGCGATCTCCACTACCTGCGCTGTTCGACTTCTCTCTACATTATGTGATTCCCTACCGCTTCGCAATGATAATGACACAGTACAACAACAGTGTTCATAGAGATGACATAAATGACATACAAATCAATGCATGTCCAATTACGCATAATCTGGAAAGTCATCGTGTTTTTATATTTTTGCTGTTGAAGTTGTCTCTCATTCAGGGACATCTATCATTCTATCGTGTCAGCTCACTTGGCGGAATCCACTCGCTGAAAATCTATTACGATGGGTTTCCGGTAAGTGGTCTTTGCACTAACTCGGCTTTCCACTGAGTGGATTTCCACTAAATGGGTTTCCGCTAAGTGGTCTTTCCACTAAAGGATCTTTCCACTGAGTGAGCTTCCGGAAAGTGGTCTTTCCGCTAAATCGGCTTTCCACTGAGTGGATTTCCACTAAATGGGTTTCCACTAAGTGGTCTTTCCACTAAAAACTAAAAACCACTAAATGGGTTTCCCGCTAATTGGTGGTGGGACCTAAAATATCTTTCCACTGGTGAGTTTTGGTATTCCGGTAAGTGGTCTTTCCACTAAATGATCTTTCCAGTGAGTGGATTTCCACTAAATGGGTTTCCGCTAAGTGGTCTTTCCACTAAAGGATCTTTCCACTGAGTGAGCTTCCGGTAAGTCGTCTTTCCACTAAATCGGCTTTCCACTGAGTGGATTTCCACTAAATGGGTTTCCGCTAAGTGGACTTTCCAGTAAAAGGATCTTTCCACTGAGTGAGCTTCCGGTAAGTGGTCTTTCCACTAAATGATCTTTCCACTGAGTGGATTTCCACTAAATGGGTTTCCGCTAAGTGGACTTTCCACTAAAAGGATCTTTCCACTGAGTGATTTTCCGGTAAGTGGTCTTTCAACTAATTGATCTGTCCACTGAGTGATTTCCACTAAATGGGTTTCCGCTAAGTGGACTTTCCACTAAAAGGATCTTTCCACTGAGTGAGCTTCCGGTAAGTGGTCTTTCCACTAAATGATCTTTACACTGAGTGGATTTCCACTAAATGGGTTTCCGCTAAGTGGTCTTTCCACTAAAGGATCTTTCCACTGAGTGAGCTTCCGGTAAGTGGTCTTTCCACTAAATCGGCCTTCCACTGAGTGGATTTCCACTAAATGGGTTTCCGCTAAGTGGACTTTCCAGTAAAAGAATCTTTCCACTGAGTGAGCTTCCCGTAAGTGGTCTTTCCACTAAATCGGCTTTCCACTGAGTGGATTTCCACTAAATGGGTTTCCGCTAAGTGGTCTTTCCACTAAAGGATCTTTCCACTGAGTGAGCTTCCGGTAAGTGGTCTTTCCACTAAATCGGCTTTCCACTGAGTGGATTTCCACTAAATGGGTTTCCGCTAAGTGGTCTTTCCATTAAATCGGCTTTCCACTGAGTGAGTTTCCGGTAAAAGGTCTTTCCACTAAATGATCTTTCCACTGAATGGATTTCCACTAAATGGGTTTCCGCTAAGTGGACTTTCCACTAAAAGGATCTTTCCACTGAGTGATTTTCCGGTAAGTGGTCTTTCCACTAAATGATCTTTCCACTGAGTGGATTTCCACTAAATGGGTTTCCGCTAAGTGGACTTTCCAGTAAAAGGATCTTTCCACTGAGTGAGCTTCCGGTAAGTGGTCTTTCCACTAAATCGGCTTTCCACTGAGTGGATTTCCACTAAATGGGTTTCCGCTAAGTGGACTTTCCAGTAAAAGAATCTTTCCACTGAGTGAGCTTCCGGTAAGTGGTCTTTCCACTAAATCGGCCTTCCACTGAGTGGATTTCCACTAAATGGGTTTCCGCTAAGTGGTCTTTCCACTAAATCGGCCTTCCACTGAGTGGATTTCCACTAAATGGGTTTCCGCTAAGTGGTCTTTCCACTAAAGGATCTTTCCACTGAGTGAGCTTCCGGTAAGTGGTCTTTCCACTAAATGATCTTTCCACTGAATGGATTTCCACTAAATGGGTTTCCGCTAAGTTGACTTTCCACTGAAAGGATTTTTCCACTGAGTGAGTTTCCGGTAAGTGGTCTTTCCACTAAATCGGCTTTCCACTGAGTGGATTTCCACTAAATGGGTTTCCGGTAAGTGGTCTTTCCACTAAATGATCTTTCCACTGAGTGGATTTCCACTAAATGGGTTTCCGCTAAGTGGATTTCCAGTAAAAGGATCTTTCCACTGAGTGATTTTCCGGTAAGTGGTCTTTCCACTAAATCGGCCTTCCACTGAGTGGATTTCCACTAAATGGGTTTCCGCTAAGTGGATTTCCAGTAAAAGGATCTTTCCACTGAGTGAGTTTCCGGTAAGTGGTCTTTCCACTAAATCGACTTTCCACTGAGTGGATTTCCACTAAATGGGTTTCCACTAGGTTGGTCTTTCCACTAAAGGATCTTTCCACTGAGTGAGTTTCCGGTAAGTGGTCTTTCCACTGAGTGGATTTCCACTAAATGGGTTTCCGCTAAGTTGACATTCCACTAAAAGGATCTTTCCACTGAGTGAGTTTCCGGTAAGTATTCTTTCCACTAAATGATCTTTCCACTGAGTGGATTTCCACTAAATGGGTTTCCGCTAAGTGGACTTTCCACTGAAAGGATCTTACCACTGAGTGAGTTTCCGGTAAGTGGTCTTTCCACTAAATGATCTTTCCAGTGAGTGGATTTCCACTAAATGGGTTTCCGCTAAGTGGTCTTTCCACTAAAGGATCTTTCCACTTACTGAGCTTCCGGTAAGCGGTCTTTCCACTAAATCGGCTTTCCACTGAGTGGATTTCCACTAAATGGGTTTCCGCTAAGTGGACTTTCCAGTAAAAGGATCTTTCCACGGAGTGAGCTTCCGGTAAGTGGTCTTTCCACTAAATGATCTTTCCACTGAGTGGATTTCCACTAAATGGGTTTCCGCTAAGTGGACTTTCCACTAAAAGGATCTTTCCACGGAGTGAGCTTCCGGTAAGTGGTCTTTCCACTAAATCGGCTTTCCACTGAGTGGATTTCCACTAAATGGGTTTCCGCTAAGTGGACTTTCCAGTAAAAGGATCTTTCCACTGAGTGAGCTTCCGGTAAGTGGTCTTTCCACTAAATGATCTTTCCACTGAGTGGATTTCCACTAAATGGGTTTCCGCTAAGTGGACTTTCCACTAAAAGGATCTTTCCACTGAGTGATTTTCCGGTAAGTGGTCTTTCCACTAAATGATCTTTCCACTGAGTGGATTTCCACTAAATGGGTTTCCGCTAAGTGGACTTTCCACTAAAAGGATCTTTCCACGGAGTGAGCTTCCGGTAAGTGGTCTTTCCACTAAATGATCTTTCCACTGAGTGGATTTCCACTAAATGGGTTTCCTCTAAGTGGACTTCCAACTAAAAGGATCTTACCACTGAGTGAGTTTCCGGTAAGTGGTCTTTCCACTAAATGATCTTTCCAGTGAGTGGATTTCCACTAAATGGGTTTCCGCTAAGTGGTCTTTCCACTAAAGGATCTTTCCACTGAGTGAGCTTCCGGTAAGTGGTCTTTCCACTAAATCGGCTTTCCACTGAGTGGATTTCCACTAAATGGGTTTCCGCTAAGTGGACTTTCCACTAAAAGGATCTTTCCACTGAGTGAGCTTCCGGTAAGTAGTCTTTCCACTAAATGATCTTTCCACTGAGTGGATTTCCACTAAATGGGTTTCCGCTAAGTGGTCTTTCCACTAAAGGATCTTTCCACTGAGTGAGCTTCCACTAAGTGGTCTTTCCACTAAATCGGCTTTCCACTGAGTGGATTTCCACTAAATGGGTTTCCGCTAAGTGGTCTTTCCATTAAATTGGCTTTCCACTGAGTGATTTTCCGGTAAGTGGTCTTTCCACTAAATGATCTTTCCACTGAATGGATTTCCACTAAATGGGTTTCCGCTAAGTGGTCTTTCCATTAAATTGGCTTTCCACTGAGTGATTTTCCGGTAAGTGGTCTTTCCACTAAATGATCTTTCCACTGAATGGATTTCCACTAAATGGGTTTCCGCTAAGTGGACTTTCCACTAAAAGGATCTTTCCACTGAGTGATTTTCCGGTAAGTGGTCTTTCCACGAAATGATCTTTCCACTGAGTGGATTTCCACTAAATGGGTTTCCGCTAAGTGGACTTTCCACTAAAAGGATCTTTCCACTGAGTGAGCTTCCGGTAAGTGGTCTTTCCACTAAATGATCTTTCCACTGAGTGGATTTCCACTAAATGGGTTTCCGCTAAGTGGTCTTTCCACTAAAGGATCTTTCCACTGAGTGAGCTTCCGGTAAGTGGTCTTTCCACTAAATCGGCCTCCCACTGAGTGGATTTCCACTAAATGGGTTTCCGCTAAGTGGTCTTTCCAGTAAAAGGATCTTTCCACTGAGTGAGCTTCCGGTAAGTGGTCTTTCCACTAAATCGGCCTTCCACTGAGTGGATTTCCACTAAATGGGTTTCCGCTAAGTGGTCTTTCCACTAAAGGATCTTTCCACTGAGTGAGCTTCCGGTAAGTGGTCTTTCCACTAAATGATCTTTCCACTGAGTGAGCTTCCACTAAATGGGTTTCCGCTAAGTTGACTTTCCACTGAAAGGATTTTTCACTGAGTGAGTTTCCGGTAAGTGGTCTTTCCACTAAATCGGCTTTCCACTGAGTGGATTTCCAATAAATGGGTTTCCGGTAAGTGGTCTTTCCACTAAATGATCTTTCCACTGAGTGGTTTTCCACTAAATGGGTTTCCGCTAAGTGGATTTCCAGTAAAAGGATCTTTCCACTGAGTGATTTTCCGGTAAGTGGTCTTTCCACTAAATCGGCTTTCCACTGAGTGGATTTCCACTAAATGGGTTTCCACTAGGTTGGTCTTTCCACTAAAGGATCTTTCCACTGAGTGAGCTTCCCGTAAGTGGTCTTTCCACTGAGTGGATTTCCACTAAATGGGTTTCCGCTAAGTGGACTTTCCAGTAAAAGAATCTTTTCACGGAGTGAGTTTCCGTAAGTGGTCTTTCCACTAAATGATCTTTCCACTGAGTGGATTTCCACTAAATGGGTTTCCGCTAAGTGGACTTTCCACTGAAAGGATCTTACCGCTGAGTGAGTTTCCGGTAAGTGGTCTTTCCACTAAATGATCTTTCCAGTGAGTGGATTTCCACTAAATGGGTTTCCGCTAAGTGGTCTTTCCACTAAAGGATCTTTCCACTGACTGAGCTTCCGGTAAGCGGTCTTTCCACTAAATCGGCTTTCCACTGAGTGGATTTCCACTAAATGGGTTTCCGCTAAGTGGACTTTCCAGTAAAAGGATCTTTCCACTGAGTGAGTTTCCGGTAAGTGGTCTTTCCACTAAATCGGCTTTCCACTGAGTGGATTTCCAATAAATGGGTTTCCGGTAAGTGGTCTTTCCACTAAATGATCTTTCCACTGAGTGGATTTCCACTAAATGGGTTTCCGCTAAGTGGATTTCAAGTAAAAGGATCTTTCCACTGAGTGAGTTTCCGGTAAGTGGTCTTTCCACTAAATCGGCTTTCCACTGAGTGATTTCCACTAAATGGGTTTCCACTAGGTTGGTCTTTCCACTAAAGGATCTTTCCACTGAGTGAGCTTCCGGTAAGTGGTCTTTCCACTGAGTGGATTTCCACTAAATGGGTTTCCGCTAAGTGGACTTTCCAGTAAAAGAATCTTTTCACGGAGTGAGTTTCCGGTAAGTGGTCTTTCCACTAAATGATCTTTCCACTGAGTGGATTTCCACTAAATGGGTTTCCGCTAAGTGGACTTTCCACTGAAAGGATCTTACCACTGAGTGAGTTTCCGGTAAGTGGTCTTTCCACTAAATGATCTTTCCAGTGAGTGGATTTCCACTAAATGGGTTTCCGCTAAGTGGTCTTTCCACTAAAGGATCTTTCCACTTACTGAGCTTCCGGTAAGCGTCTTTCCACTAACTGGGCTTTCCACTGAGTGGATTTCCACTAAATGGGTTTCCGCTAAGTGGACTTTCCAGTAAAAGGATCTTTCCACGGAGTGAGCTTCCGGTAAGTGGTCTTTCCACTAAATGATCTTTCCACTGAGTGGATTTCCACTAAATGGGTTTCCGCTAAGTGGACTTTCCACTAAAAGGATCTTTCCACTGAGTGATTTTCCGGTAAGTGGTCTTTCCACTAAATCGGCTTTCCACTGAGTGGATTTCCAATAAATGGGTTTCCGGTAAGTGGTCTTTCCACTAAATGATCTTTCCACTGAGTGGATTTCCACTAAATGGGTTTCCGCTAAGTGGATTTCAAGTAAAAGGATCTTTCCACTGAGTGAGTTTCCGGTAAGCGGTCTTTCCACTAAATCGGCTTTCCACTGAGTGGATTTCCACTAAATGGGTTTCCGCTAAGTGGACTTTCCAGTAAAAGGATCTTTCCACGGAGTGAGCTTCCGGTAAGTGGTCTTTCCACTAAATGATCTTTCCACTGAGTGGATTTCCACTAAATGGGTTTCCGCTAAGTGGTCTTTCCACTAAAGGATCTTTCCACTGACTGAGCTTCCGGTAAGCGGTCTTTCCACTAAATCGGCTTTCCACTGAGTGGATTTCCACTAAATGGGTTTCCGCTAAGTGGACTTTCCAGTAAAAGGATCTTTCCACTGAGTGAGTTTCCGGTAAGTGGTCTTTCCACTAAATCGGCTTTCCACTGAGTGGATTTCCAATAAATGGATTTCCGGTAAGTGGTCTTTCCACTAAATGATCTTTACACTGAGTGGATTTCCACTAAATGGGTTTCCGCTAAGTGGATTTCAAGTAAAAGGATCTTTCCACTGAGTGAGTTTCCGGTAAGTGGTCTTTCCACTAAATCGGCTTTCCACTGAGTGGATTTCCACTAAATGGGTTTCCACTAGGTTGGTCTTTCCACTAAAGGATCTTTCCACTGAGTGAGCTTCCGGTAAGTGGTCTTTCCACTGAGTGGATTTCCACTAAATGGGTTTCCGCTAAGTGGACTTTCCAGTAAAAGAATCTTTTCACGGAGTGAGTTTCCGGTAAGTGGTCTTTCCACTAAATGATCTTTCCACTGAGTGGATTTCACTAAATGGGTTTCCGCTAAGTGGACTTTCCACTGAAAGGATCTTACCACTGAGTGAGTTTCCGGTAAGTGGTCTTTCCACTAAATGATCTTTCCAGTGAGTGGATTTCCACTAAATGGGTTTCCGCTAAGTGGTCTTTCCACTAAAGGATCTTTCCACTGACTGAGCTTCCGGTAAGCGGTCTTTCCACTAAATCGGCTTTCCACTGAGTGGATTTCCACTAAATGGGTTTCCGCTAAGTGGACTTTCCAGTAAAAGGATCTTTCCACGGAGTGAGCTTCCGGTAAGTGGTCTTTCCACTAAATGATCTTTCCACTGAGTGGATTTCCACTAAATGGGTTTCCGCTAAGTGGTCTTTCCACTAAAGGATCTTTCCACTGAGTGAGCTTCCGGTAAGTGGTCTTTCCACTAAATCGGCTTTCCACTGAGTGGATTTCCACTAAATGGGTTTCCGCTAAGTGGACTTTCCACTAAAAGGATCTTTCCACTGAGTGAGCTTCCGGTAAGTGGTCTTTCCACTAAATGATCTTTCCACTGAGTGGATTTCCACTAAATGGGTTTCCGCTAAGTGGTCTTTCCAGTAAAAGGATCTTTCCACTGAGTGAGCTTCCGGTAAGTGGTCTTTCCACTAAATCGGCCTTCCACTGAGTGGATTTCCACTAAATGGGTTTCCGCTAAGTGGTCTTTCCAGTAAAAGGATCTTTCCACTGAGTGAGCTTCCGGTAAGTGGTCTTTCCACTAAATCGGCCTTCCACTGAGTGTATTTCCACTAAATGGGTTTCCGCTAAGTGGATTTCCAGTAAAAGGATCTTTCCACTGAGTGAGCTTCCGGTAAGTGGTCTTTCCACTAAATCGGCTTTCCACTGAGTGGATTTCCACTAAATGGGTTTCCACTAAGTGGTCTTTCCACTAAATGATCTTTCCACTGAGTGAGCTTCCAGGAAGTGGTCTTTCCACTAAAAAGATCTTTCCACTGAGTGAGTTTCCGGTAAGTGGTCTTTCCACTAAATGATCTTTCCAGTGAGTGGATTTCCACTAAATGGGTTTCCGCTAAGTGGACTTTCCAGTAAAAGAATCTTTCCACTGAGTGAGCTTCCGGTAAGTGGTCTTTCAACTAAATCGGCTTTCCACTGAGTGGATTTCCACTAAATGGGTTTCCGCTAAGTGGACTTTCCACTAAAGGATCTTTCCACTGAGTGAGCTTCCGTAAGTGGTCTTTCCACTAAATCGCTTTCCCACTGAGTGGATTTCCACTAAATGGGTTTCCGCTAAGTGGTCTTTCCATTAAATCGGCTTTCCACTGAGTGAGATTTCCGGTAAGTGGTCTTTCCACTAAATGATCTTTCCACTGAGTGGATTTCCACTAAATGGGTTTCCGCTAAGTGGACTTTCCACTAAAAGGATCTTTCCACTGAGTGATTTTCCGCCAAGTGGTCTTTCCACTAAATGATCTTTCCACTGAGTGGATTTCCACTAAATGGGTTTCCGCTAAGTGGACTTTCCAGTAAAAGGATCTTTCCACTGAATGATTTTCCGGTAAGTGGTCTTTCCACTAAATGATCTTTCCACTGAGTGGATTTCCACTAAATGGGTTTCCGCTAAGTGGTCTTTACACTAAAGGATCTTTCCACTGAGTGAGCTTCCGGTAAGTGGTCTTTCCACTAAATCGGCCTTCCACTGAGTGGATTTCCACTAAATGGTTTCCGCTAAGTGGTCTTTCCAGTAAAAGGATCTTTCCACTGAGTGAGCTTCCTCTAAGTGGTCTTTCCACTAAATCGGCCTTCCACTGAGTGGATTTCCACTAAATGGGTTTCCGCCAAGTGGACTTTCCAGTAAAAGGATCTTTCCACTGAGTGAGTTTCCGGTAAGTGGTCTTTCCACTAAATGATCTTTCCAGTGAGTGGATTTCCAATAAATGGGTTTCCGGTAAGTGGTCTTTCCACTAAAGGATCTTTCCACTGAGTGAGCTTCCGGTAAGTGGTCTTTCAACTAAATCGGCTTTCCACTGAGTGGATTTCCACTAAATGGGTTTCCGCTAAGTGGTCTTTTCCACTAAAGGATCTTTCCACTGAGTGAGCTTCCGTAAGTGGTCTTTCCACTAAATCGGCTTTCCACTGAGTGGATTTCCACTAAATGGGTTTCCGCTAAGTGGTCTTTCCATTAAATCGGCTTTCCACTGAGTGAGTTTCCGGTAAGTGGTCTTTCCACTAAATGATCTTTCCACTGAGTGGATTTCCACTAAATGGGTTTCCGCTAAGTGGACTTTCCACTAAAAGGATCTTTCCACTGAGTGATTTTCCGCCAAGTGGTCTTTCCACTAAATGATCTTTCCACTGAGTGGATTTCCACTAAATGGGTTTCCGCTAAGTGGACTTTCCAGTAAAAGGATCTTTCAACTGAATGATTTTCCGGTAAGTGGTCTTTCCACTAAATGATCTTTCCACTGAGTGGATTTCCACTAAATGGGTTTCCGCTAAGTGGTCTTTACACTAAAGGATCTTTCCACTGAGTGAGCTTCCGGTAAGTGGTCTTTCCACTAAATCGGCCTTCCACTGAGTGGATTTCCACTAAATGGGTTTCCGCTAAGTGGTCTTTCCAGTAAAAGGATCTTTCCACTGAGTGAGCTTCCTCTAAGTGGTCTTTCCACTAAATCGGCCTTCCACTGAGTGGATTTCCACTAAATGGGTTTCCGCTAAGTGGACTTTCCAGTAAAAGGATCTTTCCACTGAATGATTTTCCGGTAAGTGGTCTTTCCACTAAATGATCTTTCCACTGAGTGGATTTCCACTAAATGGGTTTCCGCTAAGTGGTCTTTACACTAAAGGATCTTTCCACTGAGTGAGCTTCCGGTAAGTGGTCTTTCCACTAAATCGGCCTTCCACTGAGTGGATTTCCACTAAATGGGTTTCCGCTAAGTGGTCTTTCCAGTAAAAGGATCTTTCCACTGAGTGAGCTTCCTCTAAGTGGTCTTTCCACTAAATCGGCCTTCCACTGAGTGGATTTCCACTAAATGGGTTTCCGCTAAGTGGACTTTCCAGTAAAAGGATCTTTCCACTGAGTGAGTTTCCGGTAAGTGGTCTTTCCACTAAATGATCTTTCCAGTGAGTGGATTTCCAATAAATGGGTTTCCGGTAAGTGGTCTTTCCACTAAAGGATCTTTCCACTGAGTGAGCTTCCGGTAAGTGGTCTTTCAACTAAATCGGCTTTCCACTGAGTGGATTTCCACTAAATGGGTTTCCGCTAAGTGGTCTTTCCACTAAAGGATCTTTCCACTGAGTGAGCTTCCGGTAAGTGGTCTTTCCACTAAATCGGCTTTCCACTGAGTGGATTTCCACTAAATGGGTTTCCGCTAAGTGGTCTTTCCATTAAATCGGCTTTCCACTGAGTGAGTTTCCGGTAAGTGGTCTTTCCACTAATGATCTTTCCACTGAGTGGATTTCCACTAAATGGGTTTTCCGCTAAGTGGACTTTCCACTAAAAGGATCTTTCCACTGAGGTGATTTCCGCCAAGTGGTCTTTCCACTAAATGATCTTTCCACTGAGTGGATTTCCACTAAATGGGTTTCCGCTAAGTGGACTTTCCAGTAAAAGGATCTTTCAACTGAATGATTTTCCGGTAAGTGGTCTTTCCACTAAATGATCTTTCCACTGAGTGGATTTCCACTAAATGGGTTTCCGCTAAGTGGTCTTTACACTAAAGGATCTTTCCACTGAGTGAGCTTCCGGTAAGTGGTCTTTCCACTAAATCGGCCTTCCACTGAGTGGATTTCCACTAAATGGGTTTCCGCTAAGTGGTCTTTCCAGTAAAAGGATCTTTCCACTGAGTGAGCTTCCTCTAAGTGGTCTTTCCACTAAATCGGCCTTCCACTGAGTGGATTTCCACTAAATGGGTTTCCGCTAAGTGGACTTTCCAGTAAAAGGATCTTTCCACTGAGTGAGTTTCCGGTAAGTGGTCTTTCCACTAAATGATCTTTCCAGTGAGTGGATTTCCAACAAATGGGTTTCCGGTAAGTGGTCTTTCCACTAAAGGATCTTTCCACTGAGTGAGCTTCCGGTAAGTGGTCTTTCCACTAAATCGGCTTTCCACTGAGTGGATTTCCACTAAATGGGTTTCCGCTAAGTGGACTTTCCACTATAGCATCTCTCCACTAAGTGAGCTTCCGGTAAGTGGTCTTTCCACTAAAATGATCTTTCCACTGAATTGATTTCCACTAAATGGGTTTCCGCTAAGTGGACTTTCCACTAAAAGGATCTTTCCACTGAGTGAGTTTCCGGTAAGTGGTCTTTCCACTAAATGATCTTTCCACTGAGTGGATTTCCACTAAATGGGTTTCCGCTAAGTGGACTTTCCAGTAAAAGAATCTTTCCACTGAGTGAGCTTCCGGTAAGTGGTCTTTCAACTAAATCGGCTTTCCACTGAGTGGATTTCCACTAAATGGGTTTCCGCTAAGTGGTCTTTCCACTAAAGGATCTTTCCACTGAGTGAGCTTCCGGTAAGTGGTCTTTCCACTAAATCGGCTTTCCACTGAGTGGATTTCCACTAAATGGGTTTCCGCTAAGTGGTCTTTCCATTAAATCGGCTTTCCACTGAGTGAGTTTCCGGTAAGTGGTCTTTCCACTAAATGATCTTTCCACTGAGTGGATTTCCACTAAATGGGTTTCCGCTAAGTGGACTTTCCAGTAAAAGAATCTTTCCACTGAGTGAGCTTCCGGTAAGTGGTCTTTCAACTAAATCGCTTTCCACTGAGTGGATTCCACTAAATGGGTTTCCGCTAAGTGGTATTCCACTTTAAGGATCTTTCCACTGAGTGAGCTTCCGGTAAGTGGTCTTTCCACTAAATCGGCTTTCCACTGAGTGGATTTCCACTAAATGGGTTTCCGCTAAGTGGTCTTTCCATTAAATCGGCTTTCCACTGAGTGAGTTTCCGGTAAGTGGTCTTTCCACTAAATGATCTTTCCACTGAGTGGATTTCCACTAAATGGGTTTCCGCTAAGTGGACTTTCCACTAAAAGGATCTTTCCACTGAGTGATTTTCCGCCAAGTGGTCTTTCCACTAAATGATCTTTCCACTGAGTGGATTTCCACTAAATGGGTTTCCGCTAAGTGGACTTTCCAGTAAAAGGATCTTTCCACTGAATGATTTTCCGGTAAGTGGTCTTTCCACTAAATGATCTTTCCACTGAGTGGATTTCCACTAAATGGGCTTCCGCTAAGTGGTCTTTACACTAAAGGATCTTTCCACTGAGTGAGCTTCCGGTAAGTGGTCTTTCCACTAAATCGGCCTTCCACTGAGTGGATTTCCACTAAATGGGTTTCCGCTAAGTGGTCTTTCCAGTAAAAGGATCTTTCAACTGAGTGAGCTTCCTCTAAGTGGTCTTTCCACTAAATCGGCCTTCCACTGAGTGGATTTCCACTAAATGGGTTTCCGCTAAGTGGACTTTCCAGTAAAAGGATCTTTCCACTGAGTGATTTTCCGGTAAGTGGTCTTTCCACTAAATGATCTTTCCACTGAGTGGATTTCCAATAAATGGGTAGCCGGTAAGTGGTCTTTCCACTAAAGGATCTTTCCACTGAGTGAGCTTCCGGTAAGTGGTCTTTCCACTAAATCGGCTTTCCACTGAGTGGATTTCCACTAAATGGGTTTCCGCTAAGTGGACTTTCCACTATAGGATCTCTCCACTAAGTGAGCTTCCAGTAAGTGGTCTTTCCACTAAAATGATCTTTCCACTGAATTGATTTCCACTAAATGGGTTTACGCTAAGTGGACTTTCCACTAAAAGGATCTTTCCACTGAGTGATTTTCCGTAAGTGGTCTATCCACTAAATGATCTTTCCACTGAGTGGATTTCCGCTAAATGGGTTTCCGCTAAGTGGACTTTCCACTAAAAGGATCTTTCCACTGAGTGAGTTTCCGGTAAGTGGACTTTCCACTAAAAGGATCTTTCCACTGAGTGAGTTTCCGGTAAGTGGTCTTTCCACTATAGGATCTTTCCACTGAGTGAGCTTCCGGTAAGTGGTCTTTCCACTAAATCGACCTTCCACTGAGTGGATTTCCACTAAATGGGTGTCCGCTAAGTGGTCTTTCCAGTAAAAGGATCTTTCCACTGAGTGAGCTTCCGGTAAGTGGTCTTTCGACTAAATCGGCCTTCCACTGAGTGGATTTCCACTAAATGGGTTTCCGCTAAGTGGATTTCCAGTAAAAGGATCTTTTCCACTGAGTGAGCTTCCGGTAAGTGTCTTTCCACTAAATCGGCTTTCCACTGAGTGGATTTCCACTAAATGGGTTTCCACTAAATGGTCTTTCCACTAAATGATCTTTCCACTGAGTGAGCTTCCGGTAAGTGGTCTTTCCACTAAAAAGATCTTTCCACTGAGTGAGTTTCCGGTAAGTGGTCTTTCCACTAAATCGGCCTTCCACTGAGTGGATTTCCACTAAATGGGTTTCCGCTAAGTGGTCTTTCCACTAAAGGATCTTTCCACTGAGTGAGCTTCCGGTAAGTGGTCTTTCCACTAAATCGGCTTTCTACTGAGTGGATTTCCACTAAAAGGGTTTCCGCTAAGTGGTCTTTCCATTAAATCGGCTTTCCACTGAGTGAGTTTTCGGTAAGTGGTCTTTCCACTAAATGATCTTTCCACTGAGTGGATTTCCACTAAATGGGTTTCCGCTAAGTGACTTTCCACTAAAAGGATCTTTCCACTGAGTGATTTTCCGGTAAGTGGTCTTTCCACTAAATGATCTTTCCACTGAATGGATTTCCACTAAATGGGTTTCCGCTAAGTGGACTTTCCACTAAAAGGATCTTTCCACTGAGTGAGCTTCCGGTAAGTGGTCTTTCCACTAAATGATCTTCCAGTGAGTGGATTTCCACTAAATGGGTTTCCGCTAAGTGGTCTTTCCAGTAAAAGCATCTTTCCACTGAGTGAGCTTCCGGTAAGTGGTCTTTCCACTAAATCGGCCTTCCACTGAGTGGATTTCCACTAAATGGGTTTCCGCTAAGTGGTCTTTCCAGTAAAAGGATCTTTCAACTGAGTGAGCTTCCTCTAAGTGGTCTTTCCACTAAATCGGCCTTCCACTGAGTGGATTTTCCACTAAATGGGTTTCCGCTAAGTGGACTTTCCAGTAAAAGGATCTTTCCACTGAGTGATTTTCCGGTAAGTGGTCTTTCCACTAAATGATCTTTCCACTGAGTGGATTTCCAATAAATGGGTTTCCGGTAAGTGGTCTTTCCACTAAAGGATCTTTCCACTGAGTGAGCTTCCGGTAAGTGGTCTTTCCACTAAATCGGCTTTCCACTGAGTGGATTTCCACTAAATGGGTTTCCCGCTAAGTGGACTTTCCACTATAGGATCTCTCCACTAAGTGAGCTTCCGGTAAGTGGTCTTTCCACTAAAATGATCTTTCCACTGAATTGATTTCCACTAAATGGGTTTACGCTAAGTGGACTTTCCACTAAAAGGATCTTTCCACTGAGTGATTTTCCGGTAAGTGGTCTTTCCACTAAATGATCTTTCCACTGAGTGGATTTCCACTAAATGGGTTTCCGCTAAGTGGACTTTCCACTAAAAGGATCTTTCCACTGAGTGAGCTTCCGGTAAGTGGTCTTTCCACTAAATGATCTTTCCACTGAGTGGATTTCCACTAAATGGGTTTCCGCTAAGTGGTCTTTCCACTATAGGATCTTTCCACTGAGTGATTTTCCGGTAAGTGGTCTTTCCACAAAATGATCTTTCCAGTGATTGGATTTCCACTAAATGGGTTTCCGCTAAGTGGTCTTTCCAGTAAAAGGATCTTTCCACTGAGTGAGCTTCCGGTAAGTGGTCTTTCCACTAAATCGGCCTTCCACTGAGTGGATTTCCACTAAATGGGTTTCCGCTAAGAGGATTTCCAGTAAAAGGATCTTTCCACTGAGTGATTTTCCGGTAAGTGGTCTTTCCACTAAATGATCTTTCCACTGAGTGGATTTCCAATAAATGGGTTTCCACTAAATGGTCTTTCCACTAAATGATCTTTCCACTGAGTGAGCTTCCGGTAAGTGGTCTTTCCACTAAAAAGATCTTTCCACTGAGTGAGTTTCCGGTAAGTGGTCTTTCCACTAAATCGGCCTTCCACTGAGTGGATTTCCACTAAATGGGTTTCCGCTAAGTGGTCTTTCCACTAAAGGATCTTTCCACTGAGTGAGCTTCCGGTAAGTGGTCTTTCCACTAAATCTGCTTTCTACTGAGTGGATTTCCACTAAAAGGTTTCCGCTAAGTGGTCTTTCCATTAAATCGGCTTCCACTGATGAGTTGTCGGTAAGTGGTCTTTCCACTAACTGATCTTTCCACTGAGTGGATTTCCACTAAATGGGTTTCCGCTAAGTGGACTTTCCACTAAAAGGATCTTTCCACTGAGTGATTTTCCGGTAAGTGGTCTTTCCACTAAATGATCTTTCCACTGAATGGATTTCCACTAAATGGGTTTCCGCTAAGTGGACTTTCCAGTAAAAGGATCTTTCCACTGAGTGAGCTTCCGGTAAGTGGTCTTTCCACTAAATGATCTTTCCAGTGAGTGGATTTCCACTAAATGGGTTTCCGCTAAGTGGTCTTTCCAGTAAAAGGATCTTTCCACTGAGTGAGCTTCCGGTAAGTGGTCTTTCCACTAAATCGGCCTTCCACTGAGTGGATTTCCACTAAATGGGTTTCCGCTAAGTGGATTTCCAGTAAAAGGATCTTTCCACTGAGTGAGCTTCTGGTAAGTGGTCTTTCCACTAAATCGGCTTTCCACTGAGTGGATTTCCACTAAATGGGTTTCCACTAAGTGGTCTTTCCACTAAATGATCTTTCCACTGAGTGAGCTTCCGGTAAGTGGCTTTCCACTAAAAAGATCATTCCACTAAGTGAGCTTCCGGTAAGTGGTCTTTCCATTAAATGATCTTTCCACTGAGTGGATTTCCACTAAATGGGTTTCCGCTAAGTGGACTTTCCAGTAAAAGAATCTTTCCACTGAGTGAGCTTCCGGTAAGTGGTCTTTCCACTAAATCGGCTTTCCACTGAGTGGATTTCCACTAAATGGGTTTCCGCTAAGTGGTCTTTCCACTAAAGGATCTTTCCACTGAGTGAGCTTCCGGTAAGTGGTCTTTCCACTAAATCGGCTTTCCACTGAGTGGATTTCCACTAAATGGGTTTCCGCTAAGTGGTCTTTCCATTAAATCGGCTTTCCACTGAGTGAGTTTCCGGTAAGTGGTCTTTCCACTAAATGATCTTTCCACTGAGTGGATTTCCACTAAATGGGTTTCCGCTAAGTGGACTTTCCACTAAAAGGATCTTTCCACTGAGTGATTTTCCGGTAAGTGGTCTTTCCACTAAATGATCTTTCCACTGAGTGGATTTCCACTAAATGGGTTTCCGCTAAGTGGACTTTCCAGTAAAAGGATCTTTCCACTGAGTGAGCTTCCGGTAAGTGGTCTTTCCACTAAATGATCTTTCCACTGAGTGAATTTACACTAAATGGGTTTCCGCTAAGTGGTCTTTCCACTAAAGGATCTTTCCACTGAGTGAGCTTCCGGTAAGTGGTCTTTCCACTAAATGATCTTTCCACTGAGTGGATTTCCAATAAATGGGTTTCCGCTAAGTGGTCTTTCCCGTAAAAGGATCTTTCCACTGAGTGAGCTTCCGGTAAGTGGTCTTTCCACTAAATGATCTTTCCACTGAGTGGATTTCCACTAAATGGGTTTCCGCTAAGTGGATTTCCACTAAAAGGATCTTTCCACTGAGTGAGCTTCCGGTAAGTGGTCTTTCCACTAAATGATCTTTCCAGTGAGTGGATTTCCACTAAATGGGTTTCCGCTAAGTGGTCTTTCCAGTAAAAGGATCTTTCCACTGAGTGAGCTTCCGGTAAGTGGTCTTTCCACTAAATCGGCCTTCCACTGAGTGGATTTCCACTAAATGGGTTTCCGCTAAGTGGATTTTCCAGTAAAAGGATCTTTCCACTGAGTGAGCTTCCGGTAAGTGGTCTTTCCACTAAATCGGCTTTCCACTGAGTGGATTTCCACTAAATGGGTTTCCACTAAGTGGTCTTTCCACTAAATGATCTTTCCACTGAGTGAGCTTCCGGTAAGTGGTCTTTCCACTAAAAAGATCTTTCCACTGAGTGAGTTTCCGGTAAGTGGTCTTTCCACTAAATGATCTTTCCACTGAGTGGATTTCCACTAAATGGGTTTCCGCTAAGTGGACTTTCCAGTAAAAGAATCTTTCCACTGAGTGAGCTTCCGGTAAGTGGTCTTTCCACTAAATCGGCTTTCCACTGAGTGGATTTCCACTAAATGGGTTTCCGCTAAGTGGTCTTTCCATTGAAGGATCTTTCCACTGAGTGAGCTTCCGGTAAGTGGTCTTTCCACTAAATCGGCTTTCCACTGAGTGGATTTCCACTAATTGGTCTTTCCATTAAATCGGCTTTCCACTGAGTGAGTTTCCGGTAAGTGGTGTTTCCACTAAATGATCTTTCCACTGAGTGGATTTCACCTAAATGGGTTTCCGCTAAGTGGACTTTCCACTAAAAGGATCTTTCCACTGAGTGATTTTCCGGTAAATGGTCTTTCCACTAAATGATCTTTCCACTGAGTGGATTTCCACTAAATGGGTTTCCGCTAAGTGGACTTTCCAGTAAAAGGATCTTTCCACTGAATGATTTTCCGGTAAGTGGTCTTTCCACTAAATGATCTTTCCACTGAGTGGATTTCCACTAAATGGGTCTCCGCTAAGTGGTCTTTCCAGTAAAAGGATCTTTCCACTGAGTGAGCTTCCGGTAAGTGGTCTTTCCACTAAATCGGCCTTCCACTGAGTGGATTTCCACTAAATGGGTTTCCGCTAAGTGGATTTCCACTAAAAGGATCTTTCCACTGAGTGAGCTTCCGGTAAGTGGTCTTTCCACTAAATCGGCCTTCCACTGAGTGGATTTCCACTAAATGGGTTTCCACTAAGTGGTCTTTCCACTAAATGATCTTTCCACTGAGTGAGCTTCCGGTAAGTGGTCTTTCCACTAAATGATCTTTCCACTGAGTGGATTTCCAATAAATGGGTTTCCGGTAAGTGGTCTTTCCACTAAATGATCTTTCCACTGAGTGGATTTCCACTAAATGGTTTCCGCTAAGTGGATTTCCAGTAAAAGGATCTTTCCACTGAGTGATTTTCCGGTAAGTGGTCTTTCCACTAAATCGGCCTTCCACTGAGTGGATTTCCACTAAATGGGTTTCCGCTAAGTGGATTTCCACTAAAAGGATCTTTCCACTGAGTGAGCTTCCGGTAAGTGGTCTTTCCACTAAATGATCTTTCCAGTGAGTGGATTTCCACTAAATGGGTTTCCGCTAAGTGGTCTTTCCAGTAAAAGGATCTTTCCACTGAGTGAGCTTCCGGTAAGTGGTCTTTCCACTAAATCGGCCTTCCACTGAGTGGATTTCCACTAAATGGGTTTCCGCTAAGTGGACTTTCCAGTAAAAGGATCTTTCCACTAAGTGAGCTTCCGGTGAGTTGTCTTTCCACTAAATGATCTTTCCACTGAGTGGATTTCCACTAAATGGGTTTCCGCTAAGTGGACTTTCCACTAAAAGGATCTTTCCACTGAGTGATTTTCCGGTAAGTGGTCTTTCCACTGAGTGGATTTCCACTAAATGGGTTTCCGGTAAGTGGACTTTCCACTAAAAGGATCTTACCACTGAGTGAGTTTCCGGTAAGTGGTCTTTCCACTAAATGATCTTTCCACTGAGTGGATTTCCACTAAATGGGTTTCCGCTAAGTGGTCTTTCCACTATAGGATCTTTCCACTGAGTGAGCTTCCGGTAAGTGGTCTTTCCACTAAATCGGCCTTCCACTGAGTGGATTTCCACTAAATGGGTTTCCGCTAAGTGGTCTTTCCAGTAAAAGGATCTTTCCACTGAGTGAGCTTCCGGTAAGTGGTCTTTCCACTAAATCGGCCTTCCACTGAGTGGATTTCCACTAAATGGGTTTCCACTAAGTGGTCTTTCCACTAAATGATCTTTCCACTGAGTGAGCTTCCGGTAAGTGGTCTTTCCACTAAAAAGATCTTTCCACTGAGTGAGTTTCCGGTAAGTGGTCTTTCCACTAAATGATCTTTCCACTGAGTGGATTTCCACTAAATGGGTTTCCGCTAAGTGGACTTTCCAGTAAAAGAATCTTTCCACTGAGTGAGCTTCCGGTAAGTGGTCTTTCCACTAAATCGGCTTTCCACTGAGTGGATTTCCACTAAATGGGTTTCCGCTAAGTGGTCTTTCCATTGAAGGATCTTTCCACTGAGTCAGCTTCCGGTAAGTGGTCTTTCCACTAAATCGGCTTTCCACTGAGTGGATTTCCACTAAGTGGTCTTTCCATTAAATCGGCTTTCCACTGAGTGAGTTTCCGGTAAGTGGTCTTTCCACTAAATGATCTTTCCACTGAGTGGATTTCCACTAAATGGGTTTCCGCTAAGTGGACTTTCCACTAAAAGGATCTTTCCACTGAGTGATTTTCCGGTAAATGGTCTTTCCACTAAATGATCTTTCCACTGAGTGGATTTCCACTAAATGGGTTTCCGCTAAGTGGACTTTCCAGTAAAAGGATCTTTCCACTGAATGATTTTCCGGTAAGTGGTCTTTCCACTAAATGATCTTTCCACTGAGTGGATTTCCACTAAATGGGTCTCCGCTAAGTGGTCTTTCCAGTAAAAGGATCTTTCCACTGAGTGAGCTTCCGGTAAGTGGTCTTTCCACTAAATCGGCCTTCCACTGAGTGGATTTCCACTAAATGGGTTTCCGCTAAGTGGATTTCCACTAAAAGGATCTTTCCACTGAGTGAGCTTCCGGTAAGTGGTCTTTCCACTAAATCGGCCTTCCACTGAGTGGATTTCCACTAAATGGGTTTCCACTAAGTGGTCTTTCCACTAAATGATCTTTCCACTGAGTGAGCTTCCGGTAAGTGGTCTTTCCACTAAATGATCTTTCCACTGAGTGGATTTCCAATAAATGGGTTTCCGGTAAGTGGTCTTTCCACTAAATGATCTTTCCACTGAGTGGATTTCCACTAAATGGGTTTCCGCTAAGTGGACTTTCCACTAAAAAGATCTTTCCACTGAGTGAGTTTCTGGTAAGTGGTCTTTCCACTAAATGATCTTTCCACTGAGTGGATTTCCACTAAATGGGTTTCCGCTAAGTTGACATTCCACTAAAAAGATCTTTCCACTGAGTGAGTTTCCGGTAAGTGGTCATTCCACTAAATGATCTTTCCACTGAGTGGATTTCCACTAAATGGGTTTCCGCTAAGTTGACATTCCACTAAAAGGATCTTTCCACTGAGTGAGTTTCCGGTAAGTGGTCTTTCCACTAAATGATCTTTCCACTGAGTGGATTTCCACTAAATGGGTTTCCGCTAAGTGGACTTTCCACTAAAAGGATCTTTCCACTGAGTGAGCTTCCGGTAAGTGGTCTTTCCACTAAATGATCCTTCCACTGAGTGGATTTCCACTAAATGGGTTTCCGCTAAGTGGTCTTTCCACTAAAGGATCTTTCCACTGAGTGAGCTTCCGGTAAGTGGTTTTCCACTAAATCGGCCTTCCACTGAGTGGATTTCCACTAAATGGGTTTCCGCTAAGTGGTCTTTCCACTAAATGATCTTTCCACTGAGTGGATTTCCACTAAATGGGTTTCCGCTAAGTGGACTTTCCACTAAATGATTTTTCCACTGAGTGAGCTTCCGGTTAGTGGTCTTTCCACTAAAAAGATATTTCCACTGAGTGAGTTTCCGGTAAGTGGTCTTTCCACTAAATGATCTTTCCACTGAGTGGATTTCCACTAAATGGGTTTCCGCTAAGTGGACTTTCCAGTAAAAGAATCTTTCCACTGAGTGAGCTTCCGGTAAGTGGTCTTTCCACTAAATCGGCTTTCCACTGAGTGGATTTCCACTAAATGGGTTTCCGCTAAGTGGTCTTTCCACTAAAGGATCTATCCACTGAGTGAGCTTCCGGTAAGTGGTCTTTCCATTAAATCGGCTTTCCACTGAGTGGATTTCCACTAAATGGGTTTCCGCTAAGTGGTCTTTCCATTAAATCGGCTTTCCACTGAGTGAGTTTCCGGTAAGTGGTCTTTCCACTAAATGATCTTTCCACTGAATGGATTTCCACTAAATGGGTTTCCGCTAAGTTGACATTCCACTAAAAGGATCTTTCCACTGAGTGATTTTCCGGTAAGTGGTCTTTCCACTAAATGATCTATCCACTGAGTGGATTTCCACTAAATGGGTTTCCGCTAAGTGGACTTTCCAGTAAAAGGATCTTTCCACTGAGTGAGCTTCCGGTAAGTGGTTTTCCACTAAATGATCTTTACACTGAGTGGATTTCCACTAAATGGGTTTCCGCTAAGTGGACTTTCCACTAAAAGGATCTTTCCACTGAGTGATTTTCCGGTAAGTGGTCTTTCCACTAAATGATCTTTCCACTGAGTGGATTTCCACTAAATGGGTTTCCGCTAAGTGGTCTTTCCACTAAAGGATCTTTCCACTGAGTGAGCTTCCGGTAAGTGGTCTTTCCACTAAATCGGCCTTCCACTGAGTGGATTTCCACTAAATGGGTTTCCGCTAAGTGGTCTTTCCAGTAAAAGGATCTTTCCACTGAGTGAGCTTCCGGTAAGTGGTCTTTCCACTAAATCGGCCTTCCACTGAGTGGATTTCCACTAAATGGGTTTCCGCTAAGTGGACTTTCCAGTAAAAGGATCTTTCCACTGAGTGATTTTCCGGTAAGTGGTCTTTCCACTAAATGATCTTTCCACTGAGTGGATTTCCAATAAATGGGTTTCCGGTAAGTGGTCTTTCCACTAAATGATCTTTCCACTGAGTGGATTTCCACTAAATGGGTTTCCGCTAAGTGGATTTCCAGTAAAAGGATCTTTCCACTGAGTGATTTTCCGGTAAGTGGTCTTTCCACTAAATCGGCCTTCCACTGAGTGGATTTCCACTAAATGGGTTTCCGCTAAGTGGATTTCCAGTAAAAGGATCTTTCCACTGAGTGAGTTTCCGGTAAGTGGTCTTTCCACTAAATCGGCTTTCCACTGAGTGGATTTCCACTAAATGGGTTTCCGCTAAGTGGACTTTCCACTAAAAAGATCTTTCCACTGAGTGAGTTTCCGGTAAGTGGTCTTTCCACTAAATGATCTTTCCACTGAGTGGATTTCCATTAAATGGGTTTCCGCTAAGTTGACATTCCACTAAAAAGATCTTTCCACTGAGTGAGTTTCCGGTAAGTGGTCATTCCACTAAATGATCTTTCCACTGAGTGGATTTCCACTAAATGGGTTTCCGCTAAGTTGACATTCCACTAAAAGGATCTTTCCACTGAGTGAGTTTCCGGTAAGTGGTCTTTCCACTAAATGATCTATCCACTGAGTGAGTTTCCGGTAAGTGGTCTTTCCACTAAATCGGCTTTCCACTGAGTGGATTTCCGCTAAATGGGTTTCCACTAGGTTGGCCTTCCGCGAAGTGGATTTCTGCTAATTTGGGTGAAATCTCTTCTTTTCATTTCCCCTTCTTTGTTCGGTTGATTAGATAGAATAAATTAACATTCGTATAACTCAACCAGAATTCCAGTGATTTCTGAATAATTCAATTTCTGCATAATTGATTGAAACTGCTACCTCCTCAGTACTTTGGAATGTGGAATTTGCTGCGATTACTACGAATTGTTCGACTTCCACGAGCTCGCACAATCTCATTGCATGAGCTTAGAAGCCTAGTTAGTCATATGTGTAGTCAATAGAATTCGACTCTTCAAAGACGTCTGTAATTCTGTGCCCACTTCTTATCTCCGGCATGCACTCCTCTTCACACTTAAGTCTCATTCAGATGGTAGACTACCTGCTCAAATTACATGAATTTTCGCATGTCGGTAGAAAATTCCCTCAGGTTAGTTTTAAGGTGATTGGTTAACCTTAACCAAGTTTCAGACAAATTTGAAAGCTTGAGGATTTAACTTGCAAACAGCAAAAATCTTTTATTCTAAACGTTCAGCTTCTGCCTTCCTTTTAAGCCAGTTGTAGCAATCTCTTTTTTCCAGAGGCAAAGATTCTTTATCTCAACATCTATGCTCACCTTAAATTTTTCGCTTTTCAATTCTATTCCCTGTTAGAATATGGTGTGTGCATTTACCCCGTTGCGCGCAAATCTATGTATTCATTGATATTCTAATTGAAAATAGTTGCCAGCCTTCAATTTTAATCATCCAAATGTCATTTTCTGCGCAATATTTGATCAGGTATATAGAATGGTGTGTTAAGAAAATTTGATGATGTTCTGGCATGACTTTTTGCACATGTAAAAAATGAATTCGAATGCTCTTGTCACAATAAATAGTCAACTAGAAAGCAAGCGATATTTTCATTAACCTTTGCTTCGTGTTGTTACATGCATACATGAAGATCCCGGTGTACATTACATTTCAATCTTTGAATCACATATTTGAAATTCCATGTTTGATTTGCATCGATGTTCTACATTTGATAATTGTCCTTTGCTTATCATGCACTTTTGCAATCACACGTACGTTGTTGTTTATGCCTTATCTGCAATAAATTACCGCCGATGAGCAAAATCGTTATTGAAAAAACTGTTCAGTTATTTTTCATCTGCTCCAAATGTTATTTATCAAGCCAGTAATGAAACAACGTTACAGTAAAACAATACCTGGTCACCTCTTCCTTTTAGTAACAATGCTGACGTGACTCACAATTCAATCGATGATTATATGTATTTAGTTGGCTATCACTATTCATAGAGTGTCGAATTAAATAAGCCTGTTCTCTGACCTTTCTTCATGATAAAAACGTTGAAGGAATTTACATGCGGCTTGATGAAACAAAATCTGTAAAATCTATGAAAAAGCAAACCATCAGTGCCAATCACAGAAATAGACAGGTCGTCTCTTGTTCTGTTTGACTAGAAAGGAAACATTGCAACATGTAACGCTAATGAAATGGCACAATCTGCTGACATAATACCATAGCAATCCAACAATAAGTAGCCAGTTCAACATTAAACACGCCAAATTGCGTGAAGTTTCAGTGACAGTGATCAACCGGATCATACAGCAAAGAGACACGGTCGATGTCAAGTTCTGCAGAGAAGTTTGTGAACGTTTTTTCGTGCACCTATTAACTTTTTTAATGATGATCGGAAAACCCAACATTATTGAGACAACTTTTGAGCAATGATCTGAATTCTTCGAATCTGAAGGAGTCGTGGCGATCAGAGCATTTTGAAGGAATTCACAGCAATTCGCAAGCGACGCACGATTATTTTCCTATCTCTGTAAAGGAATTAAAAACTTTCTTTTTGCCCACTTAGTAGGTTCCTGCATGTGCCATCGTTTTGAATCAGTTTGCACTTCTAGCAAAGTGATACGCTTAAACAATCTCATTCTGTGGTACCAATAAAGAACGGCGGCACATGCACGCAGGTGCTGCGCATTTTCTTTCTTTGTCAATGTGAAACAAATGTCTTTTATTGGTACGTGTAGCCATGCTGCGCAATCTGCAGAAAGATATCCTATGTGCCGAAACATCTTTGCTATTCAAGAGGTGCATATGTTTTTGTGCTGGCGTTACAAGGCCATGTATGTGAGCTAGGAAGTGATGTCACTTCCAAAAGTGGAAAGAGAGAAATTAAGCTTATTTTGAGTACATTTGTGCCCAATGCAGATGAGGCAGAAGTCATGACAGTTATGGTCATCGAAAGGAAAGCTTTCGACAAAAACCTCGATAAAATGTAAATGTTGGTGCCTTGATTGTCCAGTGGCTAATGGGAAATGTCGTCCAGCCCTTATAGACAATCAGCAATCGAATTAAAAAGATTTTGGTAGACAAAACCAATAAATAGTTCCGATGCCACAACCAAACATCATTCCACTTGGATCAAAGGAATTGTCCATTGCCTCACTCATCGAATATCGCTTGAATTAGAGAAAATCATTTCTGCGAAAGCAAAAATTTGTTAAAAAGTTAAAAAGCACGATTTTGTATTCTCTTTACACCGACTAACAGCTCTCTAGCTGACCAAGACTCTTCCGTACACAGAAATAGATTCATCTGCGCGCGCTTCGGTTTCCTAGAAAGGAAGAGTTATTTGTAACCTTAATATCGAAATGGCACATCACCGAATTAGACAAATTTGCTCCTTCTCGAATGGATAATTTGTGTATTACTTGCTATTGGAAATGGCAAACAATAAGCTGTCAGCAAAGGACAACAGAGCCAGTGAGAGATGCGTGCGTGCTGTGATATCACTTCGCACACACCAAAGCACACATCGTCTTGCTAACATTCGATTCAGTGTGTGCACTATGCAATAAGGAATGGTGAGTATGGTGAAATCATCAAGTGAACTAATTTTCGTACGCCTGCTACATTTTTTAAATAATGATCGGAAGGGCCAACATTATGGAGAAAACTTGTGCACAATGATCTGAATTCTTCGAATCTGAAGGAATTTTGGCAATCGAAGTACTTTGTTGGAACTCACATTAATCCGCAAGCGACGCACGACTTTTTTCCTTTCTTTGTAAGGTATTAGGAATTCCTTTTTGCCCACTTAATAGGTTCCTCGATGTGCCGGCGATTTCGTATTAATCACACTTCTATCAAAACGAAGCAGATAAACAAAATATTGAATTCTGTGCTTCCGTAGCGTTTCAATAAGAAGTTATAACCCTTTCTATTATCAATGAAGATGAAGTTCCACAATACTCTTTTTTCTATCAACTGTGACTTATCGTCAGATTCATTGCAGAGTCAAGTCAAATTTAAGTATGCTTTAAGTTGATTGACCTTCAGTGTCTTTCTTGATATGAAGAAAACCGGTAAAGTCAAAAAGCATATTAGAGAGCTTCAAATTGAATGTACAAACGTGTTTGAAGTTGGTAGAACCATCCAGTGGAACCATTTTTTAATTGTTGAGAACAAAGGAACAGACATTATGAGTGGCATGAGAGAAGTCCTTTGTATCGATGAAATACTTTTTATCAATACAAAGGACTTCTCTCACACAGCGGGATTTTATTCCAAGCAACTTCTATACTGTCAGTTTCAGCCATCTCATAGCGAATCTGGGCTCAGATTCCGCAAAGTCGCAGTAGTTTTTGAGAAATTTTAGGTTAAAGATAAAGGTGGCTTCGTTGTTAAATATATTTGTGTCTCCCGTATAATCTCTGACGATGACATGTATTTCTGGCTAGACTATTACAGGACATGGCAAGAAGATTTCTGCTTGTACGTAGCGCGTTTGCTTTTAATGTATTAGGACTGCTGCGTTCGAGATTTACTGAATTCTAAACACTTTTTCTATAATAAGCATGCTAGGAGCAATTTTGGGCTGCTGGAAATTTTTTAATATAAATTTAAGTCGATTGGTCAACACTTTACTTAAAGCACTCTACTTTAAATTGGCAGTCAAGTCTCTTCCTCATGTCTGATAAAAAAGGAAAGTTAACAAGAAAGATTTTCAATAGCAATATGCTTTTATTTCGTATCTTACTATCAAGCGTAAGGCTACACAGCAGGTTAGGATGCATGGTTTCTTGAAAAGTGTTATAACCTCGCCGAATTATAGATCAATAAAGTTAATTATTCTAAAAATATGTTTTATGTGTAGATCCACGTCTTAAACTATGTTCAATAGCAATTTTGGGAACGATTAAAACCAAAATCAGAAGGAAGGAATTCCAGTAGCCCGGGTTTTCGGACCTCAAAATAGCTCGGGTAAAATAGTGTTTACCCTTTCTGTTTGATTCGCAGTCATCGTGGGTATATAATCACCCAGTCACAAGACGATTAGCATCTTCTTGTGCTCAAACTACAAGTTAATAAGTGAGTTTTTCTATCCACATTTGCAAGCCAGTTGGCACTTATCAGTTCTATTAAAATTTAACGAATTTAGTTAAACACATTATTCAGATTTACAATAAACTGAATGGTTACAAAGATGTAAGTAATTGAAAAAGCTGATGCCTCTAATAATGATCAAATAAAATGTCACAAATGACTTATAAAGAATCGCTTTAAATTTTAGAAAATAAACAAGCTGTGCGTCTGTAAAGCTAGCTGAGCCAATCACGAGAACCACATTTATCTTAAAACTTAAATTTCTCAATAACGACTGCGAATTTGTGGAATCTGAGCTCAGATTCATGATCAGAAGACTGAAGTTGATAAAGTGGAAGTTGTTTCGAATAGTATATCGCCGTAATAAATAATAGTTCCGCTGAGTGGTTCCGCCACCTTCACATACGTACAAACTGTTAGTATCAATCAAAATGAATCAATTCCTTCTGTGTGCACTGAATTGACCTCTACCTAAAGTCTTTCTATCCATGAATTAGACCACCAAAGTAGAACAGCTTTTGGTGGGTTAATCAGCTAAATAAACACATTGTCGACGTGATATTTCACATTAATTATCTTCATGATTTTATCATTACTGATTTTCAGACTTCTTTGCTGTTCTTTGCATTCCAAAATGTCGATCATTTCACTGAAAGTGTGTTGCGTGTTAAGGTTCCAGACATCCATAAGCACTAATACTGATAAATCCTTCTCCGTGCAAGCGGGATACTTTGAAAGCTTTCCCGCTTGCTTCCACTGTAATGCACCGATAAAGTCAGTTGATTTCTGTCTCAATTATTGCATAACTAACAGAAATCCGACATGTTATGATAACAAAGGACTAGATATGGAAATTGAAAGCAATAATGCGTCGTGGACATGCATTCCGGTGGTTGGCAATAGGGTAAAAAAAACGTTGCTAGTTTTAAACATGGTTTAAAACATGTTTTTATGGTTTTGAGAATTTCTCATTATAATGGTTTCTTTAGGCATTTGATCAAACTTTCGATTAAATTTCATGGGGAGTGAATACACTTCATGCAGGTTGCGATGCATTTTCAGCATATAAACTAAAAAAAATTTCTGTTTTGGTGTTAATATTCATTAGTCCTGACTTCCAAACTAATGCGAGCGTAACTCACTCGTGTGAGCATAAAAGTTAGCAATAATACCCAACTTGTTACTTTAGTAGGAGACCAAATCAGGTCAGATTTCAGTAGGTATCCTAGACTGAAGAGGTATTCATTCTTCTATGTCAACCAATTAGCGGTCGTTCAGATATAGGCGTGTTTCAATCTGCAATAAACCGTTGCTACTATTGAAATCATTTACTTGAATAGTTCAAGTGTGATGACTCAGTTTCTCAATTACCTGTTGACAGAGACAGCTGACATCTACAGAGACCGCGATGGACATCCTGCGTCAGTGCAAGGCAATAACGCCATATAGAATAGGAGCTGGATGTCTGTAGTTTTGTTTGTTTAGGGGGAAACAAGGGTGCGGGTGCCATATTAGCATTTTTAAATTTTTAGAAAATTATCTACAAGAAACGTCAGCATGACAACAAAAGGAGCAGACAGAATGAAATTTTACACGCGAAAACATTCTGAAGAGAATAAAATCAAATGTAACTCGATGCGGCATATTTAGTTTCTGTACATCAGAATTTCAGCTCAGGGTTCTTTTTTATCATGTCCACCCATGATGTTGGCAACTCATTCAATAGGTTGGACACTTTGAAAAACGTCACAACATGATAGCACTTAATATAACAACAAAAACACAAAATAACATCGTTTTGTCATCCCTAGATCAATTTTATCAAAACATTCTCAAACTGTAAGATGCAATTGATATTGTAGCCAAAATTCTATCAGGAGTATTGGATTTAGATGTGAATAAAAGCGTTTCAGTCATTTAAATACTGAGCCCCTGCACAAGGTCCAATTTGACTAGATGTCTTTTTTGTACCAGCTTGTCATGCAGCTATCGATCTGAAACTGCGCTTAAATGAGATAAAAATATATTTCCGAACCGATAATTGTCTTAGCGCTATAAAGAGCACATTTTGTAATATTATAGAACTCTAGCTAAAGATTCTATTTTTGGGAGGAATTAATATCAATCTGTTTTAAATCGTATTACAGCAAAGGAAAATCAAATAGAATGACATGGCGGAAAATGTTCAAGTCTCAACTGAATGGAAAGACAGCTTTATTGTCGTACAAGTCATTGCAAATCACTAATGAGATCGTGTATACATTTACTTGAAATAGAAAACATACAAAATTTATTGTTTGACTCATTCATGGATGAAGATGAGTATACATCAAGACAGTGGAAACCGGAGAGGGCCTTGGTTAACAGGTGCAGCCTTCATTTTATTGGAGGTCCGTTTTAATTAATGGTAGCAACCATTTGAATGCAATTGCGAAAAACGAAAAAATGCCTCGACTTATTAGAAACGATTCAAAATAACGGAATGCCAAGTTAATGTATATTCGTTTCATAACAAATAGGATCCATAACCGTAGAGATTGCAGAGTGCCAATTCGCTCTGGCATGCCGGTATAACAGACAGATGCTCCCAGACTCGAACAACTTCAGCACAAAGATTCCGATGTGTTCAAATTGTTCAAGTCTGAAGACATCTTTCAATTCTATGCCCAAGCGCTGGCACTCTGCAGTCTTCATGATTATCAGCCGCTTGACCAAGCCACGATAAACAAGCGCAGAGACTCCCAGTCCGGCAGCCAGAACGACTTTCTGCAGGGAACGAGGCTGAAAATGAGACTTTCACAGAATGATGTACACCCTGTGCCTACTACGAATCTGCGCGTCTGCCGAGTTCTAGTGAGTTCATCTTCTTGTCAGACGAGATCAAAGAAAAGCAAATGTAAATCCAATGGGACGCAGATAATAGTTTTTGGCTAAAATGAAATTTTCCATGTTTTCTTTCATTAAGCGAAAAGTACTAAGCCCAGAGTCATAATTTTTGACATAGAATGTCTTCAGGTCATTTCCTATGAGGCGCATGTGTTTTTGTCATGCATCTAATCGGCAATGTATGTGAGAATGTGGTTGAATGTGGATAATGTAGCTCAAAGTGTTTGTGTTTGCTGACATTAAGAGGCTCGCCAAATTTAAATGCGTTTAGCTATATAGACAGGATTGCATGAAAATGAAAGGATATGACCTCAAGATATTCCATGCCAAAAAAGACGTGCCGATTCGTAGTAGGCATAGGGTGTACATCATCCTGTGAAAGTCTCACTTTCGGCCTCGTTACCTGCAGAAACTCGCTCTGGCTGCCGGACTATCCTGTTGTTCAGTCCTCCAGCTTGTTTAATCATTCTAAAAATATATATATATATATTAAGCTAGTTTGAGTCATTTTTAGCTGTACTGACCAGCCCTTATATATAGGGAAACGCTACGTCTACGACTGCCAAGGAATTTTTGCAATTATATTGTTCACGTCTTAAAACATCTTTCTATTGTGTAAAATCCAAATAATATCTGTCTTCTTCATGAAACCATCTTCTACAAGATCAAATTTTTAGCTTTATAGAAATCTATTACAAACTTACATGAGTTAACTTGACATTCCCTTAATTTTGAATCATTTGAATGCAGCTGCAAATCATACTTAAATAATAAATTTCATGATTCACTTAGGATGGATTCTTGTTGAGAATTAAGGTGTATTCATAAGCACATAGCCAACAGCCACAGGTTATATGTTTGTTGTCGTAACTTTACTGTCTCGTGTAGAATATCAAAAGATTGAATCGCTTATTTCTCAAAAGAGATAAATAGAACAGTAGAAGTACTTTTAGATTTAAAATTTCAAAAATGATAGGATGAGTCTAAAATCTCGTTACATCAATACATTACTTCACGGCATTTTATTATCATAGATTTTATTATATAAGTTGTTTTTCAGAATGACGAAAACTGTCCGATTCTTCTCAACATCGTTTACAACTGCCAGAGGCAGTTTCATATGGACCATGCTAAGTTTGCTATTAGAGAGAATGTCAACTTTTCAATTTGTCTTATTTGACAACTGCATTCTTTGAGAGAAAAACTTCAATTTCATTTTCAAATGATTGATGTTTTCAAACAAATTATTCAGTGTCTTGCATGCTGAGATGAATTGTTTTTGTTTTTCAGACGTGTCAATCAATGGTTATTCTTGAAGAGTGAATTTATTTACATATTTCGTTATCATGCGAATCGTGAAAAAATGTGCATTTGTCTTTGCTTTTCATTTGTGATGATCATGAAATGATCACTTCAGTTCCTCACTGTCATCATGATTGTCATTTTACTTTAGATTATATGATACTAATCTAAAGTTTGCTGTAATAACTAGCAACCATTTCCATGCGACCTCAGATATTCTATTAAATAATTCAATGCCTCAGGTTTTTACGACTTCGAACAGATGTTTAAATGAGCTATTTTTCTGGCACTACAAAGATGTAATAACACAAAGAATGTAAACAAACACCATGTAAGGTGAAAGACACTGCAGATTGTTTACCTTCATTGTTTGTGTACTTTTGCGGAAATGAGAAAAAATGTGAGAAGTTTGAAAAGGAACTATTGAACTTATATGAATATAATTTATATATTCACACCCCTCAAATCGCAAGGATTCTGAAGATACCAAACACTATCATTTTTGATGAAAAAGATTTTCAACCAAAAAGTCAAAAATTTTGTGAAAACTTCACGATATCACTAATTTTTTATTAGTTCACCGATTTTGATGACCAGTATGTCAAAAGACAGCTCAGAAAATGCTCTTTCTTCCCGCGCCTGATTTATTACATTCTTACATGTTTTCTTTTTGAAAAATTGCGATTTGTAAATTGAGTGGTTTTCATATTTTGAACACTGCTCAGCAAATACAATAACGGTTGGAAATCTATCATAGGAATCTATCAATTTCAATGAAATGTAGGTGTTCCGTTCTTTATGATCAGCTTTGTAGCAACCATTTCCATGCGAACTCAGATATTATATTAAATAACTCAATGCCTCAAGTTTTTACGACTTCGAACAGATGTTTAAATGAGCAATATTAACTGATTACAATACAATGTATAATATTAAAAGAAATTAAAAAATGTAGATTTCAAATGCTGTGCAATGAAAATCATTTTGCATCTTTGAAAGCAACAGTTTAAGATAATAGACTTAAGAAAGAAATAGAAGCTGTTATGAGCTTTCACTGTCTTTCTTCTATAAGCTAATTACCAGGGTTCAGAAAAAATTTTAATGCAGTTTTTTATATATTTTCAATTCCTCAAACAATTTTAAATAATTCTGTCTGGGTTTTTCGGACTATTTCAAATACATTTACGTTGACACACAAATTTTGCATTCCCTACAAAATCCTATATCTAATAATGTGTTGCAAGCAAAATTTTGAAAATTGGTATACATCGGCTTTCTCCCTATTACAAATTGTATTTTGAATTTCCATGAAGCACTAACCACATTTGCATTTGAAGCACTGAGTTGGTAAAACGTGATCACGCTTTTTTGGCGCAACAAAGGGGAGACGATCAAGGAAGGTGTCATAAGGTTTTCTACAAAAGTCCTTCAGATATTCAAGTCCTGCGCTGTATTGGATCAGTGTAATCTGGTGTCGTGAACTCACTCCTACTCATATCTCCTTAGCAGGCTGCCGTCTACAGATTTGCGGTGACCAATCGCGCCGTATAGTCAAGCGCACGTGTGCAAAACAATTTTATCTGATAGCCGCCGGCTTTTACCAATAAAGGGAAATGTATACATGGTTTTTAAATATCTTGACTTTTAATCTTTCAGAATTTTTGGAATAAGTGAATATTGAGCAGTTTGATGCAATGAACAAAATATTTTTCTGCAACCTGCGGAGTCTACTAAATCGTGCTGTAATTTTGGCTTCTAAACATCTTAAATGTTTTGGCGAATTTCTTTCGATACTTCGAGATGTTGAAATACACGTCCATAAATATTTAAAATTTTGATGCGTTTGACATAGCATTATGGACATTTTATGGCATTGTGGACACAACATTATGGAGAAAACTTGTGTGCAATGACCTGAATTCTTCGAATCTGAAGGAATTTTCGCAATCGAAGCACTTTGTTGGAACTCACATTAATCCGCAGGCGACGCACGACTATTTTTCCTATCTCTGTAAGGTATAAGGAATTCCTTTTTGCCCACTTAATAGGTTCCTTGATGTGCCGTCAATTTCGTATTAATCACACTTCTAGCAAGCCGAAGCAGATAAACAAAATATTTAATTCTGTGGTAATTTCAGTCCACTAACAGATTTGCAAGCTACACATCATTGAATGACATAATCGCAGGTGACCATGCTTTGAAGTTATTTTGTTTCCGTTATGAATACGCGCTCGAGATTTTTCTTGTCCGCTCTCGATACCATAGATATCTAACAATCCGATTTCTGTGGCTGCTCTTCAGTGGCAATCCTCTGACGGCAGAATCTAATTTAATGAACAACCGTGAGCAATGAAATGAATGATTATGGAAGACGCTATGCACTTTTGGGATCAACATTCTGTGGTCTGAACAAGATCTCGTTACTTCAGGATCTACATCGACGAATTCATCTCCAAAAAAACTTTATAGTCTTGTTTACGATCCCTTCGTATCAGAAATGCAGTGCACTGCAGTGCCGTGAAATCTTCAATGAAATTCAAAATGTCCGATTATCAGCTTTATGACTGACATTGACGCATATTTGATTATCATTTATCTTTTATTTTGATTACTTCTTGGAGCTTCGACAGAATTTTCGAGAATTTATTTCTATTTCAAGTTTTAATCAAGACCACTCATATCAAGTTATTTGCCTACAAGTATCCCACAAATCCAATGGAAACTTCATTTCGGAAATTCTGATAATTGAAAGTCATGTCCTGACTTCAATTTACGACGAAAGAGCTACCGAGACTTTGCAAAATTAGAGTTGCCGTGACCAGGATTCGAACCTGGGTTATTGCGGCCACAACGCGATGTCCTAACCACTAGACGATCACGGCTATTCACCCCACAGAAAATTGGCATGAAAATTAAACAAGTGCTTGTGATGCGTGAGATTGTTGATTGCTACTTGTTGATTTAATGAACTTTACAACAACAATTTTAGCTTCAAGTTCATGAATTACCACTGACTGGTTTTCAGCGATGATCTCTTCTCTTATTCTACTCCCTTACTTTTTATGAAAGGATTTTATGACTTCACGCTGACGTTTGCTAGAAAAGGAATCAAGTTCCTCAGATAAGTCAATGACCTTTATGAGCTTGAAAAAGTGTAAAATCCACGGAACTGAACTATTTGCGGGCTGTAAACTGTAAAACGCGTAATTCATAATTGCTGTGATGAATATATCAGTTGTACAGATCAAGAGCATAGAGTAGGGATATATAGGTAGAGTGTCGACTCAAAAAAGTATATATATACTGTGAAAATGTTTATATGAAAAGATTCAGTTTTTTGCAGAGATTACGCTCCCGTGGTCCAAAACATTTTTTGAGCACTTTTGAAAAATGTCAAAATTCGCCAATTTATATACTACCGAGATGACTCTCCTACATAAGTAGCATGAAGCAAGTTGGATATCAAAAGGAATTAAAGGAATGAATATTTGCTAATAAGCATCCTAACTAAGCGGAAACCAAGCTCATTATCAAGGGAATTTCATGAATTGTATTATGATGAAGGTCTTCATGAAAAAGTGGCGATGTTATTCGTGCTCTCTTGGCTGAAATTTCAAGTTTTTAAATCAATTTCCACCGGCATGATTTTATGATTCACTAAATTCATGTTTCATTTCTTGAATCTGAATAATGATGTGGACCCATTTACATCTTTCAAAGTTAATTGAAATCATTGTCTATGATTATGTGATTTTGCTCTGCCAGTGGCAGGCTGCCTGTGATATGATCACGCTATACCCTTGAGGTTGAGGATGAAGGTATAGGATACCCATCGAATTACTTCTGTAACAAACATTAAACCTCCAAGGCTGTCATGAGAGTCTGTAAAATAATGTCATTCCTTCTCCATTTTACTATCATGATCACTCAATTCCGTTGTAATTTCCTCAAAACTGGAAAAATTTGCATATATCACATTTGGTGACAATACCACCTGTGTCTCCCTTGAGTTCATTTAATAAAATCGAAAGTGTATGCACATTGGGGATTTAATAAATGCGGAGTTACCACTCTACCTAATACATCTACTCTATGATCAAGAACTTCAATGCAATGGTATAAACAAGCACAGGTGAGCTTCGGGATAATGCTTGCTCTGCGCAAGGAAACCTGAGGCCAAATCTAAGACCTTAAGAACGATATATGTGACAATGCATCACTTAATTTCAGGAGATTGTTCTTTTTCCTTACTTTGCTTGCTTCCCGATGTACATCTGATTCATCACACAATATCTGATTGAGACTTTTAAAGTAAGGAGAACGTAGGTGTAGTGTGCATTCTTGCTCAAACCCTCAGCACAAAAGTAGGGGAATAGGAAAAATTAAGCTCGGCTTTATGAAAGCGCTTGCTCGTGTTTGTTAGCATTGTTGTACCCTCAAAATGTACGCATTGTTGCCTTCAAATGCCATGAATAATCTTACATTGCATTTACAACATGGCTTAAGATGCTTTGGTGGACAATCGATCCCCAGATATTTGCTTAATGTCGGCAGTCACAATAGTGACGAGATATCTATTCATTGATCACAATTGCTATGACAACTAATAAGTGGTGGTGAGGATCTGTTCCTGCCAATTTGACAAAATCGCATGTAAGCGGCTAGTAGCTCAGTTGGTGGAGCACATTTCTAGTGAACCTGAGTCGCAGGTTCGAATCCTGCCAGCCTTACATCCTTTGCATAGCAATTATTTTGATCTACCGCTGATCATTTGATGCCATAAGGAAATATTGGATAATAATAATTTTTCCATTGTGCAAAGATACACAAAACGGTCTGTATATACAATCTTCAGCGATATTGTATGATTGTTGTTTGATTGATAACCTTGAAGCAGAAAGAAAAAAAGCATTAAAAATTGAGAGATTTCAAAACAAAAATGCCAAAACACTAAAATCTCTCCATTATATTCATATCATCCTTCTTTCTTTCTCTCCGTCACTCACTTCCTTATCTCTAGCGAGAATTTTTTCTCATATTTCTGTTTGTTTCACTTCTTTCTATGCACTAATCCCTGTCCCTCATATTGACAACCAGATATCGCATTACCGATTGTGTTTATCAATATATTTCCAACCCCACAACTGATCCCTCTGTTCTGCTGCTTTTCCGCTAAAAATCCAAGTCGGATAAACAGAGCATAAAATGTCACTCGGAGGTGGCTAATTCACCGAAAGTAAGTTTATTCAAACACTTGAGGAGAATATCTCGCCAATAGATCAATATTAGAGGATAAACAAGTTGTAAATAATTCACAGTTTCTTTCATCACTCCTCGATCACCACAAGGTCATCAAAGATTCATGATGTGTTGAGGAGAATCATGACAAACCATATGCTACCAGAAGAAAGGAATGACTAGTGAGGTAGAGATTCAGGGCAGTAGAATATGATGGAATTAAATTCAATGGTTTCATAGATCAGTCACAAAACGGAAGGAACTCAGACATAGTAATGTCTGAGAAACTGTAGGGATATAATAATTTATCGTCTCACACGGAAGGTTGGCCATTTATCAAAAATGAAAAAGGAATTTCGCTCCCAATTTACGACTTTATATTGAATAAAATATCAAAGCTTGACACCCGACGTTTCGTCGTCCTGCCGGCTTGTTCACGGAAAATAGCCGTCTGTACACTAAATCGATTTTACATAAAACATTTATAGGCCATTCAACAGCTCTTATGTATCCCGTTTCGTTCAGGTTTGTATTGATTGATAAATTTACTTCTTGACAATCTAGTTGATATCGGTGCTAATCAAGAAATGCGAAATTCCCGTTCGTCTGACTAGCAGCCTCGGTAGGCCTTTATCACTTTGTCTTAACAGACAAAAGCCGAGCGGCAAACATGACTATTATGATATTTGTGACAAATTACCTCACAGTTTCGATTGCAACAAGTCGAAATATTCTACATATTGTAGAATTTGTTGATTTCCGAGTTTGTAGAAATTTTGCAAATTTAACCAACATGCACTATGTGGTGTGGACACTTGTATAAATTGTTAACTGACAGACTGCGTTCTAGGGTCAATAACTATGATTGTATAGAATTGAGTTATACACAGCGCAAAACGAAAATCTCCAAAGTATTAGATTTACACTGTTTTTATCGTCATTTGAACTTATGCTACGTGATACTTACGTGTACGAGTAATTCGTAATAGTGAAAAAAAACTTGTCTCTTGAGACCGAGAATTAGTGATGCGGCAAAAACATTATTTTGATTTGAATTTGTAGAGAAAATACTCAGTTAGTTCAATGCCATGCATGGAATTAATTCCCTAAAGCAACGACCAAACACTGTGGGTTTCACTTTCCACCAGATTCTGAAGCAAATTTTCGGGAATCTTTGTAAATTTTTTGATAAGATGTACAAGAAGTTGCTACAAAAAAGGGTTTGTGAAACCGGTTTAAGGGGATTTTAATGGCGACTCACAAGAGCCCTTCTAGTTAAGAATCCTTTACAAAGAAATCCTTCGGCTAAATTAAAGACCCCTTTAAAAAGGACGTCTTTGTGTTGAATTTACTCCCAGTAAAGGAACAATTGAATTTAATTTCCCAGAACTTGGAATGGAGGCTTCATAGTCTCTTTGCATAGTCCCACAGCATTCCCATCCAGGTATAGTGGACCACAAATCAATTAATTGCTAGAATTTGAACTGTGATTGAGTGAATTTTTAGCATCTTACATTATCGTGCATATTACAAAGTTAAGTTGTTTTTATATCATTTCAAAAGGGTTGCTTCTGGTGGCTATAATGTATTTTATTTTTTGCGCTTTTATCCTTCATAGGCAAAAGTCAGAGATTCCTATCAACTAAATTGATTATCTTAGTACTTTTTATTTCGCGGGCAACATTTGTACATCACTACTTGTAAAATCATTGTAAGTAGGTCTACATTTTTGAGATGTAGACGAATCGTGTCTAGAAGCATTTTACAAAAATTCACTTTGATTTGAAGGTGCATGACACAGCTGACGGGCAACAAGTGGTTATTAATAATAAGCATTAATACACGTCATTATAGGCAAGTCATTTCAGTTATTATTTTGAAATCCAGTCTTATTTAAGGTATACTCGATACTCTTTCGGGGAACGTGTAGCTTAAATAGTCAAGCAGCTAACTTAATTCAAAACTGCAGGGGAAAGCAAGTCAATTTGAGCATGCCCCATTCGTCATTGGCCAATTTATCTCAAGCTAATACAGCAGCGAAAACTGCAGATGACGATTTCAATATTCCATCTCATGCCATGGCCGAAAGGCCTAAGATGCACGCATAGCTCATTCTCAACCAACTGACGGCAACTGATTGGACGGAAGATGCTGATTGTCGGCATAGTGAGATGTCTCGATGACTCAGCAAGTTTAGTGACATCAGCTCTACAGAGACAGACAGAGTCTATAGAAAATGAGATTAGGAATATGAAAAATAGGAAATGAGATTGAAATTTTGTTCGTCAAATTGGCAGCAGTTTATGAAGTTACATAATAATATGCACTCTTTGATGATGTATGCATGGTTCAAAAGTTAACATTTGGAATCTCCGCTTGATATCAAAACTTTGATGAGCATGACCGGAGTCGTCAAGGCATTCTCATCTCACTATTCATGATTGGGTTCTCGCCACACACGTATTCTCTGTCCATCCGTAATTCGGAATTCCACTTGTGCACTTACATATCATGTTATATTGCTTATTGCTCTATTGATCACACCTAGGCTGGTGCAAACGCTTCAGAGTATGAACCACAGAATTAGATTCATCTGCGCGCGCTTCGGTTTCCTAGAAAGGAAGAGTTATATATAACTTTAATATCGAAGTGGCACATCACAGAATTATACACCTTAACAACAAGCTGTCAGCAGAGGACACCAGAGCCAGGGAGAGATGCGTGCGTGCTGTGTGATATCACTTCGCAAACACCAAAACCCACATCGATGCCTGGCTTCGATTCAATGGATGTACTATATAGTGAGCAATGCCGAGGAGAGGATGTGAAATCATCAAGTGAACTAATTTTCGTACGCCTGCTACTATTTTAACAATGATCGGAAGGGAAACTTGCATTATGGAGAAAACTTGTGCGCAATGACCTGAATTCTTTGAATCTGAAGGAATTTTCGCAATCGAAGCACTTTATTGGAACTCACATTAATCCGCAAGCAACGCACGACTTTTTTCCTATCTCTGTAAGGTATAAGGAATTCCTTTTTGCCCACTTAATAGGTTCCTCGATGTTCCGTCAATTTCGTATTAATCACACTTCTAGCAAGCCGAAGCAGATAAACAAAATATTTAATTCTGTGGTATGAACAGCTGGAAGATGCTGACGTGCTATTTTTTGCTTTATCTCAACGCACACTCAATCTCTGTCATTAAACATGTATTCACTGTTGCGTCATAGGTACTACACGTATTCATCGAATATTGATCACGAAGCCATGAAGATTTTTCTTAGCAGTAGCAAAGGTCGCGAGTGACTCAATCAACAACAATGCCATTTTAAAAAGTAGCGATGGATGTCGTGTTGGAATGCATGTGTATGCAGTATGGGGATGCACTTTTTGGCGAAAATAATGCATTCTGGATGCAATTTTTACATTACGGGCTGTTTGCTGAATAATGCGGTGGATTCATCTCTTCGTTGGCAGAGTGAGTAATAGGCTAGTTGAGCTGAATCTGACATTGTTTTAGCATGTGTTTTTTACGGTATAAGGTGAGTCTGATCGTGCAGTAATTCGAAGCTATTAAAGAAGGGTTTTTCCTAATTCTACGGTAACAACATGCGCAGAGGCAGCAACGTAACTATAACCGCTAATTTTGCCATGGACCTTGCGGAATACGGTAGCCACTTGCCAGCGGTTCTATTAGCTAATGTCATGCCTAATGTCTGAACTACATTACCCAAAGACGTTTTCAGCACACATCATGGAATGTGTCATTGTATTCGTTTGATGGGTGCTACAATTGCCTATTAATCTAGACAATGCTAGGTTTGTGCCAAATAATTCGGCGTACGTCCATCTCTGGCCATAGCTACACAGGCCCAAGCTGGGCCTGAAACATAAGGACCGGGACTGATTGAGCTCAGTCCGGTCACAACTGTGCTCAATTTGGGAGGAACGTCATAAATCAGAAGAAATCATAAACAACTATTCAAGTTCAGACAGTAGAATACTTCCTTTCACGCAGACTATCTCTCCGCTCTAATGAACAACATGATCTGACTATGAAATAAATGTTTCACTTCCTAATATGCAATTGTAATGAGTCAATGGCTGTCATGTTCGATATGTGAACATTAACCTTGATAAATAGTCGTCAGATTCAATAACACATCGTGAAAGGAAGAGCAAATCTGAATAACTTGTCCTGTCATTTTCTATGATAGGTATCTATTCACTTTACACCGGAAAATGATTCCTCGTTCATTTTGATAGATGGTTAAGCGAAAGAGGCAATTAGCTAATGACATCTGGACAGATCCAATCACTAATGTCAAATTGCAATATTGGTAAACAATCATTAGGAAGAAATTGGTGCAAGTGACGACGCATGCTAGGCAATTAACAAGTAAATTGGCGTGTTTCCTCACGTTCATTTATCAAATCACAGTGAACATCACGCAAATCACGTTGATTGTTTGTTTTCTAATATCAAAGATACAGCAAAATAATATCCGTTTTGAGATTGATTCGATGGGGACCAAAAATGCATTGTCAGGATGATAAAATGGTCTTTCTTCGCAGTGGCTCACAATAGAACACGCAAATAAGTAGGATGATACTGCTTTGAGCCTGCCTGCCTGTGTGATGCCAGCTGTGCAACACGATGCCTCTTTTTCAATCTTCTTTACGATGAAAAAGCGTCTTTAGATAACTGTCACTGAGAAAGAAGGAAAAAAATTAGGAGGGAAAGGTGGAGAGAGGAAATAGTGCTCTCTCTCTCTCAAAAATACTTCGAAAACCGATGATTTTCAAATGCAGTGTCCAACATTTTTCATCAAATATTAGATATCATCATAATAAAGCAATTTTCGGCTTTAATTTCTTTTTATATTTTGCATAAGTTTCAAGACTGCAGAGAGGAAATATTGCAAAGTGATGAAAATGTCATTAGAGCCTACAAGAACGCTCACTCGTGACATACTCGGACTTGCATGCATCTTATTATTCAGTGAATGTCAATCGAAATTCGAAAGTGTGTCTTTTCGGATGACCTTTTATGCAATAAAGGACGAATTGACATAGGGAATTATGATTTACAATATATGTCTGCACTGCAAACTCTAGGCCACGAAATGTCGCTTGAATTAGGCACGAAATTTAGGCATCAATTCTAACCAACACAAGGCACGAAGTTCTTAGTGCCGAGTTCGTGCCCATTTATTTTTCCTTCGATTTCATTGGATAAACAAATATTTGGTCTGATGCCTATTAGTGCCTACTGGTGCCTCGAAGCACTAGAAAGGCACTAACTAGGCGCCAACTGGCACGAAATTTCGGCTTCGTGCCTAAATTAGTGCCCTACAGTATACAGTGTGCATATTAGCAGAATGTCACGTTTTTGTAAATATTACGTTACTACTTCAAAAGAACTTATAAATCGTTTCATATGAGATATTTCCCGATTCCGTACATGTTGTGTTTGAAGCATAAAATTACATGCATATTCGAACTAATGATTTAGCAATGAAATCTAAAATTGTGTCTTAACATGCGTGATTTCTTCCTGTCCTCATAAATGCTTTTTGTTTTGTTAAGAGCTTCGAATAACTGCAAAAACTATGCAAACTACAAAATTTTGACGTTCCCATGATCATGAACGATGCAAAAGTAATTACTAATGACCAAATAGAAACATGGAAAATAGACTCCTAGATAGGAGTCTGTGACATGGAACATTAAAGAAATCCGTATCTTCTAAACGAGACAGTAATGCATTGCAAGTAGAGGAAATGCGGAAGTCCACTTGAAACCACATATTACTCCATGTTGCATAATAATGGAATTATTTGTTTACAAGTGATTCATTCACATACTAAATACATGTAATTATCGCAGAAAAGAGGGGTCACAATCCTTGCATTCGAGGTATATAGAAGGAATCATGATCACAACCACGAGTTATCAAAAATTAAAATACATTGCAATGAATTGATCATTGTCTTTAATTTCAAATAATTGATTTATTGATTTGCAATCGGGAAGACATTTTATTGACTGCATAGCTTGCAGTGCCTTCATCACTCACAATGGTATAGGAAAGCAATGGTATAGGCACGGAGCCTTTCTTCCATGTGACTGAGTTGTTATTTATCCCACTCTCATTCTTCTTGTGCTGAGTGTTTAGCAAGAATGCATAGTGTACCTATTTTAAAACTCTTAGCTTTGACCAGACCACCGAACACTCTACCACAAGGCCACAGCGCCGGTGATCTTCAGATGCTGCTAAACATGCTCTCAAACCGATAGCGTCTAGGATACTACTGTAGAGCTCGATTATTTGGTACATAGCTTACTTAGTACTCACAATACACAATACTTTTATGATAATCTTTAAAACTCTGCATAATGCATATCTATGCATATTGTCTATGCAAGTTATTATTAATTCGATTGTTTCATTAATTGATCATCACTAAAATTATGATCCGCAAGCTTAAGTATATAATATGTCCGTAATAAAAGCAATAAGTCAGTTAATGTAGTTAACTTCAAGAACATGTAAAATACATTATATATTAAGAATATAGCTACTTGTTACATGTATTGATTTGTGTAAGAAGGACGCCCAAAGCCAGCGCTATGTTTGCGAAATCGACATTTATTGCGAAGCCTTCCAGCAAACACAGCCGGTTATCGTCAGTCGAATGAAAGGAACGCATCAGTAGATAATTAACATCACTCATGCTGCTCATGGTCAGACACAAATTACGCAATAGAAATGGGAACGAGCAGAGAATAAAATTGCATGACCTCAAGATAAAATTAATGGTGCGAGGATGCTACTTACGAATGCTACTTACAAAGCGGAAAGACCCAGGGGCAAGTGATCTTTCTTTTTTATCTGTTGCAAACTGTAGCTGCATTTACAAGCTGGCAAGCAAAACAGCATGTAAATGTCGTTTCGTTGTACTTTACAACTAATAAAAAACGAAAGATCATCAGGCCTCTTTCACAATCCTTTTTCGCTATATGCACTCCCGGTCAATAACATTCATTCAGTCGAAATCCACATTGTGACCGGAGTCCCTAGCATGTTGGGCAACCTCCGAACGCAGTTTTCACAGTCACGAATAGCTTTGGCGTCCTCTTCCCTCCTTTTTTTCATGGGTCGCCTTGACTCCCCAACATAGGTCCACTCGCTGTCCTGATGGGCATTGGACAGCTGGTAAGCCACGCCAAACTGTGCGGCTAGAGGAGGACGTTTCCTCATCAACTGACTCATCAATGTGGTCTTGGGCCACATTCAGACTCGAACATCTGCTCTCCTTAGGCACTTCTGATTCTCTCGGAAATCACAGGAATGTAAAGGATCGAACTGCTGTCATCATGTAAGCGATGGGAGACTGACAGCCACTTGCAACACAGATAGCTGCACGTATGTCAGGTAATAAGTTTATTCACTGTCCAAATTGATAATACGCTACTGCGACTTGCTAGGTGTGTATGTAGCTTTATTTTCTAAGCTGAAATATCAAAGTTCAAAATCTAAAATTTAAAATCAAGTCACTCACCCAGTTGACTTCATCCAGAACTGTTGCAGTTAATAGCTGGTCTGAAAATGTGTTTCTTTTTTATATTTCACTCTTTTTCAACATGAGTTTGTCCAATTGCGTGGAAATAAACTTTCTGAATTTTGAATTCTGAAGTGCTGATAATGAATAATTGCAAATCAATTGATTGCTCAGACCAAATAAATTACAGCTAATGGTTGATAATCATTGCTAACAACATAATGAAGAAGAGGTTTCTAAATGTATTCAAGCAAAAGTGAAAACTGAGGCTTGTTTTTATGAAACTCGTGAAAATAGCCTCAATGACATCTTCCGCAACATCTTCACTGTCTCACGTACTTGCTCCATCCTCGTCCATCGCCCATATCCAAACTCTGATCAGTGTAGAGCACAAGTTGACACAAACCTTTCTCTTCATGGTGGTAGAAGGCCACACATGTGAAGAACATTCTTTAGCGCACAACATTGCCCTTTTGATTCCTTCAATTTTCTGGGCACAGCTTCCATCTTCGGCATATACGTTCTTGTCAGCAAATGCAGCGACTGCAACTTTCTTGAAGTTATAGCTGTGTTTGTTTGCTGTTTGTGTAACTCGAGGCTCGCACACGGGATGGTACATTGCTGCTGCATTGTGATCGATAAAACTCTGTCAAACCCATAGAGATCAGATATCTATGCATATCAGAATCTCTTGTCTAGACAGGACAATAGATGACTAGGATGGCACCAGTCTGGACTCTGACAGCGGGTCTAGCTCAGGACTTCTCTGTCTTTGATTTGAGATAACTTCTGATGTAAATGCTGCATAACCTACATTTTTCACGCAGAAATAGATCCAAATGAGATATGTCACCATTTGAATGTAACTGAAATTGGATCGTTAACAAAGCCTATAGACGACATGAAAGAAAGTTATAAAAATTGATCTGGTACCCACAGACTTATGATTCATGTTTCCATATTTTGCATGATTGATCTTCATGCATTTCTAATAATCCTGAGCAGAGTGATGTTCCAGTATGCTTCCAGACGATTCTACCGGCGATTTTGTGATTTCATCTTTATTGGTCGGGCATGTCATTGATTTTCATTAATTGGTAATCGTTTCGAATGAATTATCTTTCATGTTATCAAGTCACCAGTCTCATTCTATAAATCATCCACCTGTCTATCAGATTATCAAGAATTTTCTGTTGTATTCAGTAGACTTTTCGTCATTTATCGTCCACAATTATCACTGCAGTTGCAATAATTTCAGGTGCAATTCATTGATGCGATTGAGAAATGTTGCAAACGTCCAATGTAGGTTGGTAATTATTCAGATCCACAGGCAGAATTGCAGACTATACAAACACTAAATGACACATTTACAAATGACCATGGTTTCAATTCATTTTGTCTCCGCTATGAATGCATGTTGGGGTATTTCATGTCCCCCTCTAGATGACAGATATCTAACAATCCGACCTCTATGGTCAAACCCAACATATTCTTGAACTGTGAAATTAGGTTCCCTTAGAGGATTTACAAATGACCATGGTTTCAATTCATTTTGTCTCCGCTATGAATGCATGTTGGGGGTATTTCATGTCCCCCTCTAGATGACAGATATCTAACAATCCGACCTCTATGGTCAAACCCAACATATTCTTGAACTGTGAAATTAGGTTCCCTTAGAAGATTCGAGTTCGGATCAATGGTTCCACTCTTTCATTGCCATACACTTCTGTTTGTCCGCCTCTCATAAAGAAGATCGGTCAATCCAATCCAGATAATACCAATGCCCAAGCTGTTGCCAGTCAGGCGGATAGCATTGTGACCAAGAACCAATTCTCCGTTGATTTCAGCACAGGAGGCTTGAGTGTCGCACCAACTTAGGTTGACGGTTGTCGTCCAATTGAAATAGACTCCGAACTTCAGTTGGAAAGGCGATGGGCAGCTGCTGTGCACAAGACCTTGTGTCATAAAGGACAAAAGAAGAGTGGAGATGAGTTGCAGAGGAGACATGGTGACGCTGAAGTCCAGGCGATGGACTGCTGATTTCGTAGGATGCAATGGAATTTTATCCAAAAGGATTGTTAAATTGATAATGTGGGTTAATTAAGAGGTGTGTCAGCAGACAAAGAATATTTGGTTGTTAATAAGGTTCTCAGAATACAATTTGCATTCCTTGCTACGTTCCATATCCATAACATTGCAATTGCTCTCGGAACCTGAATTTAATTAAAAGAAATCTAATGGAAATATCAAGATTTGAAAAGTAAAATTAATAATACACAAGGTAATCTTTTACTAATGAAATTACTACTCACTCTCATGAACATTCCATATCAATTGATTGCTGAAACATTTTTCGATGCGAATGCATGCGAGGAGAAAAATTTTGATGAAGTTAAAGCAATTGCATTAGGAAGTTGGAGGGCATGAGCATTATATTGATGCTTTCAATAAAAACATGAATATACGCAAATATGGCACAAACCTAGTGATAAAAGTCGACACGAATTCTCCAAGAAACATTGGCAACAGCACTACGAGAGTTAGACCTTTCGCCCTCATGTACTGCGATGTTTCAGGACCATCAGAAATATTTTCTAATATCAAAACTTAATGAAATTCCTTATGAGAGTCGATATTCGATGTAAGCACGAATACAACGGTTCCTACCGATTTTTTGCAGGAAAATTCATTGAAATTGTGTCTTATAACTTAACAATGTGCAGGATGATTAAAGTAGTGATAGCACCACTCACAGTCACAGTTACTAATTGAAGTTTAGCGGACGAAAGCTTGATACTTACGGGTTCATACATCTACATGCCAAAATTGAAGCAAATCGGATGAGTAGTTTTTGAATTAGAGAGGATTACTTGAAGTGTAGCGATGTCTTCAGTCTGATTTGACATCGTCTAACCTCACCGTCAGCATAGTCATTTCTCGACAACTCGTGAAGTGATAATGACCTGTGCCAAGTCCCTTACATTAACATGCTTAGCGGAAAAAGGTGTGGTGTGGTAGTGGGAAGACTTTAAATAGCAGTAATGAGATGAAGAGGGAAAGAGAACAATACATACAACAGTACCAATTAACGTCAAACAGACAAAGTCAGATGCACCTGATGATATCGCTCCACTTCACGTAATTGCCTCCAATTCAAAAGCACATGCCAGATTTGCACAAATCTTAGTATGTGGGTAGAAAATATCCTCAACTACAAATACTTAAAGATTTGTGACGATTGATGTTATTCAGATTTCAGACAAGTTTGAAGACATGGGGAGATAACTAGGGTTACACCGAACAGTCGGTTCGGCCAAACCCGGATTTTCGAGAAGTTCGGTGGTTGGGCCGAACCTGCCTTATGTCAAGACAATTATAGAAAATATATTGATATAAATATAAATTGATATTAAAGACAGGGTTTTTTAATGCGTTTCAGGAACCTAATTCGTGTCCCTAGTTTGGAAAATCGGTTCCCTAGAATCAGAGAATAAATAATTATGCTCTGAGCTGCTGTCATCCACTTCTATTCTTCTATCCGACAAGCGAGATTGGCGAGTGGGTAATGTGAGAGAAGTTATGTTTATTGGAGTTGAGCTCTGATTGTACGGTATGTCATGTACATAGGTATACGCCTACATTCTAAGGCATGTTAAGGAGAGATTTAAAAGATTTCAAGGAATAACACTACATGTAACTAGCATATAATATTATATGTGCTAAACCATAGATGTACATACTTAACTTTACTTTTACATTGATCACAACCCTCCAGGATGTGAAAACTTGACATTTTGCCACCAATGTCATGTAGAAAGGATATCTAATTACAGCATTTAGTATGAAATATTTTCGGGTCCCTACAAGGTTCCTAGAATTTTCCTTAAAAAACCCTGTTAAATAATAAATTAATGGGTTAATATGCATCTCTTCAGTTCGTCACAGGTTGTCCAGAATATCTGCATTCTGCACCCACAATACAAATAATAGGCGAACACAAGTTATACGAATACTTGCTCTTGCTGGAAACAAGAAATTTTGCGTTTAAGATTGAACGTTTTTAACGATTCCCTGTACCAGCCCTGATGGATTGTAATATACATTTTGTCAAATTAATGCGATATTTCATCCAATTTCTTAAGTAATTAAAGGCACTAATGTGAGACAGGATTTCAGAGGGCTTTCTTTATATTAAGGATGATTCAACATATAATACGGCACGGCTCCTGGAAAAAGCTCTGGTGTGCTCGTGTCGACAAAACAGCTTTCCACTTAAGCAAAAAACCTGTGAATTTCCCTACAGAATTAAACAACTTGCTCGGCAGTCTTCGTTACCTAGAGGGGACGAGCTGTATATCGCACACTATTGGAAATGGCACACACTCTCTCAAACAAAAGGCTGTCAGTCGGTAACACACCGCTGACTAGTTTACACTCAGTGATGAATGCTGAGAAGAGGGTGGTGAAATCATGAGGTGAACCAATTTTTGTGCGCCTACTATCTTCTCATAATGATCGGAAGGACCAACGCTAGCCAGAAAACTTATGCGCAATGTCAATCGAAAATTTTTGATGGAATTTACAGCAATCCGCAAGCGACGCACAATTTTTTACAGTCTATGTAAGGTATTAGGGATTCCTTTTGCCCACTTACCAAGTTCCAGCAAGCGCCATCGTTTTGAATAGTCTTCACTTCTAGTAAACTGAACGTTAAACAATCTAAATCTGTGGAATTCTCCACTGTTTCCCCCTGCCATTTCCCAACTGAACCGCATCTTTGACTTAAACTCTACCATCAGTCTCGTTCAAATTTAAAGTGAGGATTTATAAACTAACAATTTTCTTTTGAATGGTGAGGATTTTTGACAAGAGTCACTTGGTTGGAGGGACCCCTTGATATAAAGTTAAAAGAAGTTAATTTTTACCGACCAAGTATTTTCATAGGGCAATAATGAATGCAGAGATAAATAAATTACGGATTGTGAACGGACCTCGGATCGTGGTAATTGACTGATGACTCACATACATGTAGAAAGCTATAACAGCATTTTAGATGCCTACAATAACCTACAATGCCTACAAATATGCATGCATTATGTAGGTAGAGCATAGCCAAGAAGGGAATTTTGATGAGAGAAAGAAAACGACAGTATGCCTATAGCAAGCAGCATTTATCAATTATTTGAGGGCACTAACTTAGGCGATTCGCCAGTAGTGTGTTTGAATTAATGTCTAATGAATGCCCATCGAAATTTCACTAACTTGCTAATTGCAAAACTCAAATTGACCATATTGTAAAGGATAAATAGCACGCAGTTCATTGCGAAGTTATACTCCAAAAGTCATTTCGGCCGTTCTCTTCAGTGGAAAACCCGGAATGACATAAAATTGAAAATTAAGACAAAGAACAAGATGAGTGTGAACACATTTTACCATGGCAAGAGAAGGTTTATCAATAGATCCTTCTGTTTGCAGAGATCTGGCTTGCAGCGTTGATCATGCATTGCTTCGGAAATTCGCAGCAAACGATCATGACGTGCTTCGCACACAATAGAAAATTTGCCCAGCAAACTCTCACGATCAAAAGAAAAAGAGGCATGTGATCTGCAACGGCAAACCGGCTAGCGCCAATACGACCAACTTCGCCACGTGTTCACGTGCTCTGACTGAAAGGCGCTTGCTCGTCCTGTCAAAATAGACTGATCCGCAGTCACAAAGGAAACGCTATACAGTGTTGCAAGCCAGATCTCTGCAAGCAGACGGATCTATTGATGGATCTTCTTTGCCATGGTAAAGCGTGTTCACATTCAGCTTGTTCTTTGTTTTGATCATAGAATTAGATTGTTTAGGCGGATCACTTTAATAAAAATGCATGCTGATTCAAAACGATGGCACGTGCAGGAACTTACTAAGTGGCAAGAAGAAAGTTTTTAATACCTTGCAGAGATAAGAAAAATAATCGGGCGTTGCTTGCGGATTGCTGTGAATTCCATGAAAATACTCCAATCGCCACCATGCCTTCAGATTCGAAGAATTCAGATTATTGCGCACAAGCGTTCTCGATAATGTAGGGCCCTCCGATCATTATTAAAAAAGTTAGTAGGCGCACGAAAAAACATTCACAGACTTCTCTGTAGAACTTGACATCGACTGTGTCTCTTTGCTGTGTGATCCGGTTGATAACAGTCACAGAAACTTTACACAATTTGGCGTATTTAATGTTGAACTGGCTGCTCATTGTTCGATTGCTATGGTATTATGTCAGCAGATTGTGCCATTTCATAAACGTCACATGTTCCACTGTCTCCTTTCTGGTCAAACAAAAGAAGAGACGACCTGTCTAATTCTGTGGTCTTAATTTTCTGATCACTCTGCCAAATCTGATCACAACTCCAACTGCCCATGACGTGCAGTGGACATCGGGCTCAAGAGGTTAAAGGACATAAATACTTCTCATATTATGATATGTTTAGAAATCTGGTCGTTCGCCTCTTACTGCATTGTCGCTTTTAGAGGGATCGACATAGTTTCTTTAGAAGAGCTCTCTTCTACTCTTGGATACCGATGCAACGGGAAAATTCGGGGTAGTATAAATCCGGTCACTTTTTATAGGAAAGTTGAACGCTAAGATGAGGTCCAATGAACATCTTCAAACCACAGTCTCAACAGAGACAATGAAGAATTTTGTCACAATGTTTATAGCTAATAATTCCAAATATAAGGGATTAATTCATAGTTCTAAGCCGAATTTAATGAGTTTCGCTCGCAGATTATGTCTTCAAAATGCATCTGAGCGATTTTTTTTTTAGATTGGAATCAACACAGCTAGTCTTCACAAAGACTCAAAATACTTTCCTCGGAGGATAATGGTTTCGAATGTTGCCTTTCTTTTTTCCCATCGGGCTGAAGGCTTCCCATTTGCGATGACTTCCTTTAATGTTTCAAGGCATCAACTCTTGAATAATCCGATTAGATCCCCTATGTTTGACAGCATTGATGCGGTATTAAGATATATGGCATCTTTTTAATAATTTCGCATGAAACATGTTATCGATTTTCTTCCTGTTCTTCCATGAATTGTATTAGTCAGGAAATGAGGTTTTCTATTTCAATCTGATAGATTTGTTTAATGCAGTTTATTCAGTACAGTCAATATTCTAAGCGTCAGATTTATTGTTGACAGAAAAATTGGCGGCATCAATTCATTTGACGCTTTACTACGTCGAAAGACACTGCAAAGGAAATTGCGAGCGGCGTAAATTGAAAAACATAAAAATCTGCAGAAACTCTAAAGTTGTATTGAAGAGTCAACAGATGACATTTTTTTCCTAATTTAATCAAAATTGTACTCAAAGAAATGAAGCTTCAAAGCATCAAAATGGAGTGATTAACTGCCGTATACGAATTTCAAGCTGTGTACAATGCATTTTTGGTACAACTGTTTTGTATCTTTTTGTTTAGGCCTTATTAGACGAATTCTATCAAAAAAATGTCCCAGCGCAGTGGCATCAGTGCGTCCGATTGACTTGGGTAGAAACCTTCGCCCGATCAAACCACAAAGTAGGAAAATATGAACTTTATACGTGCTCTACTGCGTACATCCTTTGCAAAACAATGAACGTGGATGTTTAACCCTAGATCAGTGGTGGGCAACCAAGTTGGGATAGCGGGCCACAAGGAGTGACCCGTGAAAAGGCTCCCGGGCCATCAGTTTTAAAAGGCGGCATTATAGGCTTAATATTCTTTTATTATGTGCTTTCAAGTGCACACATGGGTTGCTGTACCGTACGTGCATATATATTGGTCGCATTACATAACAAAATTGTAGGCCTGTAAATGTATACAGCAATATTGCACGCAAATTATTGATACAAATTATTGATCATGCTCCATGTACATTCGCGCACATATGTCGCCCAAACATACATTGTTTCGTATATGGACTCTACAAACGGTTGTCGTGTGCCAATCGAGTATACGAAATATGAGTGTAGACCAGTATACAAATGAAATTCAGCAAAAATATTTGAAAAAGTGTTCACCTGTCAAAATCTTGCGGTTGGATTCCTGCATTCGTAGTCAAGCCTCTTTCTAGGTTCATTGAGGCGTGGTTCATTACGTAGAGAAACATGCTTAGCAGTGCATCGAATACTACAGTTTGTGACTTAGCATAAACTCTCGTGGGTAATGACCATTTTGCGCTTATAAGAATAGATATTCATTACGAAGGGAGCATAGTTGGATAATTCGATCTGAATTTTTGTTCTGTTCCATCATATTGCTCATTTGCTTGTTAATTAATGGTTTGCAAATTCTAAAGAGGATCCTTCACCTTAGATGCACCTCCCAAAGGTCGAAGTCTGAGTGAGTGATTTTCACATAATCGATTCAAATAATGTCCGCGGGCCACTTTAGATATGAGAAGCGGTGGCGGGCCACCCAATATGTGCCGGTGGGCCACCAAGTGGCCCGCGGGCCACGCGTTGCTCACTACTGCCCAAGATGCAATCGAGTGTAATCGAGCGCAGTTTTCCACTGGTCCTCTTAAGGCGCAAACACTTAAGCCATGGATATTTTCTACGGGAACTGGTGTTTCATTCCCTTAATTTTATCAGATCATAGCACAACATCGGATAGTTCTGAATATTAAATTCCAAGCAAGCAGAGCTTGTCATGTACTTCCCGTCTTGTTGCAGATATTCATTCATCAGTCATCGAATTTTCCTTCACTGGATTTCATCGGAATCTAGGGTGAAATTAGACAGAATACTCTTGCTAACGATACTGTTAGTCTAATTGAATGTTGTTGTTGAATAATGCTGTCTGGAATTCAATTGATGCAACTTAACAGACGTCATTTGCAGATGAAAATTCTTTAGCTGAGTCGTCATTATCAGGCAATGTATAAATGTCGCTCTCTAATAGCTGAAAAATCCTCTATGATCACTGTGATAATCGCATGAGAAGTAAATCTGAATTGATCTTAATCAATTATTCCCAGTAAGAAAGTGAATTAGCAATTAGACTTTTCAATTCGTGTTGGTAGAAAATCGAAATAATCGAATGATAGTCAGCTATCAGTTGGTGGTCCGCTTCAGTCAGGCACCGATGTAGGCAGGACTCCAAGTGCTGAATCCCGGGGTTGTGATACTTTGCTCCCAAACTAAATTGCTGATTGGATAACGTAAATCAGAAAACCTCTGTAACTTCATTTCCCCCAAGGAAAAAGAGAGACAAATATCTAGCAGCCGCTGTTTTGATCTTCATATCAATCTAAGCTTAGCAGAGATGTACATGTAAGTGCAAACTAAATAAAGTCTCATAGAATCCACAAGCCTCTAAAGAGATTTAAAATGAAATGCGCAGAAAAGGGTGGTCGATCAATAATAATAATAAAGCGTTTATTTCGATATGAACGAAAATCGGGGTTGACGCAGGAAGATGCGGTTCGTAGTTTCAAAGTAATTAAGACACATTTTATACATAAAAATCAGAGTAATTGCCATTAGAAAATAATTTATCGCTGATGCACTGAATTATATCGTCGACACATGGTGACAATAAAACCATTTGTTCTCCTTTACGTTCGTAAGCATGGCATCAGAAAACGCCAAGTTGTTGAAATTGGTAGCAAAAGACTGTTCAAAATGTGTCCTTCTTCAGTTACACGATCAAAGAAATTTGAGGCTATAACCATTCGACGCTCCATTAACGTAGGAAAACATTCAGCGTCACTATCGATATCACTGGTATTGTCATGGTCTGTTTTTTCCGGGTAGCGATTGTAATCAACGATAGAATATTCGCTCGAAAAAGAAATGGTACACCGGTATGCACAAAAATATCATATTTTCTGTTTGATCTGTATCCTAGTGAATCTGGCACGTTAGCAGTATGTATTTATACTGCTTTGTTCTAATAGATTAAATATTTCGCATTGTTGGAAAGAATTATTTTGTTTCAATAAAATTAACAACCAAAGTAAGACTTTTAATACAACCAACTCCTACAGTCAAAGATTCCAATAATCTCTCTGTCTCAAAGCACGAAGGCAAGAGCATAAAGAATGGAATATTGTTTAACACCAGGACTCTAAAATCATTAGCCTACATCGTTGATCAAGTTAATTGAGTGATAGATTTCATAATTCAATCTGCGGCATTAATGAAATAGAGACGTTTTTAATAATGATTTCAAAACTTCCTTGATTCATATCAATGTGAGTGTCTTGGTGCAGGATGCTTACAAAACTGTGGAATTCATTATTGGTGTCAATGTCACCGTTTATGTATAGATTTTCAAGTCGGCCGCGCCTGAGCAGGGCTTGGACGTATTTTTGGGCAGAAATGTGCCTAGCCGAGCCTGAAACATATTTTCCATCTACTTGTGAAGATGGAAGATTCAATAAATCAAATATCTTGGTGCGGATCACAGTATTGAAACTTAAGTGAAGAATACACACATTCCATCTGGGTTCAAACACATACTGCGCACGAATCGCGCAGTCCTCTTGATCTAGAATTAATGCGACCTCACAAGCATAAATTTTGGAATTCGAATATTCTTTCGTGTTGTGAAAAAATTAAAAACGTAGGGTGTCTCAAAATTGTAATTATCGGTAATCAAATTTAGAAGGCTATCTTGATAATGTTGACTCGGCGCCTCTTTCTGTTCATAATTTCGAGTCGATTAGACCTATTCATATCGGAACAACAGAGCCCTCTGTCGCATTTTGCTTTCACGGTTTGAAAACTCAACTGTTCGTCCTTCCCTCTTCTGACTTTCAGCTCTAGCGTATATTCAAACTTTTCCCATGAAAAACGCTGGATTTGTCTCACTGGAAGGTCAAACCGATGATATAGTTTGAAGCATACTTCGTTTGAAGTTCTAAGTTCTGCACCTTATTTGCGAACATTTGTTGCGATAATATTCAACATAAAACGCATCAATCAAATTTACTATATGAGTTCATCATAGATGTATTACTTATTTAGTCACTAAATCATATCATAAGCGTCCTTTCTACCATAGACATCGAATATAGTCTCAAAAACATGAATGTTAGTAGTCGCGGCCTCGCAGGAACAACAGTGCATTTGAATTTATGCATTTTCTAATCATCTGAATTCTTTGGCATCTTCTAGTTGTTTCTCTATTTCATAATCACATTTGAAAATGCTTGGGCTTATAGAACATCAGTTCACCGATTAATTGGAAGGGTTTCTTTTGAAAGAAAATCTTCAATGTGCACGTCTGAGCTGCAATCCAGTATACAAATCAATCCTCTCGACCTCTTTTTCACTCACAACAAATTTTCTAATTTCTCAGTGTATTTAGCGTTGTAGAAAGCATTGAGGAGACTTTTGCCAATATTTAGTGAAATGTCAAAGTGCAATAATCTGCAAAAAATTGGGCATTTTGATTATTGATTTGCTGTTTATAGTGCGAAGATCAGCGAGATAATGCAAGCAAGCTAATGCCACCACTGCAAATTTTACATGCTAAATAAAGTAAAACCTGCAACAGACGGCCACTTGTAATGCATGTAGACTGCCACCCTGAACGAGTCTTTGAAAAATAGACTGCCACCCTGTAATAGACCAACCATCACTTCTTCGGCAGTGTAATTAGTGAGTGCCAATATATTTTTTTGTGTGCTGCCTGTTTAATATGTGATGTGCTGTTTGCGATTACTTTTTCGCAGCATATCCACGCCACGAATGCCTCCTTCATGATTCCTCGTTACTATTAGTTATTGCTTCAAATTGAAAATTAAGAAAAAGAAAACCTGCAATGGCTATCACGACTTGTGCTGTCGGTCATCTTGCTTTCTTTAGAGTACTACTGAATGTTGACTGCATAATATGCTAGACATAATGCACCAGCTTAAAAAAATAGCTTATCAAGTGTTGAACGTCTATTACCAGTGTGTTGTTGTGTGTGAGTGAATTAGGTCGAAATGTTTATTGTCAATAACACTAAACATCTATTTATTGAAGATCAACATGAGTAGAGCATAAGTTTAGGATCATATTCAGCTTCAATCACAGGATAACAACCCATACTAATAAGTCGAAATGTAGTAAATGCTTTTATCATATTTCAGGCATTTAGTAAAGAATTTAGTTTTTTGAGAATTTTGTAGATGGAGCATGCACGGTAACACAGGCTGTATTGAAGCGATATTTCCTGATGCTTCTGGACTCGGAGATGATGGAAAATAGATCGCCAGCCAAGAGAGACGGTTGAAAAATCGACCGCCAGGTTTATTACAGGTCTTACAGCATGTTGTTTTGAAAGCTTCGTATAATTCAGATAAAGACTTTTGGACTACGTCGGAATCGCTCGTCCTCGCGGCTCTCTGTGTTGGGCCTCAGAGTCCCTGTGTGGATAGCGCTGAACATCACTTATTGCTCGTCCATGCAAGCAGTTGAGAATTGCATCAATCCCAGCCATACCGCAACTTTTCATTGTTTAATATTAGTCTTACAATAGAGCGCCTCATATTGTGATGAACGAATGATGCTAGCAGTTCTTCAGTGCTAGCCAACATGACTTTTTAATCAATTTGTTGACAGTAGACTTTCTACGATGACAGTATTCGGCGTGTAGTAAATAGAAGTTTGACATTGAACCTAGTTTTTGGGACAGTTACAGCCTTGTCCTAAAATCAGTTCCATGCTACAAAATGCAAACTTGAAGCAATTAAATGCTGCTACGCGATGTATTTGTTGTATTAAATTGGCATCGATTCAATCAGGACCATAGAAACGCAGAAGGCGTTAGCCAGTTATCGATGTGTACCACACCCATTTCTTTCCAATGTGCAGGCAGTAACAATCAATTTTCCTGAATTCAAACAATTCAATTGAAGTCACGATAAATTATATTTGAGCTTATCCTCATTGCAAGTAATAATTTGATCGTGCTGTACATCCCCAAAAATGTTCTAGCTGCCAAATAAAATTGTTCAATTAAACAATTCAACTTTATCGTCACAATTTCTACTGAGAGTGAGATAAGTGACACCGAGAATCAATACGGTAATGGGAACACATCTGCAGAGATGTTTGTTAGTTGAGGTGAACTGTTAAGCAATAGTTCTCTGAGCTGACTTTTTTAGGGATCGCGTTGCAGGTAGAATTTGCCCCACTACTCATCCATCACCGCACTCACAATTATCACTTGCTTGTGTCGATTTCTGTGGACAAATACCGCCAACAGAATTGTCTCTCCCAACAAGAAGACGCAACAAGCGCTTCATGAATCCATGCCAAGCGTATGAACGGATCTCTACTTGTTGCGGAATGTTCTGATACCGGTCCGTGCGATGCGTTGGAGCCGCTCTCTGTTTTCTACCCCCCAACCCATGACAGCGAGACGCAGACGGAAGATCAGCTGGACAGTCAGGACAACGAGAAAATGTCGTGTAGAGAAGAGAACACGAAGCACATTCGTCACAGTTGTCGCAGTGAGGGAAGAGGACGTTTTATACGCTTCGTTGGCGAATCCAAATTTACGTTAAGAGAGAAAGCAGCGAATGAATGCACAGATCGTTTTCTTGATCAGAAACGTCAAGTCCAACGTGAGGATAATAGGAAAAAGGAAATCAGTACCCTGTCATGATTAAACGATTTGAAGGAGTAGATCTCTGTGTGCTCATTGATTCCAAAGCAAGATAAGTGCATACGGTTGATAAAGTGACGGGATATCGTCGGATCAGAAACTTCTCTAAAGCTGAATTAGGAACAACTGATTGTAGACTTTCTTATGATTGTAGATTGTTGGATATCTTGCAGTAGTTAGTTATGGGTTATCTTCCCCCCCCCCCCCCCAATGTTTTCCAGTTTGTCTAAAATCTGCAAAAATCAATCAATCGTCATCAAACTTCAAGTAGACGTACTTAAGTACATTTTCTACTCACATACAAAAATTCATGCAGATCGAACAAGTACTTTTTGCATGAGAGACGTGAAGTGTACCGATGTCAACAGCCTGATCTGACTTCGTCTGTTTGACGCGCTATTGTTACTCGTGTGTGCATTGTTCTCTCTCCCTCTTGGTTCTCATCCACTGCTTTTTGAAATCTTCCCATGACCACTACCATGCCACACTTTTTTAAAGTAAAAATGTTAGAGTAAGGGATGTGGCCTGGTCATCATCCCCTTATAGTCCGGGAGCCAGCGTGAAGTTCTGCAGGGAACGAGGTAGTACATAAAACTTTCACATAGCACAGTACACCTCTAACCTACTGCAAAACTTCGCGTCTGCCGGATCAGATCATTTGCTTTTCAGAAATAGAGAGGATAACAAAATCCTATGTATTTCCAATGGTAAAATTGTGACATCTAAGGTGTTGACTCCATTTTTTCGAGTTTTTGCTCATAAAAGTTACACAAATTGGTATTTTGTTGAACGGGTTATTATAGAAATCATCTATAGATCATGATCTTTCAAATGAGCTGTCATTCAGTGACAGAGGATGAAGTAAAGTGTACAAACAGACACTTTTCGTTAAAGTATATCAACAATTTTCCTGAAATTTCTATGCTAAAATTTGCAGTTACACCAACGAAAAATGTCTGTTTGTACACTTTACTTCATCCTCTGTCACTGAATGACAGCTCATTTGAAAGATCATGATCTATAGATGATTTCTATAATAACCAGTTCAACAAAATACCAATTTGTGTAACTTTTATGAGCAAAAACTCGAAAAAATGGAGTCAACACCTCAGATGTCACAATTTTACCATTGGAAATACATAGGATTTTGTTATCCTCTCTATTTCTGAAAAGCAAATGATCTGATCCGGCAGACGCGAAGTTTTGCAGTAGGTTATAGGTGTACTATGCTATGTGAAAGTTTTATGTACTACCTCGTTCCCTGCACAACTTCACGCTGGCTCCCGGACTATTACGAGTTGTCGGGAAATGACTTTCTGCTTTCTGCTCAGATGATGAGGTCAGAAGAAGTCAGATCAAGTTGCAGACATCGATCCACTTCAAGTTATCGCTTCTAATTCAAAAACCACTTGTCCGATTTGCACAAATTTTGGCATGTTGGCGGAAAATATCCACACTTACATGGAACTAAGGTTTTACAACGATTGATTCATTTTTACGGATTTTAGAAAAATTTGAAAAACGTAGGGTAGATAACCCATAAGTAAACGAAGCATAGTTTTTCCTGCGTGATGCTTTGGTGCAGCTTCAGCGCTCATTTTATTACATATTATACTATTCTTCATTTTATTTACATATTATCCATATGCATTCTCACGTCACCATAGACATCAGAATCAATTCATCAGATGATCACAAAACGAAGATCACGGTTTCTGCAAAAAGGGTGCCAATCAGTGATGCGGAGACGCAAAAAAGATTTCCGACTCTGATTTTCGGGTTTTAGAATAAAGTTCGACTCCGAGCGTGGCATCTTTCAACTCTGACTTCAGTAAAAACACCGACTCCGACACTTTCCCGCCCGTCCGTCATAATGTTACATAATCACGTTTCATAACTGTAAATGATTGTTTACTCTTCTCTCTGTGACCTCCTCTGGAGGCTTTGAAAACATCGAGACGGTAGTCCAACTCACACCCTACATCCACAGAATTAAACATTTTGCTTATCTGCTTCGGTTTACTAGAAGTGTGATTAATACTAAATCGACGCCACATCGAGGACCTATTGAGTGGGCAAAAAGGACTTCTAATATCTTACAGTGACAGGAAAAAAGTCGTGCGTCGCTTGCGGATTACTGTGAATCGCAGCAAAGTGCTTCGATTGCCACAGTTCTTCAGATTCGTAGAATTCAGATCATTGCGCACAAGCTTTTTTCTCCACAATGTTGGCCATTCCGATCATCATTAAAGAGAATGGCAGGCACACGGAAATTAGTCCACTTGATGATTTCACCATCGTCTTCTCAGCATTCCTCACTGCATAGTGCATACACTGAATCGAATGTTAGCCAGACAGCGATGTGTGTTTTGGTGTGTGTGAAGTGATATCACAGCACGCACGCCACTTACTCACTGGCTCTTGTCATCCGGCTGACAGCTTATTGTTTGTAATTTTCAATAGCAAGCAATTTACGAATTATCCATTCGAGAAGAAGCAAGATGTCTTATTCTGTGATGTGTCATTTCGATGTTAAGGACAGATGCGAAGCTTCCATTCTAGAAAGCGAAGAAGCGCGCAGATGAATCTAATTCTGTGTGTACATCAGTCCGCATGTCGCTTGTCACCGTCACTGATGTGATGTCGAAACTCAAAGATTTTGGAATAGGAGACACGCAAGCAGCACCTTGCCTCAACTAAAGGAATCTCAAGCTGCTAGGACTGAAAATCTCGGTGGCCATGCCAAATCTGCAGGCTCGTTCCAACTGATCCGTCGTTGAAATAGCTCGTCATTCCAAAATCCGCCGACTTCACCATGTCAGCGCGATTTCGCCACCACTCTGTTGAATGATTCGAACGAAAAATGCTCTGTTAATTACCATATGACACCGGTGATCACGTCTTCCTCGAAGAAATGAGTCCAACTCTGGCTGAATTTCGACATCGCAAGGCTGATGAAGGTGACATGTTGCACTGGCGCATGGCACTTACCGAACTCAATGGGAGGATAGATCACTTTTAAATTTTGTAAATAACTTTTGCCCAAAAATAAATATTTCTTTAAATCTGACTGCGGAATGAAGAGACAAAGTATCTTATAGCTTGACCTCTGAAAGTCGTTATTTTCACAGGTATTTGAAAACATGTAAATATAAATAAATGAAATATATTCCTGCTTCTCTGATACATGAAAATTGGAATTCCTATTCAAATGAAATATAATTTGAGGTCATACTTTATATAGAATAGAATAAGGGCTCTTATCTTTATTAACTCATCATATATTATATTTTGAGAGTTTGACAGTTCCAAGAAAGGCTTCAGTATTTGCGGTGAATATCTTCATGACATCCGTTAGTCTCTTCGGTTGATTAGTTTGCGAGGCTGATGTTTTAAGATATCCAGAATGTCAAAATTCACTCAAAAATCTATTTTATACATTGAAATTATCTGTAATTTATCACAATAAAGAGAGTAGCACTTGGCTAAAAGATACTAATTATAGACTCAATAGTACGCAGGTGAAATTTGTGTAGGTAATTTGTTCCTTACATTTAGCGCATCAAAATATCAAAACGCTTATTTCTCAAATCGAGAATGCAAACATGAAATATGACGGATGATGTTACAATTACGCATGATGACGAGAAATATGAGAATGAGATGATCTACAAAAAGATAAATTGATATTTGATGGTGTGATGCGTTTATAATATACCGGATGCCAACAAGTCTTTAAACTTTCTTATTTTGAAACTTAAAATGAGCTTCCTACGGTATTATATCGCAAAATGAGAATGGATAAACACTCATTTTATGATACGTGCTTCACAAAAAAATGATTCACTGAATTAAGTATATTATTGATATGTGTTCATTTATAAACTTGCATTTTCTCGTCCTTCTTAATTCCCGTAACTTCAAATGAAAAATCTATGTTTCTAAATTTGACTCGCATAAGCGCAATAAAATCTGACAATCTTTTCATCAAGTAAGCAGAAAGACATAGGCTACAATGTAAAACTCAGAATTGTTCACCATTTAACTCCAAGCATTTGTTCGCCAGCGGTTTCAGTAAAAGCTGATCAGCGAATCGCGAAGCATCGCGTCCATCGTTCACTAAACTCCCAGTTTTTCGATCTCAGTTTTTCAGGCTATCAGGATCTAATAACAGAGGGGAGGAAGGGGGGTTTCCTTGCAATACATGAAATATTCATCGTCTCTCCTTCTCGATTATTGTTTTTGTTACAATCGCCCCACGACGATGCAGGATAGACCTTTTTCTTCAATCGTTAAGTTCGAAATTTGCCTACAGCAAGATTCGCCACCATAGAGTAGGTTTATATTAGGTAGAGTGGTAACTCTGCATTTAGTTAAATCCCCAATGTGTATACACTTTCGATTTTATTAAATGAAAACTCAAGGTGGGGATATAGTTTGGTAAATTGTTGGCCAAAATGTGAGATATGCAAATTTTTGCCAGTTTTGCTAGAAATTACAACGGAATTGTGGGATGATGGTTATTTTACAGATTCTCAGTGTCATGACAGCCTTGGAGATTTAATGTTTGTTAATTAGCAATTCTGAATGGGTTCCTATTACTTTCATGACTCAACCTCAAGGAGTATTATCTTATGCGTGATTATGTCACAGGCACCCTGCCACTGGGCACAGCAAAATCACCAAATCAAAGGACAATGAATTAATTGAAAAAATAACAATTAATTTTGAAAGATGTAAATGGGTCCCACATACACTATTCAGATTCAAGAAATGGAAACATGAATTTAGTGAATCATCAACATTCATGCGCGTGAAAATTGAATTAAAACCTTAAAATTTCAACCAAGAAAGCACGGAAGAATATCATAATCGTAAATCATAATCGAATAATAAGAGACTTTTATTATGATACACGTCATGAAAAAAAAAATTTTTTTTTCCTTTGATAATCAGCTTGATTTCCACTTAGTTAGGGATGCTTACCCAAAACACCCCCCTAGCAAATATCTCATTCTCTTTTGATATCCCACAAATTGTTTCATACGTACTTATAAAGAGGACGTCATCTCATGGTAGTATCGTAAATTGGCCAAATTGGGTTTGACTTTCTTCAAACGGTGGCTCAAATTAATTTTTTGGACCATGGGAACGTAATCTCCGCAAAAAAAACTGAATCATCTTGATATATAAAAAATTTTTCACTGTATACAGGTAATTTTTTGAGTTCGACACTCGTACCTAATATATATAGCCCTACTCTATGATTCGTTACTTTTAACTTTGATGTTAATGTTAATTTTTGTACATTAATCGTTATAACGATACAAATAAAGAGCGATTTATCAATAGCGATGCTGCATAACAGCATTTAGAGAAACACCGTAGATAGTCTATCTACTGTATCTTGAGTTAGAAAGAGTTTATAAGAGTTTATATGTATGTTCCAAAATGTGTGGACCAAAATTTTTGTCAATTTTTCCGGAGTTGACCACAAGGCTATACCCTCTGCTCCTATTTGTAATTTCGGATCACAAAGTGTGTGAAATGGTTTCCGTCATCTCAAAAACCTTCAATGTGGAAAATCAAAATTACTCAAATTACACCAAAGCAAACTTTCATACGTTTCATCAGTATATGACGGTCAACCGATTGGCTCGCACTTGACTGCATCTTTGTTCGTCTGTTAATGATGCGTCTTAATTTGCTCCATGAAATCTATCTTTGAGTTACTTCAAGTATTGTTTTCCTGAAAGAACGACAAGAATCGCGAGTCAAGTGATCCTTCGTGGATGAAAGCCATCTTTTAAAGCGACTCATACCCGAAAGCGCGACCGCGACCGAGCATGTTCACAATCGCCAATGGGATAAATACAACCGCTTGAAAGCGAGGAAAGTGTCCGATCACAGCAAGTAATCTACGTAAGTCATACCCTGAGTGATGCTGTAAAGTCTGGTAATGGTCAAGCGGCTTTGGTCTTCTCTTCCAAAACCTCTATTCTCGCTTTTTCCAAGAGTGATAGTTGCAACAAAATCTCGGTTGATGTGATGAATTCTCCTTCATATTTTTCCTCTCGTTTACAACGCATCATCATCTGTTCGACTACTCTACCGACTCCAGTGATTGTGATCCTTGTCTCTGCTTACTTCTCGAGGAAGTTAGTTGAGGCGGACCTTTCAAGAATTACGAAGTCTAACGGACTGGTCCGGACGGAATCCCCAGCTTGGATTCGTACAGATTTCTCATGGTGATTCTGGCTCCTGTTCTTACCTGTATTTTCAATTGGTCTTTACAAAGTGGCGTGGTTCCCGATAATTTTAAAGAAGTCGAAATATCCAATCCTGTTTCCAAGTATAGTAAACTATCTTCTGTGTCTTGACTTCTAGGACCTATCTCCATTCTCTCTGCACGTTTGGTCTCTAAAAAGTTTACTGTGCCATATGTTAAAGATTCGGTGAAGAAATCTCAATTTGCTTTTTATTCCTCGGGCTGGCTCGGGCACTACCTCTGATCTTGTCATGTCGCAACATATTTGAAATTTCTTGTGACCTGCCTCTGGAGCAGTACGTGTTTTGTCGTTGATATTTCTAAGGCCATTCGATAAATTAGATCATGGTGTCATTATTCGGTCATGCAAAACATTTCCCATTCCATCATGTGTTGTAAAATTGATTTGTAATTTTTTGCTTCATCGACGCCCATGTGTCTCAATAAATGGACTGAGCTCTGAATGGATTACCCTACCCGAGTGGTATTCCTCAGGGCAGTGTGTATTGGGCCCCATTTTATTTGCCATGGCGACTGACAGTCTGACTCCTTCTGTGTCCGAACTCTACCTATATAAAAATATGCTGATGACATACTTGTCTTGCAAAAAACTTTTTGCGTTCTTCTGAGGATGACACTTCGCCAGTTGGAACTTGAAAATATTGTTCATTGGGGCGAACTCTATATCTCTCGAAATCAAAAACTGCAGCAAGACTGTTGTAATGAATGTGATTACCAAATCGAGTATTGTTACCAGTCAGTTCGAATCTGATGATTCTGGGATCAAGAATGTTGACCTCTTTTTCTTATCTCAGAGTCATTTTTTCTAATGATAATGAAGTGGAAGCTGCACTTCAAAGCAGATTGTGCGTTGTGTAAAACAGCGCAACGCATTTTTAATTAATTCGCAAACTCCTTCGCGTTGGCTGCAGTCAGGCTTTGATGTTAAAATGTTATTATGCATTTATTCGTTCCGTTATGACATATGCTTTTGCGTCATTTTGCGAATGCACCTCAGAAACCTTTTTGATGAGTTGCTACGTATCGAACGTCGCGTTCATCGCATTATTGGCTGTTCCCGTCCTTGTGAGCCTACTGTTATTCATTCGGCAAATTTGACATGTGAAAAGTTATTTGACTCTATCACTCAGATCCCACACATCGTGAGAGAATTTTTCTGTACGTCCGAATGAGAGATGTCTTCTCGCGTCATCTTTTGCAACCTGCGACCTCCCTTTTGACAAGACTTCGTTTTTCTAAATCTTTTATTAAGTTTTGTAAATAATGTTTAATTGCTTTCTTTTTTTAACTACCTCATTGTACCATTGTATGCTTCTTAATTTTTCTCTTGAGTTCATATGACATCATCCAATCGCATTGTAGGTGTCCCTACAAGGCGAGTAATTAGTATTAATTAAGTAATTAATTAATTATTATTAAATTAATTAATTAATTTAGTAATTAAGTATCTTAGTGGTAGCAATAAAGATTTACTTTACCTTTACTTTATTAATTCATGAGATGACACCCAAAAAGTTTTGGTCAAAGGGTTGTTTCTTTGGAAAAGTTGAAGGTTTTTAATTTTTTGTCATTCACAAAAAAGCGTTTGACACGTCCCAAGATTGTCTACATATATTGCTATGCATGTCATTAAAATAGTACTTTGAAAACTCCTGTTTATAATAAAAAAAAGTTAAAAAACTTTTGGGGCAAGCTTTTGTTTGAATATAATGATTAAAGGAAATACATGCAGATGAAAAGAACATGCAATAGACAAAAAGTGATTGGAGAAAATATTAAGACAGCTCTGGAAGGAGATGACACTAGTATTGCAGAAAATAGCATTTGAATGTAGGCATATTTTGCATATTTCATTGTAGCAAGAAGCACATGAATGATATTTAGATCAAGATCATAAAATATACACAGATATAAACGGCTGATATCATATTGTCAAGCTTTTTAATTTTTGAAGGTTTTCCCAATGCGAGTTTTCGGTGTGCTTAAAAAAATATTTATTAAAGTCTAGTTATTATGAGGGTCCGGCAACAAAATTTGTATTAAAGTAAAAATGCGATTTGGTGCCCATGTACATAGCATTTATAGAGTTCGTATCGCACTTCCTATGCTATTTTTAGTTTCATGTCGCTTCAAATGATTAAAGTATAGATGTTGACCTATCTCCCTGGTTCTGAATGCATATACGTGTTAGCTCATTTATGACAACGTATCGCAGACCTGCTGCTTTCTCAGGTGAGTTCAAATTTAAATGAAGAATCTAAATATTGGAGCTCCAAGAGGTTGTTCAACAATCTTTTAACAATTTTAAGTAGAAAGGTAAGCGTGGCTTTGCTTGATGACATTAATCTAAAATAACCGACTTTTAACGCTTTTGAGCCCGAAGCCACAAGTCTGTTACACAGCTCCAACTACCCATGACGTGCAGTGCACGTCACTCGCTCACAACTGCAATTTCGTAGCGTTCTAATGGGTAGTTGGGCTAGTGTTGTCACGTGCTTGCTAGTGAAAGGATCATGAGGCTATTGAATAATAATGATGCATTGGAAGAGAAATGGTAACTAATTGAATGTGTTGAAAAACTAAGGAAAGTTTTTCAAATTTAGTTTATTGTCTTCTCTTCCTCCCCATTTCAGTAGAGTGAGTTTCAACGTACAATTCAATGGCACTCAATGAGAAAGGAAGATCCGAAGAAGCAGTCAAGGCAGAGTGAGTGCGTTTGTGGACAAAATGGAGAGAAGCTGACAGGAATCACATTACGTATAAGGAAGATGTCAAGTGAAAATAAAAACGAAAGTGTACAAGGAGATGATCAGGCCTCGTATTTCTACATGGCTCTGAATGTTGGGACGAATGACTTTCAAAGAGGTAGCAACTTCTGGAAAGGACGAAATGTGGAATGCTAAGATGAATCAAGGTGTAACTTAAAGGACAGAGTGAGAAGCGAAAGTGATAAGAAAGGAGCTTGGAGTGACCCTATTGGGGAAAGAGTGAGAGAGATCGGAAAGAGATGGCACGCGACACGTCCAGCGGATGGCGAAGGACCGACAAAGTAAGGGGGCGACCATTAGAACATGTGGGTGCAGGGAAACAAAGACAAGGGTTGCGACCGAGAAAGAGAAAAGCGATGGTGGGGTTGCCTACTGAAGGATTGAAAAGACACTACGAGTGGACCGTTGGACGCTATAGATGGGAGCTTCTGGCGCGCAAGGATTCGGGCCGCCGACCCCACCTAGTTGGGAATAATCAGGGCGCGGACGAAGAGAGAGAGATGCTCTCATCAATCTGGGAAACCCGAAAAGACGCATCTGGACGCTTCCCACCAAGTAGGATGCTTAACTTTTGGGTGTAAAAGGTCCAAATCAAAATCAGACCGTGGACTAATTATAATACCAAAACTTGAATGTCATTCACGAGGAACCAGCCGGTTCTGCACCAGGCATTCTCATGGCTTTGTTTCACGCATGTGCAGGTACATTTCTATGCGGGTGATAATATGTTCATCAGAACCCAAGGAACTCAAGACCTCAATACAGAATAGTGTTACAAGCTACGTCATGAGTAGGAGTTGTTGCTGAAAATCGATGCCGGTTAGGCAACATTATACAACTAATTTATCAAAAAACAGCGATGAATATATAAAAAAAAATTTTTTTTGTAAAAAAAAATGATAAAAAAAAAATAAACCAATGCAAGGTGTTATCAGACAGTTGTCCAGACAGATAAAATAAATAATTCTTAAGTTTGATAATACAGTACTATTTTTGATATATTGACTTGTAAATAATCAATATTGCATAAAACAATTGATTGCGTTAAATTTGCAAATAAACTTCGTGGTATCAGATATTTCAAGTTGATCTATAGGTTGAGGACTGTTTTAATTTGGTTAATGTCAGTTCGTTAAAGCTCTGAATCAAAATTTTCAAGAAAGACCAAAAAATATTTGCGATTTGCAGGGCTTGACGTTCGACACAAAGTTATGTCGCCTTGTCCATTGAGGTCTATCAATATGTTCAAGTCTTCCGTCAACAGCTTGCCTTAGCACATACCGGTAGTAATCTATGATCTGCATTGATTTCATTTTATAATTTTATTTTTTTACATGAAAAATATACATCTTTTAGTGAAATATAAGTAGGATACACGGATTAGTCTAGTTCATGCGGATTTTTCGATTTACACTGCTTCATGCTGCTTTTACTGCTCTTTGCAAAGACATTAATTAGATTACTATGCTGCTCGATCTATTCAAATATTGGAAGACGAAGAAAGCAGTTTGACTAGTACAAAGCTTCTTGTATATCAAAAGTTAGGTAGGGCCTATGGCCTATACATTGGACACTCGAATTACAAATATGCTGCAATATGCTGTGTGTTTAGGCAACAGCAACTAAAGTAAGAAATGGGCTAAAATTTTAGATTATAGTCATGACTTCAAAAACATCAGGACAGGTTATTAATGAGTTGTTTGACATGTGTGATAGCAGAAAGACAGGACAATAGCTGTTGCTTTTCTCTACATGAATCAACCAGTGCGGGAAAGACATGGGTAGAAGAAGCGAAAAAGACTAAATTTGCTTCAATACAATTTGCGAGAATCTATGATTAGAAAACATAATGGAACAAAAATTTTTGATGATATCATTTTATATCATTTTTCAAAAATAAAATGATATAAAAAATATCATTTTTCCTCAGAATAAAATGATATAATTTTATTATTGCCGATCTTTGGTAGAAATAATGAATGAATTTAAATATTTCTTCACAATTGCGACTGTCGTGAGAATCGATATCCACCAAAGCGGAACTGTAGTCATATCACATGATTCTTACAAACAAACT